>CM053791.1:706486434-707686434 GCA_028749045.1 Cupressus sempervirens | reverse complement strand
AAGGGTCTCATTGCAGAAGTGATAGGCTTCTCCCAGGAAGGCATTAGCTTCTTCAGGGATATGAAGATGTTCGCCGATACTGTCAATGCTTTCATCAAGAATGACAAGGAGAAAAGAAAACTGGTGAAGATTGACATCTTCTATGACATAGAGTCCATCAAGAAGTTCTGGGGGCTTGTTCTAAGGATCATCATCGAGTATGTTACTTTGGAGCCTAGGTTTGATCGAGTTAGAACCCATCATTTTGTTCTTCTTAATCATTTTAGACATAAAGTGAAAATCTCCTTTCCTTTCTATATTTTTACTTCTTTGACTAAGAATATAGAGAGTTATAAAAAAATTCCTGTCAAGAATCCCACCCTTCATGAAGGTCTTCTGCTCCTCATTTTTGAATTTCTAAAAACCCAAACAAGAGTCAAGCCCATTGGGGCTTCGGGTGGCTCCTCGGAGGACACTGCTAGCTCTGAATCTGGGGAAGTGTGCGTTGTGAAATCTGTCAAGTCTGAAACCCCAAAAGCCAATCCCTCTCCCTACCTCCCTAGCAGGAAGAGCCTCAGATGCCCTCCCCCTAGCCCCCCTACCCCTCTTCCTAAGGAGTCTAGTGAGGAGTCCGATATGGAGTTAGAGGAAGCGAATTCGGTGGCAGAAAAGGAAAGTGAGTTGGAAGACAATAAGGAAAAAGATAATGACAAGAAGGAGGCAACCCCCTTGGTAACCCAGGATAACCCCAAAAAAAGAAAATTGGACCAAACCTCTACCCATGATCATCTCAGCGATAATGTTGATTTTCCCCCAGCCCCACTGCGCCCACCTCCCCCCTGGAGATCCCCATTTCGCCCGCAGAAGAGATGATAGAGATTATGGTTGAAAAGGGAGGGGAGGCCATTTGAAAAAATAAGATAAGAGCCTGGAAAAACTTCAATATGGATAGTGTTAGTATGGGCATTGTTAGAGAACCTGCTAAAATCTAGGTGTTGGGGGATCTCGACAGTAGCACCCACTATGACAAGCTCCTTGACTTGACCCTTTTAGTTCTCTTTGACAATGCCCGTGAAATAGGTTTCAACTTCCTTAAAAATGCAAAGAACAGCTTGATTGACAATTTCTGCTCCATCAAGTGGCTTTTTCAGGAAATTGAGACTCTGAAGGACAGGTCCAACTAGACCAACAACAGGAGGGAAGTCAAGGATCATGAGGCCAGAGGAAGTAAAGACCAGGTGGGTAGCTAGGAAAAAGATAGAAGCAAGGACCCCAGTAACAATCAGGAGGATAGAATCACCTGGCTTGAGTAGAAGGTCCAAAGGCTAGACTCCGTCCACTAGGTTGTGACTAAAAAGATTGTGGATACCCTCCACACATTGAATGAAAATATTATCAATCTGGGGGACTATCTGACCAATATCAGTCTCCTGGGGAACACGAAGCAAAGCACAAAGAATGGAACAAGCCAGGAGGATCCTTAGAAAGAGTTTGGATTCTAGGAAAGCCAGGGGGATCAGTTGCATTTCCCCTCCGCGACCCAGGAGGAGGAGGCCATCCAAAAGGAAAGCGATGCTGCAGAAATCCTGCAGGTAATGGAGAAGAAGGGACACTAGTCTGCCCATCAGGCTCGTTCCCTAGCCTTTGTTTCCCTAGCTTTGGGCCTTTTTGATTCTGGCCTTTTGTGGCTATTTTTGTTTTTTCTGACTTTTTATGCTTTAAAAGTGTTTAATGCTGTATAACTTTGGGTTTCAGGATCCTTGTAAAACCTGTTTTCTAAATCAAAAACAAATAAATAATTTGATTATAAATGATATCGAACAATAATAATGATTTTATAATGTACCTACATTGGATAATATTATGATATAATTGAGAATTATATATTATTATAAATAATATATAAAGATAATATTACTATGTAATAGTATTAAGAATAATGATATTACTAATATTATTAATAAAATGTATATTATGTTATAATTACATTATAGATCGATTAGATGATAATATATCTAACTATTATCAAATTGGATATAAATATTATTAATAACTAAAGGTAATAGATTGATTAATTAATCAATATAATATTATATCAAATATGGTACAACCATTAATATGAAACATAAGTACCATATAAATATACAAATATAAAAGTAAATAGTCTAATATTATGTAATATGTATATCATTAATATAATGATATGACATAGAATTTTGATAATACAATAAATAAATAAATTTTAAACATTGGAAATATAGTTTATTATATATATAATAATAATCTATTATAAATATTAAATGCTTTATAAACACAATCATCCTTAAGAGGAGTTATTAAAAGATAATAATTATACGACTATATATAGAACAAACCATTATATAATATTATGTAATCATTAAATATATATTATTATAATTGATATAATGTATATCATATATTATAATTTGAAATATAAAAGAAATGCATATCATTAAAAGTATATATTAACTAAATATAATGTTATCATGTGTAATCTAATTTAATGTTTATGACCGGTGACTCTTACTAAGGGTCGTAACCATATAATCTATAAGGATGGGAGATATAAGATCAACCTAATTTTGGATCAATATGGGTAACAGAAAAAGGAAGAATTAGTACCAAGAAAGGGTATTCTAATCATTTGAGTAATAAACAAGGTGGAAGTAATGGCAATACCATGTAACAAACCCCAATACTCTTTGAGAATCTGTACCAAGGATACAATTAGTGAACTAGAATAAGAAATCAGGAAAAATATGGAAAAAGGAAAATAGAAAAAAGGAAAATCATAAATAAAGAATGGACCCCCAAAAGGGGTTCATTACAATCTTGTTGTACCCAGATAAATCATTCGTGAGTGATAAAAGCTCATGGCCTGCAGTGAGATCAATAGCAATGTCTATATTTGTTAATGGGAAATCATCCTTCAGACAAGCTTTGTTGAGATCTCTAAAGTCTGTGCAAATTTTGATATCACCAGAAGGTTTTTTAATAGGTACTATGTTGGAGATCCATTCTGAATACTCAATCAAGCGAATGATTTTTGCCTCTAGTAATCTTTCTAACTTTTCTTTAACCAACAAAAAAATTTTTGGGTGCATCTTACAAAGCTTTTGCTTGATAGGTTTGGCCTTTGGATCCACAACCAAATGGCATACGACTAACTTGGGATCCAACCCTAGCATCTCTTGATAGGACCATGCAAAGTGACCAACATTTTCACAGAGCATTTCAATGAGAAGATCCACCTGCTTAGGTGGTAGAGATGCCACAATATATGTCATATGTGGTACTTCAGTCAAACTGATATTGACTGGTCTAGTTTCCTCTGTTAAGACAGAAGATATGGGAGGCCTATGATCCTATGGGGGGAGGATGAAATCTCCATCTGCGGGCACCTTTGAGAGGTTTTCACTGTCAGATACATCCTTTATTTTTATTTCATTTTGGGAGTCATCCAATGGTGCTCCAAAGGAGTTTTCACCAGAGGATGTTTTTCTTTTTCTTTTTTTCTTTTTTGTTTCTTTTTTCATTTCAATTTTGCAACTAGAGATTTCCTCCTCCCCAAAGTAACCTGCTGGATCTAGTTTGTAGACATATGTCGATGGTGGTGGTAGCTATTTATGTGGTTTTATTGCCTCCATGAATTTAAGGAGAGCATTCTTGGTAGAGAATTCATCAACATGAATGACACTTGGTTGGTCCCAATAAATGAGTTTGGGGTGAGCGAGAGTAGGTCTATGAGATTCAAGGATAGCTGGCAGAGCATAGAGGCTCCTAGGATAATTTTGTCAAGGAAAATATCATTGTAGGATTTCTTTTCTACTTTCTTGAGAATGTCTTCAACCTCAACAAGGTTGTTTTGGATGTGTGTGAAGGCATGGCCTTCCTTCATAGTGCTCCCTATCACAAGGACTCTACAGCCTAAGCCTTTTCTTTTGTCTTCTTTGTATGCTTCCACAGGCTACTTAATGCCTAACTCTAGGTAGCCTAGACCACCTCCTTGATAATCCCATTGTTTAGTAGCAAGGCGATGAGACAATGGGTATTTTTTTTTGAAGTGATCAAGAAGTTCTTTACTTTTTGGAGGTAGTTCTTTGTACAACCATTTACTAATGTTAGGAGCATTTTCCTCTCCATTTACGATAGCATTGGTAAGAAATGTGGTAGATCCTAACTATTTGATCAAAGGAGTCATATCTATTCTTGGTATCCGATAGGTTGGGTGCCCTCAAGTATGTGGATCAAGTGGTAAAGCACCAATAGCAAAAGCATCTATGAGACTATATTCTCTGCAACCTTGGTAGTTGATCTTAACCATGGAAAGGGTGGAAGCTAAGATGGTATCTAGATCATGGCAAGTGCTAGAGGAATTGTATATGGTGTGGCCAATTCCAATTCCAAGACAATGATTTTTGTATGAAGCTTTGATCACATTACAATAAGAAAACAGTTCAGGATCTGCATGGATGGTTACTTTAGTGCCATTATGCAGAAACTTGATGCACTGATGACATGTGGATGAAATGGCTTTCATGGCATGAATCCATGGTTGAACAAGGAGGATTTTGTACAGAAGGTTGAGATCAACTACATGACAAACTATTTCCTAATTGGCTAGGCCAAACCGAATAGGTTGCAAGATGGTTCCTTTAGTGGTGTGCTCCAAGTTGTCATATGCTTTGATGGTGATTACCTCATTAATAATATCTACCTTAGTGTATCTTGCTTATTTGATAAATTTTAAAGTACATAGATTTAAACCCGATCCATTATCTATCATGACTTGTTTGACTACAAAGTCAAAAACCATGACAACTATGTGAAGTGGAAGGATAGGATCGGGTTCAACTGCTAGGATGTCGGTGGTTTTGAAGGATAAAGCACATGATGCAGAATGATGGCCAACCAAGTTATGAAACTCAATGGTGTTTATGTCAGTAAGGACACATGACTCATGGAGAGTATTGTTGAGGATCTCTTAGTAAAGTGGGCTTGTTCATAAGAGATCTAGAATGGAAATCTGAGCTGGCATATTTCTAAGGTGTTCCAAGATATTGTACTATGGTCCTAATGGTGGTGATCCTAATGAAGGTGTTCTTGGCAGAGGTGGCCTTGAGGGTGTAGATATAGATGGGCCAACTATATTGATTTAGGCTCATCAGGTAGTAACTGTACATTGGGCATCTAGGCCTTTGGTGTTTATAACATTGATAGAAGGCTCAACTTGTCATATGCACCCCAAGTACATTGAAGTATAGTTTTGAGACTTGTCTCAATTATCTCCTTGTTTTCCATGAGTATTGTTGATTTGTTGATAGGAGCATTTTTAGGTCCTTTACCTGTGTTCATCTTATGGGGAGGAAAAGCTTTTTGGTATATTAGTAATCTGGCATTTGGGGAAGCCTATGCTCCCACTATGATCTCTTTCTGATCAATTAGGTTTTGAAAATAGTCCTTAAGTTCCATGAATTTGAGGGTGGTATGTTCTTTGACACAATGTAATTTGCAAAACTCATTATCTTCATACCAGGATGCCCTAGATTGGTTTGGTTCCAAGGGTTGTGTTGGTGGATGTTGAATAAGATTATCCTTAGCTAGTTTTTCAAAGATTGCATCAAGATGTTCCCCCAATGGGGTGTATACATGAGGTTGTCTCTGAACACATGGTTTAGGTCTGGCCAACAATGTGATAGCATTAGTTTGATTTTGATGGCTAGGTATCTGGACATTGTGTTGATTGTTCAGCATAGGTGGCTACTGATAGGATGGTGGTTATTTTTGATAATGTTGTTGTTGACAAAATGTGGTAGGATTGTTAGTTTCTGCCCTGATGACATGTTGGGTGTCAGTAACACTATCAGTAACTATGTTCTTATTTTTATTCCAATATCATGGTTTTTCATTGCTTGAACCTTTGTCCTATGTGTTTTCTTTGTAAAGTTTAATTAATCCATCCTTGACAAGCACTTTCTTGAATCCCATCCCTTTTTCTTTAATGTCTTTATATGTTTTCAAATAGTTCATAACCATGTGATGGGAAAGACTAGGATGTGGGTTGTTAATGAACATTTTGACAAGGTGATGTTTGAGGATAGTACATGAGATCCTAGTTGTGAGGGTTTGCCAACATTGTAAGTATTCTGCAAGGCTTTCTCCTCCCTTTTGTTTGGTATGAACTAGGTCTACTATAGATAACTCATTTTTGACTAGATGAGCATATTGAGCCACAAAGGCTTCAAAAAGATTAGCAAAAGTTTTAATGGTGCCTTGGGGTATCCGACAGAACAATTCAAGGGGAGGGCCAACTAAGCTTTTCAGAAAAGGGCGCATGAGGAATACATCATTATAGGCCACTTCTTGATAGTGTATACAAAATTCCTTGACACGTGTAACTAGGTCACTTTTCCCTCTAAATTTATCAAACTTGGGGATCTCAAAATTTTTAGGAAAAGGTCTCATTGTGATGGTTTTGTAAAATGGATATGGACAATCATTTTCAAACTTGAAATTTTTTGAGTATGTCCCATCTTTAAGGGATTTTAGACAATGACCCTAGAGATGAAACCCAAGTGGCCTTAGGCCTCTACCAGGGGATCACAATCGTGAGTAATCTTGAGGGATTTTGTTTCCCTTGCACTGCAAATAACATTCCAAGGATAAAAGGGTAGCTACTAATTTGGTTCGTAATTAGGTCTGTGGTGTCAGCCAAATAGTTGTTATGTATGTGATCCACTTAAGAATCTATTCCAAACATGCTAAAATTGTGGGAAATTTTTCCCACCTCAGGCTACCCTGAGAAACACACTACCTGAACTTGCCTAGTGGAGCAAGAAAGTTTACCCTTCCCCTCATTTATATACCAACCAGATTATTTATTGATTTAAGCTTCTCATTAAAGGGGATACACTTCCCAAAGGTGGATGAAATTGCTAGAAGCACTCCTAGTTTGTTGTGAATCATCTTGCTAACAACTTTGGTACATGTGTCATGTATTTAAATGGTTCTACTTGACAAGAAATAGAGAAGTCAAAGATGTGCTAAAATGCACAATCTCAATACATGCAAGACACTTGATTCATTCTATTTCTAAAGCTTTTAGATTCTCTATCATTTAACCTGAAGACACATGTGATTAGTATTCAGATGTTCATTCCAACTAGATGGCATCACCAACATAGGTAAATTGAGTCAACAAAAATAAATCATGCATGTGAAAGCTTGAAAAGGAGGGAATAAGAATGGTTTTACTTTAGAGCAATTGAGATTGAATGAAGTTCATTTTAAGTACCAAAGTTAAACTGTGTTGATTTGCAATGTTCTTTAATACCCAAAATCAAATGTTTATCACATTCGTTCTTTTTAACCTCTAGCATTCAGGAGTGTGTTAATCATGCACTCAAATGAAAATGTTAGATTTTAGGCCATGTCATTCAAGATTTGATTTTAGCAAAATGCATTCAAAGACAAGTGTTTAAATATTCAAGTTCATTTTTCAAGAGCATTAAACCATGTAAGGAAAATTTGAAAGAAACATGGTTAGTGGTTTTGTAAAAGTCTTCAACTAACAAGGCACGAGTTAGCAAATATCCCTACAAAACCACAAGTTAGGGTACCAAAATAAAAAGTGAAATAACCCTGTAATGAAAATATTAATAAAAATGTTTGGTCATTGATATCAAAAAAAAATCTAAAATGCTACAAAATATGATAAAACCAACACCATCATGATGGGCTCGAGACCAGCTTTCCAACAATGTTATGTTTTCTAAAAATGAAGTCTAGATGCTCAAGTTATGAGCAAAACATTGAACATTGTTTCTTAAGGCTTAGAAAGGTATGTAGAAATGATGTCGCGCTAACATCACCAAAGTGCAAGTTTAAATTTGATGGCCATATGGCTTTCATAGGCAAAAAATGACTTGCTGACATGGTAGATCCAATGGGCATTGACTATGCATGATTAGGTAGTGACTTAATATGATGATGTTTTGACTAAAATGGTTAGGACCCAATGAATGGGTACAAGCAAGAGTTGTAGTGGTGGTGGCAGTCTTCAAAGGTTGTAGGCTATGAGGAGGTTACAAGAGGTGTTGGAGGTAATGACAAAGGGTGGAAGAAGCAACGAAGGTCATAGAAGATGGGTACGAGTAACAGTGGAGGGTTGTGCGAGATGAAGAGTAGGCTGCAAGAGGAGTGCAGAGGATGCATGATAGGGATAGAGGAGGTTGTGAACAGAGAAGGTAGGGAGGGCCCTATGGCTACGGTGAATAGGAATGGCATTGTGGTGGCTGCCAAGTGGGTCTAGATGGGTAGGAACATATTTTACACTTTTTTGATTTTTTTGATTTTTTATTTTTAAACACATATATATGAATATGCATATTTTACCAAATTTTCACAAAAAAAAGTGTAACCAAAAAAAATATATTTTTTTTTAAATATTTTTTTTTCAAATATAAAAATATTAAAGAGAATTTGAGGAAAACAGAAGGTGAGAATTTTTTTTTTTTAATAATAAATAATAATAAATAAATAAATTTCATCTTGTGATTGTGAGTGGTCCCACAAGGCATGCCAAAATGTAGACCTGTAAAACTAGTGCTTAAAGGAATATAATGAAGAATCAAAACATTCAAAATAATAGATTTAACTCACATATATGATTAGACAAAAGAGAATTAAAGTACCAAAGTAGCCTAAGAATGTGCAAACCTCTTAAACCAAGCAATCTTCCCTTTGATGCATAGATGTGTCTGTAAGATGGGATGTGTGCTCAATGACGTTGCTCAATCTTCAATGGAGGATATGATTCAAAATTGATTTGTGGATGGATTTTTCCATTATGATGGTATTTTTTTAGTACTTGGGATCTCAAAATAGCATCATAACATTAGCATAGAAGTGGATGATATTTGTGAAGGGAGAGGTTTCATTTATAGGCCAAGGAATAGTGAGATGGAGTGTTAGGATGCAAGGAAGGGGATTTGGTTAAGTAGGGCTAGGATGCAAGGAGAAGAGAGAACATGGATTGTGCTTCTTCAAAGCTCTAGCCTTGTGACAAGTGTCATAAGATAGGTGGTTAGAGGAAGTTATGAGGGAAGAAAAGGAAGGATGAATGTGGACAATAGGTGTCAAAAGTCTTCAAAGAGCCTTTAAGTCAAATAAGAGCCTTTAAGGCTCTTGGATAGGAATGCAAGACTTTAAGGATGGAACTTTTATTTTGGTTTGGTTTAAGACTTTCCTAACCCTTGGTTAAAGTTGTGCACATGCTTAAGGAAGGGATTAGGCTTAGCTTAGGATGAGATTAAGAGGCAAGTGGTTTGGGATTAATGAGGTAGGTTAAGTCTATTTGAATATATTAAAAGAGGATGTTAAGTCTTTATTTGAATATTAAAATGGAAGATAAAGTCTTTGTTTGAATATTAAAATGGTTGGTGGGTGGAAGTTTTGACTTTAAAATGGGCAATGAAGTCTTTGTTTGCATATTAAAATGGGAGGTTGGTGGAAGTCTTGACTTTGGCTTTGGTTAGGAATTCTTAATCTAGGATTAAGGTTGTGAACATGGTTAGAGTGAGGATTAACTTGAATTAGAGGGGGATTAGGGGGAAAGTGGCTTAGATTTGATGGGATGGGTTAGTTAGGTGGCTAAGTGAGGTTAGTATGTGTGAATGGGTTGGATTAGGGGTTAGGATAGGGTTTAGGGAGGCTTTTAGGATTCTAGATAATTTATTAAATGATTTATTTAATAAAATGAGGGTATAGAATTAATTTAAATAGATTGGAGGATTTATTCAATTTAAAGAGGAATAGGGATTTAATTGATAAATTGATTTTGGGTGATCATTTGATTTTATCAATTAGACGATAGTTAATTAAATTAACTAATTAACTAGGGGATGACAATAGATTAATTAAATATTAAAAAATTAATTAATGATGCCTTAGGAGATGACTAAATACGATTACTTAAGTGATGTAATCATATTTAGGTGTCTATAGTAAGCATGTCTAAGAATCTTGTATTGCATTCTAAGACTAAGCATATATCTATTAAGTATCATTTTTTGAGAGAGAAGATAGCTGAAAAGGAGATTAGAATGGAGTATGTGAGTACTAAAGAATAGATTGTAGATATCTTTACAAAGCCTTTACCTAAAGATACATTTGAGCACTTGAAAGGTATGCTTGGGGTTATGCCCCTTCTTACTTTAGAGTAGATGATGCAGTAAGTGCATCAGTCCAGTGACACAAAGTACTATTATTTGACTAGACTAAATGTTGATGCTTCCTATATGGGGGATTATCTATGATGAGTTGAGTCATTGAGGACTCTTTGTAATTAGTCTTGAATAGTTTATTTGGACACTCGAACTAATTGAAGACTTGGAGAAAAGAATTGATATAATGAGGCATTTTTCATTGATGTCAATGGGGGAGAATGTGCATGAAAAACATCTCCTAAGTATGAATGTGGGATATATATCCATTCTCTATGTAAATGGGGGATAGATAATTGAATAGGGTGATTTAGAAATATTCATGAATATCTCTATAGGGGAGATATACAACATAAAGAAACATGATAGATTAGTGTTCCAGAGGATTTTAGGTTTGATTGATGAAGAGGATTTGATAAGATGAGAATAGTAGCAACAATGGCAACAGAAGTATTGTTTGGTATTCTTGGAACTTAGATGCTTTTCATCTATGTTTCCATCAATTCCAAAGGGGGATATTGTTGGCATGAATTTTGATGGTATTCCTTTGTGGGAGTATCCTAAGAATTTGAGTCTATTTACATGTTGCAGTCATGACTGTGTTTTTCATTGATGTCAACACATCAGGAGTTTTTGAAGACTACAGGAGTAGTATACAAAGATCATAGTTGTACAAAAAAGGTTTTGATTGTCTAGTGATGCATGGTCAAGGACATGTTCTATAATGTATCCTAATGTTGAGGTTCAATGCATGTAAAGTAAGTCATAGATGTATGGAGGTTACAAGAGATTTATAGAAATAGTATAGAGATAGAGTGCATGGAAAGCAGTTTGTAATGATCCTATTATATCTTCTAGTAGAAATATAATCTGGTAATGCATAGTCATTCAATGATCAAGGACAGTTTGATGGTGATGTCAACAAATGCATAAGTCTTGAAGTCACACATGTGAAGTTTTGTATAGAATGTGAGCCAACAATGCTATTATAATTAAAAAATAATAAATTATCTTATTATAAATAATTTGAAAAGCCTCAAGGCTAAATTGAGGAATTATTTTTAAGATATGGTATAAAGGAAAGATGTTTTCCCTATTTGTCAAGTATGGAATGTGATTGGAGTATAAAAAGTGATCAATCAAGTGTAAAAAGGAGTAGAGTGTTTGGGTGAATGCAAATAAGAGATCCAAGGGATTATTGTATACAAAGTTTATGATCTAGTAACAAGATCAAAAGGAGCAGAAGTCTAGTTGATAGGATAGAGAAAGTGAAAGGAGAAATATTATTTATTTCTATTATTCTACAAGGAATAACACAAATATCATTTGGATAGTGGGTTCATTGGTCTTGCCTTCCACAACTCCTAATAGGGTTGGAATCTCCTAAAAATGATTCAAAGTCTCATAATAGGAACTGATATATATTGAATATTTTTATTGACTCCTAGCAGGGTCCATCCTCTAATAAGGAATAATTATATTAGTACATCATCTTGTGGGTATCATCCCCACTAGGGTTTTCCCTCTAATTAATGGTTTCCCTAGTTAACAAATCTAGTGTTATTGTGTAGGAGCATCTTGTTGTGGTTTGTAATTATATTTTTTATATGGTTAAGATCTAATAAGGTTGATAATTTTGATAATAGTTGGATAACTAATTCACTTGGCCCCCCTCGTAGCTATATTTATGGACTATATATTCTAACAAAGGGACTATAGACTGACTAGGCTCAAATTATATGTGAAGAGCTTGCTTCATGACTAAATTTGGCTAAGGCATTTAGTTAATTCTATATGTCATCATATCTGATATATGCTTTAGCCACACATTGTCTCTAGCTTGGTGTTCTCAATATTGAGGACTTTGATGAAAACATCAAGGTACATGAATTCCATCCTCATCTCCAACTTCATAGGATTTTTGAAGAATATGTAAAGGTAAAGTATTCTTTCATAATGAGGTTGTGTAAGGAATTACAAGGATGCCCTTAGTGGAGGTTTTCACCAAAGGCCATATCAGGGGTTAGCTAGTTTGGATTGTTTCATCCAATTTCCATATTTCTCCTACGTGAGCATTGGTGTGTTTGATGGCTTCCTTAAGAGGCTCCCCAAATATCCCAAGGATAAGGTAGTTCTTATTAAATTGTGTAGTAAAATACTATAGGCAAACACCTTATGTTCCAGTGTGAAGAAGACAGTCAAAATTCCTTTTCTAATAGTGGTAGGACCTTACTCTTGTGCCTCCAAATTTGATGCCTAGAATTAGTTAAAGTATTTGAGAGCATAATTAAATTGACTCATTATGAGGTGATAAGACCCCAGTATGATCCTAACAACTTTGTAAAAGATCATCTGAAGCTAAGGTATGCTCATAGGCATATCCTAGATATTAAAGACTATTGAGTCAAGCGTTATGATGAATACCAAACTAGAAAAAGGTATTGGTCTAGATTGAAAGTAGATGAAATTAAGTTGTATAATGCCATTGTTGATGTTAGTGATATTGCAGATGATGGATCTTACATGCATCCTTCAATTTAAGAGAAAATCAAGAATACTCCTATAGTGTCTGTTGGGTGGATATTTTGCAACCCACATTGTTGGGTAATAATCCAATCAAAAAATAGTATGACCATTCATAGGATGTGAGAAAAAGTCTCTTCTTCCTTAAAGGGAAGGCTTCCCCTTCTCATCATTCCTTGGATCAACTCAAGGTAAGAAAGAAGTCAAGAGATTTTATAAAATGGGTATTATCAATATCCTATCTTCTTATCTTTCAAGAAAGAATCCATTTACTTGTGGAGTGAGTAATGGGTAGGGTGAATCTCTAACTACACTTCTATTAAGAGATGAAAACAGTGATACCAATAAACCTTCACTAACTCAAAAGCTAGCTAAAAATGTACCAATTTGGCTCTAAGTCTGGTTGTATTTATCTATGGAAAATCTTTATAATTAGAGCACAAAGATTCCTAAAAGAAAGAATAACTTAACTATTTTATGAATTAAGAAAGAAGTATAAGCTAAAAATAAAGCTTATACCTATACACTCCAACAATTGTTCCTAGTCAAAGCTCTAGCTCCACTTGCTTCTTAACTCTCTTTATATTCAATTCATAATATACAATTACCTTAAACATAAGATAACATGAATAAAAGATAACTTAGATGAATTATAGACAAATCTTATAACTCATGCAAGTAACAATTTCACTTGATCAATGTTAAGTCTCAAATGCTCCTTTGCATTCATTTTGTCTCAAAATAGTGCTTACACAAACAAAGTTTTGCCAGCACAATTTCTCCAGAGCTCTCTTGCATAAAAGTAAAGATGATTTTACAATAAGGGGCACTCCTATATATATGCACAGAAGTTTAGAAAAATATGGAGGAAAAGGTAGGAGTAACTCAACCAAATTTGACCTACAAACATGAAATAAAAACAACAATCTTAAAGATTGTTTCTCAGTGCCTTGAATTTGATGATGATAGCATGCACTATGGGAATATTGTCAATTTCCATGGTCTTTGATATGACTTTTATCCTCACTACGCCTACATATGTTGATTTCAAAACTATGGAATTTACTACCATAGAATCTAGCAAGTATTTTGTTGAGGATTTATATAAGACAAACTTGTTCATTGTGTGTGAACCAAAGTCCTTAGAATCTACATCAGCATTAATCTTGATTGTATATTCCAAGCTTACCCTTTTAGCTATAGTGACATTACCAGATTCATCAGTAACATGGAATTCCATTTATTCCAAATCACAAATAAAACTTGTTTCAACTGCTTACAATCTCCAAGTGTTGCCTGCAACTTTATGATCAACTTCCTTAATGTTTCTTCTTTGTAACCAATAAGTCCTTCGAATCTAAAGAACATTTTACATGATGGAAGAATGTCACATGAGATCAAGGCATCAATATCAAAACTTTTCACTTCATCCAAATAATTAAGAGTTTACTTCAAATTTTTGTTGCTTGAGTCAAAGAAAAGATTAGGTTATGTTCCATTCTACTCATTTCTTTGACACACCGAAGAACTAAAAATATCTCTATGATGGTGGCTCAATCTCCTTCAGAGATGATTTCTCTTACCCATGACTTGGTGGCTTCAATCATATTTCTCTCCTTGGATTTTTGAGACATAACAACAACACTCTAAAAATATTGTTGTCCAATGACCTCATGTAGGTGAGAAACCTCTTGTTTCAGTTGGTTTTTCTTCTTCCATAGCTCATGATTTCTTTTTGATACATTATCCAATGCATCTTGAGCATCCTATAAATAATTCAAATTCAATTATTTTCCAATTTCAACCTTAGTGAATTTGTAATTAGAATGATAAGATCTTCCACAAGTTTGTGAACCAAGGGCTCAACAACTTCAAAAAACTTGGGCTTATCTAAATCAACCAAAATCCTTGAAACAATCTTATCTTTCAAAGATTTGGATTTGGTCTTCTTGATAGGAAGATTATCTGGCAATACAACCACTTTTCTTCTATTTTTTTCCATTCTATTCAACCATGTATGCAAGCTAAAACCTTCATTCATAGAAGTAGATATAGTGGAGAACAATTGGCATTTATCTAGATTGTATTTCTATTCAAATAGAACAAGATTTAGTTCACACAACTGAAGGCATAGGAACATGCTGAGAAGATTTTGTCATGAAAATTTGAAAACCCATCAAAGATGTATCAAGTTGGGAAACTTGACCATGTTTGAGAGTTGTAAAATCTTCAAACACATTTTCCAAATATGCATATGGCTTATTTGTAGGGATTAAAGGAGAAACAAAAGAAATAGGAAGAGACATTTTCTTAACTTTTGAGATTGGAATAGGAGTGAAAACTATGGAGAATAAATTTTCATCATCATCTACCTCATCCAAAAAATGTTCATTATGTACAGATGGTACATGAGTTTGTGTAGGTCTTAGGAGTGATATGACCATGACATCCCCTTCTTCATCTATATATTCTATCTCCAATTCCTCTTCCAATTTTTCCTCTAATTCTTGAATTGGTTTTGAGATATGAGGTTAGTTAGAACCTTTCCCACCCTTTAATTTTAATTTTAGGGAACCCATAGCATCAAAAGATGAGACACTATTTTTCCCTATAATCTCTAGCTATGACTTTGTACCAAGAGGGCCAAAGCTTCTATAATCCAATCCCATCCTAGGATTAACTCTTTTAATGCCTTTATTTTTTAGCCATTTGTTAGTATTTACCAAGATGCTTTGAAATCTATCCATGATAGATGTACCTTCCTTCTATTGCCACTGAATAGGAAAAGGGTACTTCTTATCAAAGTTAGCTTGATGAAACTCTAGATCAAGAATATTGTCATCAACTTCAACTTGGAAATTTGAAGGGATCTCTAGCATGTTGAAATCAATTATCTATTGTAGGGTTAATCTATATTAGTCCATCTTTATGATGTCAATCTCAGTTCTCTGATCAATGCAAATATCCTCAATGTGATGAATATGTGTTCAAGCTCTTTTCATTTGAGAATTCATCTCTTGGTAATCAAAGTTGAATCTTGCCTTGAACTTCTTTAAGGTGATCAACTGCAACTCTGCTTCCATGTTCCTTTCTTTGGGCAAATAATTGATTGAATAGTTTCCAATCACCAAGGGTTTAGCTAAGGTAATACTGAGACTAGGGCTATGCATAGTATGTTGATCACTCTGCACATCCATGAACTATTTAGCTAGCTTCATCAAGATGATTCGATCTATACCATACCTAGGTAAGTTATACAACTTTTCTTTGAAATACCCAACTCTTAAGCATGAAAAAGTTGGAAACTATATGAAAATAAAACTGTATTGACTCACCTTTTTCCATGCTACATTATATACTTTCTTAATAGATAACTATTTATTGAATAAGCACCAAAAATACTCAAAGAAGGCATCTTGAACTCTTTTCTAATGAAATTTACTATTTTCCAAAGTGATTCAATCATAGTAATCCCAAATAGGAACTTGAATATGATCTCCTTTAGTTAAGAGACCAGAGAAACATCCCATGGCAGCAACAATGTAAACAAGGCAAGAGTTCATGTAGAAGGGCATTAAAGTTCCCACATTGAGTATCTGTTGGCAAAGCATAGTGTTGATCTGCTCTTCCCAAAAGATGTGTTCTTTTTTTCCATGATTTGAAAGATGAACTTATACATCCATGGCTTGAAATCAATAGAATCCATTAGACCACAAACTCTACTAAGAAGGATGATGAGATCCTTGTACTCTTGTTTAAACTTAGATTGATGAATGGTCTTTGGCCATCTTGAGAAGTTGTTTCTTTTATTGTCTAACCAATATTGGTTGACATACTTCTAATAATCACTTATGGCCCATTCCGGCATGCCAAAGATGTTTCATTGGTTATATTTGTACACTCTACTTTATGTGGTACTTTGAATATTTATTCAATGACCTATGGATCAAGGCTAATGACAACCTTGTCTTCAACATCCTTGAAAGTCTTTGATTTTGGAGTAAAATATCATGCACATCTAAGAATAAAATTAGTCTCCATGAATATCATAAGAAATGCAAACACCAAGTGAATTTTACTTCTTTTTATGTGCTTCATCTTGTGAGCAATAGGATTTTCAACCCTTTGTAGGAAATCATCCATGTCCACATGACCAACCATTATGTCCATTACATTGTCAAGAACAAATGCAATTGATGATGAAATTGCATGAGCTAGCTCTTTATCATATTGATGTTTCATTTTTCCTTTGGATTTTGATGATGAGAGAATCTCTTGTGTTTGCACTACAACATAAAAATCCTAAAACATAAGCACATCATCAAAAATAAACATCATACAAGTCAATTTGTGATCAACAACAAAGATTCATATATGGATTGGAGACTTTGTAGATTTGATGAAATGATCTCAAAAAGAAATCATCATGCATATGTAGTGAATGAAGCTAAAATTAATGGAAAGAAGGATGAAATTTTATGAAGGTGGAAAATGAAAGATGGAATAAAATAAAATTATGTGAAAGTGGAATGGATGGGAATGAATACAAATGAAGATTGCTAATTTTCAAATGTGACTTAGGATCTTCAAGATTTTATTGCATGAAAAATGAGTACATGTAATGGGAGATAAAAGGTGAGATGAGATGTGAATGTGGATGGGGGATGTATTTTACATGCAAGTGTGAATAGAGGATAAGGTGCAAAGCATGGAAGGATGTGGAAACATGTATTTTCTCATGAAGGCACAAATGTATATGGAGAGATGGAAATGAAAAATGGAAGAGGGATAATGAGATTTATAGTCATTTTTGGTGAAAAGGTGAAATCAAAGTATGTGAAAGATGAAAATGACATTTTTTGACTTTTCAAAAAGTGACTTTTAATCAAAATCAGACTTTTTGGATGCAATTACAAGTAAGGTTTTTCATGTAATCACATCATGCGAGTGGATGTGAAAAGTGAGATGAGTGAAAATGGAAATGAAAAATGAGATTACATGTATGTGTGAATGGTGAATGAGATGGAAAAAATGTAATCACATTTGTTGGATGAGATGTGAAGTGTTGTGACATGGAAGATGGAAGTGAAACATGATGATAATGCTTTGCAAGAAGTGAAACAACAACAAGTTCTTGGGAAAGAACTTGTGACTTCTCCAAAGTGGAGAAAATTCGCAAGCAAGCACAAAACACAAAAACTTAGAAAAAAAATGTACCTTTGGAAAGTGACTCAAACATGTCAAGATATAATGCACTTGAAGACAAAAATTCAAATTTGGAAAGTGGGGAAAAACCAAAAATAAGAAAATGAACAATTTCTTCATTTTTAAAGGAAAAATGCACTTTTCCTGGCATTGATTTCAGAAAGTGACAATCATCAAGCAATAATGTGCATAAAATCAGCAAGATAAGTACAAATTAAATAGAAAAAAAGAATAAGTCTAGTTACATGAATATTAAGTGCAAAAAATGAAGGAAAAAGGTACTCCAATGTTGAAAAAATCTTCAAAAATGTTTGAATCTTGCAAATTTGAATGGGAGAAGCCAGAAATCAAGGAGCATTTGAAGGATGATGCCAAAATGTTCCCTAATAATGCTCCAAGATCCAATGCATGCATGAACAAGCTCATGGGACATTTTAATGAAAAACTTGTTTTGCCAAGGAGCATGATCAAATCAATTTCGAGTTTACAAGTCAAAATGTATATCGTGATGTAATGCAACCACCATAAAACACCAAATCAATTCATCTTGATGCAAAAGTACTGTTGAAAAAGAATGGATTTATTTGGAGTTATCTTTAAAAACATGCCCTATGATAGAGCTTCTAAAAATGATTTTCAGCATGATAAATCCATTCTTTATGCAAGAAAATACATTGCCAAGAAAAAATGCCCTTGATGGAAAAAAATCCTCATGCAAATCCACCAAGTAAATCTCTCATAATGAGAAAAATGGGGTTCTTGGAGAGCAAATGCATGCATTCTTTCATAATCAAACCTTTTGAAGGGCACAACACATTTTAAAACACATCTTTAGTTAAAATCATACATTTTGTGGTGACAAGCACATTTTAAAAACTTGCAACAAGCAAAATTGGACCTTTTGGAGTGCATGACATGTTTTAAAATATGCAAGTGATTAAAATCACACATTTTAGGGTGGCATGCATATGTTAAATTATATCTCACATTTTGGATGCAATGACACAAAAACTTACCTTTTGATGTAATGACATCAAAAAGGTCCACTTATATTTTCAAGCTAAACTTTATATGTAGTGACATGTAAAATGTCCACTTTTGATAGATTTTACATGTAATTGCATATAAAATTTCCACTTTTGATAACTTAAAGTCATTTAATCAACTTAATTTCATAAAAATATCACTTAATGGGACATAAAAAATATTAATATATCATATTTAAAAATACAACACATAAATATCATTCAAAAAGTAACATTGAAATGAGCATTTGATTTAAAAATAAAAAATTAAACTGAAACTATATAGTTTATATAGTCACTTTAAGTGAAAAATCAAAAAGTAACTCAACTTAAAATTATAACATAAAATGCACTATAGTTACTTTAAGTGAAAATTTAAATGATAAAGTAACCTAAAAACATAGCATAAAGTGAATTTAAGTTATATTTTTCAAAAAGTGAATGTCAAATTGAAATATAACATGATATTTTTAATTTGGGTTGTTGCATCAGAAAGGTCAACTTTTGAGGCACTAAAATGACCATATCTCTTGACTGACAACTTCAATTGAGCTCTAAGTTAGATCAAATCGAAGAGGAGAGTGAAAGGCATGATATCAGAAAAACCAAAGGACTATAAACCAATAAATCAAAACTTAAAAGCAAAGAAAAGGATGACAAAGGCCTCAAAAATCAAGCAAAGGCTTGACAGAAAGCAAAATGAAAAAGAGTTGACAGAAACCTTCAATAAAACATTTTGATATATGAATTGAATTCAATTGATCGATCAACATTAAACATTTGAAAACCAAATGCAAGTTTAGAGATACATGGAACTAGCTTGAAAAAGTTTTGGTTGTTACCAACATTTTGTGTTGACAAATTGTAGGACAACAACTAGCTCTCTCTAGGGAATGTTACTCATTAGTTCTTGGAAACAAAGAGTGACATAGAATCGAGTTATCTAAGTGTTTTTATCCACTCCATTAGGTAATAGAGTCAAGCAATAAAAGAAAAAAAAAACTAAACTATGACTCAAAAGCCAAAACTATGTACAAGGGGTACTTATCTAATAATTATTGAAAGTAATGTTTCATATGTTGTCCATTGCAAGGTAGTGGAAATGGTGTTCCAACATGATATGCAAGCTAGAAACTATTCTTGCCTATAATCTAATGAATTGTAAAATGACTTCGCCAAAGAGAATCAAATTTTCCATTCATTCCTTTTCATTCTAGCCTCTTCTCATGGAGTAGGATAGGCTCACCAATTTGAAATTCTTGATACTTGGCCTTTTTGTCAAAATGAACTTTTATTTGTTGTTGACGAGTAGCAAGTGTGTTAACCACTTCTTTTCTTCATTCCTCCAACTATGAAAAAAATGTAAACCTCTTATCGAGTACATTTGAATAAGTTTCATCTTTGATGTCATATACCAACTTGAGAATGAAAACTCTAAAATTATCAAAATCTCAGCATTGATCCTATATAGCAATTGCAATTGTGACATTCCAATTGACCTCTTTGGAGTAATTTGATCTACCCACAAAGCATCAAACAAAGCCTTGTGTCATGTTCTATAAGTTAAATCAACCAACTTCTTCATGATATTCACCAAATTTGTGTTGCTTGGTTTTGCTTGACCATTACCTTATGGGTAATAATGAGATGCATGTCCCAAAATAACATTGTGATGAAACAAAATTCAATGATGTCCTTACAAGAGAAACCAATAGCATTATCTGTAACAATCTTGTTTGGAACACCAAAAGGTAAAATTATGGTTTTCTTTAGAAAGCCACAAATTATCTTAGATGTAGATCCTTTCACTAGAATTTCTTCAACCCACTTGGTAAGATAGTTTGTCATTGTTAAGATATAAGTATGTGATGCAAGAGAATCCTAGGTGTAAGAGCAATCTTTCATAAGCCAAAAAATATTTCTTTTATTTTGTCTTTTCTATTTTAATAAGGACTAGTAGACAAGGGGGTTACTATTTTTGGGAACTTGTTATTTTTAGTAATTTTTTCATACGAGCTCAAAATGTTCTGATTTATACATGAAGGTACATTTAGATTTATAAGCCTATCATAAAAACTCATTGCTCTAGCTTAAGTACTAGCCAAGTTATTGCAATTTTTTGATGGAAAATTTAGGAGAAAAACCTCCAAGCTCATTGTTGGAAGCCTTAGATTGCCTAGATGTAGAGAGTTATTTTTTAGAGAAGTTGTGAGACTACATAGTCTACCAAAGAGCATGGTTTCAAATTGAGATACCCAATTTGTTGGGTATTTCTGTCATACATTGTGGAAGAAATTGAATAGAGAGTTGAAGTTTAGTTCATCATATCATCCATAGACTAATGGATGGATAGAAGTTGTGAATTATATTTTGGAAAATTTGCTAAGATATTTGATTGGAGACAAACCAAAAAGATGGGATTTGATTTTACCATAGTAAAAATTTTCATATAATGATTTTGTCAATAGGAGTAGTCTTCAAAGTGCTTCTGAATTGAGGCAGTTGGAAAAAGGAGAAATAAGTAGTGTTGGAGTGGAAGATTTTGTCAAACATTTGAAGACTATTCATGAGGAGGTGAGGAAGCACATTATAATGATGAATATAAAATATAAAGAATTTTAGAATCAATATGAAGTCATGGTTCATTTGAGAAATGAGCATTTTCTAATAGACACATATAATATGCCAAAAATAAAGAAGTTTAGACTATGCAAGATAGTGAAAAGGCATGATTCTAGAAATGCTTACAAAGTGGAGTTCCCTATTGAATTGAATATTTCACCAATATTTAATACTTAAGATTTGACAGAGTATTATGAAGGAGGTGATGGAGATGAAGTTGCAAAAGCAAAGTGGAATATTCTAGCATCTAGTTCAGCTATAAGGAAGATTAAGGAGATACTAGACAATTTTGTTGGCAAAAGTACAAGGAAAAAAACTTATGAGGAATACCTAGTCAAATGGAAAGGGAGGCTAGTAGAGGATTCATCATGGCAAGCAAGGGAGGAGGTTAACCGTCTTGGTTTTCCTCTGAACATCTGAGACCTTATGGACTCACTTCTCCAATTACCTCAATTGTTTGATGCATGAGTATCCTAGGTGTAAGAGCAATCTTGCATCACCCAAAAATATTTTTTTATTTTCAGTCTTTTCTATTTTAATAAGGACTAGTAGACAGGTGAGTTATTATTTCTATGAACTTTCTATTTTTAATAAGTTTATTATACAAGCCCAAAATGTTCTTATTTTTTACATGAAGGGTCAATTTAGAATTATAAACCTACCATAAAAGTGCATTGCTCCAGCTTATTTATTAGAGAAGTTTATGCATATTTTTGATGGAAAAATTTAGGAGAAAAATCTTTAGGCTCACTATTGGAGGCCTTAGAGTGCCAGGATGAGATTTGAAAACTTGATGGCAAGGCACTAGTGCAATTCTTAGCCTATAGATCATGAGCTGGCATTTTCTAAAAGTGGTTATAATAGCCAATCAAAAATATGGTGTGAGAGTTATGGTTCCCAAAGTTGGGCTACCCAAAAATTTTAAATTAATTGTCAAAGATGTATTTAGCCGACTCTATATGTATTGTTGGGTTTTCTAACCCTAAGTATTAAGTTTGAATGTCTAGAACCTTCCTAGGTAGCATAAAATTGCCTATTTAAGAAAGGCCCAAACATTTTCCAAGACAACTCTGGATGGTAGTTTGTAGCATTGTCTAGAAAATTACTATAATGAAGGCACCCATATGGGGTAGCATATTGTACTTATGAATTCTATAATTTAACATTTGAGGTGACAATAATAAGTCCATATTTTGTTGTTTCATTTTTTTTGTTTCTTTGTTTATGTTATTTGTTATGGTATTAAGGGAAGTACCCTTCATTAAGTGGTATTAGAGCTAGAGTTCTTGAATGTGTGGATAGATCATTAACTATGAGGTAGTTCATACAATGACTATAGTTTGGGCTAAGTGTGTAGACAAATTGTTGATTGTGAGGCAATTTTTACCAAGGTTTTAGTGAAAGTGCAAACAATGTCTCCATGAAGAGAGTGTGGCAAAAGAGTTGTAGGTGTTACACCTAAGGGTTTTAGAGCCCTCCAAAGATAAAGCAAGAATTGGAAGAACAAATTCAAAAAGGAATAAATCTTCCCATAAGAGATGAAAGCAAGGATGAGAATGAAGAAGAAGAAAATCTCAAACCAAAGGCAGTTCTAAACCCAAAGGAACAGAGGATTTTTAAGGCCATCTCAAGAATTGGAAAAAGACCTAAGTTTGAGGTTCCTACATTTTTGAAAAAATATTAATCTAGAAGATTTGATCAATTAGATCAATGAATTGGAGGAGTACTTTAAGTATGAAGATATTGAGGATCCTAATAGGCTCAAGTTTGCGAAGGCAAAACTGAAGGGACATGCAAAGATTTAGTAGCAGGAGGTTTAGTTGGAGCAAAATAAAAAGGGAAATGGAAAAATCACTAGATGGGATTGGATGATAGATAAACTAAGTGACAATCCATTCCCATGGATTATGAGCTTGACCTGTTGAAAAAAATTCAAGGATTGAAGAAATTGGGAAAATTTGTTCAATAGTATACCAAAGAGTTCTACTAAGTTCTCATTAGAACCAGCCATGCAAAAATTGATAAGGAGAAAGTGGTCTATCATCTTAATGGGTTAAGACTAAGTATCCAAGATGTGCAAAGTCTAGTTTGAATGAATAGTATTGAGGAGGCATACCAATTTTCCTTAAGAGTTGGGAAGAAATTGAGCAAATTTTTTGATAAGGAGAATAGTGGAAGAGGTCGCAATAGGAGATCTAGCAGACAATCTTATGGTGGTTGTAATGATGATCAAAAGAACAAGGATAAGGCTAGAAGTAGCAATTGAAACTAGAGGGGAAATAATTACAATCATTTCCATGATCAAAATAATAGAGATCAGAGAGGAAGAGGTAGAGGATAGGGATCTGGAAGAGGAGGCTTCTGTGAGAAATTTTTTCACTATGGAGAAGAAGGGAATAGAGTATTTGAATGTTCCTAATCACAAGCAAGGACAAGTCAAAGAACAAAAGGTTGGACCAGAGTTGCACATGTTGATGAAGATGTTAGATCACCACATTCTAAAGATGTTGAAAGAGGAGAAGTCCTAGTTAACAGAATAATCTAGTTGAGTGGTGAGAATGAACTTGATCAAAGAAGGAACTTGTTTCGAACAAGGTAAAGATGTGAAGATAAGTATTGTGATGTGATAATTGATGGTGGAAGTACTAACAATCTAGTGTTAGAAATGATGGTCACAAAGTTGAAGTTGAAAATAAAAAAAGACCTACATCCATACCATATTTCTTGGGTGCAAGATGACCACAAGGTCATGGTCAATGAGTAATGGTCAATGAAGTTCAAGATTGGAAACTACCAAGATGAGGTACTATGTGATATCATACCTATGGACATATGTCATATGTTGCAAGGTAGATAAAGGTAGTTTGACATACATGTTGTACACAATGGGTGAGAAAATGCCTACACTTTGACCAATGATGAAGTGAAGCATAACTTGAAGTCATTGAAGAAGACAAAAGAAAAAGAATGTAGTGCTGCCAGAATATGTTTTGTTGATGGAAAAGAGTTTATCAAAGGTATAAAGCATGAGAATATGTGTTAAACTATAATTCAAAAAGATAGTAAAGAAGATGTAGAAGAGGTACCTGTAGAAGTTGTAAATATGTTGGGAGAGTTTTTTGATAGTGTATTAGATAATGTACCTAATGGATTGCCCCTAGTGAGGAAGATCAGTCGCTAGATGGATTTGGTTCTAGGAGCAAGTTTTCCAAATAAGGTAGAGCACAATATAACACCAATTTAAAGGGAAGAGTTGAACAAAAAGGTTTATGAGTTACCGTAGAAGGGATTGATTTGAGAGAGTCTAAGTCCATGTGTTGTACTAGTCATATTAGCACCAAAGAAGAATGGAGAATAGAAGATGAGCAAAGATTCTCATGCTATCAACAATATCAAAATCAAGTACAAATTTCCATTGCAAAGAATATGACGGCACTCAAAATTACACTCCAATTTTGAGTGTATATTTTGAATTTAAAATCACTTTGAGCCCCCTATGAATGCTTTTTGTGCATATGTAGTTGGTTGTCATTTCAAGAATTAGGTATTGTTTCAGTTGTTTAGCACCCTTCAATTGACATATGCATATGTTTTGTATTAATAAACTGACATTCCAAACCATTCTACGAAGTTTCATTTTGAGTTGTCTTCAAGTTCTACAACATCAAAAGCCATTTACAACTGAGCTAAAGGGTAGAGGCATTCACTTTCACATGAGTAGCAAAGGTAAAAGTGCCAACATTTCATGTTGAAGCAGGTGTGCCAAGGAATAACTCTATTGACACGTAGAAAACAAAGGGGACAATATGAAATGAAGCAACATCTATTTAAAAGTCAACAACTTTCATGTAGCTCTCATGGCTATGGAAGATGTAGAGGAGGCATTAGGCAAAAAAGGAACCCCATGCCCAAAACAAAGGCAACATGCATGGGCAGAAAAGTGCATGAACAGGGGTTGAAGGCATTCTAAACTTTAATCTCACATTCTTTACAGAGATTCTCTATATAGTGTTTAAATACAACATCACTCGCATATCAAGTTGTCTAACAAGACATGATCTTTTTAAAGGCTAGTCATGTGTGGTGGGTCCCCTGGGGGCAAGTGGATAGGTTGGTGGACATGGACACTCAAATTTTGCATAGTCACATGCATTTTGAGGTGTCTATGCTCATATGCAAGCATGTAAACATAAGGGGAAGGATGATAGGCTTACGTTATTATGTCTAAAGTGGCCTGTGTATGTGCGTAAGTAAGATGAGGATGGCTTTTTGTGTGTACATCAGGAATGAAATGTAAGTGCGTAAAGAGGATGAAATGTAAGTGCATAAAGGGGATGAAACATAAATGCATAAAGATAAAGCAAAGGGCATCCAAATGCTATAGGAAAGGCTTCTAGTGTATGATCAGAAGGTAGTTTGCAAAGGGTTCTAGTGTTATGACCATAGATGCATGCATATGAGTGGAGGTTGAAATATTGAGGCTTTATGATGCTACAATGGGCTTCTTCCCATATGAGTGGATGGAAAATTATAAATGGTCATGGTGTTACAACCAAAAAAATGGAACCCATCGTAAGAGAAGGAGGCATGGAATGAAGGCTTTACACTCTTACAAAATTTGTAAGAGCATAAAGGTAACACAAAATGGAAAACAATGCTCTAGGAAGCCAATGGTGAACTCATTTAAATGATAAAAAGGATTGATGTTTAAAGGATTAAATGATTAATATATTGAATATATTAATGTGTTCCTCATGTCATTGGGAGCAAGAATTAAAATAATTAATTAATTAAAAGCATTTCAAAAAGTGATTCTTGTATCAGGTTTTGATGCTTGGTATCCACGGATTGGGGAGTATGGAAAATGAATATCAGAATTAAAATTGAAATTTTTCCAACACATAATTTTCAATTGGTTGAAAGATTTGAATAAATTTAAATGCTTTACATGGTTTATACAATGTAAAGTTTTAAATTTTTGAATTTTAAGCTATGTTCATGGCTTGGGAGCCAAAATTTCAAATGGACCATAGGGGCACATTTTTTATCCAAAATATGTAGTGTAGTATACCATTGGAATCCGGAGGAGATAAATTTTCTAGATATGGGGTTAGTTCTTGAGTAGGTCTTCATTGGTTTTCTTTATAAGTAGTTTTGTGTTTTTCAGGATATTCTCAGCAAAACGGGCAGTTTTCATCATGGAACATCAAAATCAGTTTGAAGGGAAACATTAAAGTTTGTTGAAGTCTAAATAAATTTTTTTAAAAGTTTTCATGCCTTTAGAGTTCAATTTTAATTGATTTTTGTTGTTTCCTTGGGTTTAGATTAGACATTAAAAAATATTTTTTGTTCCATCAAATATCTGAGATATTTTGTGCCAAAATGATGGGGATTTGACATGCAGTTATAGAGAGAGATTAGAGAGATTCTTTTAACTTCTAGGAGATGTTTTCCAAGTGGACACATCTCAGATGCATAATAGATCTGAGAATTAATTCTTCTTATATCATTCTCTTTCTTTCTCATTATTTTTGTTGGTAGTTTTCTCTGTGATACCAGTAGGGTGCCAGTTTTTACTGTGAAACCAAGGTTGTTGTTGGTTTTGCTTCCTGTCTATTAAGTTGTGCTCTAGTAGTGAAGGCCACACATCCGCTCTTATGTAGATTATCATTTTGAGATAATGGAAAGTTGATGATAGATTATGTGGCATATCTTAAGTTACATTTAGTTTTACCAGTTGATGTATTCAATCTTTCCAACGATGAATGCAAAAGGGATTTACAATGAATTATCTATTTTTTCTTATTATGTCTCCTAATTCTTCATATGCTATTGAATTTGAGATTAAATGAATAAGGTTCATTTGATTTAAGGCAGCTTGGATGAGTTGTATGTCAGATCTATTGTTTCTTTTGACTCAAGGAGTTAAGTAAATGCTTCAATGTTCTAATAGAGTTTTTGGGTGTATGGAGGGGATATTTCATAAGAATGCAATTTGGGGATTTTAGTTGAAAAACTTAATTGTAAGGCAATCAAGTTAGGTCAACCTATTGGTAATCACTCTATGTTTCAATGGATAAGGCATTGATCACTAAATCAAATGCAAGTTGGGATGAAAGTTATTTGTACAAATCATTTTAAATCAAATAAATTTAGTATTCCATGTTTTGTAGTGGGCTAAAAAGAATCAACCCTCTCTTAGCTTATGGGTTCATATATTATGATTTGTAGCTATCTCATTTCTATGTCATTTCATAAGTATCAAAAGGTAAAAAGGGTTGCATCTTCTATTAATAGGTTCAAATTTATGTTTAATTGCACTGGTATCGTATATTAGAACCTCATGGTTAATCCGCCTAGGTCTTGCAGAGCTTAAAGTGAAGGAGTTGTGCCTTATAGTTGGCCCAAGATTGTAGTCGAATGTATCCATCATAAAAATTTGCTAGCCTTAGATGCATTGGTCTGAGTTCTTAGTTATTTTCAAAACTGTTAAATTAGGAGCCAATAGAATGGATGATATTATGGACTATTTGAGTGGGGTTGAGTATTTCACAAAGATAGATCTAAAGTGTGGGTACCATTAAATTTTTATTATAGAAGGTAATGAGTGGAAGACTGCTTTCAAGACAAGGGAAGAACTGTATGAGTGGTTAGTCATCCCTTTTGGGCTAACCAATGCACCAAGCACTTTCATGAGGCTCATGAATGAGGTATTGAAGGAGTTTCTGGGTAAGTTTGCCATTTTTTACCTAAATGATATTTTGATCTATAAAAAGATATTAGATGGAAATTTGATCCATATTTGCAAGGTGTTTGATAAGTTGAGGGAAGAAAAGTTGTTGATAAACTTGAAGAAGTGCAATATTGTAAACAAGAAGTTGGTGTACCTGCAATTTGTAGTCTCGCCAAAAGGTCTAAAAATAGACCTAGAGAAAGTGAAGGCTATCTTTGAAAGGCCTACTCCAAAGAGTGTGACAGAGGTAAGATCTTTTCATGGACTAGCTAGTTTTTATAGAAAGTTTATAAGAGGTTTTAGAAGTATTTTTGAACCCTTGACTAGAACAATGAGAGGGGATCGGAAATAATTTAAGTGGATTGTAGGAGCAAATAAGAGTTTTAATTTGTTAAAATATAAAGTTACTATGTAGCCTATTTTAGCACTTCCACAATTTAACAACATGTTTCAAGTAACTATGATGCTAGTGGTACTACAATAGGAGTTGTTTTGAGCCAAGAAGGTATGCCTATTGTTTATTTCAATGAGAAATTGAATGATGCAAAAAGAAAATATTTTTTTTATGATTAGGAATTTTATGCTATAGTTCAAGAATTGAAGAAGTGGAGACACTATCTTCTTCCTAGAGAGTTTGTTTTGTATATTGATCATCAAGCTTTGTAATATTTGAATAGTCAAGAAAAATAAAACTAAAGGCATTTGAAGTGGGTTGATTTTTTGTAGAGTTATACATTTATTTTGAAACATGGGAGTGGGAAGTCTAATAGAGTTTTAGATGCTCTTAGTTAAAGATAATTTTTGCTGACAAAAATGTAGAAGGTGGTTAGGTTCAAGAATCTCAATACTTTGTATCTAGATGATCCTAATTTTGGTGAAGCATGGAAGACTTCTACAGAGCCTATTGCACTTAACAAAAAAAAGTGGTTGGATTTCATGATCCAAGATAGTATGTTGTTCAAATTAAGCAAGCTATACATCCCTTGAAGTTCAATGAGAGATAATCTCATCAAGGAGAAGCATAGTGGTGGATTGGCTAGGTGTTTTGGCAAAGATAAAACAATAGCTTTGGTTATTGGGAATTACTACTAGCCATAGTTGTAGCAAGATGTGAAGAAGTGTGTGTAGAGTTGCAGAGTATGTTAGATGGCAAAAGGAGTGAAGTAGAATACAAGGTTGTATCAGCCATTATCTGTACTAGACAAGCCATGAGAGGATATCAGCATGAATTTTGTTCTTGGATTATGAAGGACATGGCATGGCATGATTCTATTTTTGTGGTGGTTGACAAGTTTTTAAAGATGGCACATTTTATTCCTTGCTAGAGGACTAGGGGTGTTGTTCATGTAGCAGAGTTATTTTTTAGAGAAGTGGTGAGACTACATGGTCTACCAAAGAGTATAGTTTTAGATTAAGATACCAATTTTTTTAGTTATTTATGGTGTACATTGTGGAAGAAATTGAAGAAAGAGTTGAAGTTTAGTTCATCACATCATCTATAGATTGATAGATAGACAAAAGTTGTGAATCATAGTTTGGGAAATTTGTTGAGATGTTTGGTTGGAGATAAACCAAAAGGATAGGATTTGATTTTACGATAGACAAAATTTTCATATAATAATTCTATCAGTAGGCATACTTGCAAGTCACCATTCTAGATTGTATATGGGAGTAGTTCCAGAAATGTTTCTGAATTGAGGCAGTTGGATAAAGGAGAAATAAGTAGAATTGAAGTAGAAGATTTTGCTAAAAAATTGAAGACTATTCATGAGGAGGTGAGGAAGCACATTATAAAGATGAATCCACAATATAAGGCTAAAGAAGATGTGAAAAGGAGGTATAATGAATTTTAGATTGGAGATGAATTCATGGTTCATTTGAGAAAGGAGCATTTTCCAATGGGAACATATAATAAGCTAAAAATAAAGAAGTTTAAACTATGCAAGATAGTGAAAAGGCATGATTATAGAAATTCTTATGAAGTAGAGTTGCCTCTTAAAATGAATATTTTACTAGTATTTAATATGTCATATTTAATAGAGTATTATGAAGGAGGTGATGGAGACAAAGTTGCAAAAGTAGAGTGGAGTATTCTAGCAACTAGTTCAGCTATAAAGGAGATCGAGGAGATACTACGCAGTCATGTTGGAAAAAGTACAAAGAACAAAACTTATGATGAATACCTAGTCGAATGTAAAGTGAGGCCAATAGAAGATTCATCATGGCTAGCAAGGGAGGAGGTCAAACATCTTGGTTTTTCTCTGAACGTCTGAGACATGGTAGAGTCACTTCTCAAATTACTCTAGTGTCTATTATAGGAGCATCTTGGGTGTAAGAGAAATCTTGCATCACCCAAAAATATTGTTTGTTAGTCTTTTCTATTTTAATAAGGACTAGTAGCTAGAGGGTTACTATTTTTGGGAACTTTCTATTTTTAGTTATTTTTTTATATGAGCTCAAAATGTTCTCATTTTCTACATGTAGGTTCATTTTAGAATTATAAAACTATCATAAAAATGTGATTGCTCTTACTTAAGTATTAGAGAAGTTATTACATATTTTTAGTGGAAAATTTAGGAGAAAAATCTTCAAGGTCACCACTAGAGGACTTAGAGTGCCCAAATGAGGTCTAAAAACTCAACAGAAGGATGCTTGCATGGTTCCAAGCTTGTAGATTAGGAGTTGGCATTTCTAAAAAGTAGTTATAATAGCCAATCAAAGCAACGGTTCAAGAGTTATGGCCTTCCAAAGTTGCGCTACCCAAAATTTCTAAAATAGCAATCAAAAATGTATTTAGTCGATATTATATGTATTGTTAGGACCCATGTTGAAAATATAATTGAAAAGATCATTGTTGAAGGTCAAAGAGGGAGATTATTGTTAAAAGAATGTTTTCAATCATTGTTTTGTCATTGATGCCAAACCTACTATATGTAGGAATGACAATTGCATTTAAGATTCAAGTACTATCACTTAGTTGATTGATGAAGAGGATTTGATTAACAAGATGTAACAAGAACACCTAAGGGAAAGATTGAGTTATGATATTGTAATAAAGTGCAAGGATTAGTTTTAAGACAATGGTTAAATGATGTATCGATAACATACTTGAAGATACAGAGGTTGCCCACACTTAGAAACACTAGCAGTATAAGTTGGGACAAGGTTGATTTCAAAGCTTAAACTAAGTTCATCAGTGGGTGTTGAGAAAGCTAGTTGAAACCGAGCAAATTCTTAGTTAGATCCAAGCAAAATGAAAATCTAGTGTGTGTTGAGTGAATATCAGATGCTGAGTGAAGTTCAAGTGTTAAGAAAAGTAACAAATGTCAAGCATTAGAAAATCTTAGTAGTTTTCAAGTGAACTTCAGGTATTGAACATCAGTATAAACATAGTTGGTGTCAAGTAACACAGTATGTGTCAAGCTATAGTATTTCAATAGTGCTAAGCTACTGCATTATTGGAAATGTCAAAGATTCACCAAATCTTAGCCGACAAAGTTGCTACCTTGAATTTTGTGAACTAGTTGGAGGATAAGGATGATGAGTTGGTGGCATATAATTCTATGTAAGCCATTTTTGGGTGAATTCAAAAGGATTATTCAAGAAGTTTCTAGAGGAAGAAAAATATGGGTTAGATACAATAAATCCCACCTAATCCATTCGAATAAAAATTAAAAGATGAAAAAATCAAGTAGGAAAAGAGACTACGAGATTTCTATTTAAGGATTCATAGACCAAGAAGAAAGCATTGTTGCTACTGCTGGTTGTGTGCCAAATTGTGAAGTGGTTAAAAGGGTGTCAAAGAGTAGACATCTAGGAGAAGGAAGAACAGAGCATAGAGAATCTACTTTGATGTTTGGTTAGGAAGAGATGATTGCACTGGTACATTGAGCATAAAGACTCAAGGAGACTAAGCTTGAAAGGCGAGCAAGCTGTCAAAAACTGCAAAGACTAAATGCCAAGCAATGTGAAGAGCTGAAGAGACTTTCTAATACTCTCTAACAATTGTATTAGATATGAAAATCCTATGGAATTAGGTTGGTTTAATAGCCATTTGTAAATCCTTTAATAGGGTGGCATTCCAAGTGAATATTCTAAAGTCCTCTAACCAAGCCCACTTCTAACAGGATGGTTAAATCCTTTAACCAAGTCACATTTAACAGTGTGTTGTAAGCCTCTAATAGGACAACCCTTTCACACGACATCACTTCTAAAGAGTGAGAATTGAGTAGCATGTTACTGGTGGTTTTTCAAAAATTGGGTTTCCATGTAAATCACTATGTTATGTGTTGATATTTTTATGTGTTATGCTTGCATGTTGATTTATAGTAACTTGTTGAATAGAAAATTAAAGCTTGGATGAATGAATGGTTGAATGGGCTCACTACACTTAGTGAAAAAGTTTGAATAGGATGTTTGGACCTCGAATAACTAATTTTCCCCCCTCTCAATTATTCTAAATCATTTCTAACAGCCCATTGTCCCTAGGTATTAATTTTGAATGTCTAGAACCTTTTCAAGCAACATTAAATTGCCTATTTAAGAAAGGCTCAAACATTGTCTAGGATAGCTCTGGATGATACATCATAGCATTGTTATAGATTACTATAATGAAGGCACCCATGTGGGTTAGCATATTGTACTTGTGACAATTGAAATTTTACATTTGCAACAATAATAAGAAGTCCATATTTTGTTGTCGCATTTGTTTTTGTTTCTTTGTTTTTTTTATGTGTTATGGTATTAAGGGTGTTGATCTTAGATTGGTTTTGACAATTGAGTGTCAACATAAGATATTTACTAAGTTCATGCCAAGCTAGTAACACATGCTGAGTATAATATGTATAGATGTTGAGTTGCAATGAGTGTCAAGTCACTCATGTGCCAAGAAGTTCAAATGTTGAGTGAATAGTTGATGCCGAGCAAGTTCAAGTGCTGAGTGAATAGTTGATGCCGAGCAAGTAAAGGTCTCAAGAAAGATAGAATCATAGTAAGTGTCAAGCATTAGTATTATCAAGTATTGAGTAACATAGAATGGACCTACTTATTTGTGATGGCACAAAAAACTATGTAAACTATTTTTGAGCTGACTTATTGATAGATCTTGAAGCTTTGAAGATAAGATTGAATCTATTTGCATTCCCTAGGTGATCAACATGCAACTAATAAAAGGAATTGAGTAGGAAAAATGAATGAATCTTAATCATAGATTCATACTTAACCCTAAGCCACCAAAGTCTTTTTAAAGAGAGAAGAAACCCCATAATTCAATATGAGAGAGAGAATTAGAGAATATATGTGAGGAGATAATGCTAGTGAATATTTGAAGGAAATGAAAGGGGTGAATTGATCAATCTCAAGGTGACTTAGAAGAAGGACAAAATTGCAAAATCAATTTGCAAAATAGAGGATTGAGGATACAACAATTTCATATCAAATTAGAAAGGATCAACATGTACTAAATTGAGATTTTAAATCAGCAATACCAAATTATAAGTAGTTAGATCAAACATTCTACTGTACTTTCTAACAAATATATCAATAGGATGAAATCATTTGTACTAAGGTTGACTTAATAGTCAGTGAAATCCTTTAATAGGGTGACATTTCAAGTGAGTGTTTTAAAGTCCTTTAGCCAAGCACACTTTTAACAAGGTGTTAAAATCCTTTCATAGGGTGGATCTAAAAATCTTTTGTAAGTCTTTAATAGGGCAGATCATGAGAATGGTCAAACTATGTAACTTTAATAGGTGAACTTTATTGCTATAGTAGTGAAGAAATATGGGTGTCATCCCCACCCCATTTTTATCTTCTCATTGGAGGGTTGCTAAGTAATCATATATGGTGTCTAGTGTTTATGCGAATGCATTTACTTTATATGTTATTTCAATATGTTAATGCATGCATTATTTTTAAGTTAAAAATTTTATTGGTTAGAGATTGGTACTTTTGATTTACCCCCACCCCCCCACCCACAAGAAGTATACATTTTCCATTTTTTTTTCAAACAATTGGTATCAGATTTGAGTTCTCATCACGAGAAGCCTTACAACTTGGAGAAAAGATCTTGAGATGGAGCTTTACAAGTTGGGAAAGACCATTGAAAATTAGGGGATTGAGATACATCTCTTACAACAAAAACTGGATGAAGCCAGAGATGCCTTGAAAAGTTTGCTAAAGAGAAGGAAAGAGATTACTATGGCAGAAAATGAAACACAATACAAAGAGATTAACACCACAAAGTTATTTGTAGATGGTAACTCTTGTGAATTTGATGCAGCAATTACAGATCTCATGGATAAGAATAGAGCACAAGTTGAGGAAATTAGAAATCTCAAATTGGAACAAAAATCACAAGCTATACTACTATGTGAGGTGACTGAGAAAAAGAAGAAAGCTATAGAAGAAAAGAGAGTTTTGGCAAACAGATTGGAAGAAAAATTAGCAGAGCTATCCAGGATCTCAAACATGCAATTGGACACCCTAAGCCAAATGATGAATGCCCATCATGAGTTGAATATCAAGGAAATTGAGATAATTGCATGTAAGTTGTATAATGAATAATTGTAGAATGACCTAAAAATAGAAAAGGAGCTTGCTAAAACTTTCAATAAGCCTAATGAAGCCATCAAGTTCTTTAAGAAAGTACTAAAATCCCCTAGATCTAATAAAGACACATCAATATTGGCCTACATAAGCATTCAAGAAGGAGAATCATCCAAAGATGATAAGGAAAGAAATAATAAAGGTCAGAATTCTAAACCTACTTGTCATCATTGTGGTAAGAAAGGACATATAGCTATTGTTTGTAGGAGCAAGAATGCTAGTTTGAATGCTAAGCCTAAGAACATGACTCCTTTTCAGAAGTGCAACAAACAAGGTCATTAGGCACATGAATGTAGAACCAAAATTGTGCATGCACCAAAATTTGAATAATACTACTAAAATTGTCAAAAATTTGGACATAGAGCCTTTGAATGCAAATCCAAGCCCACATGGTCATCAAATAAGCCAACAAAGGGAAGAAGCTATAAAAATTTCTATAACTAGGATTAAAATACAAGACATAGCTATCATTATTGTCAAGAGTATGGACACATTCCTAAGAATTACATAAAAACACACTTAAGTGGTAGCTACAATAGATGGTTGAGTCAAACTACATGCTTTAGCTATTTGAAGACTGGTTATATTAGCAGAAATTCTCCAACAAGGACAAAGGCACCTAACTTAGAGTTGAACAAAGGAAAAGGCAAGGTAGATGTTGAGCATATTAGAGGAGAGATGAACAAAACATGGAGGAAGAAAGATGGATGTAGGACATCAAATGAAGGGATCACTTCACCTAATAGGTCAAGTGGTCACATCTCATCAAAGTAAGCAAAAAGAGGAATGTGGGACTAATATTTAAAATGATTTACCATAGATTAGTTCCAAAAGAAGTTATTACTAAAAAGGATGTATTAGCATGAATAAAGATGCAAGTCTACTAGGAAAAACCAAGGTCAAATCTTTAAGTTTTCATCTTGGTACCAAGTGAAGGAAATTCCTATAGAAGCTAAGTATAATTCTTATAGCTACCAAGTGATGGGAAAACTAATAGATGCCAAGTGAAACAGAAATTGCATTAGAGTTGATTTTATAGATGTACATGTACCATGCAATAAATGCTATATTTTGAAAGGGTATAAGGCATATTTTTGAAGATTTTTTCATCATTTCAAACATAGAGCAAGAGAAAATAGAGTAAAGAAGTGATTGACAAGAAAGAATGAAACATTTGCATAGATTCCAACAATGATTAAGCATCAATTCATCAATCTAAAGGTATTCTTCATCTACCGAGCTACACAGTTTTATATTTGTAAAAACTTAGCTTACAAAATGGCCTCAAGTTCTAAGAATCCAAAGGATAAAGAACCATTTGAAGTTTAATTAGTGAGAAAAAAAGTAAAACAACTTGATTTTAGGGCCATACCATAGCTTGCATATAAGAACGACCCAGTAGGTGCATTATTAGTTATTCCACCTAAGGTTGTTATGGTTCAAGATGTGAGGAAGTGTTATAATTACAAAGTCAGAAGAATTAGAGACATGGAAATACATTAGGCATATGATAAATTATTTGAAAATGGAGTGTTAAAGGAAGAGTTCAAGACTATTGAGAGAAAGGGCTTAACCCATCCCCTAGATTTTCCAAATCTCTTCAAAATTGAATGGATTAGAATTGTCTTGAGAAGAATAAATGATAGATGTTTATTGTTGGAAGGTGGATGCATCAAAAATTCAAATAGAATTATACATAGTGTTATAGGTTACCCAACCCTAGATCGGCCTAAGACTTTGAGAAGTGACTCTAAAGACGTGACAGAGTGAAATATAGGAGAAAAGTGGAACAAGAGAGGAATGACAATTGATACTATCAAAGATCCACTTCTTGAATTTGTAGTGAGGGTCATATCACACAAATTCTATCAATCAAGAAAATTGAATAGTGTTCCTTGTATAGCAGTTGATGTAGGATATAAGATTGTAAAGAAAGATCATACTTATGATCTTGCAAAACTACAATTGCAACAAATAATGGAGAACTTAGGAGCAATAAGGAAGTCTAAAAGTGCTCAATATAAGCTTGGTTCCATACTAATGTGCATATTTTTCTATGTTCAAAATGAATTTTCATCTTTTGGTAGAGTGGGATGGAAGACCAATAGGTCTATTGGTATGCAAATAAATGAGTACATTGAGAAAATGGGAGATAACTTTGAATATATGATGACTAGTTACTTTGAATATTTCAAGCAGTCCATGAAACAGAGCTTGATAATTCCTATTTCCCTAGTGGAAAAATGCTACAATGATACTTTCTTTCTTGTAGACATTGACTACACTTTCATCAAGGCTATAATGCCTAGAGTCAAATGGCTAAGGCCTTTGAGATATGAGATCAACATTGATGGAGCATCAACTACCATCACTCCACTACTTGTAGAATAAGTTGATAAGACAACCAAAATTTTTGGTAATTATGATGTTGTGAAATCTAAAGTTGAGATGGAGTTGAAAACAACCTCAACTCTAAAAAAGAAAGATTAAATGGTGAGAAAGCTAAAGGCCAAATTTGGTGAAGGAGTTGAAGGCAATGATGAAGATGATGATGATGATGATGAAGAAGAAGAAGAAGAGCAAGGACAATGACCTCTTGCCCTAACCCAAGGCATGGGTGAAGATGTAGAATAAGAAGGTGCCAAGGAGGAACAAACCAAGGAAGCACCAGCCAAATAAGAACTAAAGAAGAAGAAGGCTAAAATGCAACCTGTAGCACAGCCAAAGGGAAAGAAAATTGCTAAACCAAGCCCTACAAAGCCTACTGCTCTAGCTACAAGAGCCAACATAAGGACCACCACTTAAAAGGCTATTAAATAATAAGGTATTTTGTAGAAGAAACTAAGGAGAAAATATGTGGCACAACCAAAGACTGATGATGAAAGGACCAAGTCAGAAGACACAAGCTAGTTTAGAGTGGTAAGTCATGCTCCCAAGTCTAATATTGAAAACATTTGTGATAATATTAGGGATAATGCAAACTTAACAAGATTGAAAAATATTGAATTTAATAAACTTGGTAGAGAAGACCAAAATATGTTAGAAGAATTAGGGGTATGTGCAGGATCATGGTGTGCCAAAAAGTGGCAATGTGAAAAAAATAGAGTTTGAACACGTCTAAAAGTGCTTCAAAATCTGCTTTGACTTTTTACCACCTATCCAGGTACCAAGCCTAGAAGGAAAGGCCGAGCCTTATCAGATATCCGATCTAATATCGGATATTCGATTATATATCGAATATCTGATAATCATATGACATTATTATTATAATATTATAATAATATAAAAATATTATATTATAATAGTATAATGCATTATAATATAATATTATTAAATATAATATTATTATAATATTATAATATAATATTGTTATTAAATATATAATATAATATTATAATAATGATTATTATTATACTATAATATAATAATATTATTATTATATTATAATCGTATAATATTATACTATAATAATATAATATAAAAATATATAAAATATAATATAATAAATATTTCAAAGCTATATGTTATATATCTTATATATAAAATATAAGATATTCAGGTGATCGGATATCTGATTCAATATCGGATATCTAATATAATATCAAATATATCGGATATCCAATACTTGCACATTACATTTTAAAAAAGAATAGACCCACAGGCCCTTATTTCTCACATTTTGGGGGCCAGTATTGATGCGCGACCAAATATCAGTTATAAAATCGGATATCGGATATTAAGGTATGGTTTTTTTTTTTTTAACTAATTTTTAATCTAAATTCGATAGATTTTAGCATTATTTTGTTTGTTTTAGTTGAATCTAGGGTTTTTTTTGGAAAAAAAGTTAAAATTAAGGTTTTTTAAAAATATATATTATGTTTTGCAATTCAATAGACATGGCTGATCAGAATGATGACACTGAGGCAGGGAATAATATTCCTTGTAACCCCCCACCAAACGATCCAGTACCCCCATAAAACCATCCACCAAATGATCCTCTACCCCCTCAAAACCCTCCTTGAATCGAGGATTTGATAAATGAAAATCTCACCGAGTTGAGAGGTTTGCATAGAACATATAATAATGTACTTGCATTGGCTCCTATGTTATCCACATTAAACACCATAGTGGATAACATTGAAACCCTTACAAACTAACAAAATGTCGCTTTTTGTTGGCGTGATCAAATGCATGAGATGTTTGATGATGGTTTGGATTATGATGAGGTTGCAGACCTCAACATAAGCAAAGACAATTTGGCCAGCCTTTTTGCGAACTCGAAAATGAGTTTACCAGTTGACCCAAAAAATCCAAACTATCAATTAAATGGTGCACAAATGACGCCATACGTGCAAACTTTTGGGATCATTTGTGGATGGTCTTTGATATCCCTCTACATGGCAATTTAGACATACCATTTTATTTCCTTAGAAAATTATATGCTGAATTTGTGTTGAAACTTAAAGTGAACTATCGGAGCATGAAGTCCAACATGGGCTTAGGACTAGGAGCTCCTCAAGATAGACCCTCTTCCTAGTAGAAGAAAGCTGGCACTTTTGTCCCCCCCATTGATATCTCCCCTCCTCCTCGAGTGTAGCATCTAGATATTATGATAGAGGCTAGCTCTCAGACTATCAAAGCCATTCATAGGCTGAGTAGCCTAATGATATCTCAAGCTAGGTTAATCCTGCCTCCTCATGTTGATGATACTAGTGTCAGTTCATCATCAGCTAGCTCATCACATGTTTGTGTGCCTCACACTTGCATTACGTGCAAGAATAATTGCCTGGGTCCCATAGGTGATCTTCCTGAGTATCATTTTATATTAGATGAGGATACACTAGACACACATGTAGAGGCTACAGACCCTAATGCGAGAGAGGAGGGGAATGCAGAGGCGTGGACTCCTTCGGTGTCAGTATGTGTATATATATTTTTGTTATGACATATGTGATTTAAAGTTAATTTTTATAATAGAGTAATTTTAATTTTTAAGCCATATTGACTTTTATATGTATGTGATCTTCATTCATGTTTAGTTGATGATCGAGGAGGAGCTTAGATAGATTGATGATGCCATGCTCTTGGCCATTTCATTTGGCCTTGAGACATCTATGGTACATTATGTTGTGTTCGCATTTTTTTTTCTATTTGATATTGTAGCATATATGATTTCTAATCTTTCTTTTATCTTGCAGGTAGCACCTATCCTGGAGGGACAAAGTGCAGAGGCTAAGCTAGTATGCATTGACAAAGGAAAGGTAATTAGGTGCTTTCTATTTGATTAAATATTGATGCATTCTTATAAAATGTTTTTGGTAATCCCATTTAATTATATTCTTTATTGTATATAGGGCATTGCTACTGGTGATGAGCCTATACAGATTCTATGTCGTAGACCATTAGGGATTTCCATTCGCACTGAGAGCCCCATTATATGTATAAGTACCATTTATTTTTTATTATCCTTATCTTCATAAACAAATTCAAAACTAATTTCCATGATATTAACAACTACTATTTTGTATCTCATAGGAGACTCCTAGTGCATGTGAGGTCTAACAGGAGAGTTATGTAGATTTGATGATGCAACCACTCACTCCTAAGGAGGAGCCTACAATAGTAAGTTGTAGTTTGAATTCATGATTAAATATGTTATAAATTTAACATGCTATGAATTATAATGTTATAGTTTAAATTATAGATTCATCTAACAAAGGTATTTGAACATATACAACCCACAATTAGAGAGGTACCAGCACTGTCGAGGGCATACGAGAGGACTCCTGACCGGTGTAGGAGGTTGACAAGAGAGGTATTTATTATGAAATTTTGAGAGTATTAATCTCCATTAAAAAAAAGATCATTATGAATTTGAGTAATTCAATGTTAGATACGTAGAATCATATAAATTTAGTAGTCTAACTTTGGGTTTTCCTTTTTTGTTTATGTAGGAGGCATCTGATCTGCCTAGTGTAGCGAAGAGGCTGCATTTTGATCATCCACCAGCACCCTAGGATAGTATAGTTGTCGTAGGATGCATCATGAGACATTTTGGGATGGCATATGCCACATTGTATACAAAAACATTGATATTATACACATTTTGATGGCATGATCAGCCACATTTTGTATATGGATCTATGTATTTTTATATATATTTGAGTACTTTGTGTATGGATACATGTATTTTGATATATATTTTTGTCATTTATGTGCACAATGATATACATATTAATTTAGTATCTAGTATTGTTCAATTTATCATGGATCATGTGTCATACCCTAAATTTTACTAGTAAAAACACAACAATGTTTTTTTTGTATCTTATAAAGTCGCATAAGAAATTACATATTGTAAAACAAGGCTATCATTGAATAGGAGTTCAAGACTCATGTGGATAGTGTCATCCGGTTGTAACATTTTGATCACAGGTAGTTTTCAAATAGATTGGATGACTGTCTAGTTCAAGTTAGCATCATGAGTCAAAAGAGAAAGTTCAAGATACAACACTCATAAATTAGTGAGGTAATTCATATCCTAACAAGCCTCTGATACTAATATTCTATTAAGGTCTATCGATTGTATCATATGAACTAGGTCATGATTCTAGCATGTAAGGGAACGGGATCAAAATTACTTATTATCCTCATTACCAATGTACACACATTCATTAATCATTACAATATATATTAATGTGACAATTACCATATGGTGTGGAAGTGTAGTATATCTTAATCCACTAAACACACGTATCTAGAGAATTTAGATACGGGGTAGCTGCAAATGATGGATGGTCTCCATGGCTAGAATAAGGGTGTGACTAGGGTTCACCTACCCATCTGAAGCTAATGGCACTAATGATTCGATGCCATTATCGGCAGTTTCAAAGTTACGTTGTGGTGCACCTATGAACTGAGGCACACTACGAGTTTTGGCATCGAGCAAGATCGTTGTGTCAAATCCAAACAGAATTTGATCTCTCAAAAATGAGATAGGTTATTTTAGGCCTCAACATCACTATCCTATAGCATTTGACAGTTCATCGATAGCCCTCATGAGATTTGAGTTATGACCCTCAAAATATCAACCTCGAAATGCACTTAGAGCACCTTGGGGACTCCTCGGTACAGGGTGGCCACAAATGATGGATGGTCTCTGTGGAGAGAACAAGGGTGTGACTAGGGTTCACCCACCCATCCAGAGCTAATGGCACTAAAAATTTGATACCATGATCAGCGATTTCAAAGTTATGTTGTGGTGCACCTATGAGCTGAGGCACACTGCAAGTTTTGGCATTGTGTGAGATCGATGTGCTAAATCCAAATAGAATGTGATCTCTCAAAAATGAGATAAGTTATTTTAGGCCTCAAAATCATCGTCCTATAGCATTTGATAGTTTATCAATAGCCCTCACGAGCTCCAAGTTATGACCCTTAGAAGATCGACCTCAAAATGCATTTAGAGAACCTTGGGGACTCCTCAGTACGGGGTGGCCACGGACAATAGAGGGTCTCTGTGGTTGGAACAAGGGTGTCACTAGGGTTCACCCACCCACCCAGAGCTAATGAGATTGATGATTCAAATAGTTCTAGCCATTAGGAGTTAGATTTTGAAAAGTTGTCAAGAAAATTGCAAAAGCTGCTAAGCAACTTTTTGCAATTTTTGCGCTAAGACAAGTTTTATTGCAAATTTGATTGCAAATAGACTCTACAAACTCCTAGGGACCCTAATAATGTTCTAAACATCTAGACTTACCTAAAAAACATGGAATTTACCAAAAATTCACTTTATTGGACCAATTGATGGCCAAGGCTTATAATTTCACCATGGGGTCTTGTGTCCATTACAAATGTGGATAGTCACAAGGAGATCATTAGATCTATCTCTACACCTTATTACATCAAGAAAAGAAAAATTATTAGGTGCTTTGCACTAGTGTTCCTTGTATTTCATAAAATTTAAGCTATAGAGTTTCCTTCCAAAATGCTCATGTAGCCGTTACATTCAAGACTTGAATTTTCTAAAGCAATAAGCTAAATTTTAAGTGACTTATTGAATGTTTCAACTTATGAAATGACTTGAGATTATTATGAGACCTTATTAGGACCTATGTAATGACTCACTTACCCTATGCAAACCTAGACATTACTAAAGTTCAAATCTCATGGTCCCTTACAACTTTTCAATATGAAAGTCTTTCAAAACATTATACAATATTATGACTCTTTGTGCTTTCAAATGCCATGATTGGTTGCAAAATGGAAGAAATCAAGTATTCTAATTGTTCATCTATACTTTCTAGATTTTGCTTATTTGATTAGTTTGATAAAAATAGTTTTAATAATCATAATGTCAGCTTTATGTCAAATAAGGAAAAAACCAAATTTGTAATAAGATATCTGCAAGCATCTTTCATATAGTTATAAATGTTCTTAAAATTGTCCTTATAGCCTTGTATCATATGCAAATATGATTTGCAAGAACTTGTTCAATATATTCCTCTTATAATTCCTTACAAAGAACCTACCAAAATACAAATTAGAATGTGCAACTAATTTAACCTGTCTTTTTCATTATTACAAAAACCATATACAAAAAAAGTTCACATTTTACGTCATAATACATCATAAATCTTAGGAATTCTCCCCAATACCCCCCTACCCCCCCCCCCCCCCCCCTCCCCAACTCTTCATGATGTACCTACATTCTAATATCATATAAAAATTAGTAACTTATTGTATTAAACAAGATAATCATCAGTTCATTGAATCATTATGAAGAAAATAACATAAGAAGTAAATATACCTAGTCGAGTGTTCCAATAGGGTCCTCTCTCTGTTTCAGGGTCTCCAACAGGGCTTCATGATCAACATTAGCAATAATAAAAAGTTCTTTTACTTTTGTTCTTCCTTGATGCTTCAACAACTTTACATTTATTGCTATAATAAGATGCGAATATATGAGAATTATTTTGTGCTTCTGATAGTCTTCGAATGCAGGAATTCCGTTCCTTCTAAGCATGTATGTCCGCAGCCATGTTCCAGTGACGACCACTAAACCAGTAGCATATGTGAATCCATCATCATTTGTGATTGGTCGTGCAAGTTTTTGTTTACCTCTTACACAACGTGCTAACCAATAATTAGATTTCTCATCATTCCCTTATGGTGCAACCAATGCAAAGACATGTCTTGGCTGAAGTAGATCTAATAGATGGTTATGCTCAAGTGAATTTTCTATGTCATCATTTTTGATAGACAATATGATAGAAAATGGAGTAAGATAATGTGGAGCCCATGTGTCCACACACTCACTTGACTCACAGTGATCCCAATCACACTGAAAACAACTAGGACAAAAGCAAGCTAGCTATCGTGTCCAAATGGTCCATGTACTAGAATCAGAGCTCCAAAATGGATGCCATTTTGATGAGTCTCTCACTATAGCACAATCTAATCTATTAGCTACGAACCCTTCCTCAACCAACCAAAAGAACCTGCATACCACTAAATCAAGAGTCCCCCCCTATGATAATGCTAAACTACACCAATCAACAATGCTACAAGCATCAAGAAGCTCTGCTACTAAAATCTTCAGTTGCTCCTTGAATGGAGCTCTCTTCACACATGCCCCCACTCCATCATGTTCCCCTTTTCCATGGTTGGACTCAAAAAAATTCAAAATATGAGGCACCCCTCTCTCTACATGCATCCTACACAACCAATAAAACATGTGAGCATTTTTGAATTGACCTGTACATTTATCTGACCAAATGATATGTCTATCCATAGCAATTGCATGCTCATGTAAAAAATCAAAATAATTCTCAAAACAAACTTGTGAGAGTGAGATCTATCATCACTCATATAAAAATGATTCTCTCTAATAATATTTTGATTATCTTCCACACTATCAAGGGCATGTCTATATGTTATGTGAACAAAAATAGCAATCTAAATAGAGTTGTAATACTAAGATTGTGTCTCATTTTGAGATTGAAATGCGTAGTTCTTAACAAAATCAACAACTGATATAATAGTTACAATAGGAAAAGTCTCCTTGCACATTCTAAATTGTTCATCCAACCACTGAGACCTGTGACTATGTCTTGCATACTTGTAAAAAAGATTTGCCTTGAAATCTGAAATAAAACTAGCCACACTGATATCTTTTTCAACCAATTCACATCTAGAGCTCTCACACCGTTTTATATACCTTTTTTTTTACTATTGTCTTTCCAAGATCTTGTTCACACCCCTTATGGAAACATGTGTCAAACTTGGATAAGCCACCACATTCTGAACACTTCTCATTTAAACAAGCATTTCTATAAAGGAAACAACCATAAACTCTATGACATAAAAGTTGATCTAGCAAGTCTCTTGATGATTTTGGAAGCTCACTAGCACCACAATCCTCCAACATTTCTTTACTATACAAAGTAGAATGGATGGAGTATAATAGTTTATAGCGCATAGAAAATTTAACATGATATTTGCAACAGCATGTATTTTGAATTTTGAGTGGCACACAATAAAATGGCTTCAAAGATTCAAAACCCCTTTATGATATATGAAGACTTGGATGACTCTCTCTAAATTGTTTGAACAATATAGTTTGACTTACCTCCAAATAGTGTTTAGGATGTGGCGTGTAGTCTCTAATGCCAATTCACAACTTTAACACATCTTTAGCATTAGGTGATACTCATGAGTTAGAGTGCCAAAATTGTGTAATTTCTTCCTTCACATCATCGGATAGCTTCTTATCAAAATATGAAAATCTCTGACCAAATGCCCATGTTTCATTTTGAAGAGGATCATCAATTTTCTCTCGTTGACTAAGTGCTCTTCTCAAAGTAGTACAATTTAGATTCAAATCAATACAAGTTTGTCTCATATATCTACCCTTTCTCAAATGATGACTTACCGAAGAGGTTGTAATAACCCTTCGAGTAGCTCTGTTATACTTCTCCCTATTATTTTTCCCAATGCTATTGAGAGCACTGAAAAGATTTTTCACAATAATGGCATTTCTTTCCAACTTTTTATTGACACAAATCTTCAATTTGGAAAGCATTGGTCTCACCTTTTGCATCTTTAATAAGTGCATGAAAAGCTACCATTTCTCTCCCACTGTCTTGTTGCCGAAAAATATCTAATATAGTCTTGAAGCCCATAACTGAATGGTTCTTTCTAATTTTTTCCCTTCCAAACTAGTAATAATCATTTCATCAATTTCAATTATCCATTTTGGTGTTTTAGAACCTTCACGTGAATTATAATTAGGAGATATGTAACGTTCTTGTGCATTAGGTTCCTGTGCATTATCATGTTCAACATGGTCAATTATGCAATTTGGATTATGACTTGGTAGCATTCCATCTTCAAAATTTTCATTCTCTAAATTGTCAATTTCAGCATTATCATTTTCAATAGGTACATTTTCATTCCCCAATTGTACATACTCATTATCTGCGTATGTGATTTCACCTTCGACTAATTCATCATCAACTTGACCAATATTTAGCATACCTTGTCTTTTTCTTTGGTGTTCCATTTTGTCTCTTGCCTTATATGTGGCAATGTCTTTATTGGATATCTTCCTTTTGCATTTATCCTTTCAACGACTGCTGCTCCCCATTGAGATGAAAAATTCGAACACCTAAGGTTATATTTTCAATTTTTTTTTTATTGCTTGGGTCACAAAATGCACTTTTTTATAAAACTCATGAAAAAAGAACAGGAAAAGTGATGTTGTCAAGTCTGTAAGGACAAGGATATGTTGGAAACTGGTACCGGGAAAAATCGGATATCCGATTTGAAATCAGATATCCAATCTTTTCAAATGAGATTTGGAGAGAAAATAGCCTTTTCTATATTAGTATTAATATTAGAATTATTATATTGGTTTATTAGTATTGCTATATTGGTTTATTAGTATTAATATATAGTATCAATGTTATTATTATAGCTATAATAGTATTCTTATTATTACTATAGATATAATAGTATCAATATTTAGTATTTATTTATATTATTATTATTATCATGCTACAATAGTATTAATATATATATATATATATATATATATATATATATATATATATATATATATATATATATATATATTAATACTATGCCATAATAGTATTAATATATATTATTATTATGGCTATAATAGTATTATTATTATTACTACAGATATAATAGTATTAATATTTAGTGTTTATTTATATTTATATTATTATTACTATGCTGCAATAGTATTAATAGATATAAATATGTCATCATTTAAAGGGTCAAAGGAGGTCATAGGTCACCCTATAAACCCCTTTAACCCATATAAATGATTCTAATATGTCCCTAGAGGTCCTAGGACCCCTAGGGACATAGCTCGTCATTTAATGGATCAAAGGGAGTCATAGGTGACCCTATGACCCCCTTTGACCCATATTAACCATTCTAATATGTCCCTATGGGTCCTAGGACCCCTAGGGACATATCTCGTCATTTAATGGGTTGTGGGGGGTCATAGGTCAACCTATGACCTTCTTTCACACATATTAACCATTCTAATATGTCCCTAGGGGTCCTAAGACCCCTAAGAACATATGTCATCATTTAATGCATCAAAGGGAGTCATAGGTCAACTTATGGCCCTATTTGACCTATATTAACCATTCTAATATGTCCCTAGGGGTGCTAGGACCCCTAGAGACATATTTTGTCATTTAATGGGTCAAAGGGGGTCATAGGTCACCCTATGACTCCCTTTGAACCATATTAACCATTCTAATATGTCCCTAGGGGTCCTAGGACCCCTAAGGACATATGTCATCATTTCATGGGTCAAAGGGGGTTATAGGTCACCCTATGACCCCCTTTGACCCATATGAATGATTCTAATATGTCCCTAGGGGTCCTAGGACCCCTAGGGACATATCTCGTTATTTAATGGGTCAAAGGGGGTCATAGATCACCTTATGACCCCCTTTGACCCATATGAATGATTCTAATATATCCCTAGGGGTCCTAGGACCATTAGGACATATCTCATCATTTAATGGGTCATGGGGGGTCATAGGTCAACCTATGACCCCCTTTCACACATATTAACTATTCTAATATGTCCCTAGGGACATATCTCATCATTTAATGGATCGTGGGAGGTCATAAGTCAACCTATGACCCCCTTTCACATATAATAACCATTCTAATATGTCCCTAGGGGTCCTAGGACCCCTAGGGACATATGCTATCATTTAATATGTCAAAGGGGGTCATAGGTCAACCTATGACCCCCTTTGACCCATATTAACCATTCGGTATGTCCCTAGGGGTTCTAGGACCACTAGGGATATATGTCATCATTTAATGGGTCATGGGGGGTCATATGTCACCCTATGACCCCCTTTGACCCATATTAACCATTCTAATATGTCACTAGGGGTCCTAGGATCCTTAGGGACATATCTCGTCATTTAATGGGTCGTGGGGGGTCATAGGTCAACCTATGACCCCCTTTCACACATATTAACTATTCTAATATGTCCCTAAGGGTCCTAGGACCCCTAGGGACATATCTCATCATTTAATGCATCAAAGGGGGTCATAAGTCAACCTATGACCCCCTTTGACCCATATTAACCATTCTAATATGTCCTTAGGGGTCCTAGCCCTAGGGACATATCTCACCATTTAATGGGTTGTGGAGGGTCATAAGTCAACTTATGACCCCCTTTGATCCATATTAACCATTCTAATATGTCCCTAGGGGTCCTAGGACCCTTAGGGACATATGTCATCATTTCATGGATCAAAGGGGGTCATAGGTCACCCTATGACCCCCTTTGACCCATATGAACCATTCTAATATGTCCCTAGGGGTATATGGGTCAAAGGGGGTCATAGGTCACCCTATGACCTTCTTTGATTCATGAAATAATGACATATGTTCCTAGGGGTCATAAGACCCCTAAGGACATATCTCGTCATTTAATGGGTCGCGGGGGGTCATAGGTCAACCTATGACCCCCTTTCACACATATTAACCATTCTAATATATCTTTAGGGGTCCTAGTACCCCTAGGGACATATGTCATCATTTAATGAGTCAAAAGGGGGTCATAGGTTACCCTATGACCCCCTTTGACCCATATTAACCATTCCAATATGTCCATTAGTCAAAGGGGGTCATAAGTCACCATATGACCACCTTTGACCCATATTAACCATTCTAATATGTCCCTAGGGGTCCTAGGATCCCTAGAGACATATCTCGTTATTTAATGGGTCAAAGGGGGTCATAGGTCAACCAATGACCCCTTTTGACACATATTAACCATTCTAATATGTCCCTAGGGGTCCTAGGACCCCTAGGGACATATGTTATCATTTAATGGGTCAAAGGAGTTTAAAGGTAAACCTATGACCCCCTTTGACCTATATGAACAATTCTAATATGTCCCTAGGGGTCCTAGGACCCTTAGGAACATATGTCATCATTTAATGGGTCAAAGGGGATCATAGGTCACCCTATGACCCCCTTTGACCCATATGAATGATTCTAATATGTCCCTAGGGGTCCTAGGACCCCTAGGGACATATGTTATCATTTAATGGGTCGAAGAGAGTCATAGGTCACCCTATGATCCCCTTTGACCAATATGAACGATTCTAATATGTCTTTAGGGGTCCTAGGACCCTTAGGGACATATGTCATCATTTAATGGGTCAAAAGGGGTCATAGGTCACCCTATAACCCCCTTTGACCCATATTAACCATTGTAATATGTCGCTAGGGGTCTTAGGACCCCTAGGGACATATGTCATCATTTAATGCATCAAAGGGGGTCAATGGTTGACCTATGACCCCCTTTGACTCATATATATTAATAATATACATATATATTAATAACATACTTATTAATATAATAATATATAATACTTATTAATATAATAATATATAATACATATTATATATTTATATATAATATATTATGTTATTATACATATATTATATTATTATACATATTAAAATAATAATATATAATACATATTATATATATATATATATATATTACGTTATTATCTGTAGTAAAAATAATAATAATATAAATTATATTTATAGATTGTAATAAGATTAATATAATATATTATTATATATTAATAGATTATATCTTATATCTTTACATTACATATATATATGTCTTTACATAGTAATATAAGTAAAATAATTTATAAATCATAAGCTATAACTTTTAAACGCAATATTCCCTCCAAAATGAGTTGGGATTTGAAATTTTCCACTCAAATTCTGTCGAAGCATATTGGATATCCAATTTCAAATCAGATATCCGATTAGGCTTGGTATTTACCAATCCTACCTGGTCAACCCAAAAGACATGTTTGAAGAGGGTTTTAGTGATACTCAGACTTTGGGTAGCCATTTGACAATGTTATTTTGATCAAAATTGAATGAAATGAAAAGAGTTTTTTAATATTGCTCTTGAGATTCCATCAATATGATTTCTATCAAATTCTGAGTTCAATAAGTATTTATTAGTTAATTATCAATGAAGATTATTGTAAAGTGTTGATTGACATACTGATTGAAAAATAGCTATAACTTTCAAATGATATAACATTTTTTAAATCTAAAAGATGTGTCACATTCTATGCTTTGCCTAGTATAAGAAAAAAATAATATAATAAGTTTGGTAAAATTTTCTATTAGTTAAGGTGGTTAGACACGGGAGTTTTTTTTTCTGAAAAAATTTTGGTAGAAAATTCATAATTAATTATTTATTTGGAATAAAAATACCAAAAAATATGCGTCACATCCAGGCATGAGTCTACTTTTCATATCTATAATTATATTAAAAAAATATTATCATTTGATTTTGATTAAGGTGGTCAGACATACACCTACTTTTTATTTTTGCCCTGAAATTTTTGTAGTATTGCATTAAAATTCAAACTTTTGACCAATCAATTATTTTTTTTCTCCTGATAAGGCCAAGTAGTTTAGAAACTACATTCAATTTTCTATAGATTATTTTCTTACAACATTTTGATATAAAGTCCATAACCACTTCAAAATTATGTGTCAAGTTGACATAACCCTGATTTGCTAATTTTTCACTGCCACTTAAGGTCATAGTTTAGTATGCCATGATCCTGCACATGCCCTTAGTGTATTCCATAATGGAAAAATTCAATAACACCCCTCTTGACTTTGATAATACAAAGCCCAAATATTTTTATTCAATTATTAAGAATAATTGGCACTTTTGCCTAAATATGGAGAAGGAAATAAGAGAATCTACATTAGCATAAGTGATGCCAAAATTGTCAAAAGGGCAAATCAAAAAGGCAAACAAGAAACATGGTAGAAAATTTGCACCCAAATATAGAGCCTTTAGCATTCTGCAAAACAAGATTGAAGATGTGGTAAAGAAATCCACTTAAATGTGGAAGTTGATATATGGCTTGACTACTATCAAAGAAGGAGAAGAGGATCCCTTTGAGGGAAGGAATAATGGAGAAGCTGAGGATGATTATAAGGAAAGAGAAACTAAGATAGAAAAATGAGATAACAAAATGGAGGAGACATAACAGAAAAATGATGAAATGGCAATAGTTGAGAAGTAGGAAATAGAAAAAAGTGTTCAAGACACACAATTGCTAGCATTAAGCCCCCCACATGACATAAAAACACCTATAGACATAATAAAAGAGAAATATGTTCCTAATAAATTAGCTTAGAACATTAATCCACTAACCGCAGAGGATCTAAAGAAGATCCTCTACCAATCCATACTACAAGCTAAATTGTGTGATAATCTAGTATTGGTTAGTGTGGATGAGCTACAAGAAGTAGTTGACATAACTAGGGATAAGGTGAATAGACAAGAACCACCTTTTTTCATCCGTATAGCTACTAGTGGTCAACATCTAGTGCAAACATCAGAGGATGCATCAACAAAGGTTTAAAGTAAAAGTTGTTATGATTGAACAATAGACTCGGACTGCAGAGGAGCCCACAAAGCAACAAGTAGGATAGAAAAATGTTTCTGTACCTATTGCATTAACATAAGGTGTAGCATAATTAATCAAAATTGATCAAGGTAGATCTAATGAAGGGAAGGGAATATCCAAGGGAAAGGAGCAAGAAGCCATACAAACATTGGTTAATTTACCAACAACTTGCACTCCTACCAAAGTCCTTCAAGAGCCGAGCACTGATGCAATGCTACTTTAGATTTTTGCACTAGGCTCAAGCTCAACGAAGATTGCAAGGGTACTTCACTATGGAGATCCAAAACTAGATGAATAAATAGTTATACCAAAATATGATTATGCAACCATGAACTTAGAGTAGATTAATATCATGCAAGAGGCATTGGAAAGAAAGAAGAATTAAGAGATACTCAGGAAGGAGTATAAGTAAAGGGAAACACTTCATGCTATCAAACACATCTTTTTAGATGCCTGCAGCTTGCAAACACCTAATGAAACCAAGCCTATATTAGAACAATTGTCAGAAATTGTTGAATAGGTCATAAATGAAGACTAGGAAACCAATGTAAAACTCATGGAATGGTCTGAAAAAATATTTCAAAGAAAAGTCAATGAGAAGATATCTAGTGGAATAGCACTATCACAAGTAGAGTTGGTTACAAAAATTGAAAAAGTGAAGAAGGTACTTGAGAATATATTCTCACTGTACACAAAATTGTGTGACCCCATACTCTTCACACAAGAGACAAGCCACTAGAATTTGACTATAGAAAGGAATTTGAATATTTCAAGTACACAACTACCTAAAAATACAACTCAAAGTGAGAAGCACTTTCATTTAGTGCTTCAGACACAAAAGGAACTAGCTATATTAATAGTAGAAGAGGCTAACACAAGAACCAAGCTAGTCCACATTCAAGCCTCCCTTACCCCTCACATGGAAATACTATAGAAGGAACTAGGTTATGTTGAAATAGTACTAAAGAAAGATCCTAATCTTTCAACTTTGGATAGCTTAGTTCACCTTGCAGTAGAGGCAGCCATCTAGATCAAATCCTTAGATGTTGCATTAGACAACTAGGATGCTTCTCTCAAGATTGTAGTAAAAGTGAACAAGAACTTTTTAGATAAGTACACACTCAGTGTATAGACCCTTTGACATAAGTGTCAAAAAGGGGGAGATAAACTTAGGAAGGAGATAAAATCCAATGGGAGACAAATATGCAAGGGGGAGACATGTAAAAGGGGAGATAAAGTGAATAGAGACAAAGTGAATAGTTAAGTGTTTTTGCCACTCATGTCAAAGGGGGAGATTGTTGATCTTAGATTAGTTTTAACAATTGAGTGTCAACACACTTAAGATAGTTACTAAGTTCATGCTAAGTATAATATGTATAGATGTCAAGTTGCAATGAGTGTCAAGTCACTCATGTGCTGAGCAATTCAAGTGCCAAGTGAATAGTTGATGCTAAGCAAGTCCAAGTGCCAAGTGAATAGTTGATGTCAAGCAAGTTCAAGTGTTGAGCAAGATAGAATTATAGTAAGTTTCAAGCATTAGTATTATCAAGTGTCGAGAAATATAGAATGGACCTAGTTGTTTGTGATGGCACAAATGACTATGTAAACCATTTTTGAGCTGACTTATGGATAGATCTCGAATCTTTGAAGATAAGATCAAATCTATTTGGATTCCCTATGTGATCAACTGTTGGAAAATGAAGATGGTGTAACTGAGAGGGGAGGGGTGAATCAGTTACCACAAAAACATTTTTAAACAATCCCAAAGATGCCTTAAACTTAGTTGCTGCTACTTAAAACTTGATAGGTGTTTAGTTAATTTATGAAGCATTTACTAAAATAAGCGACTATGCAAAAGAAAGTAATCATTAACACAGTAGACACCAAATTTACGTGGAAACCCAATATGGGAAAAACCACCAGCAACTAGTCACCAATTTTCACTCTTCTGAAGTGAGCCCTGTTAGGAGCCAACCCTATTAAAGGTTACAAAACACACTGTTAGGTGTGACCCTGTTAGAGGATTTAATCACCCTGTTAGGAGTGGCCTTGTAAGAGGTCTTTTGAACAATTCAACTGAATTGCCACCCTGTTAAAGGATTTATGAAATGGCTGTTAAACCAACTCTGTTAGGAGATTTTGGAATCACTGTTACAATGGTTAGAAAGCAACAATGAATGATCTGAAAATACATGCAACTTATCTTGCTGAATACAGATCTCAGTTTAGCTCCACAAGATCCTTACTGATCAAATATATCTCTGCAGCTCCAAGATTTCTCTCTGCTCAATTTTGCTTAGGCACACGCAAGTCTCTTCCTTGCACTTCCTTGCACTTTCCGTATATACATTCTCTCCTCTGCTTTTTTTCATCTTGAGCACCTCTTTATATATTATTCATAATATCAGGTCGGCCCAACCAACTTGTTAAAACAATTCCAAAGTCGGCTTGCCCAACCAACTTGACTAAACATATTCTAAAGTCGGCTTGAACAAAAAAAATTCTTCACTGGCCGACGCTGCTCGGTCAATATAGAACAAAAACTTCCTTCCTATGTTAACCAGCAGAACTTGGTAAGAACTACAATTACCGGAAAATTTGGTAATCCTGCCACTTCCTTTGGAAACCGACTAGACTCGGTAAAAGCTGTCTTCGACTACCGAGTGAGCTTGGTGAAAACTCAGCTTTCCTTAGCTTACCGTGCGAACTCGGTTAACACTAACCGTTTGTTACAAAATCCTTTGATACCCGAGTGATCTCGGTAAGAACTAAACTTTCCTTAGCTTACCGAGTGAACTCGGTTAACACTAACTCACCGTGTGACATACCGGAATGCTCGGTATACACTGCAAAAGGCTTTTACTGACCAACTGAGCTCGGTAGACTCTGTAAACTGTTTTCCTAGTTGATAGAACTCGGTAGACTCTGTCTGATAACTGATATGACATTTTTGTAACATCAAAGACAATACACAATTACTTAATTGTATCCAACAATCTCCCTCTTTGGCATTGATGGCAACACAACATGTCATAGCAGAAATGAAATTTGAAAGCAAGTCTACTGCAACACAACACAATTAACAATTCTCCCTCTAAGATAGAGAACTCTCCCTCTTACAGTAATCTCCCTCTGTGAAGAAATTACTTAATCAAATTTTGGATTTCGAAAAAGATATGACAGTAAAACTCTCCCTCTTTGACAACACATGCCAAAGACCATCTAATTTCAAATGAATTTCATTGTACCTTTAGTACTGATTCATATGCAATATTTCCTTGATTTGCTACATCAACTGATGATTGTTCAATTTTGTAAGAGCTGATGCATCACTAAAACTTATTTTAGTGAACTTCAGATAGGGGAATAACCCCTAACTTACCTCTGAGATACAAAAATGCATCCTTAGGTAAAGGCTTTGTGAATATGTCAGCAATCTGTTCCTTTGTATGTACATATTCCAATCTAATTTCCTTGTCCTGTACCAATTCTCTGACAAAGTGATACTTGATTGCAATGTGCTTAGTCTTAGAATGCATTACTGGATTTTTAGATATATTGATTACACTTGTGTTATCACAAAACATGACGACTGGTTCCTTGATTTCCATCTTCATGCCTTGTAGCAATTTCTTGAACCAAACAATATTAGAACAGTTTACTGCTGCAGCAACATACTTTGCCTCTGCTGTTGATTGAGCTGTACAGTTTTTCTTTTTGCTTGTCCAAGAAACCAACCTCTTTCCAAGAAAGAATGCACCTCCACTTGTGCTTTTTTTGTCGTCAAGGTTTCCTGCCCAATCAGCATCAGTAAACACTTTTAAGTCTAGGTTTCCTCCAAGTTTATACCATAATCCATAATCTTCAGTTCCTTTCAGATATCTCATTATTCTCTTGATTGCCATCATGTGATTTTCTCTTGGTTTGGCTGAGAATCTTGCCACAATTCCAACTGCAAGAGCAATATCTGGCCTAGTATGAACTACATATTGCAACTTTCCAATTATAGATCTGTACAATGTCTGATCTATTTCCTTTGAATCATCTTCTTTAGTAAGTTTTAGTCCAGTACACATGGGAGTTCCAACTGGTTTACAATCTTCCATACCAAACTTTTTCAATATCTCTTTGATATATTTTTCTTGAGTGATGTAGATGCCATTCTTGTTCTGCTGAATTTGAAGTCCCACAAAGAATTTGATTTCACTGAACATTGACATTTCAAATTCCTTGCTCATTTGTTCTGAAAATTCTTTGCAAAGATCATCATTCCCTGTAAAAATAGTATCATCTACAAATATTTCTGCCAGGACAATCTTATTTTTTGGTCCTTCCTTGATATACAAACTACTGTTATCATTATTTCTTTGAAATCCAATTTGAATAAGATAGCTATGCAATCTTTCATACCATGCTCTAGGGGCTTGTTTCAGACCATACAATGCCTTGTGCAATTTGCAAACCATGTTCTTTTTATCTAGATCAATAAAACCTTCAGGTTGTTCAATGTAGACCTCTTCATCCAGTATACCATTTAGAAATACTGACTTGACATCCATCTAATAAACTTTAAATCCTTTGTAGGTAGCATATGCTAATAAGGTTCTAACACCTTCTAATCTAGCAACGGGAGCGAAAGTTTCTCCATAATCTATGCCTTCTTCTTGAGAATATCCTTTGCACACTAATCTAGCTTTGTTTCTTGATACTTTACCATTTTCATCCAACTTATTTCTAAAAACCCACTTTGTACCGATTACATTTTTGTCTTTAGGCCTGGGTATAAGAGTCCATGTTTTGTTTTTCTCTATCTACTCTATTTCTTCATTCATTGCTTCAATCCAATTATCATTTTCTAATGCATCTTTGACAGTTCTAGGTTCAAAATCAGCAAGTAAACAAGTACCCTTCAACTTACTTCTTGTGATGGTTCCATCAGATTTATTTCCAATGATCTGATCTGCTGAATGATGTCTCCTGACATATTTGGCTAGAACAGGTTCTTTTTCTTTTGGATGATTTTTGTCATTATCTTCTTGCATTTCTCCTCTTTTCTCGGTTTGGTCTGGCTCGGTATCAACTGGCACGATATGTACCTGCTTAGTTACCTCAGGCTCGGTAATCTCTAACTCAGTATTTTCTGACTCGGTAGACGTTAGCTCGATAGATGTTTCCTGCAACTCAGTTAGTGATGACTCGGTAGAAGAAGATTTTTGATTCTCAGATGCAGTTGATATTATATCCGAATCACTGAAGACGAATCTTTTGTAATCTTCTGGTTCTTTTCTGCTTTCTTCTTCAGTCTTTTCTGCAAATTCATCAACTTTCACATGTATACTTTCTATGACTTTGTGAGTAGATAAGTTTAAGCATCTATATGCTTTACTCTTACATGAGTATCCAAGAAATATACCTTCATCACCTTTTACATCAAATTTTCCTTTTCTAGATTCTTTCAAGATATAACATTTGCTTCCAAATACTTTCAGATAACTTACATTGGGTTTATAGCCATACCATATTTCATAGGGAGTTTTGAATGAGTCCTTTTTTAACTGTACTCGGTTTAAGGTATGAACTGCTATACTGATAGCCTCCTTCCAGTATTTGATGGCAACATTCTTTTCTATCATCAAGGTTCTTGCACAATCCATGATGGATCTGTTCCTTCTTTCAGCTATGCCATTTTGTTCAGGTGTACCTGGTGCTGAAACCTGTCTTTTGATTCCTCTTTCAATACAAAATTTATTAAATTCATGTGAAATAAATTCACCACCTCTGTCTGACCTTAGGCATTTCAATCTTTTCCCTGTTTCTTTTTCTACTCTTTCCAAATACCATTTGAACTTTTCAAATGCTTCTGATTTGTTCCTTAGGTACATGATGGTCATCATTCTTGAATAATCATCAACAAAAAGAATGAAATATTTTTCACCAGTATAGCTTTCAGTTTCAATAGGTCCACATAAGTTAGTATGCACAATTTCTAATAAATCTTCAGACTGATAATTTTTGCTTTTGAAACTAGACTTACCCATCTTTCCAATTTGACAATTCTTGCATAAACCGACCTCTGGTTTCTTTAAATCAGGAATGCCTCTCACTTTCTTGAATTTGCTTATCTTTATGAGATTGTCAAAATTCACATGACATAATCTTTTATGCCATAACTAACTCTCTTCTATTTGAACAATAAAACATGAATGTTCATCAAGTTCAAGATAGAACAAGTTACCTTTAGTTTGAATACCAGATCCAATCAGCTTTCCTTTACCGTTCAGCAGTCTTGCTTTGCCTTGGATGAATTCTACTTTGAGTCCATTGTTGAGTAATTGTGCCACACTCAATAAATTATGCTTTAGTCCTTCTACCCAATAAGCATTATCACATACAAGTTCCTGGGTTAGAGTGATTCTTCCTTTTCCTTTGATGCAACAAGGTTCATTGTTTCCAAATCTTACACTGCCACCATCATACTCTTCAAATTGATCAAACTTTGTTTTATCTCCAGTCATATGATGTGAGCAGCCACTATCAATGATCCATGTATCATTCTTACTTATGTGAGAGATGAGTTCCATTTCTTCATTGTCAGATTCATCTTTTACAGCAATGTAAACAATCTCATCCTCTTCTTCATTATTAGAATCATTAGAATCTTTAGCCATAAAACATGATTTCTTACTTTTATCCTTAAATGATTTGAAATCTTTCTTACTGTTCCATTTATTATTTTTCTTTTCATCTTTATCTTTCTTGTTTGGACACCTTGCAGCAATATGATCGACTTCTTCACATGAAAAGTAGATTAGGGGTACTTTACCTCTGTATTTACCTCTTCCTCTTGAATATTTCTTTGCAAGTAGGGCTTAAATTACTTCAAGGTCGCTGTCAGAGCTTTGATCTAATTGATCTTCACTTTCTGACTGAGATTCCTTCTTCTTTTTGCCTTTGTCCTTGAGTGAAAGCTTGGCTTCAAATGCAGACTCAATGTTCTTTGCAGCTGGAACATAATTATCAAAATTATCTAATTCAAATGCTGTCAATCTTCCAACTATGGCCTCTAGGTTTATCTTGTGATTGGCCTCAAACCTTCTTTCTTGAATGGCTGATACCCTGATGGCATAAACTAGAAGTAGAGTTCTAAGAACTTTACTTATGACTATCTCTTCACTGATACTTCCTCCAGAAGCTTTGATAGCACTGACACATGCTTTAATTCTTTCAACATATTTGGCAATATTTTCATCTTCTTTCATTTTCATCTGATCGAACTGTCCTCTTAGGCTTTCAGCTTTGGCTCTTCTGACATTGTCATCTCCACCATAGATCTCTTTCAGTCTTTCCCACATTTCATAGGCAGTAGTGCAGTCTTTGACATCATCAAACTCTTCATAACTCAAGGCAGATGCAATATCAATCATCATAATGTTATGAGTCTTCTTTATAGCAATGTCATTGACTGATAATGTACCTGATGGTTCTACATATTTCTCATCAAGATATTTCAGACCAGTGTCACCAATGGAAGCTAGATGAAGTCTCATTAATCCCTGCCATTCTGAGAAGTTGTTTCGGTTAAGCCTTGGGATTTCCCTCTTATAAGACATCTTGATCTTTGGCTTAGATATTTGAAATCTTCTCCTGCAAGCACCAAAAGCTCTGATACCAATTGTTGGAAAATGAAGATGGTGTAACTGAGAGGGGAGGGGTGAATCAGTTACCACAAAAACATTTTTAAACAATCCCAAAGATGCCTTAAACTTAGTTGCTACTACTTAAAACTTGATAGGTGTTTAGTTAATTTATGAAGCATTTACTAAAATAAGCGACTATGCAAAAGAAAGTAATCATTAACACAGTAGACACCAGATTTACGTGGAAACCCAATATGGAAAAAACCACCAGCAACTAGTCACCAATTTTCACTCTTCTGAAGTGAGCCCTGTTAGGAGCCAACCTTGTTAAAAGTTACAAAACACACTGTTAGGTGTGACCCTGTTAGAGGATTTAATCACCCTATTAGGAGTGGCCTTGTAAGAGGTCTTTTGAACAATTCAACTGAATTGCCACCCTGTTAAAGGATTTATGAAATGGCTGTTAAACCAACTCTGTTAGGAGATTTTGGAATCACTATTACAATGGTTAGAAAGCAACAATGAATGATCTGAAAATACATGCAACTTATCTTGCTGAATACAGATCTCAGTTTAGCTCCACGAGATCCTTACTGATCAAATATATCTCTGCAGCTCCAAGATTTCCCTCTGCTCAATTCTGCTTAGGCACACGCAAGTCTCTTCCTTGCACTTCCTTGCACTTTCTGTATATACATTCTCTCCTTTGCTTTTTTTCATCTTGAGCACCTCTTTATATATTATTCATAATATCAGGTCGGCCCAACCAACTTGTTAAAACAATTCCAAAGTCGGCTTGCCCAACCAACTTGACTAAACATATTCTAAAGTCGGCTTGAACAAAAAAAATTCTTCACTGGCCGACGCTGCTCGGTCAATACAGAACAAAAACTTCCTTCCTATGTTAACTGGCAGAACTCGGTAAGAACTACAATTACCGGGAAATTCGGTAATCCTGCCACTTCCTTTGGAAATCGACTGGACTCGGTAAAAGCTGTCTTCGACTACCGAGTGAGCTCGATGAAAACTCGGCTTTCCTTAGCTTACCGTGCGAACTCGATTAACACTAACCGTTCGTTACAAAATCCTTTGATACCCGAGTGATCTCGGTAAGAACTAAACTTTCCTTAGCTTACCGAGTGAACTCGGTTAACACTAACTCACCGTGTGACATACCGGAATGCTCGGTATACACTACAAAAGGCTTTTACTGAGCAACTGAGCTCGGTAGACTCTGTAAACTATTTTCCTGGTTGATAGAACTCGGTAGACTCTGTCTGATAACTGATATGACATTTGTGTAACATCAAAGACAATACACAATTACTTAATTGTATCCAACAATGTAAACCATTTTTGAGCTGACTTATGGATAGATCTCGAATCTTTGAAGATAAGATCAAATCTATTTGGATTCCCTATGTGATCAACATGCAACCAATTAGAAAAATGGAAGGAATTGAGTGGGAAAAATGAATGAATCTCAATCGTAGATGCATACCTAACCCAAAGCCACCAAAGTTTTTTTAAAGGGAGATGAAGCCCCATAATTTATTATGAGAGAGAGTATTAGAGAATGTATGCAAGGAGGTGATACTAGAGAATATTTGAAGGAAATGAAACAGGTGAATTGATTAGTCTCAAGGTGACATAGAATAAGGATAGAATTGCAAAATTAGTTTGCATAATAGAGGATCAAGGATACAGCAATTTCATATCAAATCATAAAGGATCAAGATAGACTAAATTGAGATCTAAAATCAGCAATACTAGATTGTAAGTAGTTAGAACAAATATTCTAATGTACTTTTTAATAATTGTATTAACAAGATGAAATCCTTTGTACTAAGGTTGACTTAATAGTCATAATGCAATCCTTTAATAGTGTGACATTCCAAGTGAGTGTCCTAAAGTCTTTTAGTCGGAACACTTTTAATAGGGTGTTAAAATCCTTTCATAGAGTGGGATCTAACAATCCTTTGTAAGTCTTTAAAAGGGTAGGCCTTTCACGAGGTAGATCATGAGAATGGTCAAACTATGTAACCTTAACAGGTCAACTTTATTACTGCAGTAGTGAAGAATTATGGGTGTCATCCCCACCCCAATTTTACCTTCTCATTAGAAGGTTTTTGGGTAATCATATTTGGTCTCAAGTGTTTATGTGGACACATTTACTTTACATGTTATTTCAATATGTTAATGCATGCATTTTTTTAAAGTTAAAAGTTTTATTGGTTAGAGATTAGTACTTTTGATTCAACCCCGCCCCCGCCCCCCCCACCCCAACCACTCCCTCAGAATTATACATTTCCCATTTTTATTTCCAACAATGGGGAGCACTCTTCATCAGTATGACCCTTGCTCGAAGATGGATTAATAGTACCAATAAAATCAATTCCCTATTATTGAAATGGCCCATTGATCATGACTGGCTTTAATGGAAGGAAAGCAAGTTTCTTCTTACCAACAAACTACTAGATTTCTTTACCTACTGATAAGCATCCTAAAAAGGTGTAGGTGAATAATATTGTGCTCTCAGAATCTTATGTGCAATGATAGATGCTAAAAAATTTCCACCACATACTTGATTATGAAAGGAATCCAAAAGCTGAACTTGCTGACTTTTATCAACACATCTTCAACAAATTCCATCCATTACTCACTTGTAAAGACCATTTTCCCCAAGAAAAAAAATTGAATCTTTAAACTTGTGAGTCCTTTTTTATTTGCATGTCAAATGTGCAGGATATTCACCATAACTCAAATAATAATCCATGTTGGAAAACCAATCATCCATAGTACGAACGAACAAGACAGTAGGAAGTGAGGAAAAATTCTCATCTTCTATTTACAATGGTTCATTTTCAGCCATAAGGTAAAAAAGTCCCTTACCATGAACTAACTTGGTATTTTTTATCTCCATATAATATTCCTAAATCTTGGCTATTTAGTTTCCTCTTTTAATACCAAAATCCTACTGAGTCAGGATAGTATTGACCATAGTATCTAGAACTAGATCAATCATATGAGAATTCAAAGTGTAGAACCTAAAATGCTTCACTGCCTTGATAGTAGCATAAGCATGTTTCTCCATTTGACTTTATTTCAACTCATGATCCTTGAAAGAACAACTCATAAATGAAATGGGTGATTTAATACCTTCATTATTTTACTGAATCATTATGGAAAAAGAGTATGTTATAGAGCATAACTATACATAATAAAGCTTTTAGTGTAATCTAGACATACCAATATAGGAGCATGTGCTATAGCATCCTTGATTTCTACAAATTTTTTCCTTCCTTCTTGGTTCCAATGGAAAGTGGTCTTTCCTTTCATCATTTCAACAATATGACAATTCTGTTTGGCAAAATCTATTACAAACCTTCTTAGAAAATTCACCTCTCTAATCAAAGAATGAACTATTATTTTACATAATGGTAAAGATAAGATTTGAATTCCTAGTACCCTTTCAAGACCAATTTTAATACCTTCCTTTAACATAATGTGTCCTAGAAGTTTTTCCTTCATCAGACCAAAAGCTTACTTTTTGGTATTCAAAGACATGCCATGTTGTCTACACCTTTCTAAAACTTGTTGCAGATGAAAGAAATGATCTTGACATTTCTTGGAATAAATAGCCAAGTCATCCAAGTACACAACAATAATATTGTTGATCAAGCCATCAAAAGGGAGATCCATTGCCCATTGAAAAGTTGCTCCAACATTGATAAGACCAAAAGGCATCCTCCTATATTGATGGGGACACAACCCAAGCACAGAATGGACACAATAGGAAAGGGAAAATTTTATTAAATGTAAAAATATGGTAGTACACTTAGTGCAGAGAAACAGACTCCAAAACATGCCCTATGGGCTTACAATAGCATAAATCTGGAGATAAATTCTTCTCCCAGTACCTTCTCTCAAACTCCACTCCGAACTGCCTTTTACAATGCTAGAAATGTTCTTAAATAGACCCCGAAGGGTTAAGGATTAGGAGTACATTCTAGAAAGTGCTAGTTGGCATCCACTAACCAAATAGAAGGCTCTAGAAGTTGCATTAGAAGTTGACACAAAATTAGAAGAATCCAAAAACGGTAACCGAACTTTCAGGAGGCATAACTTTTGAACCGTAGCTCCGATTGACAAATCGTTTACATTTTCAGAAAGCTCTCAAAGTGCTCTATAGCCCTATGGATGAACTTCACTCATCACCCATTTTTTGGCCCTATTCAAGGTCATTTAATTCCCCTAACCTGACTTTGAAGCATTCTTAGGAGGTCTCCAAAAATCAAAAAACTGCAATAACTTTCAAACCGTGGGGCCTTTTGACCTGATTCTTTTTCTAGAATGCTCTAAATTAAAATTACCATCATCCAACCAATTTAAACCTTCTAGTTCACCAAAATGATGGCTCAATTACATACTTCTTTTTTTGACATTTACACGTATCCCAAGGTGATTAAAAACTCTAACCCAGAACACTAATAGTGCAACTTTGAGAGTTGGAACCTTTATTTGACCCAAATGGGTATCCAAAAATGAAAACACATGAAAGAAAAACTAAGTCTAAGTACATTTTTTTGGGTTACAAAGGATTGCCCTTATGCCTCTAGATGCTCCTGCATCATATATGCAAAAGTTCCCCATGGGGTAGCAAATGTTGTCTTATACTAATCATTTTCATGGACCTAAATTTGCTTATATCTAGAAATGTTGTCTAACATAGATAACTTCTTAGAACCAATAACAACTTGTAAAACTTGGTCCATGATAGGCAATGGATAATTATCCTTACGAGATGCATAATTGAGATTGAGGAAATCCACACATATGCATATCTCTCCATTCTTTTTTCTAATGAGAACTATATTGGCTACCTAAGATGAATGGTGAATAGAAAAAATGATACCTACTTCAAGCATCTTCTGAATTTCAGCCAAAATAGTACCTAAAATCTTGAGATTACATTGCCTCTTCTTTTGGCAGAAAGGAGCTACACAAAACTTCAAAGGTTTATCATGTTGCACTTATTTTGGGTGGAAAGACTTGATATCTTCATTAGAATAAGCTAGGATATCATTGTACTCATGAAGTAGAGTAATAAGCATTTCCTTCTCTTCCTCTATGCACTAGTTACCAATGTTAACTAGGTTTGGGTCTTCATTAGTTCCAAAATTTTATTTCCATACTATTTCATAGACTTGGTCCTTGTCCTTTTTGGTTCTTTAATATACCTATCATTTTTACCAAACAACTTCTCCAAGGAAACCAAGCCTTTTAGAATTTTTTTCCCTTTAGCTAAATGACTTCATGACCAATTTTAGGATCTATTTTAGAGAGAACTTCATTTGAGTCATATTCACCTCCTTCAAAGTACATCTCATCAAAACCTTCCTTTGTTTCAAGAAAGTTGATGATCTAAGTATCATCATTGAACACTTGCCAATGTTCACAATTATCTGAAATACTTGGTTGATAGACCAACTGTATTTCATATATGTTGTCTTCAAAATCTTGATGTGGAAGTACTAAAGTGGCTGAAATAGCAAGTGCATCAGCTAAAAATTTTGAAAGCATCAAATGACTTGATGCAATCCCAAGCTAAATTATGGTAATGTCTAAGTTGATCATATCTACTTGATATTGACCCTTGACTTGACACACTACCAACTCTACATCTCCTTCAACATGTAAGTTTTGAATTCCTCTAGCCTACACCATGTCCAACCCCAATATCTAGGCTTCGTATTAAGTTGTGTTAATTCTGTAAGTAAATTGCAACTTGTAAGAAAAAGGTAATAATTCACCATCAAGATATATGTAAACAACTCTAGCACCAAATCTCATTGAAGTATAACTACTTTCAAATTCCATAATCCAAATAGTAGTAGTGTTACTTGTACTTGTACCAAAATCATTCAGAATGATTCTCCCTTCAAGAGAATTAGTAGAATCACCTTTAGAAAGAATTTCTTCATCTTTTAAACATCCCATAGGATCATCTTCAAAAATATATTTTTCCTTAGAAATTACATCTTCTTCTATAGCTTCAATAGCATCAACAAATCTTTCAATGTTAGATAGTAGTGATGAACTTTCAAAATCAATCTACTTTTTGGAAAATTTGAACACTTCATCAGCATGTAGGTGGCAATTACCCATCCCTACTAATTCAAAAAGAATCTGAGCATGTAAATCATTAGACTTAACTACCACATACTTTGTTTCTCTTTTAGGGTACAACTTTTGCATAACACCTTTAATAGGTAAACTAGCTTTTTTCATATCCATATTGAGTTCTCCTCATACATATTTATAGAAATTGTGACCAAGTAACATACCACAAGAGAATGGTACATCAGCAACTAAGATCATCATTTTGATCTTTTTGACTAGGAAAGATGCAAAAACACTGACCATATTTGATTTTCCCTTTCAGAGGCACTTGTTTATTCTCCATAGAATAACAAGTACTGAAAAACTTAGTTAAAGTCAAACCTAAGGCATTTGCAACTTTGGCACATTATCAAAGGCACTAGCATCTATGATGTGGTTTCTTAGCTTGAAACCATTGATCACAAGAGAAAGATAAAAAGAGTTAATATTTCTTGGAACTAAGGACAAAATGGTTACTAAGTTATTCAACATATTTTTGACTTTAGGAGTCACCAAGTGAGTTTGGGTAGGTCAAGATTCTTTGACAAATTTAGTAAGTCTATCTAGCTAATCCAAATAGGCTTGTAGATATTCTACCTCAAACATCTAAATTCTAGTCTTCTTAGAATGATCTATGATATCAAAAGCCTGGAAAGAATTTTCTATGGAAGAATTGAAATTTTCAGCCTAAGATTTAGGCATACTGAACTTTGAAACATTAGATGCAAGAATAGTTTGATCAACACTTGGTTTCTAGTTGGATCATAAGGTAGGTTGGGAATTTGTGTTTCCCTCTTTGCAATAGTGATAGGTTTTTGAGGAACCTCCAACTTATTTTCAGCATCCTCTTGTTGTTGAGCCAGCTTAGTTTGTGAATTGTGCAAAATAAATTTCATGATCTTCATCATTGTCCTATACATAACCAATAGTAGAGTCACTAGCTACTTGAGAATTGTCATGACATAGAGAAACATTATCCTTGGAAGGATATTCATCTTGATTATCATTCATTGGATCAGCCTCAAAGTAACCAGTAGATGTGTTACTTGGTGGTGCTTTGAGAAAAAGCATCTCCAGAGGAGGAGGAAGCTTATTCTGATTCTTAGCTACACAATTATTGGTAGCATTAGGATAAAGTCACCTTGGAATATCCTTGTTTAGTGCTATATATGAACCTTGAGATATTTTCTTTTTGAGAGCAAGAAGATCATTTTCCAACTTCTAAACCAATGAATTAGATGTACTCGATGAAGAAGATTTTTGGAAGGAACTATTCTTAAATTGATTAGCATCTTTATGAATCTTCCCTAAAAGTATTAGATAATCTTCAATATTAGTTTCCAAATATTGTGCTAGAGCTAATGTTGTAGGAGCAAACCTTCTCAACATAAAGACAACTTTGGGAAGTTGAGTGTTAATGAAGAAACACTTCAAATTTGTGGTAGTGGGATGAGAAGTAGTACAAATTCTATTAGCTAATTTATTGAACTTAGCAATAAACTCTCGCATTCCATTATTTTTTTCTTTTTATTTGTGTGAACTATGATAGGAGAGCATGCTCATCCTCTGTAGGCTTGAATCTTTCAACAAACCTAGTATGAAAAGATGCCCAATCTATGATGGAATTAGGTTCCAGATTGCACAACCAATTAGTTGCTATACCTTATAAAGTCTCAATAAAGAGCCTTATAGATATGTCTTCATGTTCATCAAAAAGACTCCCACAGCAATGTAAAAGTCTTTAATGTGTTCATCTAGATGTTTCTTACCATCTCCATAAAATTTGGGAAAATTCTTACAAGAACCTTGAGGTAATGCAAGCAATGGTGTTGCAAGATTTAATGAACCAAAATTTTCTCCCCATGGACTAGCAGCCATATTGATGACTAGAGGGTCAGTACTAGCAAGATGTAATTGTGAAATAGACACAAGGGGTTTGAGGAAAAATTGGGAATCTTCACTAGGTATAATAGTCTTCCTTTTAGAAGGAATATAACTTGTAGTATAGGAAAGAGAAGTGATTTTGGTAAGCAAATCAAAATGAGCCTATTGCACCCAAAATGATCTAGTAGAAGTTGGAGAACTATCACCCTTCTTTCTCCTAGAATACATTTGCTCAAAACATGCCAATATGATAACTAGTAATGCCAATAAGAATAAAGAACTAGACTTAAAATGAAAGAAAGAGCCTTCTAAATGCATTCACAATCCCCAGCAGAGTCATCAAAAACCTGTTGCGTAGATATTTTGTAACTAGTATTTTTGGGTAAAAATCCAGTCACTAAATAGGATGACCAACCATAGCATGTGAGACAAAGTCTCTCCCACCTCAAAGGGAAGGCCCCTCCTTCTCACTATTCCTTGGATCAACTCAAGCTAAGAAATAAATTGAGCAATTTTATAAAATGGGTGTTACCAATATCCTTTCTTCTTTTCTTTCAAGAAAGAATTGACTTACTCATGGAGTGAGTAATGGTTAGGGTGAATCTCTAACTACATTTCTATCAAGAGCTTGATAGTGATACCAATAAACCTTCACTAGCTCAAAGGCTAGCTAAAAATGTACCAGTTTGGCTGTAAGTGCAGTCATATTTCTATATGGAAAAGCTTTAAAATTAGGGCACACAAAGACTCCTAGAATTAAGAATAATTTAATTATTTTTTGAATTAAGAAAGAAGTATAAGCTACAAATAAAGCTTCTAGCTATATACTCCCACAATTTCTCCTGGTCAAAGTTTTGGCTCGAGTTATTCAATTCACAAGATACAATTACCTTAAACATAAGATAACTTAGATGAATTATAGACAAATCTTATAAATTACATAAGTAACAATCTCACTTAATCAAATTTAAGTCTCAAATGCTCCTTTGTATTCACTTTCTCTCAAAATAGTACTTACACAAAAAAAGTTCTACTGGCACAATTTCTCCAGAGCTCTCTTGCAAAAAGATAAAGATGCTTTTACAATGAGAGGGCACTCTTTTATATAGGCATAGGAGTTGAGAAAAAAATGTAGGAAAAAGTGTGAGCAATTCAACCAACTTTGACCTAGTCTAGCTAAAATAAAATAAAAATAGGGTTTCATGCAACTTCACATGCAACTCATATTACATCCTTTTACATACATGTAACTTGCATTACATGCAATTAAACATTTTAATGTAATACATCCTCTTAGATGTAAAAACATGAAAAAATGAACAACCTTAAATGTTGTTTCTTAGTGCCTTTAATTTGATGATAATATCATGCACTATGGGAAGATTAGCAATTTCCATGGTCTTTTATATGGCTTTGATCCTCACTGCAGTTACATATGCTGACTGAATAACATTGGAAATTTTTTGCCATAGAATATAACAAGTGTTTTTATTGAGGATTTATACAAGACAAACTTGTTCATTATGTGCAAGCCAAAGTCCTTAGAAACTACATCAGCATTGATCTTGATATTATATTTCGAACTTACCCTTTCAACTACAATCAAAATATTGGATTCATTAGTAGTATGGCATTCCATCTGTTCCAAATCACAAGTAACACTTGTTTCAAATACTTGAAAATCTCCAAGTGTTTCCTAACACTTTATGATCAGCTTCCTTAATGTTTCCTCTTTGTAACCAATAAGTCCTTGAAATCTGAAGAACATTTCACATGATAGAAGCATGTCACATGAGACCAAGGCATCAAGATCAAAACTTTCCATTTTATCCCAATCATTCTTGATTTCCTTCAAATTATCCACTTCTTGAGTCAAATAATAGATCAAGTTTTGCTAAATTTCATTCATTTCTTTGACATGCCTAAGAATTGCAAATGTCTTTGTGATGGCTTGAACTCCTTTAGAGATGATTTCTCTTACCCAAGACTTGCTAGCTTCAATCAGCTTTTTCTCCCTAGATGTCTGATATGTAGAAACAACACTTTAACAAGATTGTTGTCAAATGACCTTATTTAGGCAAGAAGCCTCTTTTTCAGCTGGTTTTTCTTCTCCCATAGAAAATTATTTATTTTTGATACATTATCTAATACATCTTGAGAATCTTTTACACAATTCAGATGCGACTTATTTTTTATTTCAACTTAGTGAACATGTAATCAGAATGAGTAAGTTCTTTGATAGGTTTTTCCACCAAGTGCTCAACAACTTCAACAAACTTAGTCTTATCTGAATCAACCAAAATCCTTTAAATAATCATAACTTTCAAAGATTTGGAATTGGTCTTCTTAGCAAGAAGATTATCTAGTGGTATGACCACTTTTTCTTTTCTTTCTTTGTGATTATACCCAACATGCATACAAGTGGAGACCTTCATTTATAGAAGCAGATAAAGTGGAGACCATTAACATTGATCCATATTTTATTGCTATTTAACAAAACAAGATTTAGTCTACATAGTTGAAGGCATAGGAACATGCCGAGATGATTCTATCATGCAAAGCTCAAAACCCATCAAAGATGAATGAATTTGGGATATTTCACCACTTATGAGACATAGAAAATCCTTAGAAACATTTTCTAAATGCTCATATGGTTCATTTGTAGGAACGAAAGGAGTAGCAAAAGAAATAAGAAGAGTCATTGTCTTAACTTCCTAGACTTGAATAGAAGGACTTAAAACCATTGAGAATGAATCCACATCATTATCTACCTCATCCAGAAGAGGTGCTTCATATATAGATGGTGTATGATTTTGTGTAGGTCTTGGTGGTGATATGATCATGACATCCCCTTCTTCATTTGTATCTTCATTATCTAATTCTATCTCTAGTTCCTCTTCTTATTCTTCCTCTGATTCTTGAACTAGTTCGAAGATTTGAGGTGACTTATAACCTTTCCCACCCTTTAATTTGAATTTGAGGGAACCCTTAGCATTAGAAGATGAGGCATTGTCTTTCCCTGTAATCTCTATTTTTAACTTCCTATGAGGAAGGTTAAAGCTTCCACAATCCAATCCCATTCTAGGATTAACTCTTTTAAGGCCTTTATTTTTTAGGCATTTGTTAGTGTTTACCAAGATGGATTGAAATCTATTCATAATAGAAGTACCTTCCTTATATTTTCACTGAATAGGAGAAAGGGTACTTCTTATCAAACCCATCTTGATGGAACTCTGGATCAAGAATTTTGTCATCATCTTCGACTTAGAAATTTGAAGGGATCTCCAACATGTTGAGATTGATTATCTAATGTAGGTTTAATCTGTAGTAGTCCATCTTCATGATGTCAATCTCTATTCTCTTATCAATCCAAATATCCTCAATGTGAAGAACATGCATGTAACCTCTTTTCATTTGAGAATTCATTTCTCAGTCATCAAAGTCAAATCTAGCCTTAAACTTCTTTAAGATAATCAACTGTAACTCTGCTTCCATGTTCTTTTCTTTGGGTACAGAATTGATTGAATAGTTGTCAATCACCAAGGGTTTAGATGAGTTAATATAAAAACTAGGACTATGCATACCATGTTGATCACTCTACACATCCATGAGCTATCTAGTTAGCTCCATCGGGATGATTCAATCTATAGCATACCTAGGTAAGGTATATGACTCACCTTTGAAATACCCAACTCTTAAGTATGTAAAAGTTGGAAACTGTATGAAAATATAGCCATATTGACTCACATTTTCCCATGTTGTATCAGATACTCTCTTGATAGATAATTTTTTATTGAAAAAGCACTAGAAATGCCCAAAGAAAGCATCTTGAACTCTTCTATAATGAAATTTACTATTTTCCAAAGTGATTTGGTCATAGTAATCCCCAATAGGAACTTGAAGACATTCTCCTCTTGAGAGACTAGAGAAAGATCCCATGGAAGTAGCAATATAAACAAGGTAAGAGTTCATGTAGAAGGGCACTGAAGTTCCCACATTGAGTATCTACTAGCAAAGTGTAGTGTTGATTAGGTCTTCCCAAAAGATGTGAACTTTGTTTTTTGTGATTTGAAAGATGAACGTGTACATCCACGGCTTGAAATTGGTAGAATCTTTGAGACAACAAACTCTACTAAGAAGGATGATTAGATCCTTGTACTCTTGTTTAAAATTAGATCGATGAACGATCTTTGGCCATCTTGAGAAGTTCTTCCTTTTATTTTCTAACTAGTATTGGTTGACATACTTCTAATAATCACCTTTTTTTTGCCCATACCAACATGCCAAAGATGTTTTCTTTCTTAGATCTACACACTCTTCTTCTTGTGGTCCTTTGAAGATTTTTTTAATGACCTCTAGATCAAGGAAAATAAAAACCTTGTCATTAGCATCCTCAAAAGTCTTTGATTTTGGAGTAAAATGCCATGCACATCTAAGAAAAAAATTAGGTTCCATGGCTGCCTGCAGACACCAAGTGAATGTTATTTTTTTTATGCGCTTCATCTCATGACCAACAAGATTTTAAACTCTTCATAGAAAATCATCCATTTCCACATGACCAATCATTGTGTCCATTACATTGTCAAGAATAGATGCAACTAATGATGGAGTTGCATGAGCCAACTCTTTATCATATAGATATTTCATCTCTCCTTTGGATTTTGATGATGAGGGCATCTCTTATATTTGTGTTACAACACAAAAATCCCAAAAAATTAACACATCATTAGAAGGAATTGTCATACAAGTTAATTTGCAATAAAAAAAAAAAGATTTGGAAATGGATTGAAGACTTTGTAGATCCAATGAAATGATCTCAAAAAAAATCATCATGCATATGTAGTGAATGAAGATGAAAATGGAAAATGGAATGAAGTGCTCAATCAACTTCATCTTAGGATCTTATTGTAAAAGAAACTTTAGTTCAGCAAACATCAAAAAAGAAAAAGAAGTAGAAGAATATAGATGCATTGGCCATAGACTCTTCTATTGGTCACATGTGGATGGAGATTGCAAAACCTCAAGAGGAGGAAAATTTTTATGAAGTAACACCTAATGATTTTCAAATTAAATTGATTGACAAAGGCATCCTAGTGCATGATTCTATGGTTAACATATGGAAATTATAAAATGTAAGGATTGAGGATAGATTGGAGGAGTTAAGATTAAAAAAATTGGTACTCAAAGCATCAAATAAGGAGTTGATGGATTACATTAGAGTTGCACTTGGAATTACCTCTATAAGCACGCTCAACCCAAGTGTAGAGAAGAATAAGAATCTACTACTTAAGGTACATCATGAGAGATAATGTGGTCAAATTGGTTATGCCTAGATTGATGAAATAAAGGCCCAAGGTCCCAATCCCATTGAGAACCATGGGAATCTTTTGTCAGACACTGAAAAATTGAGAGAAGTAGAGTCAAACCACCAAACTTTGATTCATAAAGCATTAGAGAGCCTAATAGAGAAATTGTCCTTGTTGCAAGAGGTGATTGACATGAAGACTAATGTTGTTATGACCCATGGGATACTCATGATAGGCCAAGAACTATTGCTTCACTGGAAAGAATCATTAGAATTAAAAATTGAGAGCTTAGTGAAATATAAGCATGAGCTAAAAGATGTATATGATTTAGTGAAGGAAGTAATGTAAAAGATATTTGAACATTTAATAGTTCTATACACTAAATCATATGTCACTAATAATAGTCAGTTGGTAGACATCGAATGTGTTGGTTTGGTTTCTTCACCTTTTTAAAAATCCTAAAGATTTTATGTGAAAATCTAGTTTTAACTATCTAAGAAATTAGAGTTTTCATTTTTCCTGTATATTTTACCCTAGGAAAAACCCTAGTTTTTGTGCCCCATTATCTTACAATTTTCTACAATGTTTGTAAAATAATATAATAGTTTTATCATTTGCTAGGGTAGGAAATTTGATTTCAACCCTAGATACTAATGTAGAATTCTTCAAAAAATCCTAGTAGCTTTCTAAGCTTTTATTCTCTAAGGGTTTTCTCTATTACTTTTTGAATTCTTTCACAAAATTAGGTTATTTACCTAACTCATAACTCTATTCAAACTTGTGGTTTATCATGGTTACCTATATCCCACATAAATTATCTTTTCTTAACCCAAGTTGTCAGTATCTATGAGGACACTCAATATTCCTCAAGATCAAGGGTTGTTGTTATGCCACTATAAGAAGATGCAATAGTTTTAATCAACATGATATAATGACAAATTTACATTTGTCAAATGGAACCAAGGAAGGTGGAATAAGTTAGACACATCTTCTTAGCCATTAGATCAATTTAGGATCTATGGTTGTCTCTATGTCACCTTGGATAGTTGTGTGAATTTTAAGGTGACATAACGATAAAGTGACATTTGTAAGTTGGGTAGAACAATTGTTAAGACACCTAAAATCACCACCATCGTAGATCTCCTCAATATTTGTGGTTTTCCTTATGTCGCTAACGAGAGCTGCCAGATATTTGATCTTGCCAACATAATGACAACACACCATGTGGAATAAGTGGGACTAGTTTGAATGAGCCAAATGTAGTAATAACACATAGCAATATTAGTCATTAATTTAAATCAAGATCGAAGGCTATCATTATGTTGCTATTAGAAGATGTAGGATTTTTAATCATAGCAATATTGTGAACTTGTGACACATGTCCATGGTAGGGCTAGTGAGTTCATCAATATTCCAAAAGGGATGAGGTCATTTTTAGTGATAGATGATCAATGTTGATTTGTCCTAATGCCAAGTTGAGCTAGTTTTTGAAGTTTTATTTTCAGCCATTGATTGGATCAGAGATCTCTGGTTGTTGCTATGTCATTATTAGAAGATCTAAAGTATTTAGTTGAAGTGACATAATGACAGGTTGATGCTTGTCCCTGTGGGCGAGTGTAGCTCAAAAGGCATAGTACTTTCTAAGTCATCAGATCAAATATCAATCAAGGGTTGTGTTAGTGAATAGATTGTACTTTTAATCAATTTATCAAGTTTACTCTATGCCCAAAATTATGACAGGTACAAAATGCTCACAAAAATTGAGAAAGTCTCATATTGTTCAACTTTCTCTCTGAATTTCTAAAGGTATAGCTCCCTTATTAGATATACAATGAATTTAAATTTATTTTTACACTTCTACCTAAAAGTGCATAAGTATCTCTCGACTACTCTTGGGTAGTGAGGTAAATATCAATACAACTTTCTCAAAGAAGCATCGATTTGAATTCACTCATACAGAAAACCTACTTCAAAGAATGAATTGTACCACAAGTTGACATAAATCATTCAAACATTAGAACTAAAATAAACTTACAAAGTGAATAGAAATCAAGGTCTTGAATCATCAATTCAACATTTGCAAAGTAACAATGATTAAACACTCTGAACACCAAGTTCCAAAGTAGAATCTAAGGCAATTTATATATGTAAATTAAACCTTCCCATGCACACAGTCATTTGAAAGCCAAAAATCCATATATTATCCTTGATCACTAATATAAACTATCTAATTTAACAGATTTTTTTCTACTATCTATCTTCTAGCTATCTATTGCTAACCTTAAATTAGTTCAAAACCCCAGCATTTATAATTTTTCCAAATCCAAAAGGCCTCCATCAAAACCTAGCCATTTCAGATGATATAATAAATAGTTACAAAATGGAGAGTAGTTATTTAAAAGAAGTGTCAAAATGTAACTAAAGCAATGGTTCAGTTTAGGCATCTTTGCTAGTTTTCTCCTCCTCACCAATGGTCTGACATACTAGCTTCCAACTTTGGAACAAGCTCATAAACTCTTGTGTCACTTGGGAGTGAGGGTTCTTTAGGCTCAGCAACCAAGCCCTACATGCATCTTTTTGCCACCTATATTCCTTTACTTTCAAACTCTGACATGGCATCAAGTTCTTATTGAGATGCATCATTGATTCAATGCTTCCCAACGTAGTGAAGTCATTGGCACTTGGTGATTCACTATCCCTAATTTTTTCCATAGCTTCATTGAAGTTCTTGATTAGTGTCTTAGTGTCCATGTTCCCTTCATCAAATAGTAAGATTCTTGTGGGGTTCACAATCTTCATATCCTTTAAGAGCTCCTCATGCATCTCTATAATCGTGCTTTCCATGCCTTGCACTTCATTGATTGTCTCCTTGTAGACTACTTCTTCCCAACCCATATTGTTCTTTATAATGAAAATCATGCAAGGATCCACATTTTTCATGGGATTCTCATTTAAGAACTTGAGGACCCTGAACTGTTCAACTTTAGTTACCTAAAAAACAATCGCTTGACATTGGCCTAGTTCTATTTTCCAAATTGGAATCAAGGTTTGAATTTCTCCCAGTAATGTCTCTCCCTTAGCGTAAACACCAATAAACTCAAAGATGAACTTACTACCTTCCTTTATTATGGTGTCTACCTAGCTCCTCATGCCATCGGCAAACCACTTTCCTCTCTGCATTTGCTTCATCAATTGTTGGCTTATTGTCGAATTGGGATCAAATGGCTATAGAACCTGAACAATTGGTAAAGCTCTATGGTTCATTAAGGAATCAATGTATGCAGCCATTGTCATTACCATGCCCTTTAATTCCATCTTTTCTTTAGTGTCCTTTTCAGATTGTGTAAGCATATGGTCAGTAGAAAATTTAAAGAAATGGTTGCCAGTGTTTCTATTAATAGTTCCCAATTCAACCAAGGTAACCTTAAATCCTTCATCATAAATATTCCCAGAGTCTTTCTTCTACTTGTAGGTAGCTATTTCAGCTATAATTTTCCCTGTTACCAAGTCCTTAATGAGGTGGGCATCTATTTTCAACTTCTTTGCCTTCGAACCTCTAGCTGCATATTTGGTGATGATGGCTTTCACTAGTGTAGACACAAGTTGCAAACTTCTTTTCTTGCTAATTGTGTTAGTTAGCCAAGAAGGAACAATAGGGTTTTTGGACACCACCTAGGCATCTTTGGTAGGACTTAGGAATCTAGGTTGATCTATCTTGGGAAATTCAATAAATTGAACATTACCATCTGCATCGTCAGAGAAATTGAGGCCATCGCCTAAATCCTACCCCTGAGTAGACATTCTTTCTTCTTGAACTTTATGTTTCTTCAAGGCTTTAGACTTGGATTGAGACCTTGTTCTTTGAGCTATAATTTGCAAGTGAGGAAGCAACTTCTTCTATTTATCTTGAACAATTATATTACCTACAATAGGAGAAAGTGGGATGTCAAATGGAAGTGATTCAAGGAAATAAATCACCTCTATAGAAGGTTCATTGATTTTTTTGTGTTTTTTCTCTGTAACTAGTCATCTATGAATGTCAGTATTAGCCTAGCCCTTAGATTGATATCATCCTCTTCATCCTTATTCCAGTCGATTGCTAGAGACTTTAGTTTACTAGATTCCTCCCAACTAGGTTCAACTATATCTGAGCCATCATCAACTACTCCCTTTATTTTGAACTTCAACTTGAAGGAGTCAATTTGTTGCAAGGTTAGTCTTGAATGATCCTTCCTCAGAACTTCTCCTTCATCCCTACAATCTTTCCAAAGATCCTCGAACCATGGAGTGGCTAATGGGTGGACTTCAAGGCCAAGGATTTTGGTTGCATACCCTTTACTATCAAATTTCCTCTTGCTATGGTAGAAGCCTAGGTTGAATCCAAGTAAATTACTTTCGATGATGGAAGCGCTATCCATGTTATTACAAGCCAATAAGCCCAACTTAATAGGGAAGGTTTTTTTCCAATCTTCTTGTAGTAGATTATCCTTTACAATAGAGAAGATTTGTCTACATATTTCAGAAAAAAAAAAATCTAAGGCATATTGAGGCAACTTCATAGGTTCATCCTCAAATCTACCAATTCTCAAATATCTGAACTCGATGAACTATATAAAGTAGCTTCCATATTGTTGAATTAATGTTTGAGCTTTAGAGGATAGTCTAGGCATGGGCACTTCCTTCAATGATATATAAACCTTTTCCATTAGCAAGTCATGAAAATTCCTAAAATCTTCTAAAACCCTATCTTTCTATAGCAGGGGGCAATACTAAAACACTATCATTTCTGCACTCCATATTCCATGGGGAAGGGGGGAAAGATCAAAGGTATAGGTAATGCAGTAAGTTAAATTGGAAGCCATATAAAAATCCTCTCAGAGTTCCTTAGCACATTTGATTTGAGACCTCATTGAACTGGCAATAATCTCTACCTAATCCATCAATTGTTAACCCTTCAAAATGATTTCTGCATACCTATACATCCATTCTTCAAAAAGGAGTACATTAGTTTAACCCTTTACCCTATGCAATAACACCACTAGATCATGAATATGGGGCTTTAGGTGATCTTTAGTGGTTACCTTGGGTAACTTGGAACCTCTACCATACATGGTTTCAGTCCATTTCCTAGCCATGGTATTGTAGAATTGATTTGGAGTTTCTTGGTACTCGACCTGGGCTTGAACAGGGGAGAATGCAGCAAAGGCATTTTTTGGCAAACGCAATATAGAGGCAATAGTGTCTCTTGAGATTGTGAGTATCACATTGCCATTTTTACTTACAATACTCTTCCTTTTAACATCATAGTGATCAATACAGATTTGTAAAAGTTCAGGACTCACAAAAGTTGAGGGTAAAGCAATAGCCTCAACAAACCCACTAGTTAAGACTTCCATAGAACCATTCACTTCATTAGTATATTCAATAAAATTTGCCTATGAATTCTCCACTTTCGCCCCATGCAAATTCATATCATAGATGACTAGTTTTCTACATTCTAGGCTTGAGACATTACTAAAGAAATGGAATACTGACCTCATTCTCAACCAAACAACAAGGCTTCGAATAGATAAAGCTTGGAAAATATAGAGATTTGTAGAAAAAAACAAGGATTGCTAAATTCTCACCTATATTCTGCTGATAAATCAACAATTTTCTCTATCTCCCTTAACAACTCCTCCACACTTACAGTTCTTTGCATAATTATTAAAAGCAAACTAAGCAAGTTTTTCTTAAAAGAAACTGTTTACATGTGAAAGTACAGGATGATTATTAGGAATTAATGACACATCATCTTTTTCCAATCTTCACATGTTTATAAACCTTGTTGCATGAGTTTTTATTTAATGATTTATTTTTCATACATATTGATAATGATTAGCATAATGCAACATCCAATCAAATTTTCAGCCGAAGGTCTCCCACTTTCCCCAATTATGATGACTTCCTTCCTTGGAAATAGAAATGTCATTTCTATTATTATATTTTGACACAATCATTAATTGTATTGAGGGATGATGGCACACTATACTTTAGGGACTAAAGTTGCCAAACACCTTTGCCGTCAAACCACTTTGAACTACTTCAAACCGAGATTCAAAGTGGTTCAAAGTGATTCAAAATAAAACTTCATCGGGTTGATGTATCACCTGCCAAAAAGATCATTAGTATAGAACCTTTGATCGAACTGCATTGAACTACTTCAAACTGAGGTTTGAAGTGGTTCAAGGGAAAGGGCCATGACCATGAGCACTAGTTACTTCAACCATTCACTTTTCAATGATCGAATGGAAAAACATTTGAAGGAAAAAACAAGGGCTCTAATTAGGGGCTGTGTATGTAGAATACATAGAGAACTTAGAAAATAAAAAGCACAATCGACCTAAACTAACTCAAAAAGAAACGATAGGAAAAGGAAAACACAACACAACAAAAATTCTATGTACACGATAGGGGATTTCTAAACTCAGAGCTTGATCAACTTCAAGTCCTATCCATTATAAGTAAAGGGCAAAACTATTCCATCTCGATGCTTCAAACAAAAGGTGTTTGGGCCAACAATTTTTGAAATAATGAATGGACCTTTCCAGAGAGACTCAAATTTTCCATGTGCACCCTTCGGTTCCCTCCTCCTATCCTAGAGAAGTACTTCATCATTTTTGAGGAAATTGCATGGTCTAGCTTTCCTATCAAAAATTTTTTTCACCCTCATTTGATGCTCAATAATGTGATCAACTAGCTTGTTCCTTTCATCTTCTAGATTACGAAGGTACATTATTCTCTTCTCTAGTGAATCCTTATAGAATTGATCTTCAATAACCGATTGAAGTTTTGCAACAAACAATTCTAGAGGCAATGATACCTAGGCTATAACCATTGCTATAACATAAGGTGTCGAGTGTTAACAAGTGCCAAGTAACAATAGTGTCGAGTGTTAAAAAGTGCCGAGTAACAGTAGGTGCTGAGTGATACAATTTTGTTTAGGTGTCGAGCTATCTAGGAAACATCATGTGTCAAGCATCAGCAATGCTTCAGGAGTTGAGTAACTCAAGATATTAGCATAAGAGTTTGTGATTGCACAAACTATGATGTAAACTATTTTTTGTAGCTGACATAAGAAAAATCTCGAAAGATATAGAGATAAGAATGAATCTTTTACATTTCCTATCCAATTTGCATGCAGCCAATTGGAAAACTTGGAAAGGCATGCAACCAATCAGCAAAAGACAAGTATTGAGTAGGAAATTGAGATTTAATGTGGATCGTAGATCCATATCTAACCCTAAGTCTTCGAAGTCTTTTTAAGAAAGATGAAAGTTTCATTGAATAGAGTGAATGAGAGGAGTAGAACAGAATTAAAAAGGAAAAATAGAATGGTATTTGGAGAGAGGAGACTTAGAAAGTAAGAGCAGCAATTAATTAATCAGTTGATCAGAAAAAAGTAAGGTAGACAAACAGAAATCAGCTCTCAGAGGATCGAAATCAGACAAAGAGCCAAAACAAGCACCTACATTCCTAATACTCTCTTACCATTGTATTAGAAAGAAAATCCTATGTAGATAGGTTGGCTTAGTAGCTATTTGTAGATCCTTATCCAAAGGTGATTAAATACTTTAACAAGGTGACGCTTCATGTTAAGTGTTTGAAATCCTTTAACTAGGTCACTATTGACATAGTGTAAAGCCTTTAACAGGGCATGCCTTTAACAGGGCTGACCATCAGAAGTGGTTGAACAATATTGCTGCAGTAATTTTTGTGGGTATCATCCCCACCCTAGTTTTACCTTCTTATTCCTGGAGGGTTTCTGGGTTATCAAATTCCAATGTTATGTGTTGTTGATGCATGTCTCAGTTTCATATTTTCTTGATGTATTTACTTGTATACAATTTACTTTCAGTTAAAAGCTTTATTGTTTAAAGTATGATACTTCTGATTCACCCCCCCTCTCATAAGTATTCTTTCCATATTCGAATATTCCAACAGGGGGCATTTGCAATGGCTATTTTAATATCTTCAAAAGCCTTTTTACCTTCCTCTTGCCACCTAAAAGGATGTTTTTCACTCATCATATTCAACATGTATCTCACCTTTTTAGAGAATTTAGGTACAAAGCTCCTCAGGGAATTGATTTGACCAAAGACGGATTTCAAATCACTTCTAATGGTGGCAAAGCTAGCTTTTGTATTTCTGTCACTCTCTCTGGATCAATTTTTATACCTTTTTAGAGATGATGTGCCCAAACAATTTTCCTTCTTCCACAAAGAACACATACTTTTTAGGATTCAAGGATATATCGTGTTGTCTATATGTAATTAGAACCTTTTCCAAGTCCCTCAAGTGATGTTTTCTTCTTTTAGAATAGATGGTCAAATCATCAAGATATATCACAATTATCTTGTCTCATAGATCCTTGAAAGATGATTTCCTTGCTCTCTAAAGGGTTGCTCTGACATTAAATAAATAAAATCTATTTGATAAATAAATCTATTTGATAAATAAAATCCTCAAATCCAAAAACCCCTAACCTATCCCTAATCCTCCATTTAGCCTAATCCACCCCATCCACCCATACTAACCTAGCTTAGCCACTAACTCACCCAACCTCATTAATGCCATCCACTTGCACATCTCTAACATCTCTAATCTAATCCTAAACCCAAACCTAATCCACCTCGTAATGTTTTCACATTCCCTAAACAAGTTTAAGACTTTCCTAAACCAAACCAAAGCCTCCCCCCAAAAATCCCAACCACCAAGTCATGAGTGCTCTTACAAGCCATAAAAGACTCTTACAAGCCCACTCATGACTCTTACATCCATCTTCCACACTCTTCCCTCTTCCACACTCATTCCTCTTACATCTCTCTTACATACTCAACCCCACTCATCATGCCTTTAACCAACCCTTTACCCTACCCTCTCACACTCATCCTCCTTGTGACAAGTGTCACCTTCCTATTGGTTATAAACAAGCACAATCCATGTGCTCCCCTTTGAGTGCATCTTAGCCCTCCTTAACCATCTCCCCATCCTTGCATCTAAGCCCTTCATCCCTCTACCCCTTGGCCTATAAATTGAATCCCATCCCAAGCCATTTAAAACAACAATCTTTGAGCTAAAGTTACCATGCTATTTTGAGAACCAAAGCCATCAATCTTACCCCTATAATGCCAAATTGAGAGCTCACAAAGCTACCAATTTCCCATTACCCACCTCCATTGAAGCAGCTTTGAGAATCTTGAGCATACATCCACATCAAAGGACACATCTACAAAATCAAGAAAGCCTGGAGTGTTTTCTCTTGTGAGTTTTGCACTTCTTGTTTGCTTTTCTTTGTCTAAGCATTTATGTGAATTTAGTTTTGGTTTGTGAATGCTTTCGTTAATGTTAATGTTCCTTGCATACTAAATCTTGTTCTACACGAAGTGCATAGTTATCCTTAAGACTTGCCCAGTTCAAGTTCCTAAAATCAATGCAAATCCTTATTTCCCCATTCTTCTTCCTCACAGGAACAATTTTAGCTACCCACATTGAATGGTGTATGGGATATATTATATGAGCTTTCAATATCTTCTCCACTTCTCTGAAAATGGCCTCAAAAACCCTAAGATTTTAATTCTTGAGCTTTTGTCTGAGAGGGGTTGCCTTTGGTTTTAGTGGTATGTGATGTAAAAATTCACCATTCTTGAAATTTTTGAGATCCTCATAACCCCAAGCAAAGACATCTTGATATTGAATGAAAAGTTTAGATAGTTTCTCCTTTTCCCTTGCAGAACATGTATTTCCTATAGAAATCAATTTAGGATTTTCCTTGGTTCCAATGTTGATTTTGTCATTTTCTTCTGTCTTTTCTTTAGAATCAACATCTCTCTTCAAGGTGCTATCATCTTTTCTACTGAACCAATTCTACAAAGAAACCAACCCTTTAGGGATCTAATTTCCTTTGAGTTGAATAATCTCCCTAGATTTAGTTGATTCTTCTCCAATTTATTTACCATCATATTCATATCCTTCATGTAATACCCCAAAATTGGCTGATTGCCATGATAAAAATCCTAGTCTATCTTGATAATTGCTAAAGTCCTATTTCATTAGGCAAATTCTTGTTCTGATATTTGCTACTTGACTTAATTGTCAAATGCAGAAAACTCTAATCTATGTTCATCATACTTATTATTTAATTCCTATATTACTCACTCATATTAGTCGCATTAAACCTATTTGATTTAAATTTAATTTAATCTAAAGTATTCATACTTTATTAAATTAAATTATATCCTAACGCTAATGTACTATAGGGTTAAATTTATTTAATTTAATAAATATGCTTATTTTAATTAATTAAACAAAATTATTTAATTAAATAGGAAGTCATTCCTAATTAATTAAATGAAATTATTTAATTAAATAGAAAAGGTATTTATGAGAGCATATCTCATTTTATTAGATTAAATATTCTTCCTAAAATCTCCTCTTTAGTTCTAAATAGAAACTTCGAGTGAACTACTTCTCAAAATTAGAATCAATCTAGTTAACTTACTCTCTCACTCATGGCAAGTTTAGTTGACTGCTCATCACATTCAAATTAGAAATAGTTCACTTCACCTACACAAGGAAGTTTCCATCTTAACTAAATCTTTGCTTTAATCCTGATCGTCGATCCGAGTTGATCTCACCCGTTGATGGATTCTAGGAATTCTATTTAAGGGACACATAATTTCTCATCAAAAGGGGTTGAATCTTATTGCTATTGAATTGTTGTTGAATTTCATATGCACTTTTTCTCACACATTTTCATACATTCATACTTCTAGCTTAATCTCATCTAGTTCTTAAAAATGCATAGGGTTAATCTAGTTTGATTTACATGTTCTTAGATTAATTGCATCTTTCATATAGAGTAATTGCATATTAAATAGATTAATTGCATTTCTTTAAATCCTTTGTTCTTAGATGATCTAGTTGCTTACACCTTGAATCTGAGGATATCTAATAAGAAAAATCCCTTTAGATAGAAGGCAATAAGTCACCTTGCTAGACTATTCTTGGGTGAACAATCTCATGTTCATTCCAGGATGAATTTGCAAATAAGGACCATGTTGAAGTGTGTATGTTAACAGAGGCTGCATATTCACGCATACATTTCTAACACCCACCGTGGGACTGATAAAATCAATATCTTAGGCCTTGTCTACATTTTTTTACTAATTTTCAAGCTCTTTGTCTATATAGTTCCATACAAATTCTAGAATCTTCACACGAGATAATCCATTTTCGCACAAGGATTCTAAATTCTCGTGAAAAGATTCTTTTCAATTTGCGTGAGAAAGTGCCTGAGCCTGTGAGTCTTTGCATGGCACCTTATTTCTTCACGTAGGCCATGAAAGGATTTTGCACAACTCTACTAGAGATCTCGTGCGAGATCTTGTAATAGTAGCCTCTGTTTCAAGCATTTTTATTTTACAATTTACTCAATTTCCTTAATGTACTTTTCTTGGAATTTGTGTTGCTCTATTTCTTTGATCTTTTGCAGCTTAATTGTTGCCTATAGGATGATTTGTCAAAGATTCCTTATACAACCCACTCAAACATGAACTAACAATTTTCCTGCAGGATGATTGCCAAAGATACGTTTGATGAAGACAACTTTTAAAACCCACAAAATAGTGTGTCTTATTGATTGCTTTCAAAACATAGATTAATTAGGGGCTTGTGAACTTCCTAGGGTGCAAGAAAGAAGAATAGGGGATTATGCTCTTCACCACTTGGAGGTCATGACCAAGGGTGAATCAAAAACCTAGACACTTCTAAAAGATGACATTTCGAAGAAGGCAAGCAGTTTAGTAGTTCTCTAGTAAAGGTCCTTTTCTAATAAGAGATGATGATTTCCTTTTAGGGAATTAGAATCTTGAGAAAGGGCAAGTCTAGATTGATTAAGCTAAGTTGGTAAATTAACTTGTTTTCAATGTTTGGGTGAGAAATTAAGGTAGAGAAGTATGCTCTTTCCCCTTGGGGGAAATTAAAAACTTTGACCCTTGCAATCAAACCACCAGTCTAAGTCAATCCTTTAGAGGGCCTGCCAGAGTGATCCAACCTCTAGGAATGACCCAACTAAGCACACTCATTTTTTCAAAGATTCCAACTCACTATAATCAAGATAATTTGATGAGAAAAAGACTCCAAAGCTAGATTAATTTCTTTCCCTTGATTCTTGATATCGAATATCAAGGGGAAGCTCTATTTGTGCACCACTCAGCACTAGCCCCTAGCTTTCTAAGTAAGTAGTTTGCACTTTCAAATGTTGATGTGGGTTTCTGGTCATAACTTTGCTTGTGGAGCCACTAGGAATTAATACAAATGGAAGCCAAGTAAAAACCTTTAGTTAGAAGCCACCCAGTTTACCTCCGAAAGGAGGCATAATATTTGTGCAAGGAGGGGGAAGAATCTCTCCTGTAGAATTCACCATAGGCATGCTACTAGATGTTTGAAGGTGGTATATGTAGTCATCCCCTGCAACAAGGGCACTTTTTTAGCATATACTATTGAGTCATTTGAATATACCAAAAACACAGGTGCCCTCTGGGGGTGACATGGCTGTGTGAGGTACATGCATGCACATAAGATGTGGGACAAAGGTTTTGTCTTCTCTACCAATTTTTGTTTTTAGGGATAAAATTTTTTTTTTTATCGAGTCATAAATAAGTCCAAAACCATCTACAAAAAACAAAGGTCAAGACTCCCCTATCCTGTCGAGTTGCTTTGTCCTCAGCAAGACTATTTTTGACTACTACTTGTTTCCCACTGTCTTGTTCAAACACATTGCCTTGATTGAATCTTGAAACATTGTCCAAATGTCTTACTGAGTTAACCTCATTGTCTATCCAATCAAATTTTTCTAACAAATCTATCCAATCTGTCTGAATAGTCTGAAAGTCTCTTCACAATCTAACACTGTTGTTAATCTAGTACTGATTTTTGTACATAGACTTGTACTTTCTCATGAGAGAATTCATCTTTTTGTGCAAGCCAGTTTAAGTCTTCATGCAATATCTTGCATATACCCATGTGAGATCTTGCCACTATCTTAGCTATCCTATCACTTCTTCACATGAACCACATAAAGCCTTTGCATGAAGTTAAATTACTTTCATGAGTCTTCACACAACTTGGTGAACTTCCTCGCACAGCTCTAAAAGAATTTTCACACAAAATCTTGCTCTAAAACTATCAAATCAGTTTGTTTGACCAATCTATGATCTCCTTCTAGTTAGTTTCTTACACTGAGTTGTCCTTTTCTATCTGTGCACAGTCCTAAATAGTGGTATTTAGCTCAACCGAAGATTTGTGATCCACATTTTGACTAGTCTTATCTTTTACTTCTCTAGATTCTTGTTCCTTATTTCTTGTCGTACTCCATGTTACAATAGTCATAACCTTTAGCTATTCTAGCCTTCAAATCAAACTACTCATGCCTTAGTATATAGCATTCTTTGTCTTATCCTATTGAAACTCAGTCTTAGTGCAGTCCTTGTCCAGGTTCTTGCCTTTTGTCATTGTCTATGATTGTCACAACCAGGAGTGAAAATGTGTTTTATCCTCTTAGACTTAGGCGAGGTCATGCTAGGGTTCATAATCATGATAGAGGTCACTTACCTTTCATTACACAATCTATATCTAGTTCGGATAGTGAGGCATCTTCATGATCTCCCTAACCTATCAGGTCACCTCGAATTCAGTGAACATTTTCCATAAACTTGTAACAAATTAGGAATCCTTAGTATCAAGAGGATACTGAGATAGGTAGAGGTCTTGTATCACCAAAAACAATGTCTGACTCCTTTTTCAAATGACCTTTTGAAACACAACACAGTCAAACTAAACACATTCCTATAATGACTAATCGTGAACAAGAACATGGTAGCCATAGTAGACATCAAGAACCACCTAGGAATGACAAAGAGAAAGAGAAAAACCATGACACTAATGAGGAATAGGAAGAGGTGGAAATACTCCCTGAACACATAGAAAAATGTTGAAGAGACAAAAAAATTCAAAAGGTCATGGGAATCCTACTCAATGAAGAGAAAGAAAAGTACTTTCTCAAACTTGCCCAAGAGGAAGCAAAGTTGCCCTCTCATTTCAATGTGGAAATTATTATCATGCCTGAAGAAGAAACTAAGACTTCTAAACTCCAAAAGTAATTAAAAATTATGCAAGAGAAATTGGCTTAGATGATGCATGAGAAAGAGAAACCCAAAAAAACATACACATTGGATTCTCTTTGTCCATTTCTATTTGAAAAAAGTGTTAACATGCCACCTTTCCCATGAGGCATAGAGCTACCCAAGTATAACAAGTACTTTGGTACCACTGATCCCCAAGATCACTTGCAAGAATTTGGTTCTTTTTCTATGGATTATATACATGATCAAACATACCTCATGTGTTTATTCCCTAGAAGCCTAGGTGGTTAGGCTTTAGAGTGGTTTTCACAGTTACCTCCTGGTATTAAGACATTTGATGAAATTCCCAACTTATTTTTTCAGTAGTATTCTCATAGCATTCAACATCCTGTCAACATTCGAGATTTGTGCAACCTTAAACAGAAAGTTGGAGAACCTTTTCTCACATTCTTCCAATGGTGGAGACAACTGTACACTAAGTATTCCCACAAAATTCCAAAAATGGAGAAGCTTGACATTTTCACTGATAACCTCCTACCTGATTTTGGATATAGAGTCCAACTTTAAGGTCCACATACCTTTGAAGGCATGTTCACATAGGAAATCTATATTGAGGAATTTATGATCAAGAAGGGTGAACTCACTCTTTAGAGGGACATAAAACAAGGTTCCACTTCCAATAGGGATAAAATAAAACATGTCAACAAGAATCAAGAAATCATACATGATGGAGTTGTTGACAATGTCATCCCCAAACCTGCTAAAGTGGCATTTAATCTCACAGATGGCCTCAAAGAGGCCAAAAACATTGAGAAACCTCCTCTTGACAACAAGACATCTGGAAACAAACCAAGAAACTCATGGGCCAAACACCCTAAGCAAGAGTATACACCCTTTGGAGAACCTTTGGATGTGGTTTACAAAACATTGCTACAACATAAGCTTATTTCACCAATGGACAATCCTTGTCCTTATGATCCACAACTATATCCACCATGGTGGAATGAAACCTCATTGTGTGAGTATCACCAAAATAAGGGACACAAAACTAGCAACTACATAAACTTGCACTATAATGTCCAAGACATGATTGATGCTGGCAATCTTGTGGTAGATGGACATAATAAAAACTCAGATCACAAGGCATTCAAAGAACCTTTCGCAGCCTATGAAAAAGGTGAGACTTTGAAAAACAACAAGATCAACTATGCACATTCTAATGATGAAAATGTGATTAACATGGTTGAACCTATGGATTCTGAATACTGTGACACTATTACCATTAAGGGCAAACAAGATAATGACAGACCCAAGAAACCATTTGTCTTGGGGGGCCCTACTCTCAATGCAATGTATAATACACCCTCGCAACACTATGCTAATGTTGTCACTCGTGTTGGTGTTCTAAAACTACTGAACAAAAAAATATTCAATACCAAAATGATAACACTCATACAACCTAAGGATCGGCTAATTCCCATAATCAGTTGTATGAGAAACCTATTTGGACCAACTTCAATGAAACCAAAATTTGATTTCCTACTCTTTTGGCTCTGCTAAACCAAGGCGAGTATACCTAGGGATAATTCTAATGCAACTTGTATTAAATTATCTCAGTTTCTTTTTTATTCTCATCTATTACCCTCACATACATACATAGCTCACTTTAATTCTTCAATGCTCTCAAACTTATACACATTCCTTATTAGTATATCTGGTCATAATTCTCCTAAAATTTACAAATATTCCTAGAAATAATGACTACCTAAGACTCAAGAATTAGATATAAATGAGTTGAGATCAACATTTATAATTCTTGAACAGGATTGAAAATAATTTTGATTTTATAAAATGATTTGATATGTGACAACAGAACTCATCCTTGTTTACTTCTGATTTATAAGACCAGTGCCTTATCCATTGGGCAAGAAATTGACTATTGGTAGGAGATCTAATTCAAATAACTTGTATAAGAATTAATCAACTGCAATCACCTATCTCCATTTTTATGCAATATCCCTTTTATGAACTCATAAACCCTACTGATTTACTGAAGCATTTATATAATTGCTTGAATTAAAACCAACAATAAAACCAGCATACAACCCATCCAAACTACATTCAGCCAAATAAACCTTATTTAAATGACTTCAAAGTAAACAAACCCATAAACTGGAGATAGAAATTGATGACACAAACATAGTGTAAATACCCCTTTGTATTATCCTTTGCATATGACTAATACAATAACCAATAGAAAACCAATTGAATGCCTAGAATAGATTGCCATTTCTATCATTTCAATTTGCTTATCAAAAAGTACAATGGGAGCAAACTCAAAACCTCTACATACTATTGGACCAATTATAATATACTTTTCTTGAGAAAACAAAATTTGCACAAGTTCTAGATCATCACAATGCCTTGAAAACTCATTTATATAGGCATGACTTGCAAAAAGTAAAGGGCAATTGTGATTGATAGGTATCCTTCAAAACAGACTTACATTCACCTGTCATAAAAGGATAAAACTGCAGATAACAGAAAGACAAAGACATCAAAAATTCTTTTATGTGTCCTTTTCTATTATATTTTCAATTGTTGAAACAAGAGTTTATGATCTGATTTCTTTTTACTCTTCATCCTCAGAGTAAGTTGCCACTAAGTTAGAAAGTGATGAGTCACCTTCAGTCGTCTGTTGCTATTCTTTTTCCTGAGGATCCTCCTTGCTTTCATCATCACTTGCAGGGGTGGCAGTTACCTCAACATCATCATCTGCCTCATCACCCTATTGTGCCTGCTCTTCTGACACAAATTGATCCTTCCACTCATTAAAAATAGCATCATCTGGCCAATCAAAACTCATGACTTCTCTTTGCACAGTTATTAAAGAAGTTGTAGTTGCCTTAATATCAACAAAATCTTTTCTAATAGTTTTGTAAAACAACTATACTTTTACAAACTCCTCATTTTTTGTTGCCCATAACAAATAGCCTGTTTCATTAACCACTTTATTTATTCTTTCACAAAAACCTCATCCAACTCTTTCTTACATTCTCCTTCTGCTCAGAAATGCTCGAGATCTTTGTTCACATAAGGTGGGATTAAGAAGACCTTCTATAATATATTCTATTTTTTCTTACAAACAAATCTTCCACTTCTTGTTAATGCACAGAGTGGCATCACCTTCTTTATTCAAATTCACACCATAGATTTCTAAAAAATCCTACAATCCTAGGACATAAAGCAAAAATGACTCATGCTCCATTTGACAAGTTGGGTAGTCAAACCAATGGAAACCTGCCATGTAAATCTTTCCTTCCTTATTGGCACTTTGAAATGGACCCTACTAAATTCTAAGGACACATGTCACTTAGGCGCTATCTCGCTATACATAAAGAGTGAGCACCTTGCCATAGTAAGATAGTGCCCGTCATTGATCTTGATTTGATCATGCAGCTAACATTTGATGCATTACTTTAGAAAAGCATGGTGGGCCCTTTGTCGCTATGTTGCTAATCACAATTTTTGAGCAACTCCCCATAGCGACATAGCGCCTATCATTGATTTAAGATTAATCTAATGATCATAATCTCTCATATATCTTGTGAATAGGGCGTGGGTCCAATTGTTGATGACGTGAGAAAACCCTGTACTACTAGCACAAATAAAATCATATTATAATCTCAGTTATATTACCACACTACTTGGGTCCCCCCAAATTTTATTTTCCAGCTAGGCGCTATGTCGCTATGGTTAACTTCTAAGCAACTTCCATTGGCGACATAGCACCTACCACAGGATCTTCCACGTGTCAAAATCTCCTCATTCTGTCTTCAATCTCACCACATCATCACATACTTCAGAGTGCCATGTCACCCTTTGTCACTATTTTGGCTACCACTTGTCCTTTTTTTAATTGGTTGAGGGCATGTTAAGTGGGACCTACCTGTCTTCCCACACACTTCGTCAGATTTCAAAGTTTTTCGGCAAGGCACTATGTCTCTAACAGTGAGAAACATAGATTTATCGATAACGACATAGTGCCTTCTGATGACTTCTCAAGATTTTGAGGTTGGCAAGATAAAGGAAAATGAGGTCATGATGACCCTCATCAATGCTTCTGACAAAGCAGTAAAACCACATGTCCATCGTGCCACTTGGGAATCTCATAGTTGCCAAAAAAACTCAAAAAAGATTGCTGCTTATATTTCCCATGAAGGTGCCATGTCACTAATGGTGGAACTTACAAATTTTTTGATAGTGACATAGCACCCATGACATCATTGCTCCCAACCTAACACACTTTTCACCTATGAAGGTGCTCCATTTCACTTAGTACTCTCCAACATGGCATGACTCAATGTATTTCCTAAGGTCTTGTCCTGGTCCCACCATGCCCGCTTGCCCGCATTATTTAAACACTGAGAAAATTGATAATGTGGGAAAGTGCAATCCGTCGATCTTGCCTTGATTGACGGTGATCAGAATATAGCAATGACTATGCACTTATTCTTTTAAACAAACCAATAAAATACTTCCTCTACATTTTGTGTCAACTAAAAACTACCACAGAGGACATGTTGTTATTACCTCTGTAAAAAGAGTGGGCCCATGATGTCACCATTTCCATGTGTCCTACGCTTGATTGCCTGCATTATTTAAAACACTTGCAACTTCATAATCTAGGAATGCAAGCATTGTTGATTTGAACAAGATCAATGGTGCTTAGAAAAGTATTTCAACCTAACACATTTTAAGATAAAATATTGCAATTAAAACAACTCTAAGGTTTATCATAAAGAATAAAAGGTATTCTAATGTAACTAAAACCTTAGGATGAACAAGCCCGCCAAAATAGTTTTTGAAATAATACATTTGAAAATTTTAAAAGTAGAGCAACGTAAAACAAAGGTATAAGGGCTTTCTCACACACTTAGGGTTTATTTATAGGTGAACTAAGAGACAAACCCTAAGAATTTAGAAGGATAACACAACACATGAAATAGGGCACGGTTAGGATAATCTAAAGAATTTTCAGAATTACTTGAAAGGAAACCCCAATCTGCCTAATTTAAGGATTGTAATGATTTTTCAGCCAAATATCAGAACTTTTCTATACTATGAAAAATCAGACCAACAACTCACTCTCGTGCCAAGTTGTTGCATAAAAGCCCTACACCTTCTACTTCTGATCTTGAACAACACAAAGAAAAAGCTCTTTCTAGTCCATCTAGCAAAGGTGGAAAATCCACAATGAACTCGATGACAACCAGTTATAGTGTTCTTGATCAATTGAAATGAACCAATTCTTACATTTCCATCTTTGAGCTACTTAAAATTTCACCTGCTTACAGGTAGATTTTGGACAAAGCCCTCATTGAGGCAAATGTTCCTCAAGATCTTGATCTTAGGCGATTTCAATCCATGGTAGGTCACTCGACCTCACCTTATCTTATGACCTTCTTCGAAGAGGATGATAACTCATTGAGTCACCCACACAATTAACTGCTACACATTGAGGTTATGATCCATTAGACATGTGTTCATCAGGTACTCATTGATAACGGTGTCAACCTAAATATTATCTCTACTGCTCTCGTTAGAAAATTGAATTATTCTGAGGACTCTATTGACCCTTGACATAAGATCACTATTAAAGCATATGATGAAGTGGAATGAAAGTCTCTAGGTCTTGTGGTTTTACCCATTTGCGTCAGTCCTATAGAAAGGGATGTCACATGTCAAGTGCTTGACATTTACTTGGCTTACAACATTCTGTTAGGATGGCCATGGATACATGAGATGTGCATTGTGCCATCCACATACCACCAATGCATCAAGTTCCAATTTCATGGCTATGAAATTACTATTCCTACCACGACTAGCTACACTTGCAATATGCTCAAGGTTGCTAAAACTTTCATCCCTGCTAACCATGAATCCACTGATTATCATGACAATAAGCTAAAACAAATCAAGCAGTCATTCAAACTTAAAGAAATTGGCATGGAAGAGTATCACATTGAACCAGTGTTGTCATTGACATCTCTTCTCAAATCACCTCGTCATTATGGGAGACCCTTAGAGGCAAAAAAATTGTTCTTGCTGACACCCTAGACCAAGTATAATGGCAATTTTGTTAAGGCTACAGTGACCATAGAGGATGGAAGTAAAAATAGAGCCATTGTAGCATGCCTTTATAGAGAAGAGGATCTAGTGGACTTAACAGAGCATGCTCGAGAAATCACTCCTAAGAAATATGTGCCTAGTCTTAGGCTTATGAAGCATTTTGGTTATAAGGGAACTAGCCCTATTGGGTGCAATAACAATGGACTAATTGATCCTATCAAAGCAATAGCTCAAAGCAATACTGATACAACTAGCCTAGGATTTAAGAAGGTTCCTTTCCATTTGGGACCAAATAAATTCATACCAACACCTGAGAGTTCATCTAAAAATGAGTCACAAGATGAGTCAGATACTCAAGAGGAAAAATCTAATGATGAGGATTCCTATCCTTATCCTATTCCTCATGATCTTGGTAAATTATTTGATAAGCCAGATGACTTTTTTTCATGTGTTAGCATTGTGGATGATACTAGTGACTCTTCTGAGGACAATACTGAGCAACTCAAATATTATTCAGAAAAGGGAGAATCCAGTTAGCCATTCCGCATTGAGTATTTGTGTAAGAACTCAAAGGATAAAGGTGAGTATGTCCCTATCACTATTGGAGAGTTCTATAGTCTCTCGCCATGTAGCACTAATTCTAAGGAATATGAGTTTGACTCTCTTTTAGAAGTGACTATTGATAAAGACATTTACCAAGTGCATGTCTATGAAAACTAAATCAAAGCGGGTGAAATGTCTAGGGTTAGGTTGCATGGGTCTGATCCAACTAGTGTCCTAAAGTCATCAATTGTTGGTGTTCGTACTCAAAGGCATTCAAACACATTTGTGGACAAAGTCACCGTAGGTCTTGAATTTTTGCTCTAAGCACATAATGACTATACTATGAACACAATTGAACCAGCCACCACTCTCTCACTCACACACTGTGAGCTTATAGAATAGAACCATAATGCATCTAGTGAAGTCTCCACTTTCTAGTCACTTTTAGGAGAGATCATTAGTGTTGATAGAGCCAATGCAGCCAATTAATCCTAGCACAAAAGAACATCCTCATATGATACATCTAGCATAGTCACTGTCACCTAAAGAAAAGGAAGAATTCATTGAATTTTTCAAAGAAAACAAAATAAATTTATCTTGGACATACTCTAGTGTGCTAGAACTAGATCCCGATCTTATCATGCATCACTTGTCCATAGCACTAGATATCAAACCAATTAAACAAAAGCTTTGGATGCATCCTCACATTACATTGCTCATCAAAGTGGAGCTAGAGAAACTTCTAAAAGTTGGTTTCATCTACACAATTGATTATGTTGAATGGATATGCAATATTGTTCTAGTTTCCAAGCACGATAAATCTATCAGGGTTTGTATTGACTTCCATCATCTTAACTTGGCATGTCCTAAAGACAACTTTTCATTTCCTAATATTGATATGATCATGGAAATCACAATTAGCTATGAGATGTACTCACTTATGGATGGGTTTTTTGGATACAATCAAATAAAAATTGTGTGAAAAGACCAAGAGAAAATGGCCTTCACATGTGCATGGGGAACCTTTTGTTGCCATTTGGCTTGAAGAACATTGGTGCTACATATTAGCAGGCTATTACTACAATTTTTCATGATATGATGGATCAAACCATGGCAAGCTATGTTGATGATACCTTGGTCAAAAGTGTTAAATTCAATACTCATCTACAAGATTTGGGGCCCATCCTAGATTGTATGGAAAAATTTAGTCTTTGGCTCAATTGTAAGAAATGCGCATTTGGTGTCACATCAGGAAATTTGTTGGGATACATCATTTTTGCAAAAGGAATTGAGGTAGATGTATAGAAAGTACAAGAAATAATGGACATGCCACCACCTTGAAACATCAGTGAGATGAGAGGACTACAGGGAAGGCTCCAATCTATTCACAAGTTTATCTCACAATTGGCGGATAGATCACAACCCTTCACAAAGACCTTACATAAGGGTGTAAAATTTAGTTGGAGCTAGTATTGTGAGTAAAGCTTAACATAGATCAAGAAATATCTTATTAATCCACTAATCCTGATGCCCCTATCCATGGGAAGCCTTTTCTTTTATACATTTCAGCAACTAAAACATCTCTGGGAATCCTATTGGCTTAAGAAGACAATGACAACAAAGAAAGAGCTATACATTGATCTCTTATGAGAAGAACTATAGCATTATTGAGAAAGCTTTCTTGGTAGTTGTCTTTGCTTTCTAGAAGTTTAGACATTACATGCTTGCCCACACTATGCAGCTCATAGCTAAAATAGATCCACTAAAGAACTTACTCAGTAAGGCACCTCTCACAGAAAGATTGGCTAAATGTCTTATGATACTCAGTGAGTTTGACATTCAATATGTTGAACACAAGGCTATAAAGGGATTGCCAATTGCAGACTAGCTGGCCGATGCACCCATACAGAGTCTTCTGCCAATGAACATTGATTTCCCAGATGAGTCGATTCTAACACTAACGCACCACACATGGGTTATGTTCTTTGATGGGTCTGTCACACAACAAGGATCAAGTGCTTGATTACTCTTTATTACACCATAGATATACTCATTGCCCAAAGTGTATAAGATTCTATTTCCTTGTACAAACAAAATTGCTGAATATGAGGCTTTGATCAATGTCATGAAAATTGTGGCCAAATGGAGAGTGGATTAGTTAGACATCTTTGGTGACTCTCAACTTGTCATTAACCAGGTTAATGATGTGTACCAAACAAAGGATGAGAAACTAATTCCTTACAAGTGCATGGTTGATGACTTAAAGAAGTATTTTGCACATATCACCGTCCAACAAGTTCCATGATTAGATAATAAAGTGGTTGATGCCATGGCTACTTTGGCCTCCCTATTACAGAGGCCCGAAAATGACCTTCGACATGAATTCTTGGTGGAAGTGTTACACTAACTAGCCTATGACACCCCTAATTCTAGGATGATTTGTTCTATTGTTAGACAAGAATCATCCCACTACCATCACATTTATTCCTATCTCCACAATCAAACCATTCCAAAAGGTCTGACCCAGAATGAGAAATGTTACCTAATCTATAATGCTTCACATTATGTTATTATTGCTGATGATTTGTATAGGAGAGGTCTCGATGGAACACTCCTTAGGTGTTTAGAACCTAAAGAGTCCAAACGTGCACTAATTGATGTTAATGAGGGCATTTGTGGATCTCACTTCAATGGCCTGACACTAGCTTGCAAACTCCTTAGAGCTGGTTACTATTGACCTAAAATGGAGTAACAAGCTATCAAGTATGCTAGATCCTACAAGCAGTGTCAGCTACATGGGAATCTAATCCATGCTCTAGCTCAAGAGTTGATTCCATCTACTACAACATGGCCATTTCCACAATGGGCCTTTGACCTAGTGGGGAAGATCCACCCAACCTCCTCTAATGGACATAAGTTCATTATCATGGCTACAAATTACTTCATGAAGTGGGTAGAGGCAGTAGCTCTCATAGTTGCCAATGGAAAAATTGTAGCACTTTTTATCACAAACTACATCATTTGCAGCTATGGTGTACGATCCTCAATCATTACTAATAATGGAGGAAAATTCAAGAACAAAGAGCTCAAGGAATTATGCAAGAAATTCAAAATCACACAACATTGGTCTTCCATTTATTATCCCTAGGTTAATGGCCAAGCTAAGGCATCCAATAAGGAAATCCTCAAAATTCTTCATTGCACAGTTAGCAAATTAGGGAGAGACTGGAATCTCCAGATTAATTTAACCCTATGGGCATATAGGACAAGCATCAAAACTCCAAAGGGCATGACTCTCTTTGCTTTGGTGTATGGAGTAGATGTTGTGCTTCCAATAGAGGTTGAGATTCCTACCTTGAGAATCTCTATGAAGGTCCTTATTACTGATGATGACTACAGGATAGCTCAAATTTAACAACTTGTGTTACTAGATGAACATCAACAAGTGTCATGTGATCATTTGTGAGCATATCAACAATGGATGTCAAGAAGCTACAATCAGAGGGTCAAGCCTCATGGCTTCTAGCTAGGTGATCTTGTGCTAAGAGAGAGCCCTAAGAATCAACAACAGTGAGTCCAAAAAGGAAAGTTTGAACCAAAATAGCTTGGTCCTTACATCATTACTATAGTATAAGGATCTGGCACTTACTAGATTTCCACAATTGAAGGAGAAGTGCTCAAAGAACCTGTCAACAATCTCCACGTAAAGTGGTTTTACAGTTGATCTGATATCAATAAACTCTTTGTACATATCTATATGTCCTAAAAAAAATCCTACAAATCAAAAAAATTCCTGAAAAAAATTGTTACCTTGGTGAAAACCTAACAATAGGTGCCTTGGTAACACCAAAAAAGGTGAAAAATCTCAAAAATACAAGAAAATCGAAAAGAGAAAAATACCAAAAAATAAATTTAAAAAAAAAAAAAGTGTCATTGGTTAAAACTTGGAAACAGACATCATGGTAGCAAAAAAAGGAAAATCCTACCAAGAAGGTGAAAACTTGGCAAATAGGCACCTCTTGTTCCCAATTCTCCATCTAGCAGTGCATCTTCTACTCTCTATAAAATTACTTTACTTTTTTTCTTGCTTTCTACTCATGTATCCATGGATTGAGTCTTCTCACAGCTCAGGGGCATTCCCCTTCACTGTCACTCCTTTCGAGATTCTCCTCATAGAATCTCCTTCATGATAGTCTATTGTGGTCCTCGCTACATCTACCTATTATCACTAATGTCACTATTTTTTAGATTCTCCTCATAGAATCTCCTTCATGATAGTCACCAGTGGTCCTCACTGCATCTACCTATTATTTCTAGTGTCCCTTATTTTCAAGATTCTCCTCATAGGATCTCTTTCGTAACAGTCACTAGTTGTTTCAGCTATGTCTACCTACTGTTTCTTGGTTCACGTCTCCAAACTCCTTTATGGTAGATCTCTCTTGCATCAGTCACCAGTCATCCTAGTTGTGTCTATCTACTATCACTTAGTTCTTCTTAGGTTCTTCATCATGAAGATTCCCCTTTAACCTCAGTCATCAATCGTTCTGACTAAATCTACCTACTGTCATCACCCTACTGAAGAGATTTCTTTCAAACATGTTTTGGACACTGACACTTGACATCAATCCCATGAAAAATAATAGTTTTGAAATGACTTACTTGTTTGGATATATTGAGATTTATCTTTATTTTCTTTTTTTTTCTCTTTATCATGTCTCTTCAAGCAACTCGATGATGTCATTTCTGACTAGAGAAGTAATGACTGGGGGCATGATCTTTTCTTCGCTTTCTTCTTGCAATTTAGTTCTGATTAGTTGACATATTCCTATGAGAGGGGTGTCCACTATAAGAGCCTCCATCTCACATTGGATGGCCGAGTCTACCTCGACTCCTTTTATATGAGTACATCAATGATGTTTGTACTTCTCCTTGTCTGTTAAAGTGAATTCTTCATGCTATAGCAATATCTAATACTCATCTTGCTAAGTGAACGTAGGGGTCACTATGACTATACCTAGCACATTTTTGTCTCAAGTTATGAATGGAAGGGTCATTGCAGATAGAATAATTACTGAGTACTTAGCATAAGATGGATCTCTTGTGTGTTTGGTGTGCTTGTCATGCAAGCAACATTCTAGTCATCCTAGCATTATGCTTTGATGCTTATGTTGACTTGCTATATTAAAAGGGACAAATGTTCTGGTCATTTTGGCTTCTTATGCCTCAAAAGCTTACATTTAATCTTGAAAAACCTATAATGTATGTTCTATTCATATTCCCATGATTGCAACGTCACTAGGAATTGTATAATATACGAGCTTTGTTTAATTTTCAGTGATGATAAATTGTCGAGGCTCCATAACCAGACCTAGGGTTGCATTTAACATAAAGCTTGCATTACATGCATAAGCACACAACTTAGTTGTCAGTCTTTTTCTCCCCTATTTGATGAAGGATTGGGGGCATCTTCAAATATATCAAGTTTCTCCACAGCTGCACAAGCATTTGGTTTGTTTATTCATGCTCCTCAATGGAATACCTATCATTGTCAAGCAAACCATGCAACGCTACATGAGATGTCGGTCCATTTTGATATGCATTGCATCCATATACTCATGATATCTACTCTACATGCTCATAATTACATCATAACAAAGTAAAACATACATATCATAATCATCATATTAACATCTAATGTACATCAAAGTCAAGTAGACATAGACAATGACATGTACATGATAATACTCAGCTCAAAATCTCATATATATATATATATATATATCAAAAAAATGGGTCAGTACAAAAATGGGCACTACTCAAGTGTTATCGATTAAAATGATACAAAATAGTGCTAGCACACCAATCAATACATAGCCAAAGATCAAAATCAAGAGCCAGGTACATAGCATCTAACTCTATCATGTACTCTCATCTCTAGGAGGAGTAGGAACAAGAGCAGGAGGTGGAGGAGGAGGTGGTCGCATGTTAGGTCTTGTAGGAGGTCGTGTGCCTCTTGACTCTCACAAATACTGAGAAAACTACTGTACCTACAAAGCCTCATCAGGCACCACTATCAACTATGTAGCAAAATAGTACATAACCTAGTCTAACTGTAACTGGACCTCATCCTACAACATCTCTACCCTCCACTCAGTAGTCTTGATGCACTCTCTCCATCGATCAATCTCCCATTATCGCTCCACCAGCTATGCATCATGGATAGCTACCTGTATCTATAGCTCTCCCAACTATTGGGAGGCCTAAAAAATCCACTCTCGCTAGCATTGCACTATGTCCTATGTCCCAGAGGTAGGCTCATTAGGCATATCCTCATCTAGTATCTCAGGTGCCTACTACTATGGTGGTGTCTATTGCTATGGTGGTACCTCTTGTGGTGGTGCTTGCTCCTCTATCCTCAGCCTCCTTTGCTAACCCTACAATGTGCCACTGCTACCTACACCTATGTCTGACCCCATCTAATGTGGGGGAATTTTTTACCTATTGTACTCGGTGCTAGACCTCCAACTATGGCTACTCTTGTTGCTGAGGTATCTCCTACTATGGAGGTACTTGTCTTTGACCGTGCCCTACTCTCCCCACTAGGTTTGTGAATTGTGGGAATGGATGACTGATCAAATATGCTTGGTATGTAGGCATCATCCTTGTGTCCACAATGTCAAGGAGATAGTCCCATTATTTTACAACCAAGTTGCACATATCTATCATGGATCAACCTAGGTTCAGTCGTAGGGGCCACATTTGCTCTACATCCTTTGCCAATCTTGCGTAGGTGCACTACTCCTATGATATGTCCTATGGTCGACCATACTGCTGCCACACCCATGAAATCACAAACCTCTCAATGATCTGTGATGTTTGACCCAACAATGGCTGCGAACAAAACATCTAGCCCAACTCCCTTAGGGCATCATCCCAATCCTCTTTCTCTCGCCAGGGCTACCATACGATGAAGACTAGGTCATTGAGACGTGTCCACTAGTGCTCTATCTTACCCAGGAAGACTTGGGTAATATGCCCCCAATACTTGCAAATATATGGCTCCATGGGCTCTTGAGCCTCCTCATGAATGGGCCTACATATGAGAAGATGCTCCCATGCCTAGATCTATAAGACATAGACTCTTGCTACCATATTCTTCTTCCCATGGAAGACTATCTCTGGAACATATGGGCCAGCATGCACTAACCCCACCCAAATATCTCAGGGGCCTCTACCATCTAGTGAATCATGACCCCCTAACCACACTCTAAACCGTGTTACCCCCTATCTGGCACTAAAAAGCAACTCAAAATTATCACTAGCATTGATGCTAGTCTATGTGTCTATCCATAGGTGTGCACAAGCTCATCTCAATTGATGGCTCAACCCCTCCATAACTCCCTCTCGAACACAATAGATAGTGCCTCTATACCTACTTGGGGAACCACATCATAAATCACATGTGCTCCATGGAAAGGGATCCTCAGTATCCTCCAAATTTCCTCTGGGGTGATGGTCATCTCCCCCTCTAGTAGGTGAAAGGTGTTCATCTCTAAATGGAAATGCTCCACCAAGGTTATGAGCAGGTCGTGATTCACCAGCACTACAAGGATCCAGCATAGAGAAGTTAAGCCCAATCAAGCAATATGTGCCTGATGCAGGAGCATCCAAAGGTATAAGGGCAATCTTGTGTCACCCAAAAAAATGTACTTAGACTTAGTTTTTGTTTCATGTGTTTTCATTTTTGGATACCCATTTGGGTCAAATAAAGGTTCCATCTCTCACAGTTCCACTATCAGTGTTCGTGTAAATCCCAAAAAAATAGGAGTATGTAATTCAGCCATCATTTTGGTGAACTAGGAGGTGTAAATTGGCTAGATGAATGTAATTGTAATTTAGAGCATTCCAGAAAAAGAATCAGGTCAAAAGTCCCCATGATTTGAAAGTTATTGCAATTTTTTGGGTTTTGGAGACCTCTTAAGAATGCTTCAAAGTCAGGTTAGGGGAATTAAATGACCTCAAAAAGGGCCAAAAAATGGGGTACAAGTAAAGCTTTTCCATAGGGCTATAGAGCGCTTTGAGAGCTTTCTGAAAATGTAAGCAGTTCATCAATCAGAGCTATAGTTCAAAAGTTATGCCTCCCGAAAGTTCTGTTACCGTTTCTGGATTCTTCTAGATTTGTGTTGACTTCTAACGCAGCTTTTGGAACCTTCTATTTGGTCAGTGGATACCTACTAGCACTTTCTAGAATTTACTTCTAGTCTTTAACCCTCCGAGGTCTATTTAAGGAAATTTTTGGCATTGTAAAAGGCAGTTCGGAGTGGAGTTTGAGAGGAGGTACTGAAAGGAGGAATTATCTCTAGATTTATGCTATTGTAAGCCCTTAGGGCATGTTTTGAAGTTTATTTTCTCTGTACTGAATGTACTAGCTTATTTTTTAGTTAATACAATTTCCCTTTTTCTATTTTGTCCATTCTATTCTTGGGTTGTGTCCCCATCAAGTGGTATTAGAGTTGGTTTTCCTGAGTGTGTAGACAGAGTGCCGATTGTGAGGCAATTTGCAGTAGGACTGTGTGGTTGTGGGTTCAAGCTAGAAGAGGCCTCCATGAAGAGAGCATGGTGGAAGGGCTAGAGCAATTAATCTTGAGGAGGTTAGAGCCCTCCAAAGGCAGGTACAAGCATTGCAAGAGGAGCTCCGTAGAGGAGCAAATGTTGCCGCAGGTGACGATAGTGAGGATGACAATGAAGAAGAAGAAATGGGACTAGAAGGGGAATTTGATGGGGAAGTTCTAAATCATGCAGAGGAAAGGCTTTTTAGGGCTATTACTAAGTTTGGAAAAGACCTACAATTGAAGTGGGTGTATTTTTAAGAAATCTAAAACCAGATGAGTTGATCGATTGGATCAATGGACTGGAAGAATACTTTGAGTATGGGCATATCAGAGACCCAAATAGGGTTAAGTTTGCAAAGGCCAAACTTAAAGGCCATGCCAAAATCTAGTGGCAAGAGGTCCAATTGGAAAGAAATAGAAGAGGAAAGGAGAAGATCACAAGGTGGGATCGCATGGTGGACAAATTGAAGAAGCAGTTCATTCCTGTGGACTGCAAGCTTGATTTGTTTAAGAAGATGCATGGGTTAAAGCAAGCATGAATATCAGTCCAAGAATATAAAGAGGAATTTTATCGACTCTTGATTAGAGCAGGGCATGTAGAAGCAAATAAGGAGAAGGTTGCTCATTATATTAGTGGGTTGTGACTTAGCATCTAAGAGGAATTAAGTCTGGTAAGAATGACCAGCGTTGAAGAGGCATACCAATTTTCCCTACGAGTTGAAGAGAAGCTGAATAAAAGGTTTGAAGGAAGACAAAGAGGGCACGGTCAAGGAGAAAGGGGAAGTGGTAGGTCATCTGGAGGTCACAATGAAACCCAAACAAAAAATGAAGATGAGGATACTAGCACGAACTAGAGGAATGAGGGTTTCAACCGCTGTCGTGATCAAGACTTTGGAAATCAGAGAGGAAGAGGTAGAGGATGTGGACAAGGAAGAGGAGGCTTCCATGGTACTTGTTTCCATTGCAATGAAGAAGGTCATCATGCCTTTGAATTCCCTTAATGACAAGGAAGGATAGATAGGAGAGCTGAGGGCCAAGCTAGGGTTGCTCATGTGGATGAGGATGCACAATCATCACATTCAGAGGATGCAAAAAGAGGAGAGACCTTGGTAAATGAAAGAGTCCTACTAAGTGGTGAGATTGAACCAAGACAATGGAGGAGTTTTATCCATACCAGATGCAAGTGTGAAGATAAGTGTTATGACATGATCATTGATTGTGGTAGCACTGATAACTTGGTATCAGAAGAGATGGTCTCTAAGCTGAAGCTCAACAGGGAGAAACATCCCCAGCCCTATCGGATTTCTTGGGTAAAAGATGATCATAAGGTCTTGGTAAGTGAACAATGTTTAGTGAAATACAAAATTGGGAGTTACCATGATGAATTTCTCTGTGATGTTATTCTGATGGATGTTTTCCATCTATTTTTGGGTAGACCATGGCATTTTGATAGACATGCAGTACATGATGGACATGCAAACACATACTCTCTGACAAAGGATGGAGTTCGCCAAAAATTGAAGCCCATGAAAAAGGAAGGTGAAAAGGTATGTAGCATTGCTAGGATTTGTCTTGTTGATGGAAGGAAGTTTTTAGATGGCATGAAACATCAGCATATGTGCTATGCTTTGATTCCTAGGAAAGATAAAGAAGGTAGTAATGAAATACCACTTGAAGTTTTAGATTTTCTAGGTGAGTTTGGAGATATTATCTCTGATAATGTTCCATATGGATTGCCACCAGTAAGGAAAATCAGTCATCAAATAGATTTAATCCCAGGACCTAGTTTTCCTAACAAGGCTGCTCATAGGATGACTCCTACTGAAACAGAGAAGCTAAACAAACAGGTTCAGGAGCTGTTGAGGAAGGGCTTGATTCGGGAGAGCCTAAGTCCATGTGCAGTACCTACAGTACTCATGCCAAAGAAGGATAGAGAGTGGAGGATGTGTACAAATTCTTGAGCTATAAATAGGATAACCATCAAGTACCAGTTTCCTTTGCCAAGGATGGATGATCTTATGGACTGCTTGAGTGGAGCTCAATACTTCACAAAGATAGATCTGAAGAGTGGTTATCACCAGATACAGATTTGAGAAGGAGATGAGTGGAAAATAGCCTTCAAGACTAAGGAGGATCTTTATGCATGGTTAGTCATGTCCTTTGGATTGACAAATGCCCCAAGCACCTTCATGCGGCTCATGAATGAGGTACTTAAGAAGCTCTTGGGAAAATTTGTTATTGTCTAATTGGATGATATTTTAATTTTCAAAAAGACTTTGGAAGAACATTTACTACATATTCATAGTGTCTTTGAAAGGCTAAGGGAAGAGAAACTATTAATTAATCTGAAGAAGTGTATCTTTGCAAAAAGGGAGTTAGTTTATTTGGGGTTTCTTATATCACCTGAAGGTCTCAAAATGGATCCAGCGAAGGTAAAAGCCATCTTGGAATGGCCTACTCCAAGGTCTGCTACTGAGGTCAGATCATTTCATGGTCTGGATAGTTTTTACAGGAATTTTATTAAGAATTTCAGTGGCATATGTGTACCCCTAACTGAAACAATAAGAGGGGATAGAAAAGAGTTCAAATGGACTGCAACAGCTACAAGAAGTTTTGAATTGTTGAAGAAGAAGGTAACAGAACAACCTGTGTTGGCACTTCTAGATTTTAGAAAGGTTTTCTAGGTGGATTTTGATGCTAGTGGAAGCACTATTGGGGTTGTATTAAGCCAAGAAGGTATGCCTATTGCATATTTTAGTGAAAAATTGAATGATGCAAAGAAGAAGTATTCTGTTTATGATCAAGAGTTCTATGCAATAGTTCAGGCCTTAAAGAAATGGAAGCATTATTTATTGCCAAAGAAATTTTTTTTGTATACTGATCATTAGGCATTACAGTACCTAAATAGCCAAGGTAAATTGAATCAGAGCCATATGAAGTGGGTAGAGTTCTTGCAGAGCTATACATTTGTGTTGAAGCATAGAAGTGGAAAATCTAACAGGGTTGCAGATGCACTAAGTAGGAGACAGTTGTTGCTTACAGTAATGCAGGTTGAAGTAGTTGGGTTTGATGAACTCAAGAATTTGTACCCCAAGGATCCTAATTTTGCTGAAGCGTGGAAAGCTTGTAAAGAACCTATTGCTGTAGATAGAACCAAGTGGTTAGACTATTTGCTTCAGGATGGCATGTTGTTTAAGGGTAGTCAATTGTGCATTCCAAGGAGTTCCATGAGGGAAAACCTAATTAAGGAGAAAAATAGTGGAGGGATGGCAGGACATTTTGGTCGAGATAAGACCATTTCCATTCTTAGAGAACATTATTTTTGGCCTCAAATTTCATAGGATGTGAAGAAGTTTGTACAAAGTTGCCAGGTTTGTCAAGTTGCCAAGGGGTTTAGTCACAATACTGGCCTATATCAGCCATTGCCTATTCCATCAAGGCCATGGGAGGACATAAGTATGGATTTTGTTCTTGGATTGCCAAGGACACAAAGGGGTAATGACTCAGTATTCGTGGTGGTTGATAGGTTCTCCAAAATGGCACATTTCATTCCCTGCCAGAAAACTCATGATGATGTCCATATTGTAGACTTGTTTTTCAAAGAGGTGGTAAGACTACATGGTCTTCCAAGGAGTATAGTTTCTAATAGAGATACTAAATTTGTGGGGTATTTCTAGAGGAAATTATGGAAAAAGTTAAGAATAGTCTTGAAATTCAGTTCCACGCATCACCCACAAACTAACGGCCAAACAATAGTGGTAAATAGAAGTCTGGAAATTTTGCTGAGATGTTTAGTTGGGGATAAGCCCAAGGGATGGGATTTGATTCTACCATAGGTAGAGTTTGCTTATAATAACTCTGTACATAGGAGTACTGGAAAATCACCATTCCAAATTGTATATGGAAGTAGCCCAAGGACTGCACCAGAATTGAGGAAGATAGAGCAAGGCGAGAGGACAAGTGTTGAAGCTTAGGAATTTGCTGAACATATCAAGCATCTACATGAGGAGGTTCAAGCACACATTACCAAGATGAATCAAGAGTATAAAGCTAGGGCTGATCAATGGAGAAGACATAAAGAATTCCAAGTAGGAGATTTAGTCATGGTGCACTTACGAAAAGAAAGATTTCCAGCTGGTACTTACAACAAGCTAAAAATGAAGAAATTTGGCCCCTAAAAAATTTTGAAGAAACATGACTTAGGAAATACATATGAGGTGGAGCTACCAGATGGTATTCACATTTCTCCCATTTTCAACATTGCAGATTTAACAGAGTATCATGATGATGGTGCAGATGAGGAGCTGGTGTTAGAGCCATGTTTGATTCTTGCTTTTAAGAAGGAGGAGATAGAACACATTCTAGATAATCATGTGGGTAGGAGTACCAGAAATAGGCTGTATGAAGAGTATTTGGTCAAATGGAAAGGATGACCGATCGAGGACTCAACTTGGATTTTAGCAGCTGAGGTTTCCCATTTGGGATTTCCTCTACCATTCATAAAGTGACAGGGTCACTTTTCAATCTACCCTGGGTGTTTGATGCAGGAGCATCTAGAGGTAATAAGGGCAATCCAGTGTCACCCAAAAAAATGTACTCAGACTTAGTTTCTGTTTCATGTGTTTTCATTTTTGGATACCCATTTGGGTCAAATAAAGGTTTCAACTCTCACAGTTCCACTATCAGTGTTCATGTAAATCCCAAAACAATAGGAGTATGTAATTGAGCCATCATTTTGGTGAACTAGGAGGTGTAAATTGGCTAGATGAATGTAATTGTAATTTAGAGCATTCCAGAAAAAGAATCAGGTCAAAAGGCCCCACGGTTTGAAAGTTATTGCAGTTTTTTGAGTTTTGAGACTGTTAGGATAAACCACGGACAGAAATAAAAACTACATGCAAATATAACCAATAACAAAAAATAATAGAACACATAGAAATGAACACAAGGCACCAAGATTTAACATGGTTCACCCAATCCCTAGGCTACGTCCACCAAACAGCAAGTCCCATCTTATTACAATCCAGTGATTACAACCTGATTACAATCCGTAATCTAATCCCTTACAGCTCAATACCGCCGCAAGAAATAATTTCGTATCACCACATATGAAAAATACCCAACCCTAAGCCCTTTTTATACAAGTATTAAATCGCTTTAGGGTTATAATATTTATGAAGTATGTACAGTACTTTCCTGATCAGTCACCACAATCTAACAATCTCCCACTTGGGGACTCATCAGGCTCAACACTAAACAACAATCTCCCACTTGGAGACTAATCCTGTAGCAATACAACTACCGCATGGGGCTCCCACTGGATCAAACCACCCTGGACTCTACTATTCTTTTATTCACATTTAGTCTAAAAGACCAACGGAAGCTGAAGAGGAGTTCAGCTTCTCCCTTGTTACAACCTTTGTCAACATATCTGCTAGATTTTCATTGGTATGTATCTTCTCCAGCTTTAACTGTCCATCCTCCAAAACTGACCGAATGAAATGGTACCACAACTGTATGTGTTTGGTCTTAGAATGCAGAGCTGAATTCTTAGCAAGATGAATGGCACTCTGACTATCTATGAATAAATAATTATCCTTCTGAGGATGTCCCAATTCTTCCAAGAAGAACTGAAGCCATATCATCTCTTTGGCTGCCTCTATAGCAGCAACATACTCTACCTCTGTAGTGGAGAGAGCATTAATCTTCTGTAGCCTAGAAACCCAGCTCATGGCTGCCCCACCAAAAGTAAAGACATAACCTGTAGTACTCCACCTGGTATCAATATCCCCAGCCAAATTTGAGTCAACATAGCCCTGTAAATTAGTAGTAGAGCCCCCAAAGTGTAAACAGGTATTGGATGTTCCTCTCAAATATTTGAGAATCCACTTGACAGCATTCCAATGCTCAAATCCTGGATGACTCATATACCTGCTAATGACTCCCACTGCATGTGCAATATCTGGCCTAGTGCATACCATAGCATACATCAAACTTCCTATAGCTGAAGCATAGGGTACCTTGGACATCTTATCCTCCTCTTCCTGTGTCTTGGGACACATCTCTTTAGTCAATTTCAAATGACCAGGTAAAGGTGTGCTGACAGCTTTAGCATTCTCCATAGAGAAACATTGCAACACCTTCTCAACATAATCAACTTGAGATAGCGTCAATGTTCTGTTCTTCCTATCTCTACAAATCTTCATACCAAGGATTTGTTTTGCTGCCCCCAAATCCTTCATAGCAAATGCATGTGCTAATTGGCATTTCAGCCCCTTAATATGATCCATGTTAGACCCAGCTATAAGCATATCATCAACATATAAACATAAAATAATGTACCTATCATCAGCCAACCTCTTAAAATAAACACAGTAATCTGAATGACACCTATTATATCCATTCTCATGCATAAAACTATCAAATTTCAGATACCATTGCCGAGGTGCTTGCTTCAAGCCATATAAACTTTTCTTCAATTTGCACACAAAGTTCTCCTTACCTTTGACCTCGAAACCCTGTGGCTAAGCCATATATATGTCTTCATCCAAATCACCATGAAGAAAGGCTATTTTAACATCCATCTGCTGTAAATGCAAATCTTCAATAGCCACAAGACTTAAAATAGTACGAATAGAAGTCATTTTAACAACAGGAGAAAATATCTCATCAAAATCAATTCCCTTTTTCTATGCAAATCCTTTTACAACTAACCTGGCCTTAAATCTTTTCTTACCTCCTTCCTCTTCTTTCAACCTATAAACCCATTTATTCTATAAAGCCTTTTTACCTGTAGGAAACTTGCACAAATCCCATGTCTTATTTTTCAGCAAAGAGTCCATTTCATCTTTCATTGCACACTCCCACTGAATCTTAGTATCCACCTGCACAGCTTCATCATAACTGTCAAGTTCACCAGCATCAGTAAGTAAAATAGAATACAAAGAGGGAGAAAACCTTTTTGGAGGTCTAATTGGCCTTGTTGACCGTCTAACATTCACTGGTGTGTGTGGTATTTATTGTTGCAGTTGTTGCACATCATGAGGAATGGCTAGAACATCAACCTTTCGAGTATCACCCAGCACTACATAGTCATCTTCTTTCTTCTCATGTTGCTGCAACAGATCTTTGTACAACACTTTTTCATTGAATATGACATCCCGGCTTCTTATAATTTTATGATTTTCAAAATCCCAAAGCCTATAGCCAAATTCATTAATGCCATATCCAAAAAAGACACATTTCTTTTATTTAGCTTCTAGCTTGGTTCTATTTTCAGAGTCTATATGAGCAAAAGCTTCACAACCGAAGGTCTTGAGAAAAGAATAACTCACCTTCTTACCAGTCCATGCTTCCTCTGGAATACCACAGCCCAAAGAAGTAGAGGGTCCTCTATTAATCAAATATACTACAGTATTGAAAGCCTCCGCCCACATGTGTAAGGGCAACCCAACATGCAACCTCATGCTCCTTGCGCGCTCCATTATAGTCCTGTTCATGCGTTCAGCCACTCCATTTTCCTGTGGAGTCCTTGGAATAGTTTTTTGTCTATGAATACCATTAGTGGAGCAATAATCTTCAAATTCATGACTGCAATACTCACCACCATTATCAGATCTGAGACATTTTAATTTCTTACCAGTCTCATTTTCAACCAAGCATGTCCATTTCTTAAAAGTTTGAAATACATCAAATTTCTGTCTAAGGAAATAAACCCATACTTTTCTAGTTGCATCATCAATAAATATAACATAATAATGAGAGCCACCAAGGGAAGATACCTGAGCCGGTCCCCATACATCTGTATGCACAAGCTATAATTTCTCCTTTTTGTTTTCCATCCCTGTCTTTACAAAACTCACTCTCTTTTGTTTTCCATACACACAACTTTCACAGAAATCCATATTCACACATTTTAGACCTGGTAAAACTTTCCTTGAATGAAGTACTTTCATACCTTTCTCACTCATGTGCCCAAGTCTATTGTGCCACAACGTTGTATCAGAATCTATAGCAGCTATTTGTTCTCCCTGCTCAACTGCAGTAATTGTTCCTGAATATTCATTTTTCTCTGAAACAATCAAAGTAGAAGGAACAATATGACCTGTACAAAGATATAAGTCGCCTACTTTCACACCTTTTGCTACTACAAGGGAACCTTTTGAAACCTTCCAATTTTTATCATTAAAAGTAACTACACAACCCTCATCACCGAGTTGCCCTGCTGAAATTAAATTCCTACTTAGCTTTGGAACATGTCTTACCTCATGTAGTAGCCAATGATTCCCATTCTGCAACTTAATCTTAATTTTTCCCTTTCCAACAATCTGACAGGGTTCATTATCCCCCGAATAAACAAGCCCAAAATCCCCTTGGACATAATCAATGAAATAACCTCTATGAGGTGTAGCATGAAAAGAAGCACCAGAATCTAAAACCCATGAATCATCAACACTCTCTAAAGACAGAAGCAAAGCATCCTCTTTGGATTTGTTACTTACCACATTTGCCTCTTTGTCTCCATCTGATTTATCTCCTTCATTTTTCTTGCGAGTCCAGCAATCTTTCTTTTTGTGCCCTCGTTTCCCACAGTCCCAGCAATCATTTGGTTCTCTCGATTGAGACCTCCTCCCCTTTGACTTTCCTCTTGATTTTCCACGATTTCCAGAGTTACTTCCTCTTTCAGTCGTTCTGCCTCTGCTTTGTGCATTTAAAGCACTTCCTGATGTAGATCCACCTGAGGATTTTCTACGAGTTTTCTCACTTAAAATAACACTGATCACATCATCATATTTTAGGGTACTAGATCCAGGAACAGAATTACTCACCGCCATTACCAAGCCATTCCAGCTTTCAAGCAAAGAACACAAAATCAAGAGAGCCCTAATTTCTTCATCAAAATTGATACCCACAAAAGATAATTGACTAGTAATAGTATTAAACTCATTTAAATGATCTGCAACAGATCCACCTTTTTCCATTTTCATATTAAATAAACGCTTCATGAGAAATACCTTATTTGAAGCGGAGGGCTTTTCATACAGTGTCGCTAGGGTTTTTATCAAATCTTATGTCGTCTTTGCTTTTGTAATATTAAATGCCACCGATGGTGCCAAGCATAACCGAATGCTTCCGAGTGCCTTTCTGTCTAAAAGATCCCATTCAGCCTTTGACATAGTTCCCTGATTCTTGGCTTTTCCTTCCAATGGCTTCCATAAATCCTTCTGATATAAATAGTCTTCCATTTGCATCTTCCATAACTGGAAGTTCTACCCATTAAACCTATCAACCCTCAACTTACCCTCATCTACCATTGCTCCCACTCAACTGTGAGACTCCCACTTAACCGTGAGACTTTCCTGCAGAGGATAAGTGAAAGACAACCTTTCTCTGATACCACTTGTTAGGATAAACCACGGACAGAAATAAAAACTAAATGCAAATATAAAAAATAACAGAAAATAATAGAACACACAGAAATGAACACAAGGCACCAATATTTAACGTGGTTAACCCAATCCCTAGGCTACGTCCACCAAACAGCAAGTCCGATCTTATTACAATCCAGTGATTACAACCTGATTACAATCCGTAATCCCTTACAGCTCAATACCACTGCAAGAACCAATTTCGTATCACCACATATGAAAAATACCCAACCCTAAGCCCTTTTTATACAAGTATTAAACCGCTTTAGGGTTATACTATTTATGAAGTATGTACAGTACTTTCCTGATCAGTCACCACAATCTAACAATCTCCCACTTGGGGACTAATCAGGCTCCACACTAAACAATAGAGACCTCCTAAGAATGCTTCTAAGTCAGGTTAGGGGCATTAAATGACCTCAAAAAGGGCCAAAAAATGGGGGACAAGAAAATCTTGTCCATAGGGCTATAGAGCACTTCGAGAGCTTTCCAAAAATGTAAACGGTTTGTTAATTGGAGCTACGATTCAAAAGTTATGTCTCTCGAAAGTTCGGTTACCGTTTTTGGATTCTTCTAGATTTGCATTGACTTCTAATGCAACTTTTGGAAGCTTCTATTTGGTCGGTGGATGCCTACTAGCACTTTCTAGAATGTACTCCTAGTCCTTAACCCTCTGAGGTCTATTTAAGGAGATTTTTGGCATTGTAAAAGGCAGTTCGGAGTGGAGTTTGAGAGGAGGTACTTAAAGGAGTAATTATCTCCAGATTTATGCTATTGTAAGCCCTTAGGGCATGTTTGTAAGTTTATTTTCTCTGTACTAAATGTAATAGCTTATTTTTTAGTTAATACAATTTCCCTTTTTCTGTTGTGTCCATTCTGTTCTTGGGTTGTGTCCCCATCAGTGCCTTATCAGCATCATCAAGACTCTTCAAAAAATCTCCATATGGTGGATAATGTGATCTGAATGACACATCATCAAAGACCTTCTGCACACACAAACAACAACAACAAGAAAATGATAATTACCAAGTTGAAATGGCAAAACAATGCAGACAAAAATGCAAATTTCACACATGAAAAGTGAAATTTTAACTCTATTGTCATAGATTCTCGTGTGAAGATCTCAACATCACATGCAGAGATATCTAAATCTCGCATGAAGTTTCATTTCTTCACGCAAGAAATCTCTTTGTCATGCGAAGAATGAAATTCTCACATGTGAAGATCGAGCGAGATTTCTCGTTCTTCATGCAAGAGGTGGGTATCTCCCACGTGGGAAAACCCACCAACATGCACGAAGAAATAGTGGATCCTATTTCTTTGCACAAGAAGAGAATGCCTTCACATGAGAAAGGACAATCTCATGCAAAGACCGATTTGACCCTCCTAAAACATGCTTAAAAATGCAATAAATGACATCGCAATGCATGCAAACAAAAGTACGAAGGTGGGAAATTGATGACTCATTGGAGGTTCGTAGTCTACTAGTCCGCTGTGTCATCGAGAGAACTCGAAATGATTATCTCGCATGTTCATTGCCATCTTCCTCTCAGAGCTTCTATTCACAAAAGATAAAATGCACAAATAATTTTAAAATGACCCCTTGGGCCCTTATATAGCTGTTGACCTAATTTTTCAAAGTGCTTCGATTTGTGTAAAAATCACCCCCTGGCTAATTTGACCTTTTTGAATCCATTTTCGAGATCAAATTCAAAATTCGACACCCCTTAATGCCTCAAAAATGCATTTTAAAATTTTGGGGACTGACACAATCGAACACTTGTGCAGTCCGAATTTTTTTGATACTTTCTAATTACCAAAATCTTGGCAACTCAAAGTTCTTAATAGATTCAAAATCCATTTTGGAAATAGTCAACTCAAGTCAACCATGGCCAATTTTGGCCAACTTTTGGTAAAACTTGATCTTTTAGACCTCAAAATCTTTGGATTGACTTCCAATTTTCTTTAGATCATTCTAATCTCTTCGTATTTTCTTCTGATCATTCTGATCCTTTCTACACTCCACAACATCTCAAATTTCTTCTATATCTCTTTGTATGCTACTTTACATCATATTTTTGGTGTGTCATCTTTCGATTTCACTCCTGAGGGGGCAGGATGATTACATCATTAAAATTGAATTTCAAATCAATCTAAATCTCCATCACTTGGGGCATCTTGTTCCTATCTTATGTCCTTGTCATTTGGGGCATCTCATCACTCAGGACATCTTGCTCCCTTCTATCTAGCATCTGTGCTATCTATCTTATCTTTTCATCAACTGATCAATCTTATAAAAACTATTCTCAAAGTTCAATAGACAGGTATTGGGATAGTCTAAACCCCAACTCCTCGGGATCAAGCCTCATTCTGGGAATGATTCTATGACTCATAATTCAATCTTACTATCTTTTATCAATTTTAGGTATCTAGGTGTTCTATCTAGATCCTTAAAGATTAAGCTCTATTCTGGAGAAAATATTTTAAATGCTATTGATCTCAGGTATCTAGATGTTCTATTTGGATCCTTAAAAGTTAAGCTCCATTTTGGATATGATCTTTTAAATGTTGTTGATTTCAGGTATCTAGGTGTTCTATCTAGATCCTTAAAGATTAAGCTCCATTTTGGAGATAATCTTTTAAATGATTATCAATTTAGTTATCTAAGTGTTCTATCTCGATCCTTAAAGATTAAACTCTGTTCTGGAGATGATCTTTTAAATGCTATTGATCTCAGGTATCTAGATGTTCTATTTGGATCCTTAAAGGTTAAACTCCATTCTAGAGATGATCTTTTAAATGCTATCAATCTCAAGTATTTAGACGTTCTATTTGGATCCTTAAAGGTTAAACTTTGTTCTAAAGGAAATCTATAAAATGCTTATCAATTTAGGTATCTAGGTGTTCTACTAGGATTCCTTAGGATTAAGCTCCATTATGGAGATGGTTCTTAAAAGCTTATCCATTGGTCTCCGTATAATCAACTTCGAAACCAATCTTATCTTTGCACCATGCTTTCTAATTTTCTTTGAATCGAACATGCTGCTTGCACATTCATTCAAAGAGGGGCAAAATGTAATACCCCAAAATTGGCTCATTGCCATGATACCAATCCTAGTCTATCCTAATAATTGCTAAAGTCCTATTTCATTAGGCAAATTCTTGTTCTAATAATCACTACTTGACTTAATTGTTAAATGCAGAAAACCCTAATCTACATTCATCATACTTATTATTTAATTCCTATATTACTCACTCATATTAGTTACATTAAACCTATTTGATTTAAATTTAATTTAATCTAAAGTATTCATACTTTATTAAATGAAATTATATCCTAAGTCTAATGTACTATCGGGTTAAATTTATTTAATTTAATAAATATGCTTATTTTAATTAATTAAATAAAACTATTTAATTAAATAGAAAAGGTATTTATGAGAGCATATCTCATTTTATTAAATTAAATATTCTTCCTAAAATCTCCTCTTCAGTTCTAAATGGAACCTTCAAGTGAACTACTTCTCAAAATTAGAATCAATCCAATTAACTTACTCTCTCACTCATGGCATGTTCAATTGACTGCTCATCAAATTCAGATTAGAAACAGGTCACTTCACCTGCACAGGGAAGTTTCCATCTTAACTGAATCTTTGCTTCAATCCTCACCATTGATCCGATTTGATGTCACCAGTTGATGGATTCCAAAAATTCTATTTAAGGGACTCATAATTTATCATCAAAAGGGGTTGAATCTTGTTGCTATCAAATTGCTATTGAATTTTATATGCACTTTTGCTCACATATTTTCATACATTCATACTTCTAGCTTAATCTCATCTAGTTCTTAAAATTGCATAGGGTTAATCTAGTTTGATTTACATGTTCTTAGATTAATTGAATCTTTCATATAGAATAATTGCATATTACATAGATTAATTGCATTTCTTTAAATCCTTCATTCTTAGAGGGTCCGGTTGCTTACACCTTGAATCTAAGGATATCTAATAAGAAAAAGCCCTTTAGATAGAAGGCAATAGGTCACCTTGCTAGAGCATTCTTGGTTGAACAATCTCATGTTCATTCCAGGATGAATTTGCAAATAAGGATTGTGTTGAAGTGTATGTGTTAACAAAGGCCACATACTCACGCATACACTTTGAAGAAGGCTTTAGCAAAATTTCCAACACATTCTATGAATTATTTCAATTGTGCATCATCATTGAAGACCTATCAATGATTAACATTGTCCAAAACTCTAGGTTTGTAGATCATCTCAATCCTATAAGTGTCATTTTTTAATTCTAGGTGAGGCAATAATAATGATGCTAAAATAGCTAAAGAATAAGCCTTAGTGTTTTGGGAGTGAGGAATGAATTAAATAGAAAATGCTTCAAATTATTCAATTTCATCCCAAACTAAATTTCTATAATGCATCAGCCTATCATTTTTTATAGAAAATTATTTTCTTGCCTATTTTATGATAAGCTCAGCATCACCTCTTACTCTCAACTACTTCACTCCCTTCACCTTGGCTTCCTACAGCCCAAGAAGTAATGCTTCATACTCAGCAATATTATTAGTATTATGGAAATCCAATCTGAAAGAGAAAGGGAAAATGTCTCCTAAGGGTGAAATGAGAATGACACTAGCACCTGAACTCAAATTTGAACAACTTCCATCAAATTCAAGAGTCCAAAGGGCTTCTTCATAACTAATTATTCCATCCTTTTTACATTTATCTTTAGGTAATATTACATAATTCCCAAATTGACATTCCTCAAACAATATTTGTGCTTTGGGGTTATCTGAAGGCACCACTGTATACTTGTTCTTTGGTTCAGGTTCCAACTTTATCCACTTCTTTCCCACTAGAATGTATGCTTTAGAGTAGTCTAGTTTGATCTCTCTGCCCATATCTTTACAAAAATTCCTACTGAGTAGAATTTTGTAACTGGCTGGTACATCGGCCACAAGAATTGTGAGCTTCACTCTTTTCTCAGGGCAAGCATAGATTACTGCCTGTACATCCTTCACTTGACCAACTAAAGGCACTTGTTTTCCATCCATAGAAGAGAAACACTCAAAATTTTTGATAAGTTCCAAGCTAAGAGCTTGTGCAATGACTTTAGGCATGATTTTATCCAATGCCCTGAAATAAATAATGCAATTGCTAAGTTTTTGGCCATTCAGCAAAAATGAAATTTAGAATGGATTAGGCTTCTTCTCTTCTACCTCCTTTTCAATAGAATTAGTAACTACTTCACCATAAGGAACATTTTCTATACCTCTTTTAGAAACAAAAATAGGTTCATTCCAAGCCTTAGAACTTTCAGATGCACCATTCAAAAATTTTGCATTATTGGTAGAACCTCCTCTCACATATTGAACCAATTTATCTAATTATTTAGGATTAAGCTTTAGGTACTCAGCTGCAGAAATAGATATGGAAGAGGATTTGCGAAATTCAACAATATCAAAAGCTAAAGTACTAGCTGTTGATTCTATTTTGGACAAAATTCTTGGTTCAATAGTTTTTTTTGAGACATGTTCTTTACCTTTGGAAGTGGGCATATTTGGACTAGTTCTTGGATAAGGTTTTTGACTTCTCCATCATCTAGTCACCACCGTGCAAGTAGGGTCTTGGAGAGTTGTGAACATAGTACCTCCTCTTTCTAAATTAGATTCATATTCAAGAAAATAAGCACTCAAATTTTTTCTTTCCACATTTAGACTTTTAGGTGTTTGCTCTACTGTAAGGGCATTCTTTACTAATTGAATAAATTGAGCCATTTAGGAAAATCCCATTCATCATGATTAGAAGTCAGATGGAACAAACACATTGCCTCCTTGGGAGCTTCTTCAATTTTTAATCTCATGGGAGGAGGGGTCAATGTGGAGTTCTTACCAAAATTTGGGATTCTTTCTATCTATGGATATCTTGTTAAGGAGTTTGGTAAGAGCCATGGATTTTGTTTTGTTGCCTCTTCATGATTGCTACATCATTCATTAGCTTTTGTAGGACAAGATCAATAGAGTTTGAAGATGAAGTTGTTCACAAAGTTTGAACCTCTCACTTCCATTTCCCCGCATTAATAAATGCATCCTCTAACTAAATTGCCAGTCTTTAGGTAGCAACCAAATCAGTGCATGAATCTTTTATAAGATGAAAACTTATGTCTAGATGAATGGCATTAATGAAGAATTATTTTTGGTTCTCTGCATTAGGCCTAGATGCAGTGGGAATTCTTTGAATGAGCCTATTAAATTTAGCTACAAATTCCCTCATAGGTTCATGCATTTCTTTCTTCATCTGACTAAGTTGGAAAAATAGAGAACTTTCATTTTCAGGAGCCTTAAATCTATCCTCAAAAGCATTTTTCATATCATCCCAACTGGTGATGGGATGATGAGGTAGATGATTAAACCAATCTATAGCAGCATCAATTAATATTCGTACAAACAATCTTACAGCAACTTCTTGTATGGGGACACTTATTACAAAATAGGCTAAATGAAAGGCACTTACGTGGTCCTTTATTGAAACCTTGCCATATCCACTAAATTTGGGTAAAATTTCAATGGATCCTTTGGGTAATGGCACAAGGTTTACACCTAAGTTCAATGGCCCTATGTTTTTTCCCCATGGTTAATTTATAGACATGTTTGGTGGTACAACTTGAAAAGGTTGAACAGTTATAACAGCAGGGATAAGAGCATTCAAAGGAAGTAGAGATTGCACTAAAGGTGAAAGAGGAGATTGTTTTGGTGGTGAATTGGGTCTACTTTGGGATTTAACACTCTTCTTCTTAGGATCATTAAAATCTGGCAAGAACTTTAGATTCTTCAATGGCTCAAAGCTTTCATAAGGAATCCCCTTTTCTCTTTCCCCTCTTGTGTATCTATAGGTAGCCAGTTCTAATTTTGGTTACAAGTTCAAGGTCTTGCAGGAGCCTGAGTAAGTCTATTTACAATTGCTTCTTCTTGAACTTCTGGTACTCCTCCTAACAATTCGGCTCTTTCTTTTTATCTTGCCAAAACACCCAATACTCATTGGTATTGCTGATTACTTCTATGCAACACCCAAGCAGTTGATACTAGCTCTGAGATTATGTCTTCTTGAGTATCTTCAAATTGAAGTTTAGGTTATAATATAGGGAAGACCTTGTTATGTGGAAGAACCATTTTTATACATTATTTTTCCAAAACCCAGGCTCTTTTTTGTTAGTAAACAAATTGTCCTTTTAATCAATTTATCGAGTTTACTCTATGCCCAAAATTATGAAAGGTACAAAATGCTTACAATAGTTGAGAAAGTCTCATATTGTTCAACTTTATCTCTAAATTTCTAAAGGTACAACTCCTTTATTAGATATACAATGAATTTAAAGTTATTTTTACACTTTTACCTAAAAGTGCATAAGGATCTCTAGACTACTCTTGGGTAGTGAGCTAAATATCAATACAACTTTCTCAAAGAAGCATCCATTCAAATTCAGTCATACAGAAAACCTACTTCAAAGAATGAATTATACCAAAAACTAACATAAATCATTTAGACATCAAAACTGAAATAAACCTACAAAGTGAATAGCAATCAAGGTCCCAATTCATCAAATCAACATTCACAAAGTAACAATGATTGAACACTCTTAACACCAAGTCCCAAAGTAGAATCTGAGCCAATTTATATATGTAAATTAAATCTTCCCATGCACATAGTCATTTTGAAAGCCAAAAATCCATATATTATCCTTGATCACTACTATAAACTATCTACTTTTATAGAGTTTTTTCTACTATCTATCTTCAAGCTATCTATATCTAACCTTAAATCAGTTCAATGCCCCAACATTTATAGTTTTTCCAAATTTGAAAGGCCTCCATCAAAACCCAGCCATTTTGGATGATACAAGAAAAAGTTACAAAATTGAAAGTAGTTATTTAAAGAAAGTGCCAAAAAGTAACTAAAGTAATGGTTCAGTTCAAGCATCTTTGCTAGTTTTCTCCTCCTCACCAATGGTCTGACGTACTAGCTTCCAACTTCAGAATGAGCTCACAAACTCTTGCATTTCTTTGGAGTGAGGGTTCTTTAGGCTTAGCAACCAAGCCCTACATGCATCTTTTTCCCACCTGTATTCATCTAATTTCAAACTCTAATGTGGCATCATGTTCTTATTGAGACGCAACATTGATTCAATGCTTGCAAACACAGTGAAGTCATCAGCATTTGGTGATTCACTATCCCTAGTTTGTTCCATAGCTTCATTGAAGCTCTTGATTAGCATCTCATCTTCCATGTTCCCTTCATCAAACAACAAGATTCCTATGGGGTTCACAATCTTCATATCCTTTAAGAGCTCCTCGTGCATCTTTGTAATCTTGCTTTCAATGCTTCGCACTTCCTTGATTGTCTCCTTGTAGACTACTTCTTTCCAGCTCATATTTTTCTTTAGAATGAACATCATGCAAGGATCCACATATTTCATAGGATTCTTATCTAAGAACTTGAGGACCCTAAACTGTTCAACTTCGGTTACCTAAAAAAAAATCACTTTGCATCGACTTAGTTTTGTTTCCCAAATTGGAATCAAGGTCTGATTTTCTCCTAGCAATGTCTCTCCCTTAGTGTAAAAATTAGCAAACTCAGAGATGAACTTACTACCTTTTTTTTATTATGATGTCTACCTAGCTCCTCACGACATCAGCTAATCGCTTTCCTCTCTAAATTTGCTTCATCAATTGTTGACTTCCTACCAAATTGGGATCAAATGGCTATGGAACCTAAATAATGTGTAAAGCTCCAAGGTTCATTAAGGAATCAATGTATGTAACCATTATTGTTACCATGCCCTTTAATTCCTTCTTTTTTTAACTATCCCTTTTAGATTGTGTAAGCATATGGTCAGCAAAAAATTTAAAGAAATGGTTGTCAGTGTTTCTATTAATAGTTCCTAGTTCAACCGATGTAACCTTAAATCCTTCATCATCAATATCCATAGAATCTTTCTTCTACTTGTAGGTAGCTATTTTAGCAATAATTTTCCCTGATATTGGGTCCTTAATGAGGTGCGCATCTATTTTTAGCTTCTTTTCCTTTGAACCTCTAGCTGCATATTTGGTGATGATGTCTTTCACTGGTGTAGACACCGGTTGCAAACTTCTTTTCCTGATTATTATCTTAGTTAGCAAAGAAGGAATAGTAGGTTTCATAGACAAGACCTAGGCATCTTTGGTAGGAGTTAGGAATCTAGGTTGATCTCTCTTGGGAACTTCAATGAATTGAACATTACCATCATCACCATCAGAGAAATTGAGGCCATCCCCTGAATCCTACCCCTGAGTAGACATTCTCTCTTCCTAAAATTTATGCTGCTCCAAGGTTTCAGACTTGGATTGAGACCTTGTTCTTGGAGCCATATTTTTCAAGTTAGGAGGTGACTTCCTCTATTTATCTTGAACCAATATATTGCCTGCAACAAGAGAAAGTGGGATGTCAAATGGAAGTGATTTAGGGAAAGAAATGACCTCTGCAAAATGTTCATTGATGATTTTTGTGTTCTTTCTCTATAACTAGTCATCTGTGAATGTTAGTATGAGCCTAGCCCTTAGATTGATAACATCCTCTTCATCCTTATTCCTCCAAACTAGGTTCAACTATATCTGAGCCATCATCAACTGCTCCCTCTATTTTGAACTACACCTTGAAGGAGTTGATTTTTTGCAAGGTTATTCTTGAATTATCCTTCCTCAAAACTTCTCATTCATCCCTGCAATCCCACCAAAGATCTTCCAACCATGGAGTGGCTGATGGGTTGACTTCAAGGCCAAGGATTTGGGTTGCATACCCTTTATTGTCAAAGTTCCTCCTACTATGGTAGTATCCAAGGTTGAACCCAAGTAAATTACTTCCGATGATGGAAGAACTATCCATGTTATTACAAACCAATGAGCCCAACTTAATAGGAAACGTTGTTTTCCAATCTTCTTGCAGTAGATTATCCTTTACAATAGAGAAGAGTTGTCTGCATATTTCAGCCAAAATAAAACAATCTAAGGCATACCAAGGAAACTTTGTAGGTTCATCCTCAAACCTGGCAATTGTCAAATATGTGAACCTAGGGAACTGTATAAATTAGCTTCCATATTGATGAATTAACCTTTGAGCTTTAGAGGATAGTCTAGGCATGGGCACTTCCTTCAGAGATATATAAACCTTTTCCATTAGCAAGTCATGAACCTTCCTAAAATCTTCTAAGACCCTATCTTTCTGTAGCAAGGGGCAATACTGAAACACTGTCATTTTTGCACTCCATATTAGATGGGGAAGGGGGGTAAGATCATAGGTACAAGTAATGTAGTAAGTTAAATAAGAAGCCATATAAAGATCCTCTTAGAGTTCCTTAGCATGTTTGAGTTGAGACCTTACTGAATTGGCAATAATCTCGATGCAATCCATCCATTGTTCACCCTTCAAAATGATTTCTAAGTACTTGTACATCCATTCTTCAAAAATGAGTACATCAGCTAAACCCTTTACCCTATGAAATAACACCACTATATCATGAATATGGGGCTTTAGGTTATCTTTAGTGATGACCTTGTGTAGCCTGGAACCTCTGTTCTACATGGTTTTTGTCCATTTCCTAGCCATGGTATTGAAGAATTTATTTGGTGTTTCTTGGTACTTGGCCTAGGCTTAAATAGGGGAGAATGCAACAAAGGCATTTTCTTGCAAATGCAATATAGAGGCAATAGTCCTCTTGAGATTGTGAGTATCATGTTGCTATTTTTACTTACAATACTCTTCCTTTTAACATCATAGTAATTAGTACATATTTTTAAAAGTTCAAGACTCACAAAAGCTTAGGGGAAAGCATCAACCTCAACCAAACCACTAGTTAAGACTTCCAAAGATCCATTCACTTCATTAGCATATTCAAGAAAATTTTCCTGTAAATTCTCCAATTTTACCCCATGCAAATTCGTATCACAGATGGCTAATTTTTTACATTCTAGGCTTGAGATGTTATCGAAGAAATGCAATACTGACCTCATTCTCAACCAAACAACAAGGCTTCGAATAGATAAAGCTTGGAAAATACAGAGATTTGCATAACAAAACAAGGATTTCTAAATTGTCACTTATATTCCACTGAGAAATAAATAATTTTCTCTATCTCCCTTAACGAGTCCTCCACAGTTACAATTCTTTGCATGATAATTAAAAGGAAATTGAACAATTTTTTCTTAAAAGAAAATATTTACGTGTAAAAGTACAAGATGATTATCAGGCATTAATGACATATCACCTCTTGTTAATCTTCACATGTTTGAAAACCTTGTTGCATGAGTTTTTATTTAATGATTTCTTTTTCAAACATATTGATAATGATTAGCTTCATGTGACATCCGATCACCTTTCCAACCAAAGATCTCCCACTTTCCACAATAATGATGACTTCCTTCCTTCGAAATAGAACTGTCCTTTCTATCATTATCTTTTGACACGACCATTAATTTTCTTGAGGGATGACAGTGCACATTACTTTAGGGACTAAATTTTCCAAACACCTCTGTCGTTGAACCACTTTGAACTACTTCAAACTAAGGTTCAAAGTGGTTCAAAGTGATTAAAATAAAACTCCATCGGGTTGATGTATCACCTACCAAAAAGACTATTAGTATAAAACCTTTGATTGAACTACTTTGAACTACTTTGAACTAAGGTTTGAAGTGGTTCGAAGTGATTCAAGGGAAAGGGTCATGTTCATGGGCACTAGTTAATTCAACCATCCACTTCGAGAGATGGTGAATACATGTGCAACGAGGGGAGGACTTCAATGATCGAATGAAAAAACATTTGAAGGAAAAACCTTTGGAAAATGGTGACTCTATATGCAACTAACATGTTGTCTCTATGTCTTTATTCCAAAATGCACAAACTTTAGTCAAAGAAACATGATGACATGATGACACGTGGAGGGTGTGGCCAATTTGGGGTAAGTTAAGTTTATTTCTTCTTAGCCATCAGATCAACAACTAATCTAAGGCTTTCATTATGTCACTATAGAAAGATGCAAAAATTTTAATCTTGGTGATATAATGACATGATGACACATGTCTTGTATGATGTAACCATTAAAAAAGGGTTGTTTATAAGACTGGAAGTTTCCACATGTTGCAACACAATTGGTTTAACTACTAGATCATGAGATGAAAAATGAATCAATACCTTAAATGAATTATATCCATCTAATTTTTGTTGATCAATGGCCCCTTTTCAAATTTTGAAGTGAAATATACATCCCTAATCTCTGTAAAACATTTATTAAAATTGAATGCCTCTCACATGAATTGGTATAGAGATTATAACAGAAACTTGACAGTTCATTCTATAAAGAGATTGTTGAAGAATAAGAGCACAGTGCTAGCTGAAGCAAATTTCTATGTGAAGCTAAATCACAAGCTACTGCAACAACTAACTGAAGATTCTAATCCTAAAAGAATTTTGATAGTTGTTTCTATTTTACAATGCTTCCAAAGAATGGTTTCTATCATGAGCTACTACAACAAGTAATTTTTTATCTTTCTCCTAAAAGCATTTTGATAGTTGTTTCTATTTTACAATGCTTCCAAAGAAGGGTTTCTCTGGGAAAAAGGATTACTAGCATATAAATATTCACAATGATTTTCTAGAACAATTAAATGAATCCACCAATGGTGTAGTACAAATGATGAAATTGGTCCTTGTTTCTCTAAGGTTTAAAGTTGTTCAGGGTTTGTATGATAGAGGGAATTGGATTCAAGATGCAACAACATCTAAAACTAGACTTTAACTTTTTTTTAAATGATTTTAAGAGAGAAAACTATTTTCTCGACACAGTAATATTTGGAACTTTGACCTTAGAAAATTAGTATTCCAAGGAGTGTTCATGGATTTAGACCTTCTTACTTCAAAAGCTAGAATGTATTATCCAATAACTAGGTATGTAAAGGGGATAAATGGGGAATGTTTAGTGAAAATAACACCAAAAGAAATTCAAGAAGTATTCAGGGTTGACCCTACTTTATAGTACTCTGAGGCCATTGACTTCCAAAAATTACAAAAAGACTATCAATCTTAGAAAGAAAAAATTAGGCAAGGAGCACTGAGGGGACACCTTGCAACTATTGGGAATTTGACCTTAGACATAGCATCGACCCTAAAACTTTTTCAAGAAGCATTTTTCAATTCATGTGCCCTAGATATGTGTGTATGTGTTTGTGTGTGTGTTTCTCCTTGTGTAGGGTTTTTTGTGAGGATGAGCAAGACTTCATACCAATTAGGTTCATGTATATGATGGTGTAGATTTCATGTTTTGGGGTTAGTATTATTTTTTATTTTGCCTCTCTTCTCGATGAAGAAATCCATGTGGGATTGATAGGGGTTGCAAAAGGAAAAATAGAGAGAACATTTGGGTGGTATTCAATGTTGATGTATATGTTCCTCTTCAAAGGGATGACCTACTTTGAGAAAGAGATGAAATTGAAAAGAGAACATGAGGAGAACATTTTCCTATTCATTTGTGGAGTGAAAACATGACATGAGATGCAAATGAGGCTAGCTTTCTTAGGTTTGATAGGTATTTTGCATCAAGGCTAAGGATGCTCTTGTCAAATGATAATCTAAGGATTCTTATGATTCTTTTAGATTTCATTAGACCTATGGATTTGCCTGATAATTTAAAAGTCTCCTATAATTAGGAAGACATTATCGCCTATCTAGTTTCAACTGTGTTCAAAGTATATGTATTTAAAGACTCTACATGTGCTAACATACCAAGTGCCTTTGAAGGTTGGCTTAGTAGAGATATTATGGAAAATAGGTGGATTAGAGGAACTAGTGTTGGAATACTTTAGAATAACTAAGAATGGGAGGGGTGAATTAGTTATCCAAGGTCCGTATGTATAAATAAAAATTTTCATAGCTTAGTGAACCGATAAAACATTCATACTCATGCATCCATAAGACTATGCAATCATTAAAACTTGTAAGTTTCTAACAAATCAACTTGTAGAAATGTAAAGAGTGAAACATAACAGATTCATCAACACACTTGACACAATGATTTACATGGAAACTCAATCTAGGAAAATTCACTAGTAACATGCTATTCCTTTTCACTCTTTTGAAGTGATGCCTTGTGAAAGGCCAACCCTATGAAAGGTTACAATACACACTATTAAATGTGACCTAGTTAAGGGATTTCAATCACCTTGTTAGAAGTGAGCCTTGTTAGAAGACTTTAGACCATTCACTTGCAATGCCACCTAGTTAAAGGTTTTACAAATGATTGTTAAGTTAACCTTAGTCTAAAGGATTTACCCTAGACTAATACAGTTGTTAGAGAGTAATAGTAGAGCTTTGATTTGATACAACTTACAACTTCTCTTGTAGATTACAGATCTCTATTTAGTTCTCAATTTTGCTTGGCCTTCATACTTTGTAGCTCTAATAGCTTGTTCACTCTTCAAGAATTTATCTCCTTAAGCCTTCTTGCTTAGCATGCCATTATAGACTCTTCTCTTAGGTTACTTGATGAAGCAAAACCCTTGACTCCTTGTCTCTCTTAGGTTCTCACACATGACAACTTTGCTTCATCACTAGACATTCCTATAAGTAGGAAATTAAGATATTTTCTTGATCATTTTCCATCTTCCAATTTTAGGTATTGGATGGATGAGGTAGGATATAATGTATCTACCCCATATCTCATATCTCTTCTGGAAACTCCTTCTAGAATCCATTTGAATTTTCCTATAAACATTTTACCTCAAATTGTGTGCTACCATATCATCAGCCTTATCTTTCACCTGGTTCATAAAATTCAAAAAAAAAACTTGTTGGCTCAAATTCAAAAAATCTTTGATCTTTCAAATAATGTAGCAACTTCGTATTATCAATCTTATGATGATGAGCACATACTACATTTCTCAGCATACACTATAAAATTACTTGGCAACTACTAAATTTTATTGAGGCTTGACATCAACTATTTTTCTCAGCATACACTAGAATGAACTTTTACTCAACTCCAACTAACTTTCTTCTTGGCTTGCATTGAATTTTCTCAGCACCTACTTTCCACTCAATCAAGCTTGATAGACAAACTTTGTGTAACTTGTTATTCTAAACTTTCCAAGTGTAACCAGCCTTTGTAACCTTAAGTAGATTATCAATACATCATGTCATCATAGTCTTAACTAACCCTTGTACTTCATTTCATAATCATAACTCAACCTTTCCTCTAGGTGCTTTTGTTACATCTTATTGATCAAATCCTCTTCATCAATCAAATAAGTGATAGTACTTGAATCTTTAAGCAATTGTCTTACTAGTAAATAGAAAGTTTGACATTAGTAACAAAACATTGATTGAAACACATACTCTTCTTCAACAATCTCCTTCTTCCAATCATCTTTCTCAAAAATGATCTTTTCTATTAGATATCAACAATCCCCCTCTTTGGCATTGATGGCAAACCAAATTGATTAACCAAATCAACCAAACTGACTGGGTTAAAATAGTAAGATAATACCAAAATCAAAATTCTATTGATATTTCTTCCTTTATTAACAACTCCCATCTTTTGATTAGGTTACAAAATTCATTGTTTCTTACAACTCCCTCTGACTATATCTCCTTCTGACTAGGTAGATTAGGATTTCTCCCTATGTCTCTCTGATTAGAAATCTCTTGATATCTTTGATATTTTTCTCTAATCTCATTAGTCATACTAATACTAGCTTGATCCATCTCCCTCTTTGATTAGTAGAATATCTCCTTCTTTGACAATAATCTCTCGATATCTTCCATCATACTAATAGTGGAACATAGTCTTCTCCATTTTGACTTGATTAGTAAATCTCTCCTTATTTGATCAATAGAATATCTCCCTCTATGTTCTGGCTCTTGATCAATAGAATATCTCCCTCTTTGACAACAATACCTAAGACATATACCAAAAACTTGTCATCTTAAGCATGCAGATATAGACTTTTGCAATTTCTTCAATTTCTCCCTCTATCACCTTTCTTGTGACTAATTTTGGAGTGTTATCTCTTTGATTAATTTAAATAGCTCCTAAAGAAAGATCCTTTGCATCAATGTGTAACATATGAACATTAGTTTGTTTTATACAAGGCACTCCTCTTGTTACTTAGTTAGTATCGCCCTTTATTTACCTCTTAGATACTCATGAGCATCCTTAGGTAATGGTTTTGTGAAGATATTAGCAATTTACTCCTTTGTGCTAACATATTCCGTCTTCATCTCCTTATCTTGAACTGACTCTCTCAAGTAATCTTACTTGATTACAATGTGCTTTTTTTTTGTGTGCATCACTGGATTCTTTGATATATTGATAACACATACATTATCACAATAAAGTATCATTGGTTCTATGATTTCTTCATTCATTCCTTTGAGTAGTTGATTGATCCATACAACGTTTGTGCAATTTACAATAGCCACAACATATTCAACTTCAGTAGTAGATTGTGAAGTACAACTTTGCTTCTTGCTAGTCCATGTAACTAGTCTCTTGCCTAAGAAAAATGCTCTTCCACTGGTGCTCTTTCTATCATCAATGTTTCTAGCCCAATTAGCATTAGTGTAGGCTCTCAATTCAAATTTTTCATTCTTCTTGTAGTAAAAACCAAAATCTTATGTTCCTTTCAGATATCTCATTATTCTCTTCACAACCATCAAATGATTTTCCCTAGGATTAGCAGAGAATATTGCAACTATCCCTATAGATAATGCAATATCAGGTCTACTGTGTACTACATATTGCAATTTTCCAATCATAGACTGGTACAATATTTGGTTCACTTTAGTTGAATCATCATTCTTAATAATTTGTGTCATGTCACCATAGGTGTACTTACTAGTTTAGAATCCTCCAATCCAAAAGTTTTCAATATCTCCTTGATTTACTTTGATCGAGTGATGTATATACCATATTTCATATGATATACTTGCAAGCCCACAAAAAAAAATTGATCTTTCCAAACATAGACATTTCAAATTCTTGCTTCATCTAATTTGCAAAATCCTTACATAAAGCATCTTGACCTCCAAATATGATATCATCAAAAAATATTTTAGATAATGAAATAACTTTTCCTTTCTCTATCTTTATTTATAGATTTTTGTTATCATTAGTCCTTCCAAATCCAATCTTCATAAGATAAGTATGAAGTCTCGCATACCATGCTCTTGGTGCTTGTTTCAAATCATATAGAGCTTTGTGTAGTTTACATATCATGTTCTTATTGTTAAAATTAGCAAAACCTTTTGGTTTTTCTATGTAAACCTCTTCCTCCAATATATCATTTAGAAATATAGATTTAACATCCATCTAATAAACTTTTAATCCTTTGTATGTAGCATAAGAAAGTAGAGCTCTTACTCCTTCCAATCTAGAAACAAGGGCAAATGTCTCTCCATAGTCAATTCCTTCTTCTTGTGCATATCCCTTACCAACCAATCTCACTTTGTTCCTTGTGATTTAACCATTTTCATCTAGCTTTTTTCTTAATACCCACATGGTACCAATCACATTTTTGTCCTCTAGTCTAGGAACTAGACTCCATATTTTGTTCTTCTGTATTTGTTCAATCTCTTCTTCCATGGCTTTGTACCAATCTATAATGCCCCGCCAAGGGATCCAAAGAATTAACCTAGAATTTCACTAAGTTTAGTATCATTTTTTTTTTAACATGAAAGTAAATTATCACATATAACTTATGCACAATAACAGAAAGTACATAACATACATAACAGATTACATTCTTTAAAAATCCCTTAACATTGAATTACATCCAAATCAACTAACATACATGAATCCATCTAGTACAACATCCACATGAAATAATAATGATAAGTCCAATGTTTATACATTACATTTCAAATGCTCAATCATACACTATACATGTCATAGGGTATGATAAGCTCGAAAGAATATACATATGTAGAATAAGTTACATCATCCTATTTTAATCCATGATACATCAAAGTAAAGATAATCGCATGATATACATGATACATCATCATAAAAGACATATACATCCATCATAAAGATCAAACATAATAAACTAAGTGCACGGTTCGTCCCAATCTTAAATAGCATCATTAGACCATCATGGACCTTAGCCATCCCTCTATGCGTAACATTCTAGATCACCGAAGAGATCATCGGTATTAACATAGTAGGAATGTCACTCCTAACATATACTATATCATATGTAGAAAGTAATCTAACATGAAAATAAAAGCATAAGATAACATCATCTAACATATGCTAATCATCAATGAAAGGATACATATCCACCATCACGAAGGACGCATCAGCCACGATGTCTCAATGAATCTCAAATGATAAGAGTGGAAAATACACTACCACCTGACCATGTGGTACCTAAGTGGTCCACTCCCACCGTGCTGAGGAGATAATCTCAAGTCCCAAACAAGCTATCCAAAACACATAGCACAAATCTCTATAAGTCCAGGAATCCTAAAAGTATACTAACTCAAAGGTTCCAAACACAAAATTGACATCTAATCCCCAAAGGCACACAATGACATGTAAGAACCTACTATGCAAGCGAGAAAGTGTCATCGCATTTATCACGTACAAGTTACCTTGGCAATTAGCTAAACTCTACGGGTCCATACTGATCTCATGTGGCCACTAGTATCCTCTCATAGTGACGAGGCATACTATGGAATGCAAGGTCGCAACCATGCATTCTCACTACTCCCATCCTAGCCTATACAAGCACTCAAGGCATGGGCGAGAATAAGACACTTATCTTTTTAGGTTCATTCAGTTAGTATCAGGTGTGAATGTTATCACTTATTAATCAAACTTACAATGAGTTACCCTGGCAGCCTCTTAGGGCCCCGGCCCCCATTGCAAGCCACTTCCCATCACTACATGCAGATATCCTACCCTAAGCTCATGGAATCATAAATCTCAAAATCACAAAAGATAATCCATAATAAAATCATCAAATATGCATAAAAGCATCAAATCTCCATGAGCAAACATCCATAGAAAATCATGAACACAACAACTCTCTACTGGCAACTGAAGTATCACTGATAATCAAAGTATCCAATGGTTCTCAATAACCAAAATATATCTCATCATACTGATCAAAGACTCCAAAAATGGTTGAGTCAAACATGTTATAACATGACATCATCAAGAATAAATCCACATTTCAGCCCCATCATGGCGACTAGAAAATAACCAAGGATAACTAATCAATGACCAAAAATGGTTGAGTCAAGTGTCTCATACATAAAAATCTCAACTATAACAATCAGTAATTACAAACAATACATAAAGCATTCCATCACATAACCATGGTTGGGTTTATAAAGATCAAGATTAAAACATCATCATGACATCACAATCACATAACTCCCAAGCCTCTGGTAGACGTCTTATAACTGGTCAACACTGGTCAACCCAAAACCCAAAATAATAGCATAAAGAATACACAATGCAAACACATGTTTTGGTTTTGCTAAGTTTACAAACTTGAATTTAAATGCAAAAGTCTTGGTTTACGTTCCCCAATTTAAATATCAAGTGGAGAAATTTCACGTTTAACCTAACCCATGTTTTTGTATTGGTAGATAAAAGTTTCTCCCCAAAAACCATTAGATTCAATTTTCTAAATGTTCTAAATGTCTCTTATATTTCCATTTTGATGATAATGACTCCCATCATTTTCAAAATAATAATTGAAATTCTTTTCATATTCATCTTTCCAAAAAAAAGCTTTTATTGAACCTATATTCAACAATATAAAATAACTTGTTATTAAAGAATTACTCTTTAAATTCCAAATATCTATTAATATATCAATTATTTATTATTAATAATGTATATACATACATATACTTATATATATATATATATATATATATATATATATACATATATATATATACATATATATATATATGTATATATATATATGTATATATATATATATATATATATGTATATATATATGTATGTGTATATATATGTATATGTATATATATATATGTATATATATGTATGTATATATATATGTATATATATATATATATATGTATGTATATATATATATATATATGTATGTATATATATATATATATATACACACACACACATATATATAAATACATATATATATATATATATATATATATATATATATATATATATATATATATATATATATATATATATATATATATATATATATATATATATATATATATATAATTATTAACTTAAAAATGAATTATATAAAAATTGAATTAATAAATATTTGACAACACACGGTGAGTTTATAACCATCAACACATATGTAAGTGTGACCCACAGATCGCAAGGTACACTGCGGTCGTAGGTACACTGCAGACCGCAAGTACGCTACGGTACCACAATTTTCTTTGGCAATACAGCCGGCGGGAGCGGGAAACACGTCCCCCTGCCCATTCAAATTTATAATTATAATTGCATTTTATTAAAACGCATTCCTCAATGGCGATGCATCATTCGCTCGCTGTGAATTATGTGTCATTCGAATTTTTTAATGAAATATATATATATATGTATATATGCATATGTATGTATATATATATATAAGTATATATGTATATATATGTGTGTGTGTGTGTGTATATATATATATAAATATATAGAATTTAATCAAATATCACAGCATATAGACATATATATATATATATATATATATATGTATGTATGTATGTATGTATGTATGTATGTATGTATGTATGTATTCAAATTTGGAAACATAAACATATATAAATTTCAGTTCTCAGAATTTCCTATAAATCTTTGATCTCAATTTTTTTCCAATAATTAATCTAATGGGTTTGACTATGAATCTAAACCCTAGCCCCATGTTCTTTTAAGATCTATGCATATAAAATTCTCAAATGAATTAAACTACCCATACTGAGAATGCATACAATAAAAATATGAAATTCCTCAGAAGACATGGAAGACACGAAGAAGACAAGGAATGCAAGATGTGGAAATAGCATAAGTAAAATCACAAGAATCTACCCAAATTCTGATGCTAATTCTCTCTTCATCAAAAAACTCGCAGAGCAAGCTCCCTTCTTCAGAGTTCTTGAATCCTCCAATGCTCCAATTGCACTCCAAATGCTATGTGTAAGCTTCTAGGAATGCCTGAATATAAAGAGCTCTCAGGAAACATCTATAATTCTTCTAGAAATAGCTAGAAGGTGTCACCAACTAAGCATGTGTCTTTACCAACCTTCTAGATGAGTCATAGGGTTGTAGACACCATGTGCTTAATTGATGCACTAACCCCCATGTTGTTGACACATGAGAAATAGAAAAGTGCGTTTAACTCTCATGCAAGCTTATAACTCCAATTCAATTTTTATATAACTTCTATTTAAATATTTATAACTTTTATTATTATTATTTATTTATTACTTTATTATTATTTATAATTATTATTAATTTTAATTTCTAATTTTCTTTTATTTAATCCTTTTTCCTCAATTAATTCACATTTAATTAATTATAATCAAAATATCAAAGATCATGATATTTTATATTAATTTTCTCAAATAATTAATTTATTAATTAAATCTTTTTGTTAGGACTTAATTAATAGAAAATTCACCATAGACCTCCAAGATAAAATAAGAAAACTCATCATAGAGCAATTCACACAAAATCAGTCTAAAGGGTTAAAAATCACAAATTATGTCATCCGACACATTCGGTGGGTAAAATATCCAGATACTTGTCCTACCTCACCAGGACAATTGGATTAAGGGTTTGGGATTTGGACTTGAGAATTTATCTCCCTTCTCTTATCATTGAGATAGTATAATAGGGTACACTCATCCTGGCAATTCAGGAAAGTCGATACCCGGTACCTGCAACCTGCAAAAAAACCATGCATGTACATACAATATATATAATGCTAAGCTAAACAGACAATGGCAGGAAGTGGTGCATTGTGTAGATCCTGACTAAGCAGGTGACTACGACTCCCTTCCTTAACCACATCAAAAATGCTATACAATAAGAAAACACGCACACCATACACATGCAATTATGGGGTAAGTATCCATAATAAAACACATGAGATAATAAACCATCTAACTAATCATCAACAATAACTAAAAGCAATGTAATGATCATCATGTATGCATGAAATGTAAAGTCTGAATGATCTGATCATATACCAATTGAATCCATAACATAATGTCTGATAGTGTCAAAACAATACCACTAATCCATCGACCATAAAACTAGTCTATCATAGTCTAATAATAACAACAACAATGTATCCAGAAAAGATGTGAACAAGGGTAGGCACTACACAATCAACATCTTCTAGTGCATTTTTTATTATTTTAGGTTCCTTTATGCTCAACAAACATTTTTTACTTCTCAATATGTTTCTTGTAATTGTTCTAGCATAGTTATCTCTAATGATTTGAGTAGTAGGATGATGTCTCTTGACATACTTAGACAATCTTGGCTCAGCTCTTGTTTCTTCATTTTGTCTTTCAACTTCAGAATCACTGTGCATATCTCTATTAGGTATTTTGGTATCTCTTTCATGTGTACTAATCTCAAAATTAGAATGTGCATCCATTTCATTCTATAACTTGGCATCTGAATGCAGCTCAGTTCCTGAACACAACTCAACATTCATTAGGTGTGACTTAGAAGTCACTGTAACTTATAGTTGATTTGAATTTTGATTTGCAACATCTTCTTTAGTAGGCATTCCTTCATAAAATTATACAAATGATTTTTATTCTTCTGGCTTTTTCATAGGTTTACCCTTATGTATATTCATCAAAGTTCACATTTGCAATTTCCATAGTTTTGTTAATGTTAGTACTTAAACACTTATAATCTTTACTTCTTGTAGAATATCCTAGGAATATACCTTCTTCACTTTTTGCATCAAGATTTTCATTCTTAACATATTTGAAAATGTAACATTTACTTCCAAATACCTTAAAGTATTTTAAATTAGGTGAGTATCCATACCATAATTCAAAAGCTGTTGAATGAGTATCTTTCTTGATTTTCACACAATTCAAGGTATAGATAGTTGCACATATAACTTCTCTCTAGTATTTCAAAGCAACATTCTTCTCTATCATGAGTGTTTTATCATAGTCCATTATAGATCTATTTCTCCTTTCAGCTATTCCATTTTGTGGAGGTGTTTTAGGGGTAGATGTTTGTCTTTTGATTCCTCTATTATTACAGAACATCTCAAATTCTCTTGATGTGAATTCTCCTCCTCTGTCAAATCTCAAACACTTAAGACTTTTACCTATTTAATTCTCAACTCTTGCCAAGTAGCACTTAAACATTTGAAAAGCATTAGATTTTTGTTTTGAAAACATATCTATCATCATCCTAGAGTAATCATCAATAAATAGCATTATTTACTTAGCTCCCTTGTAGCATTGCACTTCAATTGGTCCACACAAGTCAATATGAACAATCTCTAGTATTCCTTTAGAGGTATAAGTTTTACTCTTAAAACTTGACTTTATCATTTTACCTAACTGACATTGTTTGCACATTAAATTTTCAGGCTTCTTCAACTTAGGCAAACCTCTAACTTTTTTCATGCTACTGGTACTAACTAGGTTATCAAAGTTAACCTGACATAACCTCTTGTACCATAACCATACATCATCAAATTTTACAACAAGACAAGTAGCATCCTCTATATCAAGAAGAATAGATTACTTCTAGTTTGATCACCTTTTCCAATTAGTTTTTCATTTGTATTATATATTTTGGCAATCTTTTTTTCAAATTCAACCTTGCATCCCAAATTATTAAATTGTAGCACACTCAACAAGTTATAGTTTAGTCCTTCAACATAGTAAGTATTGTTACATGAAACTTTGTCTTGGAGTTTGACAGAACCTTTTTCCTTTTATCAAACATGGTGCATCATTACCAAATCTTACACTATTTCCATCATAGAAATTTAGGATAATGAACTTACTTTTTTCTCCAGACATATGATTTGAGCATCCACTATCAATGATCCATCTATCATTTTTGTATACACAAGTCACAAGTGTAGTTGCCTCATCTTCATTAGATTCATCATTATCAATAAAGCATGACTTCTTTCCTTTATCTTTGTAATCTTTTCTATCATCTTCTCTTCTGATCTTGTACTTGTCACTACCTCTATATTTCTTCTTCTATGTATGTCTTGCAGAAATATGACCAACCTCATTGCAATTAAAACAAATGATGGGTAACTTATCTTTGAACTTGCCTTTACCTCTATTGAATCTTTTTTCCAATAGTGCTTCCAATTGTTCAACATCTTACTCATATGTATCACTATCACTAGACACATATTTTATCTTTCTTTTCTTATTTTGCTCCACCTCATTAGAATCTTTTAATAATAGCTTAGTTTTGAAAGTAGATTCAAGACTCTCAAGTTTGTAATTATCAAAGTTAGATAGCTCAAAGTAGTGACACTACCTACCAGACCTTCAAGTGTTAGATTATTTGCTAGAATACATATCAGTTCTTGAATTATAGAAACTCTAAAAGCATAAATAGGCAGTAGTGTTCTCAAGACTTTTCTTAGCATAGTATCATTGTCTATTTGACTAGTAGCTCCTTTTATTGCACTAATAACTTCTTTTATTCTAGCAAGATATTGAGCAATACTTTCACCTTCTTCCATTCTCATATCATAAAACTTACCTCTAAGACTCTCAAATTTGGCTCTTTGAACATTTTTGTCTCCTTCATAGATGGTGGCTAATGCATCCCACATTTTATTTACACTATCAAGATCATTGATCTCGTCAAATTTGGCATAGCTTAGGGCAAAGGTAGTCTCCAGAATCGCCTGATTGTGTTCTTTCTTCTTCTTCATATCTCCAAAAGTTAGGACTCTAGCTAGATCAACATGTTCCACATAAATTGTAGATTGTGTGTGATATCCAAGTCCTCTAAGGTATAGCTTCATCAAATGTTTCCATGCAGGAAATTTATCTCAATTGAGCTTGGGTACTTCTCTTTTAGACATATTTATCTTTGTCCTTTTAGTACTTTCAAACTAGTTCTCTAAAGTATATGGCTCTAATGCCAATTGTTGGAATACTTTAGAATAACCATGTGGGGGTGAATCAATTATCCAAGGTTCAGATGTATAAACAAAATTTTTCACAACTTAGTGAACCTATAAAATATTCATACTCATGCATCCATAAGATTATGCAATCACTAAAACTTGCAGGTTACTATCAAATCAACTTGCAGAAATGTAAATCATGAAACATAATAGATTCATCAACACACTTGACACAATGATTTACATGGAAACCCAATTTGGGAGAAACAAACACTAACATACTACTCATTTTCACTCTTCTAAACTGATGCTCTATGAAAGGCAAACCTCGTTAAAGGTCACAATACACACTATTAAATATGACCTAGTTATGGGATTTCAATCACCCTATTAGAAGTGAGCCTTTTTAGAAGACTTTAGGCTATTCACTTGGAATGCCACTCGGTTAAAGTATTTAAAAATTACTATTAGGTCAACCTTAATCCAAAGGATGTACCCTACAATGATACAATTGTTAGAGAGTAATAGTAGAGCTTTAATCTAATACAACTTAAAACTTCTCTTGTAGATTAAAGATCTTTGTTCAGTCCTCAATTCTACTTAGCCTTCATATTTTGCAGATCTTATAGCTTGTTCCCCCTTCAAGCATTCATCTCCTTAAGCCTTTTTCTTAGCATGTAATTCTAGAATCTTCTCTAGCTCACTTGATGAAGCAAAACCCTTCACTCCTTGTCTCCCTTAGGTTCTCGCACATGAAAAATTTGCTTCATGACCAAACATTCTTTTAAGTAGGAAATTAAGATATTTTCCCACTCATTTTCAATCTTCTAATTTTAGGGTTTGGATGGATTAGGTATGATACAATGTATCTACACCATATCTCATATCTTCTTTTAGAAACTCCTTCTAGAATCCATTTGAATTTACCTATAAATAGTTTACCTCAAATTTTGTTCCACTAGCTCATCAACCTTATCTTTCACCTGGTTCAAAAAATTCAAGAAAAAAAACTTGTCAGCTCAGGGTCAATGAATCTTTGATCTCTCAAATAATGCAGTAGCTTGGCATTATCAGTCTTCTGATGCTTGACACATACTGCATTTCTTGGTATCCACTATGAAATTACTTGGCACCTACTAAAGTTTACTGATGCTCAACATCACCTAAAATTTACTTAGCATCAACTATTTTTCTAAGCATACAATAGAATGAACTTTAACTTTTCTCCAACTAACTTTTTTCTTGGCTTGCACTAACTTTTCTTGGCACCTACTATCCACTCAGTCAAGCTTTGGAGACAAAATTTGTGTAACTTTTTCTTCTAAACTTTCTAAGTGTAGCCAACCTTTGTAACCTTAAGTAGATTATCAATACATCATGTCATCACTATCTTAACTAATCCTTGTACTTCATTGCATAATCATACCTTAACCTTTCCTCTAGGTGCTTTTGTTACATCTCATCGATCAAATCCTCTTCATCAATCAACTAAGTGATAGTACTTGAATCTTATAAGCAATTGTTTTACCAAAAAATAGCAAGTTTGGCATTAGTGACAAAATAATTATTGAAACACATAGTCCACTTCAATAATCTCCTTCTTCTAATCATCTTTCTCAATAATGATCTTTTAAATCAGATATCAATAACTAGAACTAATAGGTAGATCAAGATGTTGGAAATATAGATAAAGTAACTAAGAGGGGGCATGAATCAGTTACCACAAAATATATCCATAGATCCTTTAGATGTCTGACTAAACTAATTAATGTTGTCACTCGATAAACACACTATAAATGTTGTAACTTGGTAAATGCAAAGTATGTTTAAATTTAGCAAATCTAACATCAATAGTAATAATTTGCAAGCATGAGAGAAAAGAAATGAACACAAGATACACTCAATTTAACATGGAAACCCAATATACAAAAACAACCAACATAACTAGTTACTATTTTCACTCTTCTGAAGTGAGTCCTATTAGGAGCCAACCTAGTTAAAGGTTACAAAAAACACTATTAGGTGTGACCTTGTTAGAGGATTCAATCACCCTTTAAGGAGTGGCCTTGTAAGAGGTCTTAAAACAATTCAATGGAACTGTCACTTTTTTAGAGGATTTACAAATGGCTATTAAACCAACTCTATTAAGAGATTTTGGATCACTACTACAATGGTAAGAAAGTAACAATGAAATGACCTAATTATTATTCTACTTCATACTAGATCCTTCCTAATTGAATATTAATTTACTGCTCCACAAGGATATTTGACCATCCTTCAAGTTCACTTACACACTTTCCTTCTTAATCAATCAATACACTTACATACTACTAAAAATCGCAACTTGACCTGATATTTATATTGTTTAGATTGTCAAGTCAGTTCAATACAAATTGCAATGACCAATAATCATCACCATAGTCGGCTGGAATCAATACTTGAAATAATTAAACTTCTTATGTCAAAACAACAAAATCCTTCAATATCTGACCCAACTTGATAAACACTGGTCCTAAAATGATTCCCTGTGTTAACCAATAGAAGCTTAGTTAACACTACAAACTTGCAAAGTCCTTTGGCAATAGTGAACTCAGTTAATACTAACTCTGACCACTTTCCTTCATTAACCATGAGCACTTGCTTAACATTGCTTCCTCCTAGAATTCTTTCCATGCCCGAGTGAGCTTGGTAGACAATGTCTCTATAGAGTAATTGGCAAGAATACTTAGTAGACAAAGAAAACTATCTTGCTAACCAAGTGAGCTTGGTAAGCATTGACTGACAATTGATATGACATTTGTGTAACATCAAAGACAACACACAATTAGTCAATTATATCCAACAATCTCCCTCTTTGGCATTAATGGCAACACAACATGTCATAGCACAATGAAATTTGAAAATAATACTTTCTCTAATAGAAAGTTTCTCCCTCTTTAGATTTTTATACCACAAGCTTCTCTTTTATGCAGTAATCTCCCTCTGTGAAGGAAATACATAGCTTCTTACACAAAACAAATTTTAGAAAGATATGATAGTAAAATTATCCCTCTTTGAAAACACATGCCAAAGATGATACATACCAAATTAGTATCAATGTACCTTGTGTTAGGATTAAACCACAGATAGAAATAACAATTTCATGCATATATAACCTATTGGGACTCAAAATTGCCTTCTCGATTTTGAGTACCATTGAGTACCAAGGATTCATGACTCACCACTTTCGGAGTGTCTATTTTACATACCTAAGAACCTATGTTTCAAATTTTTAGTTGTTTCGAGTCTATTTGACTAGGTTTTGAATCCCTTAAATTTGGTAGTTTAATGTTTTCATGCTGATACAATTTGTTCATAATTCTGGGAAGCCTTGTTTGACATGTTCTAACATTGATCTAGTTCATAGAAATGATAAAATTCCATTTTTTTTGCATTTTAGATATCAAAGAATTGTTATGTTTCAAGTTTCAGCTGATGATGAATCCCTTTGATTAGTTTTGAAATGCGATTCCAAATAGAATTTCTAGCTTTTTGCTGGTGCTAGTATTTGCAGATTTGTCGGGACCCCTGTTTGTGATGTTATAATTTCAAATCTGTGATAGGTGAGATCAAATGGATTGTACCACTATGTTATCCTCTAAAAATAATTTAAGTATGCCAAGTTTTAGGTCTTGATGAATCCATTTGCATACTTTCTTAGGTCAATTCCATTTGCAAAAATTGCTTTTCTGCCATTGTTTCAATTTGCAAACTCTGAGTAGCCTACTTTGACCATTCTCCATTTGTGCCCAATTATTCATCATGAATCTAGATCATAGATCCATATTCTCCTCATGACAAAGAACCAATGCCCTAGATTTTGTCTTCCCAAGTGTCAATTTACCCAATTTTCAAAGCCAAATCCAAACCCAATTTAGTATTTTCTGACATGTTTTCTTGAAGGTAGTTCTGAGAAGTCAACTTTGATGGTCAATATCTTTTCACCCCAAATTTTTTAGGAGACAAGATTCAACAAGGTGAAATTGTATGGAACAAAGAATCAATGGGTCAAATTTCAAAGCCTAGTCAGAGGTTTTGATCATATTTTAAAGCCAATCAAAGGAGCTCTTAGTGCAAATTTGATAGTTGGTAGAAAGTGATAAATTGAGTTTTTATCAATTAGTCAGTGATCAAATTTTATTCTAATTATATCGATATGATCAGTGGGTTAGTTTGATGGTTCAGTTGTTCAAAAGAAAAAAAGAAATAGCTGGCCCAACTTTGGGGTCCGACTGATTCCATTAGGCAAAATAGTCAAAGAATGAAAATAATGACTCAAAATCACAATCTAATCAAGGTAAGGTAACTTCAAACAAAAGGGACTCATATAATTCAAGGTGACGAACAAAAGGAAGAGATAATAGGTTCAAGCCTTATTTTCTCAAGATTTGCATGATCTTCATCACAAAGATGTTCTTGCCTGTGGAAGAAAATGGTTCCTCATCTGGTTTAATGCATCCTTTGTGGGTTGTATAGAAACCAAAATAATAAGTGATAGACAATAGACCAATGTCTGTGGAGAGTGGCATATGACATAGATCTGGAAGACAGTATCCCCTAACTCATGGAAGAGGAGAGTTTAACGTAGAGGGAGCTAGTTAGCATAAGCAAGGAGAGATCTATGCCGCAAAAGAACCCAACCAAGAACATAGTTGTCCACCAAAAGGAAATCTCACCCCATGCTAAAACAAGAAGAAGCAATGTTTCAAACATTCAATGCATGTTTTCAAAAGAGAAATCTGCTATAAGGCATAGTGGCATGCTACAAGGAAGCCCCATGTAAATGAGCCAAAAGAGAAGAAAATTAACTAAAAGGAGGTATGTGCAAACAAAAGTATATGGAAGAAAAGCTACCATGTCTTAGAGTGACTGCGTGTGAGAAAAAAGCCATGTTAACAAAGAAAATGGATGAGATGAAATCACACCAAGTGTTTGAAGGGCAATCCATGCTAAAACAAGGAGCTTGCAAATATTGTTTCATTGCAGTGAGTGATTTGCATTTACCCCTTTGGAGCTTGCAACTAGTTTTAAAGGATTTGTAATCCCTACTAAGAAATCTAAAATTTAACAATATTGAAAGACCCCAGCAACCAAGGGCATTTGATTGAAAGAAATAGAGTAGTCAGTCGACATGTTAATGAATAGTCAATGGCACCTTACGCCCATATAGAGGAAGCATGTTAAGAAGGAGCAGCACATAAACAAGAGTGAGATGCCATTTCATAAGAAGAAGTCATATGCTAAAGGGCACATTGATTTGAATAGGGTAAAGTCTTATTTGAATCTGCAAGGGAGGAGCCCCATGATAGAGAATCAGTGTATGAAACAAAGAGGCAAGTTGCCTAGGCAAGCCATCCATACAAGAAGGATCCCACACCTCTAAAACTAGCTGCCCACACCTTCTAATAGAGAGTTCATCACCACAGTAAGAAAGAAGCTAATGCAAATTCAAAGGAAGAATCTACCTAGGAAATTAAAGAGTCATCCCACACACAAAAAAGTGGAAGATTGTAATAAGAAGTTGTTTGGAGTAGGTAGGATAGGGGACATTCAAGAAATTGAAAGGAACATTTCAAAGGATCCTCCACACCCACATAAAAGGGCAGCCCATAGTAAAAATGGGAGCAAGGAAGAGCAATGGTAACTTATCTATCCCACATGCTTCATGGGTGAAAATTTTCAAGTGTTTAAATGCAACCCTTTACAAATGGTTAGTGTCTGAAAAGATACCGCTTTTAGAAGGAAACACTTGTGTAGTGGGACCTGACTCCGATGATGTCAACTGACAGGTTGCCCAAGTGTTAGTTTGAACAAAAATGTAGGTACAATGACACAACACCAAAAATAGAGATGGAATGAGATCATGCCACATGGCCTATCATGTGGTTTTCGCTGAGTCACTATACAAAAAGATGTAGGGGAGTTACTATAGTGACATAGCAAGTGCCTAGGTGGTAGGACTAGTTGGCAATGAGGTGGTGATGACATGGAACTAATATGGGAGGAGAGATCATATGAGGTCACTGAAAAACTCACCAAAATCCAGTGGTTGCCATGTCGCCACAGGAAAATGGGAAAATTTCTGGCAAGCAACATGGCAACTCATCAAAAAATTCAAGAATCTAGTAGAATATAAGGTGGGTCTTCCTCTGGTGCCAATGGCCAATTGCAAAGTGACATGTGGCACTAGTTAGATGGTCAAAGCCAATCAAAGATTGACAAGTGGCATTTCCAAATTGATTGAAGGGTAGAAGAGGAGTTTTCAAATAAAAAGATATCTCTATGCATGTTATGTCATAAACTTGAAAATTTTGATTTCAATGATTGAATATTCTATAGTTCCAACTATAGAGTATTTAAAAAAAAATTATTCTATTTTTTTAATTGCAAACCTGTGAATAGAGGTCCGATCTTTAGAAGGTCATAGCAAGAGCTATTTTTATCAAAAAATGGCACTCCAATATACCACCAGAACCGAGAAGAGATGAGCTTTCTAAATATGAGGTTAGATTATGCACAGGTACTCACCAATTCAATCTATAGGCCAATTTGTAAAATTTGGGGCATTCTCAGTAGAATGGGTGTTTTTCATGATGGAGTATCAAAGTTGGTTACAAGGAAGATTTGAAGACCTTTTGAAGCCTGAATGTGAAAAAAATAACCTAGAAAAGGTTATATTGGCTTCTTAAAGTCATATTGAACTAATTTTCACTTTTACCGTGAGTTTCTTTTTGGTATCAAAATTAGTTATGATAGTGAATCAAATATCTCAGATATTTCTTGCCTAGTAGAAGCCAAATGATGAGGATTTGATATTTAGTGACAGAGAGAAGGTAGAGAGAGGCTTTTTCAACTTCTTGGGAAGGAATTCTAAAGGAAAACATGTCAAATGTAGAGCAGATCTAGGAATTCTTTCCTCCTATATCATTCTCATTCCTTCTCATTGTAGAGGTTCTAGTTTTTCACTATGAGACCATTGGTTCCAGTTCTTTGGAGAAAATTTGCACATTACTGTGATAACAGGTTTTGGTTCTAGTCTTGATGTATTTCCAATACTATGACATCATTCTTTAGCATAATTCTCTCATGTGAATAGCAGTGCTAGAGATAATATAGATAGTTCAGATCTATTAGGTTGTTTCATGTTTCAATTTCATGCATTTGACTGTATTGTTTCAAGAAAATGAGTACATATGAGCAATAATTTCACTAGTTTCATTCTAGTTCTTCTCTCTTATCTCAGCAATCTGTAAGTCTTATGTGGTCTTGGAACAAAGATCTAAGATCCATTTGCATCCCCTTCAGGTTGTATGTTTGATGTATTTTGTTGTTGGATCAAAGGGCCAAGTAAATGCTTGATATGTTTAACAAGGTTATTGGTTACTTGAGAAGGATATTTTGTGAGAATGAGATTTGAATGAATACTGATGTTCGAATAACAAGTTGATTAGATAGATCTGATGTCTGCATATATGAAATATGTCCTAATATCACATATTTGCATTTTGAATTCATGGAATTGCCCAATGGATTAGGCATTGAACAGTTATAGGATCACTTGTTATACTACTACATATTTGAGGTTGTGTTGAATCAACATCATTAATCAAACATTTCCCCTTTTATATTGAAAGTTATTCAAAGTTTAACCCACACTGAGCTTGCCAATTTCATGAATCATGTTCTTAGCTATCTCATGCTATTGATTTCGTGGTTAAGTATAGAAGATTTAGGGGTTTCATCTATTATCCTAGATCCTTATTATGCTCATTGCATTGGTCACATGATCAGATCTTAAGAGGTTCACCCACCTAGGTTTCATAGAGCCTGTAGTGCAGAAGGAGTGTAGCCTTATAGTTGGCCTAGGTTCTTGGTGAATTACATCCGTTATTGGAGATAGCTACCCATAGATGCATTCTTGCCTTGTATGCTTGGTTATTGAAACACTGTTAAATCAGGAGCCAAAAAAATGGTGACTCTACTAGGGACTTGTATTGAGTCTAAATGATAGAAAAACCTTGAAAATTTGAAGAAGATTCAATACATCAAAAAGAATTTTCTATAGTAGCAGGGTTGTGAGGTGTTCTTCATATCCTTGCTAACTTTTGTGTTCCCCAGTAACCTTTATTCTCTTATAGCAATAGTTCTCAAATTGGATGAAAATTGTGTTGAGAAATGAGTAAATCCTCAATTAGTTCAATTTGGTGTCAATTGTTGTTATAAAGTTTCAAAGTCAATGGAATGATCAGTATCTTGTTCTCTTTTCAAAATATTTGAGGATTTGCAAGTTATTTCATGTTGAAAGTCTAGTTCAAAATTAGATCAGTAATAATTTGTGTTTCAAAATCTTTTCTCACAATTGTGAGTGGTGACTCTATCTCTATAACCAATGGTATTTCATTGTATGTGTATTTTATTGAGGTCTTTTAGCAAATTCTTGGGCATATCTGAATTCATTGTTGAATTTTTTGTGTGAAAAGAGAAGTGTTGTCTAGATCTAATGCTATTGAAGAAGTTATGTTTTAGCTTTGTTTAAAAGTTTCAAATTTAAGATAAATCTGAAGAAGGTTTCTTCTATCTGCTGATTGTTTCAAATAAATTTGTAATTTTATTCAAACGTAATTCAATTCATGTCTCACTTAATGTGAGTGGTGACTCAAAGTTAATCTCTGTACCAGTGTAGTATTATGCATGAATTTTGATTAGTTGTTGTAGGAGAAGAAAAAATCTGAAGAGGTTGAAACATTTGAATGGTTGCAAGATTTGTGGTGTGTTGATTCAAAAGGTTCAGTAAGGATTTGATAAGACTTTGGGTCTACTATTGTTAATGGTAGGTAGAGAACTGTCAGCCATCTAGATCTTGAGGTATTCTCATTTTCATGTATTCTCTTTTCATGAAAATTAATTGTGAAAAGTGTTCTCCATCAAGTGAATTTTAGCACTAAAAGGAGGAGAATAGTTTAAAAGGTTTTGTACACTTTATTGGACTAAGCTTCAGAAGTTTTTGTATTTAAGTTGTGAAGTGTATTTGAAGAAATTCATTTGGTAGAGAGTTGTGTAAGCCTACTGCAAGTTACAAATCAAAATTTATTATGGGTGAATGAGCTTCATATCTTTGAAGAATGTCAAGTTTCATTTCATCTAGTATGTAGTTGGTTAGTGAAATTCCTAGATCTATTTCTACCAAGAGATATATTCCATTAAATTTTGATGGCATTCATGCTTTCTTGAATGTCATTCCTAATGATGTTAGAAATAAATTGCCTAAGTTTAGAGGGAACCATTTTGTTTCAGCTAGTCATCATGTGGAGTTGTTTACTGATTTGATGGGTGACTATGGGATTGCTCATGAGGACGTGCACATGAAGTTATTCATTCAAACTTTGGAAGGTGATGCTAGAGACTAGTTTTATTTTTTACTAGCACATTCTATTTCATCATGGGGTGAGTTGCATTTAGCCTTCATGGAGCAATTTGGAGAACGGGTAAGGATATCTAATTCTTATGACAAGTTTTTGAGGATTCATATTGAGAGTGATGAACTTGTCCCTCAATTTAACATCAGATTTGCGAGAGTTTTGAATGAAATCCCTGAGAGTTATAGACCCAATGATCAAATGTGTTTTTCTATTTACTTTGATGCATTTGGCAAGAAAATAAACTATCTACTAAGGGATAAAGAACCATAGACATTGTATCAGGCTTTTATGACCACTAGGGATATTGAAAATAATTTGAAATATGGATTGACTAAAAGTCATTTTGCTAAAAATATGTGCCAATATAATTTATCCAAAAGAAAGGATGAAGGTGATATTGATGCTTCAATTTCAAATCCGGATATCAACACCCCTGCTATAAGTTTTAATCAGATTGAAAATTCAAATCAAAATGTATGTATAAGGAAGATTAGCTCAATTACAAATGAAGATACATATATTTATGATGCTACAGTAGTAAGACATATTTGAGACTTTGATAAAAATCAGCAATTTATTGATATTGTAGATCAAGGATTAGCTAGATTAGTGAGTTCTTGTAATGCTGATTATGTACCTAATGATGTTGCTAATGAAATTTAGCACCTAGATCTCAATTTTGTGCAAGTGAGGAGGCTAAAAGTTATCTCTATGATCATGGGTTTGATGTTGTTGATCTGACATTCCATGGAGAGATAACGCATGAATGTAATTTACATTCATCTCATTTTTAGTCAGAAGAACAAAGTGCATATGTTTCTAATGTTTCAACAATAGATGGTACTATGGATTCACTTGATTAGCTAGATATGCAAGAAGTGATTTATCTTATTCATAGATTGCATCATGTTGAAAGTGTTATTAAATCTAAATTTGAAAGACAGTCATCTCAATGTGAGTATGAAGAAGCTGAAATTCATGTTTCAAGTGATGACAATAAAGTTGCTGATTTGATGTATTATCAAGAGGCATCATATCAAGGAGATGATGAAAGTGGTTACTCAAATAAAAGTGAGTAAAATAACACTACATTTGCAACTTCATATGAGTCTAATGCTAACTGGGAAGAAGAAAGAAATGATGGAAGTGAACATTCATCTAAAGGTGAAGGTATGACTTCCTTTTCTAAATCTAAAAAGGAAAGTGCATCTCAATTTTTGCATCATACAAATCAGTTAGCCAATGAAGAGTTTAAGAGTGATTTGTCTTCAAGGTATGAAGATAAAGAAATGTTGAGTTTAGTTGATGTTAATGATTTTGAATATGAAGATTTCAATAAAGGGTTGTCAAGTGCTTTTACATTAGACAATAAAGATCCAGCATATAGTGAGGTGTTTAGAAATGAATCATGGTTTATCTGAGATGGTTACCCTAAACAAGATGATGAAGATAATGTAATTATGGACACTATATATTTGGTAGAAGAAATAGCAAGTGAATCTTCATATAATTCAAACTTTTCTTCATAAATTGAAACTCTCCATGAGGATGAAATGGGTAGTGAATTTAAAGTATATACTAACGCTTTATATGATGAAGTGTGTGATGATGAGCAACCCATGTTTTGTCCAAGTGTTCAAAGAGGATCCCTACATGGAGTCATTAACCCATTGTTTGAAGAGGATATGGAGGTTTCAGATTTAGCTGGATTAGATGTAAATGGTGATACACTATCATACTGTTGTAACAAATCAAAATATTGCTCTTCCATTTGCGATATTGAATCTTCTAATGATGCTACATTTTATGAGTTTGAAGATGAGGTACTTGATGGAGTTTCCTTTGAAAATCAATGTGTCCCTCATGGTAAGTTTTTTTATGATTCCTATGAGGTAAAAACTAATCAGCACTTCAATTGTGAAGATATATCGGGTGGTTGTCAAGTGATTTCAGATTTTGATGGTGGTGTTATGTATGAATATAAATCTGATTGCTCATTTGAAATTCAGCTGGAAACACTTGAAGCAATGCAAAGTCAAGGTGAGTTGAAAATTCATGATATATATAAATTTTTCTATGAAGTTGAATATGAGCACTTTGTGTTTCAAGTAGATAGCATGCATGAATAAGTCAGTAGGGATTAATTTTAGTTTGATGTTGACATTCATGAGCATGTTGGTTTTATCTTTCATAGTGAACAAAAGGTTGAAGTTATGTCAAGTTTTCATATGCACTATGAAAGTAATGGTGATGATTTTGTTTTTCCAAGTGATTCATTTCATGATGTGTATCTAATTGGTGAAACCGATATGAGTGATAATTCCAGTTTACCTTATGATGAAAGGAATGAAAATTAGGTATATGACAGAGGTAAAAAAATTTGTTGAAGTTTAGTGGCCTAGGGTCATCGTGTGTACATAGTAGTTGTAGTTGTTATTGCTTTCAATAAAGCTATTCAAGAGAAATTTTTGGGAATGGTCTGCTTCTTCCAAAGATCTAAATCCTTGCCATGCTTGCAAGGGACATACATCCCTAGATAAAGCCACTATTGGGACTCAAAATTGCCTTCCTAATTTTGAGTACCATTGAGTACTAAGGATTCATGACTCACCACTTTGGAAGTGTCTAGTGTACATACTTGAGAACCTATATTTCAAATTTTGAGTTTTTTTGAGTCTATTTGACTAGGTTTTGAATCCCTTAAAGTTGGTAGTTTACTATTTTCATGCTGATATAGTTTGTTCATAATTCTAGGAAGCCCTATTTGACATGTTGTAACTTTGACCCAGTTGACCAAAATACTTAAATTTTGTTTGCATTGCATTATAGACATTAGAGGCTTGTTATGTTTCAAGTTTCAGCTCATGATGAATCTATTTGTTCAGTATTCAAACATGATTCCAAATGGAATTTCTATCTTTTTGTTGGTGTCAGTATTTGCAGATTTGTTAGGACCCCTATTCATGATGTTATAATTTGAAATTTGTAATAGGTGAGATTGAATGGATTGTACCACTATGTTTTCCTCTAAAAATACTTCTTGATGAATCCATTTGCATACTTTCCTAGATTAATTCCATTTGCAAAAATTGCTTTTCTACCATTGTTTCAATTTGCAAATTCTAAGTAGCCTACTTTGACCATTTTCCATTTATGCCCAATTATTTATCTTGAGCCCAAAACACAAATCCATATTCTCCTTGTGACAAAGAACTAACGCCCTAGTTTTTGTCTTTCCAAGTTTTAGTTTACCCAGTTTTCAAAGCCAAATCCAAACCCAATTTAGCATTTTCTGACACATTTTCTTGCAGGTAGTTCTGAAAAGTCAACTATGACGGTCAATATCTTTTCACCCTAAATTTTTCATGAGACAAGATTTGATAGGTGAAAGTGTGTGGAATAGAGAATCAAAGGGTCATTTTTCAAAGCCTAGTCAGAGGTTTGAATTAGTTTTTAAAGCCAGTCAAAGGAGCTCCTGGTGTAAATTTGATAGTTGGAAAAAAGTGATAAATTGAGTTTTTAACGATAAGTCAGTGACAAAATTTGATTCTAATTAGTTTGAGATGATTAGTGGGTTAGATTGATGGTTCAGTTGTTTGGAAACAAAAAAAATTTACCCAGACCCACTTTGGGGTCTGACTAATTCCATCAGGTAGAATGAGTCAAAGAATGAAAATAATGACTCAAAATCTCAATCTAATCAAGGTAAGGTAACTTCAAACAAAAGGGACTCATATAAGTCAAGGTGAAGGACAAAAGGAAGAGATGATAGGTTCAAGCCCTATTTTCTTAGGAGTTGCATGATCTTCATCACAAATATGTTCTTGCATGTGGAAGAAATCGGTTCCTCATCTTGTTTAATGCATCATTTTTGGGTTGTATGGAAACCAAAATAATAAGTGATAGACAATAGACCAATGTGTGCTGGAGAGTAGTGTATGAAATAGATCTAGAAGATAGCATCCCCAAACTCATGGAAGAGGAGAGTTTAATGTAGAGGGAGCTGACTAGCATAAGCAAGGAGAGATCTATGCTACAAAAGAACTTGATCAAGAACATAGTCATCCACCAAAAGGAAATCTCACCCCATGCTAAAACAAGAAGAAGCAATGTTTCAAACATTCAACACATTTTTTCAAAAGGGAAATCTGCTATAAGGCATAGTGGCATGCTACAATTAAGCCCCATGTAAATGAGCCAAAAGAGAAGCAAATTAACAAAAAGGAGGTCTATGCAAACAAAAGTATATGGATGAAAAGCCACCATGTCTCAGAGTGACCAAGTACGAGAAAAAAACCATTTTAACAAAGAAAAGGGATGAGATGAAATCACACCAATTGTTTGAAGGGAAATCCATGCTAATACAAGGAGCTTGTAAATATTGTTTCGAGTGATTTGTGTTCACCCCTTTGGAACTTGTAGCTATTTTTAAAGGATCTGCAATCCCTGCTAAGAAATCTAAAAGTTTTCCATATTGAAAGACCCCATGCAACCAAGGGCATTTGATTGAGAGAAATAGAGCAGTTAGTCAACATGTTAATGAATAGTCAATGGCACCTCACACCCATATAGAGGAAGTATGTTAAGAAGGAGCAGCATGTAAACAAGAGGGAGATGCCATTTCATAAGTAGAAGTCATACGCTAAAGGGCACATTGATTTCAATAGGGAAAAGTCTTATTTGAAGCTACAAGGGAGGAGCGCCACGATAGAGAATCAATGTATGAAAAAAAGAGGCAAGTTGCCTAGGCAAGCCATCCATATAAATAGGATCACATGCCTCTAAAACTAATTTTCCACACCTTCGAACAGAGAGTTCATCGCCATAATAAGAAAGAAGTTAACACAAATTCAAAGGAAGAATCTACCTAGGAAATTAAAGAGTCATCCCACGCACAAAAAAGTGGAAGATTGTAAGAAGAAGAAGCCATTTGGAGTTTGTAGGATAGGGGACATTCAAGAAATTAAAAGGAACATTTTTAAGGAGCCTCCACACCCACATAAGAGGGCAACCCACAGTAAAAATGGGAGCAAGGAAGAGCAATGGTAACTCATCTATCCGACATGCTCCATGGGTGAAAAGTTTCAAGTGTTTAAGTGCTACCTTTTACAAATGGTTAGTGTCTCAAAAGATACTCCTTTTAGAAGGAAACACTTGTTTAGTGGGACCTAACTCTGATGACATCAACTACAAGTCACCCAGGTGTTATTTTGAATGAAAATGTAGGTACAATGACATGGCACTAAAAATAGAGATGGAACGAGATCTTGCCACGTGGTAGATCATGCAACTGTCACTAAGTTGTTATACAAAAGGATGCAAGGAAGTTACTATAGTGACATAGCTAGTGCCTGGATGGTAGGACCAGTTGGCAATGAGGTGGCAATTACATGGCACTAACATGGGAGGACATATTAGATGAGGTCACTAGAAAACTTTTCAGAATCCAGTGGTTTGCATGTTGCCACCAAAAAATGGGAAAATTTCTGGCAAGCAATATGTCAACTCACTAGAAAATTCAAGAATCTGATAGAATATAAGGTGGGTCCCACTTTGGTGCCAATGGCCAATCACAAAGTGACATGTGGCATCAGTTGGATAGTCAGAGCCAATCAAAGATTGACAAGTGACATTGCTTGACTAATTGAAGCGTAGAAGAGGAGTTTTTAAAATAAAAAGATATCTCTATGCATGTTCAGTCATAAACTTGAACAAATTGATTTCAATGATTGAACATTTTATAGTTCCAACTATAGAGTATTTAAAAAATTTCAATTTTAATCTTTTAATTGCAAACCTATGAACAAAGGCTTGATCTTCAAAAGGCCATAATAGGAGCTATTTTTATCAAAAATAGGCACTCCAATATACCACTGGAACTGAGAAGAGACAAAAATTTTGAATATGAGATCAGATTATGCATAGGTGCTCACCGGTTCAATCTATAGGCCAATTTGTAAAATCTAGGGCATCCTCAATAGAATTAGTGTTTTTCATGATGGAGTATCAAAGTTGGTTACAAGGCAGATTTGAAGACCTTTTGAAGCCTAAATGTGGAAAAAACAACCTAGAAAAGGTTATATTGGCTTCTTGAAGTCATATTGAACTAATTTTTACTTTTACTGTGAGTTTATTTTTGGCATCAAAATCAATTATGATGGTGAATCAAATATCTCAAATATTTCTTGCTTGGTAGAGGCCAAATAATGAGGATTTGATATTCAGTTATAGAGAGAAGGTAGAGAGAGGCTTTTTTAGCTTCTTGGGAAGGAATTCTGAAGGGACACATGTCAAATGTAGAGCAGATCCATGAATTCTTTCTTCCTATATCATTCTCATTCCTTCTCATAGTAGAGGTTCCAATTTTTTACTTTGAGACCATTGGTTCCAGTTCTTTGGAGAAAATTTGCACATTACTGTGATATCAGGTTTTGGTTCCAGTCTTGATGTATTTCCAATACTATGACACCATTCTTTAGCATAATTTTCTCATGTGAATAGCAGTTGTAGAGATAATATAAATAGTTCAAATTAGTTAGGTCATTTCATGTTTTAATTTTATGCATTTGATTGTATTGTTTCAAGGAAATGAATACATATGAGCAATAATTTTATTAGTTTCATTCTAGTTCTTGTCTACTAGCTTAGCAATCTATAAGTCTTATGTGGTCTTGGAATAAAGATTTGAGATCCATTTGCATCCCCTTCAGGCTGTGTGTTTGATGTATTTTGTTGTTTGATCAAAGGGAGAAGTAAATGCTTGATATGTTTAACAAGGTTACTGTATCACCTAGTTTAGTAGTGCAAATTGAAAACTAACTATTAAATGAAAGCTTTAACCATACTAAACATGGAAAACACTTAAGATAGGACCAAAGAAGAAAAAATTGAGGAAAGTAGACCAGAGATGGTAAACTCCTCAAGTGCTTCTCATGATGATGAAGCTATGTCCCTAATTTAAGGCATGTATGCTCACAAGTTATGCTCAAGCTTAGATGGATGGATGGAATGCATGAGGCAAGGTTTCAATAATGGATTCATGGAGTGACTCCAACATTATAATGGTATTTTGGTAGTTTATGAGCTCTCAAAATAGCATTATAAATTTGCATGGAGGATGGATTATTTTAGTGAAGGTGGGAGGTTCAATTTATAGGCCAAGGGTTAGAGGAATGGAGGGCCAAGATACAAAGATGACAAGATGGTGAGGGAGGGCTAGGATGTGCTCAAAGGGGAGCACATGGATTGTGCTTGTTTAACACCAATGGGGAGGTGACACTTGTCACAAGGAGGATGAGTGTGAGAGGATAGGATAAGGGTTGGTCAAAGGCTTGATGAGGGTGGTTGACTTTGCAAGACTCATGAATGAAGGTGTAAGAGCCATTAAGAGGAGTGTAAGAGATATTTAAGGGTCATTTATGTTGGAGGGTGAGGGGAAGATATTTTTTGACTTTAGCTTGGGTTAGCAAGTCTTAACCCATGTTTATGATTGTGCACATTATTAGAAGAGGCTTAGGATTAGCTTAGAAGGGGGGTTAGGGAGTAAGTGATTTGGCTTTGATGGGATGGGTTAGTTAGGTGGCTAAGTGAGTTTAGTATGGGTGAATGGGTTGGATTAGGGGTTAGGATAAGATTTAGGAAGGCTTTTGAATTTAGATATTTTATTAAATGATTTATTTAATAAAATGGGGAGTGTGGCATTAAATTGAATAGATTTAATGATTTATCCAATTTAATGGAGGAATAGGGATTTAATTGATGAATTGATTTTGGGTGATCATTTGATTTTATCAATTGGACTATAGTTAATTAAATTAATTAATTAACTAGGGGATGAAAATTAATTAATTAAATAGTAAATATTTAATCAATAATGTCCTAAGAGATGACTAAATATGATTACCTATTGATGTAATCAGATTTAGGTGTCTACAATTACTAGTTACTTGAGAAGGATATTTTGTCAGAATGAGATCTGAATGAACACTGATGTCTGAATCACAAGGTGATTAGATAGATATAATGTTTTGGTATATGAAATATATCCTGATGTCATAGATGTATGTTTTGAATTCATGGAATTTCCCAATGGATTAGGCACTGATTAGTTATAGGATCACTTGTTATATTGCTACATATTTTAGGTTGTGTTGAATCAACATCATTAATCAAATGTTTCCCCTTTCATGTTGAAAGTTATTCAAAGTTTAACCCACACTTAGCTTGCTAGTTTCATGAGTCATGTTCTTAGCTATCTCATGCTTGTGATTTCATGGTTAAGTATAGAAGATTTAGGGGTTTCATCTATTATCCTAGATCCTAATTATGCTCATTGCACTAGTCACATGACCAGATCTTAAGAGGTTCACCTACCTAGGTTTTAGAGAGCCTGAAGTGCAGAAGTAGTGTAGCCTTATACTTGGCCTAGGTTCTTGGTGAATTGCATCTGTTGTTGGAGATAGCTACCCATAGATGCATTCTTGCCTAGTATACTTGGTTATTGAAACACTGTTAAATCAGGCGACAAAATAACCAATAATAGAAAATAATAGATCACATAGAAAAAAACACAAAGCACCAAGATTTAATGTGGTTCATCCAATCCTTGGACTATATCCACCAAATAGAAAGTCTGATATTATTATGATCTAGTTATTACAACCTGATTACAATCTGTAATCCTTTACAGCTCAATATCGCCACAAGAACCAATTTCACATCACAACATAATAAAAATACTTAACCCTAAGCCCTTTTATACAAGTAATTTTATGTTGCTTTAGGGTTACAACATGTCAGCCATATGTCAGCCACAATGTCAACCCCAACCCAAAAGAATTTATGAAGTATATATAGTACTTTCCTGATCAGTCACCACAAACTAACAATCTCCCACTTGGGAACTAATTTGGCTTCACACTAAACAAAAGTCTCCCACTTGGAGATCGATCCTATAGCTATGCCACTACTCCATGAGACTCCCACTAGATCAAACCACCCTAGACTCTACTATTCTTTTATTCATGTTCAGTCTAGAAGACCAACTGAAGCTGAAGAGGAGTTTAGCTTCTCCCTTGTTATGACCTTGGTGAACATATCTGCTAGATTCTCATCTATATGTATCTTGTCTAGCTTTAACTATCCATCCTCCAAAACTGACCGAATGAAATAGTACTACAACTATATGTGTTTGGTCATTGAATGCAAAGCTAAATTTTTTGCAAGATGAATGGCACTCTAACTATCTATGAACAAATAATTATCCTTCTGAGGATGTCCCAATTCTTCCAAGAAGAACTAAAGCCATATCATCTCCGTGGCTACCTCTATAGTACCAACATACTCTACCTCTCTAGTGGATAAAGCATTAATATTTTGTAATCTAGAAACCTAGCTCATGGCTTCCCCGTCAATAGTAAAGACAAAAACTATAGTGTTCTACCTGGTATCAATATCCCCTACCAAATTTGAGTCAACATAGCCCTGTAAATTAGTAGTAGAGCCCCCAAAGTGTAAACACTTATTAGATGTTCCTCTCAAATATCTAAGAATCCATTTAACCGCATTCCAATGCTCAATTCTTGGATGACTCATATACCGACTAATGACTCCCATTGCATGTGTAATATCTAGCCTAGTGCATACTATAGCATACATCAAGCTTCCTATAGCTAAAGCATAGGGTACCTTGGACATATTATCCTTCTCTTCCTATGTATTAGGACACATCTGTTTAGTTAACTTCAAATGACTAGGTAAAGGTTTGCTGACAGCTTTAGCATTCTCCATAGAGAAATGTTGCAACACTTTCTCAACATAATCAACCTGAGATAACATCAATTTCCTATTCTTCCTATCTCTGCAAATCTTCATACCAAGGATTTGTTTTTCTACCCCCAAATCCTTCATAAAAAATGCATGTGCTAACTAGCATTTTAGCCCTTTAATGTGATCCATGTTAGACCCAACTACAAGCATATCATCAATATATAAACATAAAATAATGTAGCTATTCTCATCCAACTTCTTAAAATAAACACAGTGATCTAAATGACACCTATTTATCCATCCTCATGCATAAAAATATCAAATTTCAGATACCACTTCCGAGATGCTTGCTTCAAGCCATATAAACTTTTCTTCAATTTCCACACTAAGTTCTCCTTACCTTTGACCTCAAATCCCCATGGCTAAGCTATATATATTTCTTCATCCAAATCACCATGAAGAAACGCTATTTTAACATTAAGCTACTCTAAATGCAAATATTTAGTAACCACAATACTTAAAACAGTATAGATAGAAGTCATTTTAATAACAAGAGAAAATATCTCATCAAAATCAATTCCTTTTTTCTGTGCAAATCCTTTTACAACTAACCTAGCTTTAAATCTTTTCTTACCTCCTTCCTCTTCGTTCAACCTATAAACCCACTTATTTTGTAAAGCCTTTTTACCTATAGGCAACTTGCATAAATCTCATGTCTTATTCTTCAGCAAAAAGTCCATTTCATCTTTCATTGCAAACTCCCACTAAATCTTAGTATCCACCTGCACAACTTCATCATAACATTCAGGTTCACCAGCATTAGTAAGTAAAATAGAATACAAAGAGGTAAAAAATATTTGTGGAGGTCTAATTTTTCTTGTTGACCATCTAATATTCATCAGTGTGTGCGGTATTTTTTGTTGTGGTTGTTGTACATCATGAGGAATGGCTAGAACATCAACTTTTGGAGTATCATCCAGCACTACATAATCATCTTCTTTCTTCTCATGTTGCTGCAATAGATCTTTATACAACACTTTCTCATTGAATATGACATCTTTGCTTCTTACAATTTTCTGACTTTCAAAATCCCAAAGCCTATAACCAAATTCATTAATCTCATATCCAAAAAACACACATTTCTTTGACTTAGCTTCTAACTTGGTTCTATTTTTAGAATCTTTGTGAGCAAATGCTTCACAACCAAAGGTTTTGAGAAAAGAATAACTCACCTTCTTACTAGTCCATGCTTCCTCTGGAATACCACAACCCAAAGGAGTAGAGGGGCCTCTATTAATCAAATATATAGTAGTATTGATATCCTCTACCCACATGTGTAAAGTCAACCCAACATGCCACATTATGCTTCTTGCATGTTCCATTATAGTCTTGTTCATGCATTCAACCACTTCATTTTCCTGTGGAGTCCTTGGAATAGTTTTCTATCTAAGAATACCATTAGTAGAGCAATAACCTTCAAATTCATGACTACAATACCCACCACCATTATCAGATCTACGACATTTTAATTTTTTACCAGTCTCATTTTCAACCAAGCATTTCCATTTCTTAAAAGTTTGAAATGCATTAAATTTTTGTCTAAGGAAATAAACCAATACTTTTCTAGTTATGTCATCAATAAATGTAACCTAATAATGAGAGCCACCAAGAGAAGATATCTGAGTCAGTCCCCATGCATCGGTATGCACAAGCTCTAATTTCTCCTTTTTGTTTTCCTTCCCAATCTTTGCAAAACTCAATCTCTTTTGTTTTCCATGCACACAACTTTCATAAAAATCCATATTAACACATTTTAGACCTGGTAAAACTTTCTTTGAATGAATTACTTTTATACCTTTCTCACTCATGTGCCCAAGTCTATTGTGCCATAGCACTATATTAGAATCTACAGCAGCTATTTGTTCTCTCTACTCAACTGTAGGAATTGTTCCTAAACATTCATTTTTCTCTAAAACAATTAAAGTAGAAGGAACAATATGACCTATACAAAGATATAAGGTTCCTACTTTAACACCTTTTTCTACTACAAAGGAACCTTTTGAAACCTTTCAATTTTTATCATTAAAAGTAACTACACAACCCTCATCACCAAGTTACCCTTCTGAAATTAAATTCCTACTCAACCTTGGAGCATGTCTTACCTCAAGTAGTAGCCAATGATTCTCATTATGCAACTTAATATTAATTTTTTACCTTTTCCAACAATATGAAAAGGTTCATTATTCCCCGAATAAACAAGTCCAAAATCCCCTTGGACATAATCAATGAAATAACCTCTATGAGAGGTAGCATGAAATGAAGCACTAGAATCTAAAATCCATGAATCATCAACACTTTCTAAAGATAGAAGCAAAGCATCCTCTTCGAATTTTTCACTAACCACATTTTCCTCCTTGTCTCCATCTGGTTTATCTCCTTCATTTTTTTTTCTATTCCAACAATCTTTCTTTTTGTGCCTTGGTTTCCCACAGTACCAGCAATCATTTGGTCCTCTCGATTGAGACCTCCTACCCTTTGAATTTCTTCTTGATTTCCCACAATTTCCAAAGTTACTTCTTCTCTTAGTTGTTCTACCCTTTCTTTGTGCATTCAAATCACTTCCTAATGTAGATCCACCTAAGGTTTTCCTACAATTTTCCTCACTCAAAATAACACCGATCACATCTTCACATTTTAGGGTACTAGATCCAAGAACATAATTACTCACAGCCATTACCAAGCCATTCTAGCTTTTAGGAAAAGAACACAAAATCAAGAGAGCCCTAATTTTTTCATCAAAATTGATACCCATAGAAGATAACTAACTAATAATAGTATTAAACTCATTTAAATGATCTACAACAGATCCACCTTCTGCCATTTTCATATTAAATAAATGATTCATCAGAAATACCTTGTTTGAAGTGGAGGGCTTTTCATATAGTTTTGCTAGAGTTTGCATCAATTCTTCTATCATCTTCACTTTTTTAATATTAAATGCCACTGATGGTGTCAAGCATAATCAAATTCTTCTGAGTGCCTTTCTGTCTAAAAGATCTCATTCATCATTTGACATAGATCCTTAATTCTTGGCTTTACCTTCCAACAACTTACATAAATTCTTTTGATAAAGATAGTCTTCCATTTGCATCTTCCATAACTAGAAGTTCTACCCATTAAACTTATCAACCCTCAGCTTACCCTCGTCTACCATTGCTCCCACGCAATGGTGAGACTCCAACTTAACTGTGAGACTTTCCTGCAGAGGATAACTGAAAGACAACCTTGCTCTAATACCACTTGTTAAGATTAAACCATTGACAGAAATAAAAATTTCATGCAAATATAACCAATAACAAAAAATAATAGATCACATACAAAAGAACACAATGCACCAAGATTTAACATGGTTCACCCAATCCCTAGGCTACATCCACCAAATAGCAAGTTCGATATTATTATGATCCAGTGGGTACAAGCTAATTACAATCTATAATCTCTTACAGCTCAATACCATCCCAAGAACCAATTTCACATCACAATATAATGAAAATACCTAACCCTAAACACTTTTACACAAGTAATTTTATGCCACTTTAGGGGTACAACATGTCAACCATATGTCAATCATATGTTAACCATAACATCAACCATGGCCCAAAAAAAATTTATGAAGTATGTATAATACTTTCCTAATTAGTCACCACAAACTATCACCTTGAGTACTGATTCATATGCAATATTGTCTTGCCTATGTTCCATCAACTAATAAATCTTCAACTTGGTTCCTGTTGATGCATCACTAAAACTTTATTTAGTGAGCTTCAGATAGGGGAAGGACCCTTAGCTTACCTTTTAGATAAAGGAATGCATCCTTAGGTAATGGCTTGGTAAATATGTCTACAATCCTTTCTTTTGTATGGACATATTTCAATCTTATTTCTTTGTCCTGCACTAGTTCTCTAACAAAATGATATTTTATAGAAATATGCTTGATTTTGGAATGCATCACTAGATTCTTTGATATGTTAATTGCACTTGTATTATCACAAAACATGACAACTAGTTCCTTGATTTCAACCTTCATACCTTGCAAAAATTGTTTAAACCAAACAATGTTGGAGCAATTTACTACTACTACAACATATTCTACTTCTACTATGGATATGGATGTGCAGTTTTGCTTATTTCTTGTCCAAGATACCAACCTTTTACCAAGAAAGAATGCTCCACCACTTGTACTTTTTATGTCATCAATATTTCCTGCCCAATCAGTGTCAGTAGACACTTTTAGGTCCAAATTTTCTCCAAATTTATACCATAAACCATAGTCTCCAGTGCCTTTCAAATATCTCAAGATTCTTTTGATTGCCATCATATGATTTTCTCTAGGTTTTGTTGAGAATCTTGCCACTATACCAACTGCAAGAGCAATATCATGTCATGTATGACCTACATACTAATTTTCCAATCATTGATCTATACAAGGTTTGATCTACCTCTTTTGAGTCATCATCTTTGGTAAGTTTTAATCTAGTACACATGGGGGTTCCAACTAGTTTTGAATCTTCCATACCAAACTTCTTGAGTATCTCCTTGATATACTTAGACTGAGTGATGTAGATACCATTCCTACTCTATTGTATTTACAATCCAACAAAGAACTTAATCTCACCAAACATAGACATTTCAAACTCTTTGTTCATTTTCTCTAAAAATTCTTTGCATAGATAATCATTCCCTAAAAAAAAAGTATCATCCACAATTTTCCAATACAATATTGTTATTTGGTCCTTCCTTGATGTACAAACTACTATTATCATTAGTTCTCTGGAAACCAATCTGCATAATGTAGTTATGTAACCTTTCATACCATGCTCTAAGAGCTTATTTTAGACCATATAAAGCTTTGTGTAGCTTGAAAATCATGTCCCTTTTATCTAGATCAACAAAACCTTTTGGTTGTTCAATGTAGACTTCTTCATCAAGAATGCCATTGACAAATTTAGATTTAATATCCATCTGATATACCTTAAATCCTTTATGTGCTACATATGCAAGTAAGGTCCTGATACTTTCCAATCTTATAACAGGAGCAAAAGTTTTACCATAATCAATGCCTTCTTCTTGAGAGTAGCCTTTACATACCAATCTAGCTTTATTTCCTGATACCTTATCATCTTCATTCAACTTATTCCTGAATACCCATTTTGTGCTAATTACATTTTTGTCTTTGGGCCTAGGTACAAGAGTCTAGGTTTTTTTCTTCTCTATTTATTCAATTTTTTCATTCATAGCCTCAATCAAACTTTCATTTTCCAATGCATCTTTAACACTCCCAAGTTCAAAATTAGCAAGTAAACATGTACCTTTTAGCTTACTTCTATCATGGTACCTTCTGATTTGTCTCCAATAATCTAATCAGGTGTATGATATCTTCTGACATACTTGGCTAATATAGGCTCCTTGCCTTTTGAATTTATTGCATTTTCTTCCTCTTGAATTTCAACTTGAGACTTGAGTTGTTCTCTCTATGGCTCATGTCCTTTAGACTCAATAAGCATTGGCTCGGTAGCTTTAGACTATAACTTGAGTCCTTGCAACTCGGTTTGAACTTCTTGCAACTCAGTAATTGAGGAAGACTGGAGAGTAGAAGTCTCTTTATTGATGAAATGTCTGGCAATGTATCAGGTTCAATGTAAAAAAATCTCTTATAATATTTTGGTTCTTTTTTGCTTTCTTCTTCAGTCCTTTCTACAAACTCATCAATTCTCACATGTGCACTTTCTATGATTTTGTGAGTAAACAAATTTAAACATTTATATGCCTTGTTTTTGTTAGAGTATCCTAGAAATATACCTTCATCACTTTTTACATTAAATTTTCCTTTTCTAAATTTTTTCAAGATATAACATTTACTTCCCAATAGTTTTAGGTAGCTTACATTGGGTTTATAGCCATACCATAATTAATAGGGAGTTTTATATGAGTCTTTCTTCAACTGTACTTAGTTCAAAGTATGAACTACAGTGCTGATAGCTTCCTTCAAATATTTGATAGCAAAGTTCTTTTCAATCATTAGAGTCTTTGCACAATCCATGATGGATTTTTTTCTCTTTTCAGCTATTTCATTCTGCTCAGGAGTTCTAGGGGTTGATAGCTATCTTTTGATTCCTCTTTCAATGCAAAATTTGTTGAATTAATTGGAGATGAATTCTCCACCTCTATCTGATCTTAAGCATTTTAGTCTTTTACCTATTTCTTTTTGTACTCTTGCCAAATACCATTTGAATTTTTTAAATGCTTTTGACTTCTCTCTTAAATATATAACAGTCATCATTCTAGAGTAGTCATCAACAAAAATAATAAAGATTTTTTCTCCACTATAGCATTCTACTCTAATAGGTCCACACAAATTAGTATGCACAATTTTCAAGATATCTTCAGATTTATAGTTTTTGCTTTTAAAACTAGTCTTTCCCATTTTGCCAATTTGAGAGTTCTTGCATAGACCAGCATCTGGTTTCTTCAAACTAGGAATGCCTCTTACTTTCTTGAATTTTCTTATTTTCACCATGTTATCAAAATTTACAAGATATAACCTTCTATGCCATAACCAACTTTCTTCAACTTGAGCAATAAAACATGAGCAATCACCAAGATCAAGATAAAATAGGTTACCTTTTGTTTATTTACCTAATCCAATCAATTTTCCTTTCTCGTCTAGTAGTCTTTCCTTGCCATGCATGAATTCCACCTTGAATCCAATCTTGATAAATTGTGCCACACTCAGTAGAGTATTTTTTAGTCCTTCAACCCAATAAGCATTGTCACATATAAGTTCTTTGGTCAATGTAATTCAACCTCTCCCTTTTATGCAACAAGGTTCATTGTTTACAAAATTTACACTACCACCATCATAGTCTTCAAAGTGTTCAAACATTGTTTTATCTCTAGTCATATGATGTGAACATCCACTATCTATGATTCATGTATCATTTTTTCTAACATGAGAGATAACTTCCATCTTATCTCCTTCATCATTAGATTCATCTTTTACAGTAATGTAAACTATTTCATCTTCACTATTATTTGAATCCTGAACCATAACCAAAGTTTTCTTACCTTTTTCCTTATATGATTTATGATTTTTGAAATTCCTTTTGTCTTTGTACTTGTGACTCTTATATTCATCCTTATCTTTGTTTGGGCATTGGCAACAATATGACCAACTTTTTCACATGAAAAATAGATTAGGAGAACTTTACCTTTGTATTTTCCTCTACCTCTAGAATATTTTGTTGCAAGTAAATCATCAACAACTTCAAGAACACTATAAGAATTTTCCTCTAATTCTTCTTCACTTTTTGACTGAATGTCCTTTATTTTCTTGCCTACCTCCTTAAGTGAAAGCTTTTCCTCAAATGTAGATTCAATATTCTTAGAGGCTAGAACATAATTGTCATAGTTGTCTAGCTCAAAATCTGTCAATCTTCCTATTGGGTATCCAAAGTTATCTTATGTTTTGTCTCACACCTCCTTTCTTGAATAGAAAATAATCTAATTGCATAGATAGGAAGCAATGTTCTGATAACTTTGCTTACAACTGTTTCTTCCTTGATTTCTCCTCCAAATGCTCTAATTGCACTGACACTGGCTTTGATTCTTTCCACATATTTGGCAACATTTTCATCTTCTCTCATTCTCATCTGATCGAACTATCCTCTAAGGCTTTCTACTTTGGCTCTCTTCATATTGTCATCACCACTATAGATGTCCTTTAGCTTATTCCGCATTTCAAAAGTGGTTTTGTAGTCCTTGATTTTATCAAATTCATCATAGCTAAGAGAAAATGCAATATCTATCATTATGGTGTTATGCTTCTTTTTCTCAACAATATCTCCAATAGATAAAGTACTAGTAGGAGTTGTGTATTTTTCATCAAGGTATTTCAATCTTGAATCACCAATGGAAGCTAGATGAAGTCTAATGAGTCCTTGCCATGCTGAATAGTTGTCTCTATTAAGCTTTGGAATTTCTCTCTTGTAAGACATCTTGATCTTTAGCTTAGGTCATTGAAACCTTTTCTGCAAGCACCAAAAGCTCTGATACTAATTGTTGAAAATATAGATGAAGTAAGTGAGAGGGGTGGTGAATCAGTTATGACAAAATATATCCATAGATCCTTTAGATGTTTGACTAAACTAATTATTGTTCTCACTTGGTAAACACACTATAAATTGCTACAATGGTAGACCAAATAGTTTTTGCTACAGGAAGTTATGTAGAAATTTAATGCAAACCAAATAGTTTCTTCTATAGGAAGTTATGCAAAAAATTAATGTCATGTTTTAAAATTTTAATGTTTGTAATAAAGCCCTATGATGTGGTGGCATAAATGGAATAGCAATCATATAAGCTCTCCAATTATAGCCACTTAGGACAAAGTTACTTTTCATTTTTAGTTTAAGTCAATTTTCTTTAAAGTGTGTTTAATAATTAAGACAACTAAAAATTGACAACTACAGGAAACTTAAAATAGGTGGAAAAATATAGATAGCAGATCATGATATCTGATTAATTCCAAAAATGGGTTTCAATTTCTTGTTTTTATTGTCAACATTTTAGATTCCCAATAGAAAAGATGGGAAAGTACTTTAAAAGGTAGATTTTTGAATGTAGTTAGAGGAATGGGATTTAGAAAGAGAAATAGGAAGTTTGATTTTTATTTTATTTTGGTGAAACTTTTTTTGTAGTGTAATTTTTCTAGATTAATGATTTTTCTTCAGAATAGTAGCACATTGAATGGTTTTGAAGCTAAGTTAAATTTTTTGTTTGAAATCTATTACAAGAAATATAATCTTCTGATTTAGTTGTATGTGATTTTAGTGCAGTTTTGAGAGTCGTAGGAATCAATGGAAGTCTTTTAACTCTCCATGATCTATTTTTTGGGATCATGGGAGAGTATGTATCATATTGTTTTTATTTTCTTTTATTTTTTTGTTCCAATGATCTCTAATTGTATCCACACAAAAGAAATTTCTTGAAATATGGTGAATATCTTCTTGTATTCATTGAAGGATTGGCATCACATGATTGATATGTGATAAATGTAAATAATTGATTCAAATCATGAAATTTTAAATTTTGTCAATGACCAAAAATGTCATAATTGATAGTTGGGTTAACTCAAGTTTTAAATCAATCCAAGTAGAAGAGATGGTGTAGATTCAAATATGAGTAAACACTATTTGGTAGTCAATTTTTGGTCAGATTGATGTTAAGTTTTCTTCTCCCAAAAAGGTATTTCAAATACACTACAAAAAAGTTAGGCCAAACTTGTATTTATATTACTGTAGGAAATCAAAATATGGTGACAAGAGATCAGGAAAGTTCATATCATTTGACAGCTTTCAGTGGGTAGTGGGAAAATTAGTTATTAAAAAAATCTAAAATAGGTTGAAGAATGATCCTAGAATGTGTATGTGCCCCTTGATGTAACTTAGTTGAGTGATTAATTTCCTCCTATATTTTCCAAGGTGAGGCTCTGCATCATTTTTTGTATCAGATCTGAAGTTAGTAGATCATTGTTAATTTAATTTTTTCAGATTGGAAAATGAGAGTGGAAAATAGTATGGAAGAAGAAAGAGAAAGACAAAGCTATAGCCAAAGACATTCTATATTCCGAACAAAGTGCAAGAGCGAGAATAAGGTATGCAAAGTTGTAGTTGACAATGGTTTCTTTGAAAATATAATCTTAGTAGAAATGGTTGAGAAACTTAATCTTCCAAGAGTACCTCATGATTTACCTTACAGAGCATATGGGTTATGAGATGAATAGTGGATTGATGTGTTTGAAAAATGATATGTTTCTTTCAATGTTGGACCATATTTTGATACCATTGAATGTGATATTATGCCTTTAAAAGATTTTCATTTGATTTTGGGAAGAGCATAGCAATATGATAGGTCAACCATATATCATTGTAGAGAGAACACATATACTATCAACAAGGATGGAAAGAATTTGGTGTTGTTTCCATTGAAGGATGATGCAACATGGAAGGAATCAAGAAGTCTAGGCCGTATTGATAGGATAGTATTCCCAATGCATGATGAAGTGAAAGAGAAAATGAAAGAAGTTTTGGTAGAGGGTAATGAAACTATAGAGAAGGAAGCTATAAAGAGTATAGATGTATGTGAATTTGGGATAGAAATCTCAACAATGATAGATGTAAGTTGTCCTTTGGATAGGAAAGAACATGAAGTGTAGAAATTGCAGCAAGAAGAAGTAAATGCTAATGAGAGGAGTAAAGAAGTAATTACTATGGGATTTGAGTGTGATCAAGTTGTGGTTGGAATAGTAATGTGTCCTTTGAAAGTAGAGATGAGTAAAATGTTAGAATGTTCTCCTATGAAAGAGAGTTTTAGAGGCAAATGATGAAGCTTTAGAATTACATGGTGTGGTCAAATGCAAAGAGGAACAACATGAGGATGGAAATAAAGATTGTGTAGCAGTAAGTTCTCAAGAAGAATTTGATTTATGGGAAGAGTTCGCATCCATCATGGGAGAATGGAAAAGGAATGGTGGTAGTATGGATACTCAGAATGAAGAAGTTTCCAAAAAAGAAATATTTGATAATGTTATGAAAAAAGAAGAGGAGGTTGAATACATTTAATAAATTATGATTATGTTTATGACAAGGCTAAAGAAATTTAGATTGAGAAATTTGATTTGGTTCCAAGAGAAGAAACTATAGAAAAGTTGGTTATAGGTTATGAAAGGGATGAAGTATTTGTGTATTCTCTATGTATGGAGAAATGGCGTGTTTGGGAGAACAAGAAAGAAGAATTTCATTGGCAAGTGTATTTCATGGAGTTACAAATGTATGTAGTAATAAAGTTGTTACTACAAATTAATGATCAGCGACAAATAGTTTTCATGTCACAAAATAGAGACAAACCAAAGATTAAGATGAAGAAGGAAAGACAAATACAAGGCAGTTAAGGAAAAGAAAATGCAAGATTGCAACTTGAGGATGAGCATAAGCCTAAAGTAAAGATGAAGAAATGTTTTTCTTTTCTAATATTTCTTTTTGCAGGTGTTTCTAAGAAGACTCAAAGGAGACATGATATTTAGTATTTAGTTAAATGTAAGAACAAACCTGCAATAGAAGATATTCATATGGATGAGGAACAAAGCAACAAGAATGGTTCATTACTACAACACCTCATCTCAAGAGGACTTGAGATTCATTCTATAGGCAAGTATGCTACAGTGGTAGACCAAACAGTTTCTGCTACAGGAAGTTATGTAGAAAGTTAATGTAGACCAAATAGTTTCTGCTATAGGAAGTTATGCAAAAAATTAATGTCATGTTTTAAAATTTTAATGTTTGTAATAAAGTCCTATGATGTGCTGGCATAAATGGAATAGCGATTATATAAGCTCTCCAATTAGTCAGTTTTCTTTAAAGTGTGTTTAATAATTAAGACAACTAAAAATCAATAGCTATACGAAACTTAAAATAGTTGGAAAAACATAGATATCAGATCATGATATCTGACCAATTCCAAAAATGGGTTTCAGTTTCATGTTTTTACTGTGGACGTTTTAGATTCCCAATAGAAAAGATGGGAAAGTATTTTAAAAGGTAGAGTTTTGAATGTAATTAGAGGAATGGGATTTAGAAAGAGAAATAGAAAGTTTGAGCTTTTTTTTATTTTGGTGAAATTGTGTTTTTAGTGTAATTTTTCCATATTAATGGTTTTGTTTTAGAATAGTAGCACATTGAATGGTTTTGAAGCTAAGTTAAATTTTTTGTTTGAAATCTATTACAAGAAATACAATCTTTCAGTTTAGTTGTATGTGATTTTAGTACAGTTTTGAGAGTCATAGGAATCAATGGAAGTCTTTTAACTCTCCATGATCTATTTTCTAGGATTGTGGGAGAGTATGTATCATATTGTTTTCATTTTCTTTTCTTTTTTGTTCCAATGATCTCTACTTGTATCTACAAAAAAGAAAGCTCTTGAAATATGGTGAATATCTTCATTTATTCAACGAAGGATTGGGATCACATGTCTTTTTTGACCAAAAGAAAGCTCTTGAAGCTCTTGAGATCATGAAATTGCAGATTTTGTTAATGACCAAAAATGTCATAATCGATAGTTGGGTTAACTCAAGTTTTAAATCCATGCAAGTAGAAGATATGGTGTAGATTCAAATATGAGTAAACACTATTTGGTAGTAATTTTTTGGTCATATTGATGTTAAGTTTTCTTCTCCAAAAAAGGTATTTCAAATACAGTATAGAAAAGTCAGGTTAGACTTGTATTTAAATTGCTGCAAGAAATCGAAATTTGGCAATAGGAGGTCAGGAAAGTTCATGTTGCCTAACAATTTTCAGTGGATAGTGGGAAAATTACTTATTAAAAAAAAATTTGAAATAGGTTGAAGAATGATCCTGGAAGGTTTATGTGCCCCTTGATGTAACTTAGTTGAGTGATAAATTTCCTCCTAGATTTTCCAAGGTGATGCTCTACATCATAAATATTGTAACTCAGTAAATGCAGAGTATGTTTAACTTTAGAAGATCTAACATCAATAGTAATAATTTGCAAGCATGAGAGAAAAAAAATGAGCACAAGATACACCATATTTAATGTGGAAACCTAATGTGAGAAAAACCACCAAAGTAACTAGTTACTATTTTTACTCTTCTGAAGTGAGCCCTATTAAGCGCCAACCTAGTTAAAGGTTACAAAATAGACTATTAGGTGTGACCTTGTTAGAGGATTTAATCACCCTGTAACTTAGAGTGACCTTTTAAGAGGTCTTAAAACAATTCAATGGAACTATCACCTTGTTAGAGGATTTACAACTAGTTGTTAAACCAACTCTATTAAGAGATTTTGGATCACTGCTACAATGGTAAGAAAGTAACAATGAAATGACCTGATTGTGATGCAACTAAGTTGCTAATTACAGATCTCTGATATGCTTCATACTAGATCCTTCCTAATTGAATATTACTTTGCTGCTCCACAAGGATATCTAACCATCCTTCAAGTTCAATCACACACTTTCCTTGTTAATCAATCAATACACTTGCATACTACTAAAAATCACAACTTGACCTCTTATTTATATCATTCAGATTGTCAAGTTGGCTCAATAAAAATTACAATGACCAATAATCATCACCATAGTTGGCTAGAATCAATACTTGAAATAATTAATTTTTTTTATGTCAAAACAACAAAATCCTTCGATAGCTGACCCAACTCAATAAACACTAGTCCTGAAATGATTCCCTATGTTAACCAATAGAAGCTTGGTTAACACTGAAAACTTGCAAAATCCTTTGGCAACTGAGTGAACTTAGTTAATACTAACTCTGACCACTTTCCTTCATTAACCATGAGAGCTCAGTTAACATTGCTTCCTGCCAGAATTCTTTCAACACACAAGTGAGCTATGTAGACACTATCTCTACAGTGTAATTTCTAGGAATGCTTAGTAGACAAAGAAAGCTATCTTGCTAAACAAGTGAGCTTAGTAAGCACTAACTGAAAATTGATATGAAATTTGTGTAACATCAAAGATAACACGCAATTAGTTAATTGTATCCAACACAAGAGGTTCCATTTCCCAACATGCATTGTTCCACATCAATTTGTGATTACTAAAGGGGGTTGGGTCTTCTTATATAAAATTTTAAACCCTTATAAAATGGCTACCTCCCATGCAAGATTTTCTGACAATGAAGGATTCTTTGAAATACTTAGGCAAAGAGAAAAAAATAAATCTCATCGACATGAATTTTCTTACCCTAAGGATATCATTAAAAAAGTGGGTTAAAAAAGAAAAAATGGAGAGTTTAATCTAGGGTGTTAGAGTTTATAAAATGTTTTGGAAAGATTACAACCCATTGTCTAGGACTAAAAAAATGGCTGACAAGGGGAACAAGGTGATGAATTTTTTTGGAAAGATAATGGATACTCTGAATGAAAATAAATCCACCCTTATCATAACTTATCATGATAGGGCAAGAGAAGTCATGAAATGGTTATCTTTTACTCCTATTGTGGGCTCATGATAGTTTATTGTTAAGAAAAGATCTTGCTATAATGTAATTAAGGTAGGAGAACATGGTGATGACAAAGGAAAGAGAAAAGTAGAAGCAAATACCTTCGTCTCTCTAGCTTATAAAAGACCTTAGATTAAGGAGATACCATCAAAACTAGCACCCAAAAGATTAAAAACTAGAGAAGAATCTATGGTTCAAGGGGAAACTTATACACCATCTTAGTCACCCCTTTGTGTGGAAGAAGAAAAACTCACAATTGAGAAAATAGAGTGGCTTGGAAGCCAAGGTGGAATTTGTATTACCACAACAAAGCTAGAAGAAGGAATTTTGGAAGAACCACATGTGCCCAGTCTAGAGTTGACTATAGCTAACTTTAAGGGAAAAGAGCTAGATCTTATGATTAAATAGGCTAGCCATAGATTTTTTCCATATGATAGTTTCATAAAATTGAGAGCACTTTACTAGTTTGCATGGAGAGTGAACATTGAAAATTTTGAAGAAAGATGCCAAAGAAGGAAAATAGAGAAGCCTGGTAAGGAAGACTCTATTATACAAAATGAATTCAAGGATCAAATGATGCAAGGGTTTAATAAAATAACTCCTAAAGAAGAAATGAGAATGATCAAAACAATTGGGGTACCACTTCTCCCTAATTGGGATATTGCAAATGCAATAGTTTTTTATGTTTGTGAGGAAAGGAATGAACATTGAGGAGAAAAAGCATAAAGCATTAACTAGTGGAAAATATAGTGAAGATCATGTCGCTTTGGTTATTTGGCCTTTACAAAGTAGAACCAAGGCTTGCTCCTCTGAGTCTAGTGACTTAGATATAATAGGCAGCTTGAATATAGGAAAGGTAGAAGATACTCCCAATCAGGAGTTAACTGAGATGAATGTTGGGACTGCAAATCTGTAATATCCCTATTTTAAGATAGAATTTTAATAATAATTAGATATTAAAATATTATTAAACAAATAATGATAATAAAGTTATATTTGTAAAACTAGGAAACAATAATATTTAATCTATATTATTAATGAAATAATATTTAGTATGATATTTTAAATAAATAAATAATAATAATTTTTCAAAAAGTAAATAAAGAAATAAAATTAAATACAAGAGACAATATTGTAGAAAGTATGTTAACTTTCTAAATATAATTTCGTAATAAATGATAACAAACACAAATAAGTAAGTAAATAAATATTATAACATAGAATAATATAAATTAACTAAATCTAACGAAAATTCAAGAGAGATTTAACAAATAGACATGACTCCTTAAAATTAAGATGTAAAAGGAAGGAGAGTTTATTTTAGAGAGGAAAAAAAGGAAGAGGAGAAGAGAGGTGTTCAAAAAAGAAAAATGGAAGAGGAAAGTAATATCATGAAGAAAATAAAGAAGTGACTTTTTGAAAAGGTATGAATGATATTGAAAGGATATGAACCTTTGAAAGGGTCATAATTATGAATAGTTGTGAAAATTCAAAACTATTGTGATTATAAAGTATTGGGATTTTTATAAAGGATTTTTATGAAGTGTTGTGACTTTTCAAAAGGATTATAACTATGAAGTGTTGTGACTTTTCAAAGGATTTGTATTATGAAAGGTTCTGACTCTTGGAAAAGAAAAAAGGTAATAAGGAAAACATTTGTTATTTTAAATGTCATTTAATATTAATTATGATAATACAGAGGTAACATAATTATATAAAAATACCTAGGCAATAAGAATGAACATTTTCTTTCATTTGACATAATTAAATAAAAGAAATAAATATATAATCAATGTAATTAATTAAGAAGAGATCATTATTCAAGAAAGATCTCAAGATTATGATAATAAATAAGAACTAGGTGGATAAGAGGGTAGGGTTGAGTCCTAAGGCAAGAGGGGAATATACTGACTCTTGGGCTTAGGTTTATTGAGCTACAGGACCCCACCACAATGTTTGAGGACTGAGGTATGGTATAGCATCTAGGCATGGTGAGGGATAGAATGCACTCATTTCAAAAGTGGGGACCAAGGTCCTGTCAAGCCTTTAATGCAGTCTTCTTGTCCAATCCCTAGATGACCTAGCCTATACATGCAATACATAGTGGATAGGATATGAACATATATGAAGAATTATCTTAGATAAAATAATGCAATGATAATATTTTAAATTGATTCCTTGGAAAAAAAAGACAATATTATAAGCCCTTGCAAGTAGGGACATTACAAAATCTTACACTCGCTACTGAAAAGAAGGAAAAGAAATTGATGTAAGAGTTGTACGTAAAGTTTGAACAAGTCTTGATATCCTATAAAGAGGAGACTAAGAAGAGTCTAAGACTTGAGAATGAAATTGCTAGATATAAAGGACAGCCATTTAGAATATCAAAAATTGGGGAATCATCTCAAAGAATAATTATTTCCTCACCTACTCCCCCACCACAAACCATCCCTATAGTAGAGATTCTTGACACTCCTCTACATCAAGAAGATACCACTAAGAAAAATATGGAGGAAGAAAGGGCTAAGCTCAAAGTTGTACAAGAAGAACCATGGAAAAGGTATAAGGAGAAGATAATGGAAGCAATATTTTTCTTTGTTGGTGACATTTATGCTAGGAGGTTGCACTACATGGTTAGTCAATTGCTCTCTATCAATAAAACTCCTAGTGATGATAATGGAAAATTACGAGAAATTCTTAATAAATGGGTAGCAAGAGGAGTGATGACATTAATATGTTTTGAAATAGTTGATAAAAAGAGTGATGATTATCAATATAGATGAACATGTGACCAAGTAATTATCTTATTGGAATTTGATATGAAGAGGGAGTCATTACAAAGAAAGATTGGGTCATGCATCTCTAGGTGTCAAAATAAAAGTTTAATTTTGTTTCTTCCATTGTTCATAAGTGGACATTAGATAAAAACTATAGTAGACTAGGATGATGACATTTTGGTTGTACTAAATTACAAAATAGGCCATATAATAAGATATAATGCAAATGGTTTATTTGTAGATGTTATAGAAGACTTGGTAGAAGATAGAAAATTTTATATGCTTTTTATATCTAAGGCAAAGTTACTCAAAAGTGAATGGAAGGATGTTGTTAGTAAAGAGAAAGAAATTATTAGTTATGATTGGCTTGATGATGCAACATATGATGAATGGGTGGCCAAAAATGCATCAACAACTAAACCTTCATAGGTAGTAATAGATGATAGTCTAGAGGATAAATTAATGTTTACTCAAGAAGTGAAGTTTGTTGATAAAGTTGTTTAGACAACTAATGAAATGTCATAGGTAGATGAGATAATTCCCCAACCAACACAAGAAATTGAAGGCATCATACGAAAAGTGGTTGAGGAAAAGAATGACAAGCCACTTGTTTTAGATATTAAAATATCAGAGCCAAGTACAATAGAAGAGGACAATGTGGCCCCACAACCCGATGAAAAACAAGAAGAAAATAGCCAATCATTAGGTATTGTGGAGGAACAACAAACTGAAAAAATAGAATAGGCCCCACCTTGAAACAATGAACAAAGAAACCATTTTGCTATAAAGCAAGAAGCTATAGATGTTTTGTTTCTCATGTACAGTAGTGAAAGTGACATTTTTGTCCTATTTGTAAATTTTTGTTTCAAAGGACAATTGTTCTTTTCCTCTAGACCTAAAGCTTTTTGCAACTCACACTATGATGAAGGGTGATTTCTCCTTAATACCATAAACTCATAACAAAAACAAAGAAACAACAACAAATGTGATAATGAAATATGAACTTCTTATTTGCACTACAAATGCAAAATTACAAAAATCACAAGTACAATATGCTAACCCACATGGGTACCTTCACTACTGTAATCTAGAAGACTAAGGTGTGAACTACCACCCAGAGCTACTCTAGACAATGTCTAGGTCTTCCTTAAATAGGCAATTTTATGCCATCCAAGAAGGTTCTAGACATCCAAACTTAATACCTAGGGCTGAAAGACCCTAGCAATACATATACAATCAACCAAATACATCTTTGACAATTACTTTAGAAATTTTGGGTAGCCCAAGTTTAGAAGGCCATAACTCTTGAATTGTTGCTTTGATTGGCTATTATAACCACTTGTCAAAAATACTAGTTCTTAAGATATAGGCTTGAAACAATTCAAGCACCCTTTCGTCAAGTCTTTAGACCTCATCCAGGAACTCTAAAGCCTCCAATGCTGGGCCTGAATATTTTTCTGCAAATGTTTCCATTGAAAATCTGCAATAACTTCTTTGATACATACAATGGAGCAATGAGATTTTTATGGTAGGTGTATAATTCTAAAAGAAACCTTCATGTAGAAAATGAGAACATTATAAGCTTGTATGAAAAACTTCTTTAAAATAGCAAGCTCTCATAAATAGTAACCACCATGTTTACTAGTCCTTATTAAAATAGAAAAGACTAAAAATAAAATATTTTTGGGTGATGCAAGATTAATCTTACATCTAGGATGCTCTTTCATTAGACACCCATGGTAATTCAAGAAGTAACTCCATCACGTCTCAGGTGTTCAAAGGAAAACCAAGATGGTTAACCTCCTCCCTTGCTAGCCATGGTGAATCCTCTACTGGCCTCCCTTTCCATTTGACCAGGTATTCCTCATAAGTTTTTTTCCTTGTAATTTTTCCAACATGACTATCTACTATCTTCTTAGTCTCCTTAGTAGCTGAACTAGCTATTAGAATACTCCACTATGATTCTGTAACTTCATATCAATCACCTCCTACATAATACTCTATCAAATCTAAAATATTAAATACTAGTGAAATATTCAATTCAATAGGAAACTCCACTTCATAAGAATTTCCAAAATCATGTTGTTTCACTATCTTGCACAATCCAAACTTATTCATCTTCAACTTATAATATGTAGCCACTGGAAAATACCCCTTTCTCAAATGAACCATGACTTCATCTCTAACCTAAAATTCCTTATACCTCCTTTCACATCTATGTTAGCCTTGTACTGTGTATTCATCTTAATGGTGTGCTTCCTCACCTTCTCATGGATGTTCTTCAAATTTCAGCAAATTCTTCTACTTCAATAGTACTTATCTCTCCTTTATCCAACTGTCACAATTTAGAAACATTTTTGGGACTACTCCCATATACAATCCGGAATAGTGATTTACTAGTACTCTTATTGATAGAATTATTATATGAAAATTTTTCTTGTGATAAAATCATATCCCATCCTTTTGGCTTGTCTCTAACCAAACATCTCAGCAAAATTTCCAAACTACAATTCACAACTTCTCTCTATCCATCAGTTTGTGGATGATGTGATGAACTAAACTTTAACTTTATCTTCAATTTATTCCATAATGTACACTAGAAATACCCAAAAAAGTTGGCATCTTGATATGATACTATACTCTTTGGCAAACCATGTAGTCTCACCACTTCTCTAAAAACAACTTTGCCACATGAAAAAATATAACTAGTCTTCTTGCAAGGAATAAAATGTGCAATCTTTGAAATCCTATCAACCACCACAAAAAATAGAGTCATGTCCTTCTTGTGTCCTTGTTAATCCAAGAACCAAATCCATGCTAACATTCTCTAATAGCTTCTCAAATATAGGTAATGGCTAATATAACCTAATATTCTATTTCACTCCTTTCACCATTTGACATACTCTCCAACTCTATAAAAACTTCTTCACATCTTGCTATAACTATGGCCAATAATAATTCTCAACAACCAAAGCTATGGTTTTATCTCTTTCAAAATGTCTAGCCAATCCTCCACTATGCTTCTCCTTGATGAAATTCTCTCTCATTGAACTTCTTGGAATGCACAACTAGCTTCCTTTGAACAACATACTATCCTGGATCATGAAATCCAACCACTTTTTCATGTCAAGTATAACAAGTTCTATACAAGCCTTCCATGCTTCACCAAAATCAATATCATCTAGATTCAAAGTACTAAGTTCATTGAACCCAACCACCTCTATCTGCATTTCTTTTAGAAAAATTTGTCTTCAACTAAGAGAATCTAAAACTTTGTTAAACTTCCCACTCCTGTGTTTCAAAAAATATATATAACTTTGAAAAAATCTCAACCCACTTCAAATGCCTTTGATTTAAGTTTCCTTCACTATTCGAATATGATAAAGTTTGATGATCAGTATACAAAACAAAATCCTTAGGAAGAAGATAGTGTCTCCACTTCTTCAATGCTTGAACTATAGCATAAAATTTCTAATCATAAATAGAATATTTTCTTTTTGCATCATTCAACTTCTCACTAAAATAAGCAACATGACTACCTTCTTGGATCAAAACAACTCCTATTGTAGTACTACTAGCATCATAGTCTACTTGAAACATCTTGTTAAAATTTGGAAGTGCTAAAATAGGCTGCTTAGTAACTTTTTGTTTTAACATATTAAACTCTTATCTGCTCCTACAGTCCACTTAAATTTTTTCCTATCCTCTCACATCATTTTAGTCAAGGGTCCACAAATACTACTAAAACATCTTATGAAATTTCTACAAAAACTATCTAGTCCATGAAAAGATCTTACCTTTGTCACATTCCTTGGAGTAGGCCATTCATCGATGGTCTTCACTTTTTTTGGGTCCATTTTCAAACCTTTTTGTTGAGACTACAAATCATAGGTTACACCAACTCCTTTACAAAATTGCACTTCTTCGGGTTTATCAACAATTTATCTTCACTCAACTTATCAAACACCTTATGAATATGAATCAAATGCTCCCCCAATGTCTTACTAAAAATCAAAATATCATATAGGTAAACACTAACAAACTTACCCAGAAACTTCTTTAGTGCCTCATTCACGACTCTCATGAAAGTGGTCAGTGAATTGGTTAGCCGAAAAGGCATGACTAACCACTCGTATAGTCCTTCTTTTTTCTTGAAAGTAGTCTTCCATTCATCACCTTCTCTTATATGAATCCAATGGTATCCATTCTTCAGATCTATCTTTCAAAAATACTCAACCCCACACAAATAGTCCATAATATCATCCATCCTTGGCAATGGAAATCTATACTTGATTGTGATCATGTTGATAGCACAAGAATCAGTGCACATCTTACATTCTCCATTCTTCTTTGGTGCTAATACAACTAGTACAACACATGGACTCAAACTCTCTCGAATCAACCCCTTCTACAAAAACTCATGAACTTGCATGTTCAACTCTTCACTTTTTGCTTGTGTCATTTTGTGCACTGCCTTGTTTGGTAAACTGGCTCCTAGAACCAAATTTATCTGGTGACCAATCTTCCTTATTGGGGGAAATCCATCAGGTACATTATTTGATACAATATCACAAAACTCACCCAAAATATTTGCAACTTTTTCAAGTACCTCCTCTATTTCTTTACTACTATCTCTTGGAATTATAGCAAAACACGTATGCTTACATTTTATACCTTTGAGAAACTCTTTTCTATCAACAAAACATATTTTGAAAGTACTACATACCTTTTCTTCTTTCTCCTTCAATGGCTTTAACTTATGTTTCACTCCATTCTTGGTTAGAGTATAGGTATTTTCTCACCCATCATGTACATCATGTCTATCAAACTAACATGGCCTACCAAGAAACATATGGCATATGTCCATAGTTATGATATCACAAAGTACCTCGTCTTGGTAGCTTCCAATTTTGAATCCAAGCAATACAATATGGATATAGGTATTTCTATCTCTTCAGCTTCAACTTAGTGACCATCATTTCTGACACTAGATTTTTAGTACTTCCACTATCAATGATCACATCACAACACTTATTTTCACATCTACACCTTGTGTGAAACAAACTCCTTTGATCAGTTTCATTCTCACCTCTCAGTAGCACTCTTCTATTAACTGGGACTTCCCCTCTTTTGAAATCTTCTAAATGTGATGATTTGGCATCTTCATTGGCATTTACAACTTTGGCCTAGCCTTCTATTCTTTGATTTTTCCTTCCTTGGCACTAGGAACATTCAAATGATCTATGCCCTTCTTCTCTACAATGAAAACATTTCCACAAAAGTCTCCTCTTCTAAATCCTTGTCATCTGCCTCTTCCTCTTTGATCAATATTGTTCTAATCATGGAAATGATTGGAATTGTTTCCTTTCTGGTTTTGACTACTACTTCTAGCCTCATCCTTGTTCTTCTAATCATCATTATGGCCACCATAAGATCATCCATCAAATCTTCAACCATGACCTCTTCCACTATTCTTGTTGTCAAACTTCTTGCTTAGTTTCTCCCCAACTCTTAAGGAAAATTGGTATGCCTCCTCAATACTATTCATTCGAACTAGACTTAGCTCATCCCAAATACTTGGCCTTAACCCATTAAAATAATGGGTTACTTTCTCCTTATTAGCTTCTACGTGGTCGGTTCTAATGAGAACTCAATAGAGTTCTTTGATATACTCTTGAACAATTGTTTCCACTTAATTCAACCCTTGCATTTTCTTCAAAAGATCAAGCTCATAATCCATTGGAATGAATTTTCACTTCAATTTAGCTATCATCTAGTCCCATATAGTGATTTTTTCCTTTCCCTTTCTATTTTGCTCCAACTAAACCTCCTACCACCAAATCTTTGCATGTCCCTTCAATTTTTCCTTCGCAAACTTGACCCTAATAGGATCATCAATATCTTCATACTAAAACTACTTCTCTAGCTTATTGATCCAATCGATCAGCTCCTCTAGGTTAAGATTTCACAAGAATGTGGGAACTTCAAACTTAGGTCTTTTTCCAATCTTGGAGATGGCCTTAAAAAGCCTCTCTTTTCCTAGCTTTAGAACTACCTCTAGTTCGGCATTTTCTTGTTCTTCTTCCTCATCCTTGCTTTCATCTCTTACAGTAAGATTTATTCCTCTATGCATTTTTTCTTCCAATGCTTGCATTTGTCTTTGGAGGGCTCTAAAACCCTTGGGTGTAATACCTATAGCTTATCTACCACACTCTCTTTGTGGAGGCATTTTCATGCTACTATTGAAACCCTATTGCAAACAACCTCACAATTTGTGATCTATCTACATGCTCAGCACAAACCATAGTCTTGGTGCCAATAGCCTCATAGTTAGCAATCTATCCACATAGTCAAGAACTCTAGCATTGATACAACTTGATGAAGGGTGTTCCCCTTCATATCATAAACTCATTAAAAAAAAAGAAAAAAAGAACAAAACCAAATGCAAGAATAAAATATAGACTTCTTTTTTGCACCACAAATTCAAAATCATAGAATTCACAAGTACAATATGTTAACCCACATGGGTGCCTTCATTATTGCAATCTACAAGACTAAGCTACAAACTACAACGCAGAGTTGTTCTAGACAATGTTAGGGTCTTTCTTAAATAGGAAAATTTATATCATCCGTGAAGGTACTAGACATTCAAACTTAATACCTAGGGCCAACAAACCCTAACAATACATATAGAGTCAACCAATTACATCTTTCACAATTATTTTAGAAATTTTGAGTAGCCCAACTTTGGAAGGCCGTAACTCTCAAACTGTTGCTTTAATTTCCTATTATAACTACTTTTTGGAAACTTAGGCTTGTAATCTACAGGCTTAGAACTGTGCAAGCACCCTTCCGTCGAGTTTTCAGACCTCATCTAGGCATTCTAATGCCTACAATGGTGAGCTTGAAGATTTTTCTACAAAAATTTTCACCGAAAATATGCAATAAATTCTTCAATACTTAAGATGGAGCAATGAGATTTTTTTTGTAGGCTATAATTATAAAATGAACCTTCATGTAGAAAATGAGAACATTCTGAGCTCATATGACAAAATTACTAAAATTAGCAAGCTCCCATAAATAGTAAACACCCTATTTTCTAGTCCTTATTAAAATATAAAATATTGAAAAGAAAATATTTATTGGGTGATGCAAGATTGCTCTTACACCCAAGATGCTCCTACATCACACTATATAAGTGAGTTTCCAAGGCTAGAGAAGGGTCTAGATATCATTTTGGAAAACTAAGTTTCTACTTTTGAGTTAGTCCATGCATACTGTAATTTTGCTCCACTACTAAATAGAAAGTTAACAATTGTTGATCTATCTGTGTTATGTTCTGATAGGGATGGTCATTGAATGGTGTAAAATTTCAAAGAAATTAATACAAATTCATAAAGTTATCTTTTCATCTTTATTTTGTTCTTTGAGATTTAATGGAAATGTTTATCAAATTTTAGTTGTAATTCATTTTTATTTATATTTTGATTTACTTTTGTTTATATTCTAATGGGTTATGTAAATGCTTAATGTAAATTGGAAGAACTTTATGGTTTTTATTGAAGATATGATAAGCATGAGATCTGAGAGTGAATACCAATAATCTTTTCACAAAGTGTCAAAATGAGATCCTAAAGTATGTGTTTAGTCTATATAAGTTTATAGCCCAATAGATAAGGCACTAGTCACCCTTGAAGTTGATCTATTAAGGATATTTTGCATGATGCAAAATTTATATAAATCAATCTCTATTATGTTGTTGTTGAAGCTTGAAATATCAACCTATTCTTGACTCATGAATTTTTAGGGTTTGATAAAGTAGCTTTTTTCCATCTCTTTCATTGTTCTAGAGTTATAAAAAAGAACGATAAACTATCTATTGTCTCTAGGATTCATCTTTATAGAATTAAAACTAAATGAATAAGAGTGAATTCCTAGGTAAACCCAACTAAATCCTGTATAATTCAAAGACAAGAAGACCTTAGAAGTCTTATTAGTTGGTCCTTTTACTCTCTTTCTCAGAAAACCCATTATGGTATTTATCTAATTGTTAGGTTTTATGACATTGTAAAATCATTTTTGAAATTTTGTCAAATCAGAACCTAACAGAATGAATGAAGACTAAGTTTCTAGAATTTGTTGAAGAGGCTATTGATCCATCAAATTTCTAGGTGGCAAAATTTTTGGAACTCTCAATAGTAGATTGTGTTCTCAAGCATGCAATGGAGAAACTCCAATCAAAGATCTCTAGAGTTGAATAATCGAAAGAAATGCATGATTATTGGATTATTAGAGCTAAGAACATTCTCATTTTAAATGTCCATGACCTAAATATTGTGACTATTGTAATGAAGGCATACAAGGCCACGGCTATACCTCCAAAGGTAAATTGATCCTCTAACATAGGATTACACTCTCCTTGCAAACATATGATAGGTGTCACCTCTCTCTCTGTCTCTCTCTCTTTATCTCTCTCTCTCTCTCTCTCTCTCTCTCTCTCTCTCTCTCTCTCTCTCTCTCTCTCTCTCTAATATTGTAGCCATAATTGGCATTCTTTTTATAGTTAAAAAAAATTTAATGGATGACATATCCAGTCAATCATGTTTTTAGAATGCTAAAAGATGCTCTATTGAGTAATCATGAAATGTAACTGGAAAATTCCAAAAGGGCCTATAAATTTAACCTTTTGACAAGTAAATAAGATCAAAAAAATTTGATGCAAAAAAACCCCTATAGCTAGGACTACCGTGTGTGTTTGCATCCATATTTTGATTATATCATTCATGTTTGTCTATTTTTAGTTCTTGTATGGTGGTTGAATTGAAATGTGTTGTTGATGAAAACTATGGGATCACAAATGAACTAGGTTTTGTTTCTTTCTTTTCAATTTTGATAAGCTTTATTTCCCTAATTTATAGTATTATATCATTTCCTTTGTTCTATACAAGTTGGTTCATATGCATCTTCATCATTGTGTGGGAAGTTTAGGATTTTGCTAATGCAAGATATTGAGTGATAAGCAACAACCTCATTAACTCATGCAATCTAGGCATTTCTTAATTAATCATTCTCTCTTTACTTATGCAACATGCATTTTTAGTTAGTGTTCCATTGTTGCATCTTACATTCAATAATAGGGTAGATTACATTTAGGAGTTGAAAAACTTAAAATGACTCAAGTACATTCATAGATGTGGGGCTTTGTTAGTCAGCATCTAAAAACCACTTGGGTTGTTTAGAGTGTTTAGGAAATCTGATCATACCTATTCTTCCTCTAGTCAAGAACATACCCCTAAATCTTGTTGATCTACTAAAAACTATATTCATCGTAAATATTTACATACAAGGGAGTTGTACCTTTCCAATTCAGGGGTCATTTGTAGAATACCTACATAGACCCATTTTTTTATTAACTACTTTGTCTTTCACCAAATTCAACACATTAAGAGTTAGGCCATAAACCAAACCAAGCAAAAAAAATTGTTAACCAATAGTATATTGGCAGATTTTCTTTGAAAGGGGAAGTTCAAGGTGTAAGACCAACTTCTCAGACTCTATTTTGTTCTCATGAACAATTTGTGGATGATACTATTTTTATGTGAAAGGTTGATGTTAGGGAGTCTACAAGTCTTAAAAGGTTTCTAAAATTATATTCCATAGTCATTGGGCAATTGTTCAACTGGGATAAAAGCTCTCTATTTTTTATTAACACCCATGTTCATAGGCAAAGGAAAATTCCAAATATTTTAGGTTTCTTTATAGGATCATTTCCTAGTACTTATCTTGGTCTCCCTTATGGCTAAACAAGGATGGAGAGTGTACCAAGATGATAAGGAATGGAGTTCTATATGGAAATATAAGTATCTTTATAATGCCCCACCGATATCTTATTTCCTTTCTTTCACAAATATCTCTAATTCCTCTATTATTTTGGGTGTGGTTCAAGATACTAAAGTTATTCTAAATAAAGGTTGTATGTGGAAAGTTGGAGATGGAAAAAACATTAGGTTTTGGGAAGATGTTTGGTTCTTGGATTATCCATTACTGGATGACTTTAATGACCACATTCCTATAGAAATATGTAAACAAGTTTTTGGAGTTTTTGTGGGCAACTATTGGAGAAATAATGGATGGGTTAATCTTGTAGAGATTTTCCATAGTTTTAACAATATTCAAACCTCTCTCTTGACTCCTTTAATCTTTATCCTGACATGGAGGATTCTACAATTTGGGGGTTAGAATCTAGTGGAAATTTCAAGGTTTCTTCTATGTTTAGATCTAATGTTAAGGACAATCCCCCAGGGGGTAAAGCTTGGATGAAGGGACTTACTCCTAAAATTAATATATTCTTCTAGACTACTCTTCAAAATAAAAATTTAACCCTAGATAATCTCCAAAAAAAGGGTATTTATATAGTAAATAGATGCAGTTTATGTAAGAAGGAAGTCGAAGATATTAACCACCTTTTTATTAGCTGCATTTTCAGCTAGAATGTTTGGGGAACTCTCCTCTGATACTAGAATATATTGTGGATTTAGCCTAGTAATCTTGTAGAATGCTTCCAAAATTGGAAATGTCCTATCAAAGATTTGAATATTTGATTCCTATGGAATATTTCCCTTCCTCGCCTATGTTGGGGTATCTGGAAAGAAAGGAACAATAGTTTTTTAGAAATAATGAAACTTTTGAGTGGGTGGTGGACAAAAATATTCTTAGGGCTATTAAATAAAACTTAATATCCTTGAATAAAAATATTGATGATGTGAAAATGTGTGACCCTCTAAAAATACAAGGAAATAAAATAAAAGATTATGATAGAAGAGAGGGTGTTATATGGAATTCCCTTCTTGTGGGAAGGCTAAAAGCTAACTTTGATGGCTCTGATAAAGGAAATCTTACAAGAGCTAGGTGTGGTGGATTCCTGAGAGACCATAATAGTAGAGTGGTGGATGTAGTGGTGATCCCTACTGGTCACTTGACTAACCATAAAGTGAAGGTTATTGCTTCTCTTTATATTGTTATAATGGAAGTGGAAACTAGTTATCAAAAATTATGGGTGGAAGGGGATTCCTTAAATATTATCAATAAGTTTAATAATAAGAATATGGTGATGTAGAATATCGAAGGGAGTATCCTAAAAATTAAAAAAATTGATCAATTAATTTGATAATGTAATTATATCTCATAATTACCTAGAGGGAAATAAAGTGGCTAACTAGATTGTCAATAAAGCAATGAATGCAAATAACAAGCTAATATGGAATGATAACCTTAGTAAGAAAGGGGAGTTAAAGGCAATCATTAATTATGACATGACTAATGCAGTCGAAGGAAAGATTATGTGAGATTTTGAAGATTAATATGGCAAGTAGAGAATTAATAAAGGGTATTGTCATATCTTGAGGGAGTGTCATTTCATAAATACCAATAGAACATGGTACATTTTTTGGACAAAAAGCTTGTTTGAGTTAAAATATAAATCATCTTCTATGATTGTAACCATTTTTGGAAAACTTATCAAAGCTAGGTGTATCATGGGTGGTGAGCCAAGGAAGTAGGAGCCATCTAGTTGCAAAGAATGGAAACCTAGGCATGTAGTGTGGGAAATTCTCTAAAATCATAAAGTTATTGTGTAAATTGAGAAGTTGCATGACTTTAAACCACATATTACTGATTATTTCTTCAAGAATTGGTCTGGGGAGAGGGTAACTCTTCATGGGGTTATAGTGGACCTAATGGAGGAGTTCATTGTTGATATTACTGGTCTTCCTATGGAGGGCCCAAAATTTAAGAAGGAAACCAATATATCAAATGCAACTTTCAAGAATTTTCCAAAAAATGAAGAAGATGAAAAGAAGCTACTAAAGGATGGGGATTTCTATGAGATGGAATAGGTCAAGGTAATTTGGCAAGATGCTTTATCTTGTGTTCATAAGTATTTTATTCTAGATGGAAGGTTGAAAAGGGTTCATAAATTCCTTTTTTTTCAACCATTTTCATTACAAGGATAGGTTATATTTTCCTTTTTATTTGAAGTTTTCATTGTTGAATAGTCTCCACGCCCATAGAAAAAAGAGATTGGGCATGTTCTTCATGAAAGTCTCATTTTTTTAATTGAATATTGTTGTAGAAAGAATGTAGTGAATCTCACACCTGTTGTGGATAAGAAGAGAATTTTTTTTGGGAAAGAGCCTCTTGATAAAATAAGTGCCAAAAAAATTTAAACCCATAATGTGAAAACTAAGGAGGATTGCAGTGAAATTAAGGGTTATAAGAAGGAGATTAAGGCTAATAACACTTAAAAGGTTAATTAGGAAGCTATGACTTTGGAGAAAAATAAAGAAGATGAAGTTGAAACAAAAATTGGTGATTTCAATTCCAACTTAGATGGGTGTTCTATTAGTCAAAGAGATTCTCTAGGTAAAGAAATTGGTGAAAGAAATAATGATGGAAAAATGGTGACTAAACCACATTCTTAACCCTCAAACCACAATGAGGATAAAGAAATCATGACTCAAAGTGTCAAGACAACCCAGATTAAAATTAATGAGATAATGTTCATGGAAAAAATAGAAAAGGAAAATGATGCTGAGAGAAAAGCCATGGTGATTAATCATCACAAAATGAACAAGGAGAGCTAGAAGGATAATATTGCTCAAAAGGGTTTAGATAAAGATAATTAGTTAATGCTTAATGATACCTAGGACGTGACTATTAACTTGACAAAAATGTATGAAGATGAGGCCAATGAAGAAGACAATAACACGATGAAGATTTGTTTCCTTCATAAGGCTAAAATAAAAGCTCATGCTTCTCTCCAAGTCAATTCATGGCTATATAATGATATCATAGTTCTCAAGAAAAAGATGGGGGAGTTCTAGAATAACTTGGATGAAGAAAGAAATAAAAGAATTATATTGGAGAACTAGGTGGGTAATATCCCTGAGATGTTAGAGGCCTATGAAATGGAGTTGTGGCAACTGGTTAAGGATAGTGGTCAAAGGATGGAAATGGTTACCTCTAGTTTGTGTGTAGCAGCTATGAGCATTGGTAAAAGAAGAAATGAGGAAATAATCTCCCCTATTATAGTTAAGCTACCTGGTAGACCAAGTAAGAGAGCTATGCAAAGAACTGAGAAATATGTTGTTGTTGCTTTGGGTTTGGTTGTGGAGGACATCCTTCAAGGTACTATGGTGGTTGGTAAGTAACAAGTGAAGGTGATCAAAGAGCTATCTTAATTATGGGCTCTAGTTATTGGTTGGGTTGTTTTTCCTAGTTTTCCTATCTCTATTTTTTTTCTAGTTTTTGTTTCTACTACTCTATTAGGTTCTAGGTCCTTGTAAAACCTAGCTTTAGACCTTGATCATTTATTTTTAGGCTCCAAGCCATTATAAAACTTGGCTTTTTGTTACATTTTTTAACCTTAGGTTCGAGTTCGTTGCAAAACCTAGGCTTCTTTTATTATTTTATCCTTTCAACTAGTTGTAAGGGGTTTCAAGTCCCCTCAAAACTTATTTTTACCTTAATTTAAAATATCATGATATCAAAATTACCAAAAATCACAATAAAATATTAACATATCAAAGTACCATCTCAAGATCAAAACTATGTGTAAAACCACCAGTGAACAATTCAAATGTCATAATACCAAATTAGAGGTAAAATCTCAAAGATCCCCAATTGGTAGCTGACTCTCTAATCAAGGATTCTAAGCTCAGGGTGCCTATATGGATCATGGTTCTATCTCCCTTTTAATAATAACTAGTATGAGGATTTTGAGGCATGCTCAGCCCTATGTAGGTAGGTGAAGTTTAGGTCTAGTACATATGCACTTGCATCACCAACTAGAAATATACAATACATATGCATATATATTTGCAAACAATGATCGAAAAGGAAGGAGTGTAACATTGTGTAGATATCCCAAATAAGTGACTATGTCTACCATCACTCATCCAAAAGAGACACCAAATTGAGTAAGCACACATATGTATATAAAACACAATAGGTTAGTTGGGTTATCTTAAAACCAAATCATAATCATAAATTTGACAACATGTCCAACCAAAGCATGACACTAAATTATAATTCTAAGCAACATATAAAGAATGGTATAAATTAAACATTATATTTAAACCATATATTTAATCTTCTAATAACATTACACAAAACACGATCAAATGTAAAACAAGTTATAAAAAACATAAGCAAGCAAGGATGTGTAAGGTAAGGGTACAAATGTTTCTAAACATGTTATAAGAACCTAGTCAATTCGATTACCTACAGACAATTTTTGAGTAAATAGGTTCAACATTATTTCATGTTAAGAATGTTAGAAGGTACAAATCATATGTTATCTTATAGTTTTGCCTATGTAGGTATTTGTCAAGTTGTGAAAAAAAGGTATATAATAAATAACCTTATCTTTTGAAATAGCCTAAATGTATGTATATTATATTCAAACTCTATATTTATACAATTGGCCTAGTTTTTCACCCTTTATGTTGTGTTATGCCCCATAGTTAAAAACCTTAGTTTAGGGTTTTAAAATTCTTGTGAAATTTCTTTAAAACCTTGGATGAAATCTTTTGGTATTTCATAAACCCTTGTTAATTTTTCCCTAACCCTCAAGAGTGGCTGAAAGTAATATTTTATATAAAATTGTGCGAGATACTCTTATCCTAAGTTTTCATTTTCCAAAATTGTTTTATTACTTTTCATGAAGTAAACCTTTTTAGTTTAAGCATGCTTTAACTATGGTTATTTTCTTAAGTGTTTGGTGAAGCATCTTAACTGTGGTGGTTTATTTGGTCTACCCATTGATCTCTCCCAGATCAATGGTGGGCACATGCCTGCATGATGATTTTGCTCCAATTTTATGTGAACTAGGAAAGAACCCTTTTGCCACATAGCACTTGGTGATGTTGGGTTTTAACTGCATTGCAAAGGTCATAATTTGTGAGTGGTTTGTCAGAGCTTTTTTAGGGTTGTCAATAAGGATCAATGCACATTCCATTTTCTAGCAATATCATTGGTTAAGCCAAGTAGCGGGGTTAATTTTGCTACCATATCATTGGGGAGATATCATCCCATATCTTATTTTTGTTTTTTTTTGAGTTTATAGTCTCTTGGGAAAACCCCATGTGCTACCCTACTAGGTGCCTTTGAAGGTGGGAATTGTAGAATTATTATGGCAGATCAAGTCAATTCATGAAAAGGATTTGTTAGGAAAGTCTAAAGGTACATTCTTTCTAGTAGTTACTATTGTCCATGATTTTGTGCTTGTAAGAAGGGATAGAGAATTTTGGGAAAAAATTTAGATAAGTATCAAATGGCCCAATCCCATGCTCACTATATTGATTTAGAGGGATTCTATGACCTCCTCATGGAAAGAAGTAAAGCTAAGGCTCTTATACAAACTATATATTTCCCTGGGGATATAATTAGAAAAAAATTCTCACTGGAGGAATAGGAAATTAGAAAAGAAAAATGGACAGTTTATAGCAAAGTCTTGGACCTTATAAATGCTTTTGAGCCCAAATATGATCCTTTGGCAAATAAGAAATATTGGAGGGCCAAAATGGATATGTTGATGAATAATTTTCTAGAATTATGCAAACCCTAAATGGGAAGAAAGACATTATAGAAAAGGCACATCCAAACAAAGTTGTTGAGGTGGAAAGAAGATTACACAACAAGATGATTGTAACTCCATGCTAGTATACATTACAAATAAAGGTTGGATATGTTGTGGCTTAGAATATACAATATGACCCTCCATATAAGAGGTCAAGATTAGAAAGCCCACCTAACACAAATGCCCCCAAAAACAAAGGTTGGGAAAAGGATCATCTTCTCATGTAGGAGAATACTCACCATCCCAGAATCTACTCAAAGTAGATGATGAAGCATCTCTAAGAGAATAGTTCAGGGAAATTAGAGGGGAAAGGGACACTATGATTACAATTGTTGATATTCAAGGAGGAATACCTGAAGTGCCTCCAGTTCCATCTTTGGATCTTACTGTTGTAGATTTTAAAGGTAGAGAGATAGACCCTATAATTGCATGGGCCTCTAAAAAATTCATTCATGATGGAAACTTTGTAAAATCTAGGGCCTTTGCACAATTTCTATGGAGAAGAAACATTGGTAATTTTGAAAATAAGTGCAAATCATTAAAAGAAGAGCAACCAAATAAGTTGGAATCTAAGATTGTGGAAGAGGTTAAGGCCAATTTCGTGGAGGACTTTGCACTATTAACCCCTGAAGGGGGAAGGCAGTTATTGAAAGAGTTGGGAGTTTTGATATTACTTGACTGGGACATAGCTAATGCTATAGTTTTTAAATCTATTAGGAAATAAAAGGATGTGCAATATAAAACTAAGGAGGAGATTTTGCAAGCACATAGAGGAATAAAGTACAACAATGATCACAAAGCATTGGTAATTTGGTCCATTCAAAAAAGAGACAAAACCAAGATACAAGAAAGTTCAAATGTTGAGCATATAAGCACTCTCATAGCATATAGAGCAAATGAAGTGTATAGTGGGGAGATAAGTAAAATGACTAAAGAAATGGTGGACTTTGGGATGGTGGTTGCTAGAAAAGAGAAAAAAAAATCTTAGAGCTCAATTCTAAGCTTGAACAAATGCTAAAGCTATATGAAGAGAGAGAGGGAATAGGCTACAGCAACTAGAGACTTAATTATCCCTAATGGACAAGAAATTGTGAAAGAGAAAAGTGGGAGAGTCTAGTAGGACTAGAATTGTTTATCCTTGCCCCCCAATTGAGCCATTTATGTCAACTCCAATTGTAGAGTTGTCTGACACTCCACAAAGGCTAGAGTTTTATACTGCTAAGGAGTTTGAGGAGGAAAAGAATAATATGTGGACCTAAAAAGTTGAGTTGAATAATCAGTATGAAGAAAGCTCAAAAAAAAAAACTTATGTTTATTAGATAAGAATGATTGGCCAGAATTTTATGAGAAATTAGTGAAGATCCTAGACATGTGGAATGAAATAAGAAGTGTTGAAGACACTTTAAAGCCTAGTATGAAAAATGGGTTGGAAGAGATAAAGATATCACCCTTTTGTGTATCTCAATTATTACTCTATCTTGTGAACAAATAGAAAGACCTTTTGATATAACTAATAATGTGTTTGAGTTTGATGAAAAGAGAGTGGCAGTTCCAAATGGAATAATGGTTTTCCTTTCTAGATATTTAGGTGAAAATTTTGATCTTTTTCCCCGAGCACTTAAAAGGATTGATAAGATAAAAGGAAAGAAAGGGTGGGGGAAAGAATTAGATGATTTATTGTGCTAAAGGGTGAATGAAGTCATAAATGAGAAGGGACATCTACTATGGGTGATGAAAAATGAGGAATTTGTTAAGGTGAAGTTGTTCTATAATTCCATCAGAGAAGAATTTGTTAAGATAACTAAAATAGGAGACTTTTTGATCAAGAAGTAGCATGATATCTTATGTTTTGATTGGCCTAACAACATAATTTTCAACAAATTGATGGAAGATTTTGTATATTAAAAGAAATTGGAAATAGAGGAAGATTTTGTAGACCAAGAAGAAAATCAAACAAATGATACATCAGCAAAAGAAGACAAAATAGAACAACCATCCTCAGTGATAAGCACAGAAACCCAGACTAGTGATTTGGCAAAAGAGAAATCAGATATAACTGTTGTCTTATCAATTCATGATGATATACATGGAGAACCTTGAATGGAAGTAAGCCTGCAACAAGAAAAGCTAGATATATCACAATCAATCCCATTGGCCACATCCTTTGAGGAGTTACAACAATAATGAGGCCAATCATCAATTTTTCACCAATAAATAAATGCAACAAAAGGTGTAATGGAAAGTGGTCCCAAAAAAGAATATTATGATGTAAAGTTTTTTTGTTGCACAATTTTTTATCTTTTTGTGATAGTTACATTATAGATATTTTTCTATCTTTAGGACAGTTGTCAGTTCTTTATGCCTAAAGCTTATTGCATCTCATACTATGTAAGTGAGATTGCAAGGGTAGAGAAGGGGTCTAAGTCACTTACAATTTAATTTTTTTTGATAAGATAAATAGGTTTTATAGGGACCTTGATACCCAAAAGTAGCTACAAACCAAGGCTGATAATAAGAAAATAAGCCTAGATAGAAAAAATGAGTCTAATGGCTGATAATAAGCACAAGGCCCAACCAACAACAAAGGCCAACAAAAAGGCCAGATCCAACTATCTTTAACAAAACTAAGCAAAAGCTAGAACAAAAATCCATAAGAGAAACATCAAAAACACAAAAAGATAGAACAAGAGGGCTACTCTTCATTCTTCTTCTCAAAATCTTGCATTATCTAGGTAGCCTCATAAATCTTCAAGTGCTCCTCAGCCTTCTGCTCCTAGACTTTCTTCATTTCTTGTTCCAAACTGGTAAAGGTGATGTCAATGCCCATATCATCATCAGATCTAGTTCTTTATCTATCCTTTCAATCCTCACCTACCAGCAAGCCTCTATCTTTGAACACACCTATTAAAGAGAGAATATTGTCATTGATTGAATTAAGAAGAGAGATCATGTAACTAGCCAAATTGTGATTGTAGTTTTCAAGATTCTTAATTCTCCTTTCAACCAAACTGGCTCTATCACTCTGATCCTCTTGATTCTCATTTTTAGTCTTCCTATTGTTGCCCTCCAACTGAAAAACCTTCTCTTTGACCTCTTCTAGCTCACGGTATAGCCACTTGATTGATCTAAAATTATCAATCATGTTGTTACAAGCATTGTTGAGAAGGTTCATACCTGTCTCCCTTGCATTATCAAAGATGCCCACAATAACTAGGTCCATGAGCTCTTTAAGTTGGGGCTCTTCCTAATTTTTCACCAAAATTTGAGGATTCATAGCTTCTCTATAAATTCTCAATGTTGCAGTCCTAACATTGAAATTCCTCCAAGCTTTTCTCCTATTTTTGACAAGCACTTCCCCCTCTTTAGCACCAGTATTATCCTTTTCCTTCTCCTTAGTGTCAATTTGAGGATGGGGATGAATAGGGGAAAGGGGGAGAATCAAAACATTTGGTCCCTAACTCAAAACCCTCTCATTATTTGCATCATCCCTCTTCTATTTTTTCCCTGCCTGGTCCTCTTTAATCTTCTCTTCCATCTCCTTGTCTTCATCATCAAAAACCATGTCCTCCTCATCCTCATTATAATCCATATTATCTTTACTAGAGGTTTGGCCGTGGTCCCTTAGGCTCTTTCTTCTATGGGTTAAATCAGAGGGTTGCTTCTTAACATGACCCTTAATTTTCTTTGCAGAAGAAACATTCCCCTCCTCTGAGCTTATGCTCTAAATTTCATCAGATTCAGAAGAGTAGTTGGAGCTACCATTGTCCACATCTACATCCAGCGAAGGATTGTTGCTAATTGTCTAATTTTTGAAGTACTCATGGATTAGTAGCAACAATCCCTCATGCAGAGCAGGGTTGACAATGGGTTTCTTCTTAAAGCTAGTGATAACCTTACTCATGGAGTTAAGTAAGTAGAAAGGGAAATAAATTTTCCTATCATGGTGGAAATGATTAAGAAGAATGAAATGGTGGGTTCTTACTTGATCAAACCTAGGTTCTAGAATAAAATATTCAATGATAGCACACAACACATACCTCCAGAGCTTCTTGATGGAATCCGTCAAATAAAATGTCTCACTTTTAATTAATTCATTCATTTCTTTAGTGCTCTTTACAAAATCCTTCACAGAATTGGTAGAGAACTTTTTATCCCTATAAAACTTGAAACCCTCCATAGGAACATCAGTGACCATAGAGACAACCTCCTCAATGATCAAGAAAGAGATGCCATTCACTTTCACCTTGTTATCTTTCCACAAATTCACCATATTATTGGTGACCTCAAGATTGAAACCATGAAGTTTGGAAATGTAACTAGCAACCCCTATGTTTTTCAACTTTTTCCATACTTTTCCCCTATTTCTCCATTTCTCCAGATCCCCAGCTCCTTTCTACAGCATTCTCCCACCATCTCTTTAGTATTAGCTCCAACAATTCTCATAAACTCTAGGCTCTACAGCTCCTTTGCAGACAAAATTTTGGCACTATTTCTCTGATACATGCCAAGATAATTCTCCTTACTAAAACACAACTAGTAAATGACAATTTTGACCCACAATATGTGTCAAAAAGGTGAAGATAGCCTCAAATGCTTGCATAAACCAAAAAGGCCTTTATGACTCGTACTCATATCCCATATTTCTTTAATATTCATTATTACCATTAGATCTTCACCATACACCCCTGGATTTTTTCCAAGTTGATAAGAGTCTTGGCTTCTGTAGAAATATCTATTCTCAATTGCCATGTAATCAACTTGTCAGATCCCACACCTTTTTTGGCAAACCAATCCGCAACTGGATTTTTTTCTCTGAATGCATGTGTGATGTGGACAGTCTCAAATTTAGCAAGGGTGTCATGTCTCTCTTCAATTAGATTGGCAATCAACCAAGAAGGATGATATTTTCCATTAATACAATTAATTATGTTATTGAAATCCCCTTCTAACCAAAACTTAGTTATTTTGACTTCAAAAGCCAGATTAACCACATGGCACGCTGCTCTAGCTTCTGCAAAATGATTAGCTTGGATTCCCAATGGAAGAGAAAAAGCCATGACTCCCTCACCAAAATTATTTCTTATTATTCCACCACTTCCCAAGGGACCTAGATTTCCTTTTGAGCCACCATCGAAGTTGCCTTTGTGCCATCCCTCTGGGGGACTTACAATTTTATTGTTACTAAGTATTGTTCAGTGCAATTTCTTAATGCAAACTTTATGACGTATTTTCTCTGCAAGTATCTTAGAGTACGTTGATGTTATAGGATCTTGATGTCTTATCTTGAGTTATTTTGAGTTCTATCACAATTGTTATACAATTTTCAAAGGAAATTAATATAAAGATGAGTTGTCCCCATATCTTTTCTTCCTGAATCTTGTCTCCAATTTTATTACCTGGTCATCTTGAAATTGCATAAGCAAAGCTTGTCTAATTGAATGCAGTTATGTTACGTTGTATATCATTTTTTATATTTATTTTAATTCAATGAATTAGGCAAATGCTTTAGTCAAGTTGATAGGATTTTGATGGTAGTAGGAAGGATGTGTATAAGAATGATTTTTAGTGAGAATTGTTGATAATATTGATTGTAATGCAGTCAATTAGGTCTAGAAATTGGATAGACTCTGAATCCCAATGGATGAGGCACGGATCTATTAGTTCAATCTATAAATGGAGAAAACATAAATAAGCATTAAGTATAAAATTAAATTAAATCAATTTTACTTTAATATTTTTAGAATGTCAATGCTAGTCAGCACGTGTTTATATTTAACCTTTGAGTTTTAGTTAGCTACTATTGACTAGAATTACTTGTAAATCTAAGAAGAATTGTGACCAATCTGCTATAAGGAATGTGAATTTTTGTAAATGTCATGGAATGAGTGAAACATGCATGTAGTATTAGATTGAAAATCTTGTATCCTTCAGGTGCACCCACCTTGATTTTGTAGAGCCAAAAGAGTAGAAAATCTTGTATGATTTTGTTAAAGTTGGGTCCAGATCTTAAGAACAAATAATTGTTTATGGGAAATAGTTAATCCTTAAGTTATTTTGATCTTTATTATCTTCGTATTAAGTATTGTTTTTCTTAATAGTGTAAAAACACCAAAAAAATGGTGACTCTACTAGGGAGTTGTTTGACATCAAGACACGTTTGTATGTAAGAAGTACTACAGTTTCTTTGGTCTTGTTGTAGACATGTTTGTCAAATTATTTCAATAATTGCCTGTGGTTGTAGTGCATCATTTTAGTGAAAAACCTTGAGAATTTAAAAAAGAAAGAAGAAAAACCATAGTACCACAAGTGTAAACTAATGAATATAGCCCTTATGAAGTGTTTTATCTATCAAGCAAGAGTTGCGGTCTTAGATCTATTGTGATTGGCTCCTCTATGTGTCAACCTATTTCATATTATCTTTTGTACTTCCCTTGAATTCAAATGTTGTTTTATTGTTATTTTCCCTAGAATAGGGTGGTGACTCAGTCAAGGTTTTGAATCTAGTTCTTATAGGTAAGTAATGCCCAAAAAATTGCTAACAAGAGGAAAAGTACACGAGCCTATGCAAGAGCCAATCCTGACATACCATTGTATACTGATTTACCCCAAGGTGGTAGGAAGAACCAAAACAAAAAGAAAGAAAATGTAAATCCACTTGGAAACCTAGGGATAGTATATCAGTAAGCTCTCAATACCAACCAGTGGTAGGGAGAGAACTTTCTTCATTAAGCTCTGAATCAAAAACCACAAGGCTCCTAGGAGGAATATTTAGTACCCCATTACAAGATGAAAGGGATTATCAAGATAAGAATATGTCTCCAATGGGAGATGCATTACATAGATGAGATGTGATAGATGAAATGAATCATAGGTTGGGACATAAGAATGTAATAGAGGATCATTTTAATCTTAGAGCAATTCCATATGTGCAGGCAAACCTTATAGATCTAGATAATCCTATTGATTCAGAGGCCACTCCTGTAGATCCAAAAGAGGTATACTAAAAAATAGGAGTTTTAAAGAAGTGAGTTACAGAAGAAGCTAAACATACTCATTTAGTGAAAGAAAGAGAACAAGCCACCTTGAATGTCATTGTGGAAAGACATAACTTGCTTAGAAGGGTGGCTGCCTTAAAGGAGAAAAATAAGAAGTTAGAAGAAAGGACTTATGTCCTTCATGTTGATATTCTTGGAGATATAGATAGTTTGAGATCCAAGGTTCAAGAACAAGAAAATCTCATAAACCAAAAGCAAGAACTTGTAATATCCCAAGTCCAATTTTACAAGTCTATTCAAGTAGATTAAGTGGACCCTATTGTACAAAGCACTAATAAGGGGAAAGGTAAGGCAATAGGAATCCAAATAAATGAAGCTCAATTTGTGTCAAGTAAGTCTATAAAACCTCCCATGTCTAAGCTAGATCTTGATTTGGAAAAGTCCAAAAAGGAGAAGGAGGAACTTGCCAAATAGCTTGGGAAGATTTAAAATGAAGCCCAGGCAATAGAAACTAGAAGAAATATTTAGTTCATCAAATCCAATTCTACTTTAGCCTTATGGAAAAATTTGTCCACCCAAGTCACAATTTTTGCACCTACTTGTGGACTAGTTATATCTAATCAAAACATATATCAATCTACCCCAACTTCATCATCTACCACTAGTAGTTAGATCCCTAATGTTCAAGCATAGAAACCTCAAAATGTTACTCATAATCAGATCGATATAGAAAGTACATCAAATTTTGTTGGTTTTCAAAAAAAGCCCATATACCTAGAAAAGTATAGAGAAATGCCATTCTTAGGAATCCCTGGTTTTCCACACCCAATATCATTTGACCTAAGAGACAAAGTTCTCAAGTTTTTTGGAAATAATGTTTTTACTAGTGAAGAGCATTTGAGAATTTTCATAGATGTGCTAAATGATTTTGAAGTTCAACATGAGGATGTGGTCATGAAGTTGTTTGTTCATTCACTAACTGAGGATGCAAGGGATTGGTTTAGAAGATTGCCTAATGATAGCATTAGATCATGGAATGATTTAGAAAAATTGTTCAAAGAACAATATGGAGATAACACTAATGTTGTCTTTATGTTAAATGATCTCAATAACATTAAGAAGAATCCTAATGAATCTACATTTGATTTCAATGTAAGGTTTCAAAAAGGAATGTACAAATTGTTCTAGGTTATGAGATTAAATGAGGATGTTTGTCTTACAACATATTTCAATGTTTTTGATAGCAAAATGGCTTATTAGCTAAGAGATAAAGATCCCAAGACTTTAAGAGATGCTTACAAGGTTGTAGTGAATATTGAAAATAATAGAAAAGCATCTGGTAAGTTAGGAAGGAGAGATGATCCAAAGTTGTTGAATCCCAAGAACAACAAGAAGGAGAATGATAAAACTCCTATGAATAAGAAACCTAAAGAAGCCACAATAGGTCAAGTATTAGACTTATTAAAGAATATGAACCCACCAACTTTTAACTCACATAAACCTAATGTTGGTGAAAAGACCCTAGTCAATAACAACCATTTTAATAGATAGCCAAGAATGCAGAATTACCCCTATACCACTCAGTGGAATATTGGTACGCCAATTCCTAACCAAATCCAAAGTGTAAAAGATAAGGGTACCCCAGATCCTTTGCGAAGAAATTCTATCAATATGAATGATGATGTGCCATATTGCATCATATGTTAATCACCTCAATCCTCAGATTACTATGAAGTTGCTCAATAATTTTCCATAGACCACAATGTCTAGAATGAGGAGGAAGAAGAAGAAAAGAGCCATGATGATGTAAGTTGTAACATGGTTAGCATGTGTGATGACTATGTAGATTCTTACTTAGAGGAAAATAAAAATGGCATTACTAGTCAAAAAGCAATTTACCAACTACACCACCAGCAAATTTTTTTAGATGATAAAAGGGTGAATGCACAAAGTTGGGTTGCAATTTCGCGGAAGTCAAATCCGCGAAATGAGACTTCTTAGAAACGGGTACCTGATTCTAAGAAACGGGCACCCATTTTTGGCTCGGGTGCCCGACCATAAATTTTAAAAACGGGCACCCGTTATTTTTAAAAATCGGGTGCCCATTTTTTTTAAATCGGGTACCCATTTTTTAAAAGTAAAAAAGGGTAACCATTTCTTAAAAATTTATTTTTAAAAGTTTTCAGCGGATTTTACATGCCGCTTTTAGCTTTTCAAAACGGGTACCCATTTTTTGAAATTCAAATAACGGGTGCCCATTTCTTACAACATGAAGCAAGATTTTTTTTTCCTGCCTCAGATTTTGGTTTGGGATAGGCTTGGTGAGACCAAGCCTATGCCTTGGCCTCTCAAGATTTGGCTAAGGCATTGAACTGAAAAATTCATGCCTTGCCATAATTTTTAGAGGGTCTTCCCGATCAATTTCTTTTACGAAACAAAAACCCATTAGAGCTCTCACTGTCCTAATTTCAAAAATATAAATTTTATAGAGTTATGATTTTATTTACTATTTTTTTGTTATTTTTTAATCAAAGATGGTACCTAAATGTAAAATAGCAACATTCACTAAAATTTTAATAACTTTTTTATTTTATATTTTTTATTAAATTAATTTATATGTCATCAATCTACATTCAATTCTTTTGAAGTTAAAAAAAATTTGAAAAAAGTAAAATTTTGATCAAATTATGGTGTCCGTACACGAGAGGTTTTAAAATTTTCCTTTATAGCTAATTAAAAATTAATAAATAAATAAATATTCATTAAAAAATTTAAGAAAAATATTCCCATCAATCTTTGGTGTGTCAGGTAACTCCATTTAAAAGGATTCGCAAAAATTCATTCATTTGTGTCAAATTATGGTCTCCGTACACGAGCATGGTATGGTCCTGAAACAGGCATTTTGAAAAGTGGTTTTTAAAGATCCATACCAAAACAATAATCTATCATATGGGTATACAAATAAATTACATATTCTAAAAGAAGATTCCAGGCACTACAATTTTTATTTTTGAAATTTTTTTATATTTAATCTCTAAAAGGCTCAAATTTTGGCATCAATTGACAAAATATTTCAAAAACAGGAAAAACACTTCCACTTTTTCGCCAAAAGTGAGACCCAACTTCTTGCACTGACCCAAAAATTATGATAAAGACAAGGTATGTGTTACATCCTCAGTCATTGATCATATAAATTTGAGAATGCCTTCTGAAGAGGAGATTAATAAAATTTCTATAGAGATGATTTCTCAAGTCCATAGTAATTACAACTTGAGAAATAGGATAGTTGATAATGAATCTGGTAAGCCTTCTAGTATATTTATAAAAGACATTACTCATAAAAGGAAGGATGACAACAAGAAAACTAATGTGGAGGTAGCAAAGGTCAAAGATAGTAAGGCTAAGAAATGGGAGCCTAAAAAGAAGGTACAATTTCAAACTAGTGATACATCCAAAGCAATGGTGCAAGAGAAGAAGTTAGGATCTGATTTGATTAAGCAAATAATAGTGCCTACTATTCAAAAGACTTCCATTCCGAGTATTCTTGTAAAGCCCATTGTATCCAAACCTATTGATATGATATCTATGTTATCACAAATAACTGTCAAAGTACCTTTATCCGAATTGTTTAGAATTGGTGAGCATAAGAGTAAAGCCTTGTCATGGTTAAATGGAATAGGTAATAGTAGAGAGCCCATCAAACAAAATGTCACAAAAAACCCCAGTGGTAATTGAGGATAATGGTATTGCCTCCCAAATTCCCCAAATGTTCTTAGATGATTCATATATGGCTTATTTACAAGTAATTGACCCGTTTTTTCTTAGTCTAATTATAAAAGGAAAGACTCTTAAGAATTGTATGATAGACTTAGAAGCCTCTAACACCATCATGCCCTTCAAAGTTATTGAAGATTTAGGTTTGAAAGTAAACACCAAGCAAGGTAGATGTAAAGGTATGTATGCTAGGGAAGTTCTTGTTATAGGTACCATTAATGCATTACCTTTTAAATTGGTTGCATACCCTGAGGTAGAGTTGACAATGTCAATCCTTGTAGTTGATATTCCTCCACACTATGAAATGTTTCTCTCTAGAAAATGGAGTATTGCTATGGGAGGTAGCCTATAATGTGACTTGTCCTATGCAACCTTTCATATAGGTGATAAGGATGTTAGGGTAGATAAGGAGCCAAGGGTCAATCATTTTCTGGGAGAAGGAGTTGATAGGGATTCAACTTGTTTCTTAGACAATGGTGTGAATGCATTCAAGGCAGAACTAATTATTCAAGAAGTTGAGAAACTTCCTAATCTGATTGCACATGAAGTTGAATACTACATGGACTCCCCAATTTTGTGGACCGTGTACTTTGATGGGGCTAGCTCCAAAGAAGGTTCAAGGTTAGGAGTAGTCTTTATCTCTCCTAAAAAGAATACATTTAGATATTCATTCACATTGAATTTTTCATGTACCAATAATATAGTAGAGTATGAGGCTCTTCTATTAGGATTGATAGTTGCAACCCATCATGGAATCAAAAAGTTGCATGTCATAGGTGATTCTGAATTGGTTATTTCACAAATAGAGGAAACATATGCCTCTAAGAACAAAAGGTTGAAATAGTATAGAAATGTTGTGTGGGGATCAAATTGTACTGTTTGATGCATTTGGTATTTCTTAGAGGGGTAGGAGTCAAAATAAGATGACCAATTTATTGGAAAATGTAGCTATCAAACCCAAGGATGTATCATATGTAGGAATTTCACAGATTGAAGTTCAAAATCAGCCTTCCGTACCTGACAATATAGAGCACTAGAAAGTCTTCAAGGATGATAAAGATATAGTAAATTTCTTGTTAAGTGAAGACAAATACCATGGTCAAGAATTAGATTCTAGTGATTTAATTGAAACCATGGATGGTAATGAAACAATTTTTGGTCAAGAGATCATACAGTTGAAGACTAATAAAGTAGCTAAAGGGTTGGTTGTTTTAGAGAACATGTTTGACAACCAAGATAGAGTAAAACTTGGAATTAGAGATCATAAACCCCAAGAGCTAGAAGAAATAAACCTAGGTATCTCAGAGGCTCCAACGAAAGTTTATATTGGTCAAAACTTATATACTAAAATTAGAAAGCCTTTAGTTGACTTGTTGAGAAAGTACAAACATGTTTTTGCATGGTTATATGATGACCTTGAGACCTATAGAGAAGACCTATTCCAACATGTCATACCACTAAAAGAGAATATCAAAACTTTTAGGTAGAAGAAGAGACCAATGAATCCTACCTTAGCCCCCAAAATGCAAGAAGAGTTGATGAAGCTGAGGAATGGAGGAATAATCAAACCAATTAGGCATTCTACTTGGTTTTCAAATTTGGTGCCTGATAGAAAGAAGAATGGAGACATAAGGCTATGTGTAGACTTCAGAAACTTGAATATTGCTTCCTTGAAAGACAATTATGGGTTACCAAACATGGAAGCTATGGTACAACAAGTGACTAGTTTTGAATTAATGTTCATGATGGATGGATTCTTAGGATATAATCAGGTCCTTGTGAAGGAAAATGAACAATTTAAGACATATTTCACAACTCCATGGGGTACCTATGTATATGTCAGAATGTCATTTGGGTTAATTAATATAGGGGAAACTTTTCAAAGGGCTATGGATGTAGCCTTACATGATTATATTGACAAGATTATGGTGGTATATCAAGATGACCTCATAGCATACTCTGAGATGGTTGAGGACCATTATAGACATTTGGAGAAGATTTTCATCAAAGCCTTGTAATACGGGGTGTCTTTGAATATGAAAAAGTGTACATTTGGGGTGACAGAAGGAAAATTGTTGGGACATATAGTGTCAAAGGATAGCGTGAAAATAGATCCTGAAGAGTAGCTACCATTAACAAGGTCCCTAAGGTAAAGAATGTGAAGGGAATACAATCATTCTTTGGGCGAGTTAATTTTCTAAGAAGGTTTATTACAAATTTTGTTGAAATCAGCAAACCTATTTCCAAAATGCTCAAGAAGGGAGCTACCATTAATTGGGATGGTGAGCCTTCACAAGCTTTTTTGGACATTAAAACTACTATAAAGAATGCTCTAATCCTTAGGACCCCAAATTACGCAAAGCCCAAGCATATATTTTCTTTTGCATCCTTCCATATTGTGGCTACAATTTTATTACAGAAGAATGAGGAGGGATATGAACACCCAATTGCATTCTTTAGTAAATCCTTGCAACCTACTGAAATAAAGTACAAAATCAATGAGAAATAGGCTTATGCCTTGGTAAAAGTTGTAAAGGAATTTAGATGTTATTTATTAGGTGCCATTGTCATTGAATTTGTACCTAGTGTAGTTGTAAAAGACATTTTCTCTCAACAGGAGGTGTCATTTAGAAGGTACAAATGGATCAACAAGATCCGGGAATTCAACATTGATACCCAAATCACAAAATTGGTAAGAGGTCAAGGGTAGAAAATCTTATGGCTCCGTCCAACTTGGATGTTAATCAGATAAATGTAGTGGTAGATGACCCAAGATCAAAATTATATGGCATGGATCATTGTGAATGGTATACTAATGTCATATTTTATTTTCAACACATGGAGGCTCCTTCCCATTTGATAGAAAATGAGAAGAGAAGTACAAAATTACAAGCCATCAAATATATTATTGTTAGGGACAAATTATGGTGGAGAAACTTTGAGGGGGTGCTACTAAAATGTGTTGATCAATAGAAATCATAAGAAATATTGAATGAAATGCATGCTGGAATTTGTGGAGAACACTATATGGCTAAAACCACTACTCCCAAAGTGATGAGAGTTTGGTTTTGGTGACCTTCCCTTTTCAAGGATGCTTAGGTAATGGTTAGAAAATGTCATGCTTGTCAAAGATTTGTAGGTAAACTAAAATTTTCAGGGAATACTCCATTAAAACCAATTGAAGCCCAAGCACCATTCTAGCAATGGGGGATGGATTTTATAGGTAAAATTTCTCCTAAGTCTATCATTAGTTACTCAAGGATTTTGGTTGCTACTAACTATTTTACAAAGTGAGTGGAAGTTATTCCAACAAGGAATGCTACTAGCTAGGTTGTGAATAATTTTCTTCTAAATAATATTATTTCAAGATTTGGATGCCCTCAAAAGATTGTGATAGATAATGCAATGTGTTTTAGATCTGAGGAATTCATAAAGTTTTGTGATAAATATCGTATAACAAGGTTAGCATCTTCCCCTATCATCCACAAGGAAATGGACAAGCTAAATCTACAAATAAAAGCTTGTTAAAAGTAATAAAAAGAACTCTGGACGATAACAAAAGGGACTAGGATTATGGGCTGATAGGGTGACTATGAAGAAAGCCATAGGTGTAGCACCTTTTGACATTGTATATGGAATCTAGGCTAGGATGCCTTAGAACAACCTAGGAGGTCTATATAATTACATTCAAATGTATGATGAGGACATTAATATTGATATTTAGGAGAGGTTGGATGAGTTAGTAGGGCTAATTGAGACTAGGAAGGAAGCTTCTCTTAGGAATCAAAAATTGCAATTACAAGTCAAAGCACTCTATGACAAAAGAATAGTGAGCAAGAAATTTGAAATTGAAGATCTAATCCTCATGTAGAATACTAGGATTGAGGATAAAGGAAAGCATGGGAAATTTGATCCTATATGGTTACGTCCTTATCTAATTAAAGCCACATGGGGGAAGACTCTTATATTCTAAAGGATTTATCAGGCAATATTCTTGAACTACCAATTCATCGATAGTTCTTGAAGAGGTATTTTTGCTAAAATACTTGTTTCTTCCATGAACAATAGTCTAGGTTTTCTCTGTATATTTTGTAAATTCTTTGTGTCTTTTTATATAGTCCTTGTATATTTTTCTCTACTGGTGTTGTTGCTCTCTCAGATTTATCAATTGAGATAATTGGTTAGATGTATGGTTTACTTCTCCCAGGGATTCTTAGCTCTCATATAAATTATTGCTTATTCATTGCTCCCAAACAGAGCCACTGTTGGCCTGGTTTTTCACACTTTATGTTGTGTTATGCCCCATAGTGAAAAACTTTAGTTTAGGGTTTCAAAAAATCTTGTGAAATTTTTAGATATTAGTTTTCCACAATCCATTAGAAATCTTTGTTTTATTATTTTTGGGCAAATTGTGTGACAATTTTTGTGTTAGTGTTTTGGATCACACTCTCTAATCCATCATCAGGATTAAAGAGCTCTTTCATCCTAATGATGGATCACATAGTATGATCCAAAATGTTGATACAAAAATTGTCACAAAATCTACCCAAAAATAATACAACAAAGACTTGTGAAATTTGTTAAAAACCTTGATGAAATCTTTTCTATTTCGTAAACCCTTGTTTATTTTTCCCAAACCTTTAAGAGTGGTTGAAAGTAATATTTTAAATAAAATTGTGTGGGATACTCTTATCCTAAGTTTTCATTTTCAAAAATTATTTTATTACTTTCCCGAAGTAAACCTTTTAACTTTAAGCATGCCTTAACCATGGTTATTTTCTTAAGTGTTTACTAAAGCATTGTAACTGTGGTGGTTTATTTGGTTTGGTATTTCATCTCTCCAAGATCAACGGTGGACACATGATCGCATGATGAATCTATTCAAATTTTGTATGAAGCGGGCAAGAACTTTTCTGCCACATAGCACTTAGTGACATTGGGTTTTAACTGTGTCAAAAGGTCATAATTTGTTAGTACTTTGTCAATTCTTTTTCAAGGCTATCAGTAAGGATTAGTAAACATTCCATTTTCTAGTGATATCATTGGTTAAGCCAAGTAGTGGGGTTACTTTTGCTACCATATCATTAAACTGTTGATTTCTCCAAGATCAACGGTTGGCATGACTACAATATGAATAGGCTCGAGGTTTATGTAATGTGGGAAAGTGCCTACAAGACACATGGCACATAATGAGGTCATGGGCCCATAGTCTTTGAAAGGTAATAATGCAGTATGCATAGTTGGCACTTGTCAGACACTTTGGAGAAAAGGAATGCTTTTATTGGTTAAGTTTCACTGACTAGATCAAAGAAAGCGTGATTTACACACACCATTGATCTTGAAAAGATCAACGGGTGATGCATTCCCATAATATGAAAGTGGAGGATCTTCAACCAAAGCAAGGAAGCACCTACATGCCATGTGGTAAAGTGGGACCTAACATAAGAAGACTATCGAGGCACACCAGTGTGGAAAAGTGTGATGAAATAGAATGTAGTAAATGGTAAAGTAATACATGTACTTGCCAGGTTGGAGATGAATGTAACATTGGGGCCACATTTTTAAAGCCTTAATTGTAAAGTTATAGTGATCTTTCGTGATCATCAATCTTTGGAAGATCGACGATCAACTCTTCACCGCATTATGAAAATGACTAAACTTTAGTCAAAGAGGGGAAGCACCTACTTGACATGTGGCAAGTTTTCAAAAGTTTTAACATAGCTTTTCTAAATTTAAATATGATGCTTTATGATCAATAGAGGAAATTCAAATTCAAGGTGTGATATGAAAATTAATTGTTAGAAGCAATAATTTTGTTCAGTGCCACTTTGTGTGACCTAAATGCTACAATATAATTTGGAATTCATCATTTCTAAACCAGAAGATTGGAAAATTATCGGAGCACAAGTGTTTCTAGAGCTAGGGCAAGAAATTTTTCAAGGTTTTTGATGATTTTCAAAGTGATCCATAGAGGAAAATAAGCAAGAAAAGGAAGGTAAGTTATCAAAAACTTCTGAATTGAAAAAATTGTGATTGTGTTAGGGTAAATTAAAAATGCCTCCATGCAAGGATTTTTCAAGTAAGGTAGATTATTTGAAAAGAGTAGTCCATGATGATTTTCTAGAACAAATGCCTCCATTAGTAAATGAATTGACTAAAGGTAGAGAATTCATTCCCAAAAACCCTAGGTTGTTAGTCAGTGAGGGTTTCTATGATAGGAAAATTATTTGAGGGATGCAAAGGTCTTAGTGGGAGGTTTAGATCTTTTTAAGAAGTGGTTTGTAGAGAAAAATTTGGATACTACAATGAGTAATATCGAGGAATTTGATATAAGAAAATTGATTATTCCTGGAGTTTTCTTTGATGGTGACCTACTAGAAGACATGGCTAAAAAATATGATCCAATTACTAGGATTGTTAAAAACCATGTAGGGGATAACCTTTTTAGGGTTTCACTCAAATTGATCTTAGAAGTGTTCAAGCTTAACCCTAACCATGTTGTCCATGAAAGAATTGTTATGGAAGATTTTCAAGCTAAGTATGATGCACAGAGGGTATACCTAAGGGGAGGACCATTGCAATAGTATTTTGTTAAAATTGGATCATTGCCTATGGCCACACTGAATACCCCAAAACCCTTGTTGGAAAAGTATTTTAATCCTAGGGCATAGGCTTTATATTTCTCTCTCTATAAAATATTTGGAATGGATGAGAAAGATCACATTCAAGGCTCTATTATTCTCATCATAGCTCAAAATTTGCAATTTGGAATGAGTTCAATTCTGGATTTTGCTACTTTTCTAGCTAAGGAGATTCATAATGGGTTAATTAGAATAGCACAAGCTAAGGTTAATAGGCCTTTTTGTTGGTACTCTTTATTGATGTATATATGTCTATATAAAGGAGTTACTTTCTTCTCCAAAGAGATGAAATTGGAATTGGAGAGAGATGAAGAGAGACTCCCAATTCAATTATGGAGTGTAGACATGACATGGGAGGTCATTGATGCTAGTTTTTTCAGATTTGACAGATATTTGTTAAGAGGCTCAGATTTTTGTTAAGAGGGATAGCCCTAGAATACCACAATCCTTATTAGAATTAATAGGACCTAAGAATCATGCTAAGGAACTGTTAGTGATTCATAATTGAGGAGATATCATCCCATGTCCTATTTCTATTTTTTTAAGAGTTTATGGTTTCTTGGGAAAACCCCACATGCTACACTACCAAGTACTTTGGAAGGTGGGAATTGTAGAATTGTTATGGCAGATCGAGTCAATTGATGAAAGGGATTTTCTAGGAAATTTTATACTACATTATTTCCAATAGTTACTGTTGTCCATGATTTTGTATTTTTTAAGAAGGGATGGAGAAGTTTGGAAAAAATCTAGATAAGTATGAAATGACCCAATCCCATGCTTGCTATATTGAATTAGAGGGATTCTATGACCTCCTCAAGGAAAGAAGTAAAGCTAAGGCTCTCATACAAACTATATATTTCCCTCAGGATATAATTAGAAACAAATTCTCACTACAAAAATAGGACGTCAGAAAAGAAAAATGGATAGTTTATAGAAAAGTCTTGGACTTTATAAATGATTTTGAGTCCAAATATGATCCTTTGGAAGATAAGAAATATTGGGGGGCCATAATGGATATGCTGATGAATAATTTTGCTGGAATTATGCAAACCTTAAATAAGAAGAAAGACATTATAGAAAAGGCACATCTAGACAAAGCTATTGAGGTGGAAAGAAGATTAAATTACAAGATGATTATAACTCCAAGCCAGTATACATTACAAAGAAAGGTCGGATATGTTGTGGCTCAGAATATACAATATGTCCCTCCATATAAGAGGCTGAGATCAAAAAGCTCACCTGACACAAATGCCCCCAAGAAATAAATTTGGAATAAGGATCATCTTCTCATGTAGGAGAATACTCATCATCCCAGACTCCCCTTAGAATAGATGATGAAGAATCTTTGAGAGAATAGTTGAGGCAAATTTGAGGGGAAGGGGACATTTTGATTACCACTGTTGATATTCAAGGAGGAATACTTGAAGAGCATCCAGTGCCATCTTTGGATCTTACTGTTGTAGATTTTAGAGGTAGGAAGATAGACCCTATAATTGTATAGGCCTCTAAAAAATTCATTGATGATGAAAATTTTGTAAAATCTAGGGCCTTTGCACAATTTCTACGGAGAAGAACATTGGTAATTTTGAAAACAAATGCAAATCATTAAAAGAAAAGCAAAAAAAAAGTTTGACTCTAAGATTGAGGAAGAGGTTAAGGCCAATTTCATGGAGGACTTTACACAATTGACCCCTGAAGGGGCAAAATAGTTATTGAAAGATTCAAGAGTTTTGATATTACCTGGGTGGGACATAGCTAATGCTATGATTTTTGACTCTTTTAGGAAAGAAAAGGACGTCCAATATAAAATTGAGGAGGAGATTTTGCAACCACATAGAGGAATATAGTGCAGTAATAATCACCAAGCATTGGGTCTATTGAGAAAAGAGACATAAACAAGATATAATAAAGTTCAAATGTTGAGGATATAAGAACTCTCATAGTATATAGAGCAGATGAAGTGGACAGTGACAAGATAAGTAAATTGACTAAAGAAATGGTGGAGTTTGGGACGGTGGCTGCTGGAAAAGAGAAAAATAAATTCCTAGGGCTAAATGCCAAGTTTTAAGAAATGCTGAAGGCATATGAAGAGAGAGTGAATAGGATACAACAATTGGAGACTAAAGTATCCCTAATGGACAAGCAATTGGGAAAGAAAAAAGTGGGAGAGTCTAGTTGGCCTAGAATTGTTTATCCTCGCCCCACAATTGAGCCATTTAAGTGAACTCCAATTATAGAGCTGCCCATCACTCCACAAAGGCCAAAGTTTTATACTACTAAGGAGTTTGAGGAGGAAAAGAATAACTTGTGGGCCTTACATGTTGAGTTGAATAATCAGTATGAAGAAAAACACAGCAAAACAATCTTATATTTAGTAGATAAGATTAATTCGCCAGCATTTTATGAGCAATTAGTGAAGATCCTAGACATGTAGAATGAATTAAGAAGTGCTATAGACACTTTAAAGCCTATTATGAAACAATGGGATGGAAGAGATAAAGATATCACCCTTTTGTGTATCTCAATTATTACTCTATCTTGTAAATAGATAGAAAGAACTTTTGATATAGCTAATAATTTGTCTGAGTTTGGTGAAAAGAGGGTGGTAGTTCAGAAAACAATAATAATTTTCCTTTCTAGATATTTCGGTGAGAAATTTTTTTTTTTTCCCTAGGCACTAAAAAAGATTGATAAGATAAAAGGAAAGGAAGAGTGAGGCAAAGAATTAGATGATTTATTGTGCCAAAGGATGAATGAAGTCATAAATGAGAAGGGACATCTACTATGGGCAATGACAAATGAGGAATTTTTTTTAGGTGCAGTTGTTCTATAATTCCATCATAGAAGAATTTGGTGAGAAAAATAAAATAGGAGACTTTGCGATCAAAAAGTAGTGTGATATCTTAAATTTTGATTCGTCTAATGACACAATTTCCAAAAAATGGATGGAAGATTTTGTATATTAAAAGAAATTGGAAATAGAGGAAGATGATGTGGACTAGGAAGAGAATCAAAAAAAAATACATTAGAAGAAGACAAAATAGAACAACCATCCTTAGTGATAAGCATAGAAACCCAAACTATGACTTGGCAAAAGAGAGATCAGATATAATTGTTGTCTTATCAATTGATGTTGATATACATGGAGAACCTCGAGTGGAAGTAAGCCTACAATAAGAAAAGTGTGATATATCACAATCAATCCTATTGGCTACATCCCCCAAGGAGTTACAACAATAATGAGGCCAATCATCAATTTTTCACCAACAAAGAAATGCAACAAAAGGTGTAACAGAAAGTGGTCCCACAAAAGAATATTATGATGTAAAGTTTTTATGTTGTACAAATTTTTGTCTCTTTGTAATAGTAACATTGTAGATCTTTTTTGTCTTTACGATAGTTGTCAGTTCTCTATGCCTAAAGCTTATTGCATCTCATACTATATAAGTGAGATTCCAAGGTTAGAGAAGGGGTCCGAGTCACTTACAATTTTAGTGTTACTAAGTATTCTTCGATCCAATTTTTCTTAGTGCAAACTTTATGATGTATTTTCTTTGCAAGTATATGAGAATACATTGATGTTATAGGATCTTGATGTCTTATCTCGAGTTATTTTGAGTTCTATCACAATTGTTATACAATCTTCAAAGAAAATTAATATAAAGATGAGTTGTCCCCATATCTTTTCTTCCTAAATCTTGTCTCCAATTTTATTACCTAGTAATCTTGAAATTGCATAAGCAAAGCTTGTCCAATTGAATTCAATTATGTTAAGTTGTATATCATTTTCACTATTGGTTTTAAGTCAATGAATTAGTAATTTTTTTAGTGAAGTTGATAGGATTTTCATGGTAGTAAGAAGGATGTGTATAAGAATTAGTTTTAGTGAGAATTTTTAATAATATTAATTGTAATGCAGTCAACTAGGTCTAGAAATTGGATAGGCTCTAAATCCCAATGGATGAGGCACTGATCTATTAGTTCAGTCTACAAATGTAGAAAACATGAATAAGCATTAAGCTTAAAATCAAATCAAATCAATTTTACTTTAATGTTTGGAGAATGTCAAAGATGGTTAGCACTTGTTTACATTTAACCTCTTAGTTTTAGTTACCTGCTATTGCCCAAAATTACTTGTAAATCTAAGAAGAATTGTGACCAATCTATTATAAGGGATGTCTATTATTGTAAAATATCATGGAATGAGTTAAACATGTATGTAGTATCAGATTGAAAATCTATTATCCGTCAGGTGCACCCACCTTGGCTTTGTAGAGCCAAAAGAGTAGAAAATCTTGTATGATTTTGTTGAAGTTGGGTCTAGATCTGAAGAACAGATAATTTGTTATGGAAAATAGCTAATCCTTAGGTTATTGTGATCTTTATTATCTTTGTATTAAGTATTTTTTTGCTTAATAGTGTAAAAACACCAACAGATACTTGTTAGGATTAGAGGGGTATTACATAACTCAATACAATGGATGAAATCTATTAGAATCGCCTCATAGATATTGATATCACAAAAAGAAAAACTTCATATGGGATGTAGCATTGAATTTCTTTCCATGATCATTTATTTCTATAAGTATTAGCCATAAAACTATTGGTGATAAGGACTTATATATTCACCCATTTCTCATGTTTGATTAGATTGACAAAACAACAAATCAATATAGAAAATGCTTCTTGTTGTTTATCATAGATATATTAGAATAAGTAAACCACTCCATAAACTAGTCAAAATTTGTTTCTTCTCCTAATGCATAGTAATGTTAATGGCTCTTGGCCATATTCCTTCTTTCTATTACATTCTCATGTTTTCTCTCACTAACTCTCTCTCTTCTCCTCACATTATCTTATCGTCATCTTCAATTCTCCTAATTTTTTTATGTCACATTCACTTAATAGTCTTCTTATGCCCTAATTTTCATCAAATATAACTATGCTTAGCACTTAGATCTATTCCATCAACCCTGCATAGCTCCAATTTCACCCCTTGTTCTTCATTTTCCTTCTACATACAATGTTGTAATCACCATTAACTTAGTCTGAACAAGCTTTTCATGCCATAATTTATATTCTTCTCTCAAAATAGAGCTTCTTTCTATAAATAATGGGTGTCAAGGGTAAGTTAAGGTCTACCTTGCATGTCATAGTCTTTCTCTAATGTTTCTATGACCTACGAATCTGACCCCTAAAGAGGGTCACCCATGCCTTCATATGCATATTGGATGTCAATGGAAAGGCTATCATACTTCACTAAATGTGTCATCTTTGTCATGTCTTAACTTATGTCATTCTCCACAATTAAAAGTCATCTCTTTGTAGGATGGTTGATGTAAATGCCTAGACTCACTCTCTCTTTTCTTCCACAATCATCCTCCATAGAATTGGTGAATGTCCTGATGTGAAAAAACTAATTCAAATATACAAAAATTTAAAATAGTTGAAATTAGAATCTACATATGACTAAACAAAATAATCAAGTGACATTTTACTATAAGAACTAAAATTGAACTTTAAATAAATCTCTTGAATACAACATTTTTTATTAGAATACAAATTATTTTATTTACATTTCATTTCAAATCTCCTTTATTTTTGCTATTTTCATAGGCTTTTCTATTGAGTTCTTAAAATACACCAATACATAAATTTCTCTCCTATACTATAACTTATATAACAACCAAAACAATCTATGACTAAGCCTTCATATCCAATTTCTTGGGCTCGGCCACCACATCAAATAGATAAAAGTCATTACAAGAAGCCAAGAAATAAAGCAAAGGAATAGAATAAGGCCGTATCCAAAATAAAATAAGAGAATGACACAAATAAGTAGTTTATGTAGTCCCTGCCCTAGTTCGCATTTCTGTTATCATTGTCAAACTCCTTTAGAGTAGTTTTATGCTTATGATTAGTGACATTGTTTTGAGATTATTAGATATTGTTTTACATTCAGTTGAATATATGATGAGATTACTACGTACTCTATATTTCATGTATGCATCATGATTATTGCAGTGTTTTTAGTTATTGATGATATTTAGTGAGATGGATTATTATGTGTTTTCTTATGGATACTTACCCCATACTATATGTGTATGATGTGTGTGTGTTTTTCCTTTATGTATGGTGTTTCTGATGTGGTTAAGGAAGGGAGTCATAGTCACCTGCTAATCATGATCTACACGATGCACCACTCCCTGCCATTGCCTGTTTAGCTTAGTATATATTGTGTATGTAAATGCGAGGATTTTATGTTGGTTGCAAGTACTGGGTATCAACTTCTTTGAATTTCCAAGATGAGTGTATCCTATCACATTATCTCAATGGTAAGAGAGGGGAGATAAATTCTTAAGTCCAAATCCTAAATCTTTGAGACATTTTTCCTAATTGAGAATTAGGACAAGTATCTAAGTCATGTACCCTTTGAATGTGTTGGATGACTTTAATTCATGATTATAACCCTTTAGTTTGATTTTGTATGTGTATTTCTATGATGGGTGTTAGAATTGCTTTAGAATAACTGAGAGGGGGGGGGGGTTGTGAATCAATTATTCAAGGTCTAGATGTCCCTTGCAAACTTTTCACTAAGTGTAGTGAATCCATTAAATCATTCATTCATCTAAACATTAACTTATCTAATTAGCAAGTTACTGTAAATCAACATGTATGCGTAACACATAAGAAATCAACACATGACATAGTGATTTATGTGGAAACCCAATTTGGGAAAAACCACCAGTAACATGCTACTGAATTCTCACCCTTCTAAAGTGATGCCCTATGAAAGGCTTTCCTATTAAAGGCTTACAATACACTATTAAATGTGACCTTGTTAGAGGATTTAACCACCCTATTAGAAGTGGGCCTGGTTAAAGGACTTTAGAACATTCACTTGGAATGCCACCCTATTAAAGGATTTACAAATGGTAGTTAGGCAAACCTAAGTCCATAGGATTTTCAAATCTAATACAATTGTTAGAGAGTATTAGAGAAAATCTTGACCTAACTACAACATACAACTTATCTTGCAGATCTCATATCACTTCTCAGCTCATACCCTTGCCTGGCCTTCTATCTCTACAACTCTTAACTGCTTGCTTTATCTTTCAAGCTTTGTCTCCTTGAGTCTCCATACTCAATGTACCAAATGCAATCATCTCTTCATGACCACTTGTAGAAGCAGAGCCTCTATGCTCTTCCTTCTCCTAGATGTCTCCTTCTTGACACCCTTTCAACTACTTTGTAGATTTGGCACTTCTGCAGCAATAGTATTAGCAGCGCTTTGCTTCTTGGTTTATGACTTCTTAAATAGAAGTCTTGGAGTTCTTTTTCTCGCTTGATTCTTCCATTTTTCAATTTCAATTCGCATGGATTAGGTAGGATACATTATATCTAACCCATATTCTATTTCCTCTAGAAACTTCTTGAATAATCCATTAGGATTCACCCAAAATGATTTACATAGGTTTTTATGCCAAAAACTCATCATCCTTATCCTCCAACTCATTCACACAATTCAATGTAACCACTAAATCAGCTTGGATTTGGCAAATCTTTTTTATTTGAAATAATGCAGCAGCTCAACACTATTGAAATACTAGTGCTTGGCACATACTGTGTTACTCGGCATCAACTATGTTTTTCCTGATGCTCAACACTTGAAGATCACTCAACACATGAAGACCACTCGGTACCAACTAAAAATTTTCTCGTTACTCAGCTTCTATTGAGAATTTTCTTGGCTTCAACTAACTTGCTCAGCACCCACTAAAGATTTTAGTCTAAGCTTTGTAGTCATCCTTGTCATAGCTTCTTCCTCCAATATTTCTAAATGTGACCAACCTCTGTATCTTTGAGTATGTTATCAATACACTACTTAGCCATTGTCTTAGCTAATCCTTGCACTTCATTACAACATCATAACTCAACCTTTCACTTAGGTGCTCTCGTTACATCTTGTTGATCGAATCCTCTTCATCAATCAACTAAGTGATAGCACTTGGATCTTATAAGCAAATGTCATTCCTACCAACAGCAGGTTTGACATCAATGGCAACATAATGATTGAAAACATTCTTTTACAACAATCTCCCTCTTTGATCTTCAATAACAATAAGCTTTTCACTCATATTTCCAACAATGGGTTTTCATATGTTGTTTTTTGAGTACTTAGTAAATTTTTTATTAATTAGGTCTAATTAAAAGATTAAATTAATGACTTAATTTAATGAAAAATTATTATGATATTTTAATATTTAATTATATTAATTAATTGAGAAAATTAATTAAATAAAAGAATTAAATTTGAGATAAAAGTTATAGTATAAATTTGGAACGTGATAATATTTATTTAATTTAATAATAATATATATAGAGTTTATTTTTAAATAAATGCTAAATAAGATTATTATTTAAGTTATCAAATTTAATGTGCGAAAATAAATTTAGAAGTGGGAAAAGGAATTAATTTATTAAAAGTTTCAAGTTCGCATGATGTATGCATGGGTTGAAAATATAAGAAATTAATTAAAAAGATATTTTAATTGCATAAAGTGTGCGCATGAGATTAAAGTTAATAAATTAAATAAAGAGTAGTCATGTAAAAATTAAATAAAGTTATTTAATAATGCAATTAATGTGCATGGAAAAGATTAAGAAAGACTAATAAAAGTTAATTTAGAGTTCGAGTCTGATGAGCATAGAGTTCTCCCGAGTGAACGCACAATTAGTGCCCCGATTTAAGGAGAAAACTCTTTATCCCCAATTGAAGGTTCATTTTCGAGGGAGACAAATTTGGACACAAATATTGGGAGTGAAATTTTGGAGAAGGAAGAAATTTTCAAGAAGGAAAGGGTTCTAAGAGGAGGGATTTCTCTTCAATCTTCTTGCGCATAGCGATTAGCATTAGTGTCCAGGTAGACGCTTATGATCATTTGCACAATTTAATTACACAATTTCTCTTCTTGTCTTCTTCGTGTCTGTGAAATGATTATTTGTGATGAGTGTTTCAATATAGTAAATTTTTATTATGCATGTTAAATCTTCTAAATATGTAGAGATTGGAAACATCCTAGAATCCTCGTCTAATAATTTTGCAAAATTAAATTGTATATCGGAGAGGGTTTTGAAATTAGAAAGAAAATTTAATGAGGAAGTTTGACATGTTGGTCATGTTTTCTCTATCAGAGTAATTTTGAAACTATTATTAAAAAAATTATACTTTAAAAATATGGGGGGGGGGGGGTTGTTTTGGAAAATTTATATTAAAATAAAAATTAAATTAATTATACAAAAAACAATTAATATTAAAAAGGGGGGGGGGGGGCGGGTGGAAAAATTATATTAAAATATAAATTAAATTACTTATACAAAAAGAGAACAATTAATATTTAAAAAGGGGGAGGGGGAGGGAGGGTGAGTGGGGTTTACCCCTGCACCACCTTCTTACCACCTCGTGCAGCTACCAAGGGAGCAGCTGCTGAGGCAACGGCTGCCCTTGGGCAGCGGGCTGACTAGTGGTCGTCCCTTTTGGGACTGCGATATTAATCGCATACACCTTGCATTATTTTTATTTTTTTTGAAATGCTTTTATTTATTTATTTTAATATATGTTATTGAATTTGAATAAATCTAAATCCTTTGTAAATTTTATTGAGTTTAAATTATATTAAATTTATATTATTAATTATTAATAATTTATATTGTTATTATTAATTTTATTATTAAATTATATTAATGTTTAATAATTAAATAAATTATTAATTAATGTAATATAGTCGTTTTATTATTATTATTAATTAATTTAATAAACTTGATTTAATCAAGATTTATTAATTATGAGATTTAGTTGCTGAAGTTGTAAATTTTATTATTGTTGTTAAAAAAATAATTAGTAATATCGATTTTAATAAAATTATAACTTAAAATCAATAATGGATTACTCTTATAACTTTGATAAATATATGTTTATTCTTAGATTATTCTTTAAGGAAATTGACTTGATAATGGGAGGGTAATTTTCTTTATATCTTATTCAAGGAGATTAATGGGTTAACATATAAGGGTTAACTGATAATCTTTTACCTGTAACGTACCTTCAAAATGAAAACTGAAAGAACCTTACATTAACTCAGCAATATGGTTTCAACTTAAACCAAACTATCAAACTATCATGTTTTCTATGTACTGTATATGCTTAAGGGGGCTCTTGGGTTGATTAGATGTTGACCAGTCTTAGGTTGTTACTAGAGGCTCGGGGGTTATGTGTTTGTGATGTCATGTTGATGTTGATCTTGATCTTGATTATTTTTATTTAACCATGGTATGTGATGGTATGCTCTATGTTGAGTGTGTTTTTATTGTTGATTACTATTTTTAGTGCCTTGTGGGATGGCAAGATTTATGCTATGAGATATCAAACTTAACCATTTTTTTGAGTCCTCAATCAATTATACTTGGGTCGCTTTCCAGTCACCTTGATGGGATTGAAGTGTTTTCTTTGTTCTTGATGATGTCATGTTGTGACATGTTTTACTTGACCATTTTGGAGTCTTTGATCAATAATATTTTGGGATGCCTTCCAATTGTCATTGAGAACCAATGGGTATTGTGATTTATTTTGAGATTCTTTCCAGTTGCTTGTTGAGAACCAATGGATATTGTGATTTATCTTTAACGATATTCAATTGCTCGTTGAAAATTGATGTGATTATTATGATTATCTTTTGATTCTTTCCAATTGGTTGCATAGGGTTGAGGTGATTTTTATATGATTCTTGATTTGTGATGTTATGAGCCTAGGGTAGGTTATCTACTTGTAGTATCAGGAAGTGGCTTGCAATGGGGGTCAGGTGTCCTAAGTGGTCCTAGGGGTAACCCATTGTAAGTTATTTCAATAAGTGAAAACATTACACTAAATGGGGATTAAAATGAACCTAATATGTTCTCTCCCATCCTCAAGTGCTAGTATAGACTAGGATGGGAGTAGAGAGAATGCTTGGTTGCAACCTTGCATTCTGTAGTATGCCTTGTCAGTACGAGAAGATACTAGTGGCTATAGTGGGATCACTAGGGACCTAGGAGTCCTAAGGGACTACTTGGATAACTCTGAGCATGATTAATGTGATGACACTTGCCCACTTACATAGTAAGTTTCCTACATGTCTTGTGTGCCTCAGGAAATTAGATGTCGACCTATCTTAGAACCTTTGAGTTAGATTGCTTTTAGGATTTCCTAGACTTAGAGAGTATTTTTTTTATTCGATTTAATATCCTATTTGGGACTTGAGACTATTTCCTCAACATGGTGGGAGTGGGCCATTTAGGTTCCACGCGGTCAAGTGGTAGTGCTCTTTACTCTTACCATTGAGATCCATCCATAGTCGCCATGGTTGGAGCTTCTTGGGACACTTGTTTATCATGTTTAGATTATGTTATTTATAGAAACATCTCCTTATATTGATGATTAGCATGTGATAGGTGATGTTATCTACTTTGTAGGATCACCTTATGTTTTATTCTAGTATGTTAGATTTCTTTATATGTATGTTGTAGCATGTTTAAGGAGTGATGTCCCTATTATGATAGTACTAATGATCTAATCGGTGGCTTGGGATGTAATGCATGGGGGATGGCTAGGGCCCATGGTGGTCTTATGATGCTATTGACAGTTGGGAGGAAACACACACTTAGTTAAATGTGTTTTATGATGGATAGTTGTATTTTATGTTGGATGTTTATATCTTTTATGATGGATGGATGTATCGTGTATGATGGATGGTTTCATTTATTGTATTGTACTTGTATTATAGATTCGAGGAGGATTTTGTATTTATATTTCTTCATATGTATATTATTTTAGCCTTTCATACCCTGTCACATGTACAGTGGATGATTGAACATTCTGAATTTTTAATTTGCCAAGAGGCATTCAGAACAAATGTATATTATGGACTTTGGACTTTTCATTATTCTTTCATATGGATGTGGTAGTTGATAGAGTTAGCTTTATTTAAATTTAAATGTAATTCAATGTCATGGGATCCTTAAGAAATATAACCTGTTATGTATGTTTGTAGTTGATTGTATGGTATTGCTTCTGCTACTATGTGTTTGATGTGCATGTTATCCTTTCTTACTTCAAAAAACAAATGTTACCAAACTTAGTAAAACTTTAGGTTAATTCTTTTGGATCCCTTGGTAGGGCATTACAATTTAAGTGCAATTTTGTGAGGGTCTTTGTTAGCTTCGTTGAAATGCCTGGGATATTTAGCACTACACATAGGATAATTAGCGACGTCTAATTGCCTATCCTTCAATCCTTTCAATACTTGATTCACCACATTCGCCAATACTTTCCCCTCATCCCTAAGCAATAAACATGTAAAACACCATTAAATAAATGAAATAAAATGCATGGTAAGCGAAGAACGTGAAAATATTGAAGCGTAAGGCCAACCTTTAATTTAAGTATTTTAATTTATTTTTTATTAACTAGATCAAAAAATAATAATTAGGTATTAAATTAAGTTTTAAAATGAAATAATTAGGACTGAGATTAAATATCTAATAAAAATTAATAATCATCTTAATTCATTATGTTTAGGTTTGTTTACAATGTGCATTTTGAAAATCATGGCTAAAAACATGTGGTATGGAAATAGCTTCCACAAAAACTAAACTTAAACTCATGATCTTTATGTTCTGATTGGCTATTATAACCACTTTTTGGAAATGTTGGCCCATGATCTATAGGCTTGGAACCATGCAAGCGCCATCCCATCGAGTTTCCAAACATCATCTAGGCATTCTAAGGCCTCCAACGGTGAGCCTAAAGATTTTTCTGCAAATTTTTTCAACAAAAATCTGCAATAAATTCTCCAATACTTAAGATGGAGCAATAAGATTTTTATGGTAGGCTTAAAATTATAAAATGAACATTCATGTAGAAAATCAAAACATTCTGAGCTCATATGACAAACTTACTAAAAATAGCAAGCTCCCATAAATAGTAACCACCCTATTTACTAGTCCTTATTAAAAAATAAAAGACTGAAAAGTAAATATTTTTTGGGTTTTGCAAGATTGCTCTTACACCCAAGATGCTCCTGCATCACACTATATAAGTGAGTTTCCAAGGCTAGAGAGGCGTCTAAATTTCATTTTGCAAAACTAAGTTTGTACTTTCTGAGTTAGTCCATGCATACTATAATTTGGTTCCACTACTAACTAGTGCATTTCACCCTAAATCGCGACCAAACATTGCGACCAAGTTTTTTAAATGGGTTGGTTGGTCACATTATAAATAAATTTTTTGTTTTTTTTTAATAACATTCTCGTGTTGGTCGCAATTGTGGCCAATTAATTGTGTCAAAATTGTGACACACACGGTAGCATAAAACAAAAAAAAGGGCAAAAATGTAATTCACATTTCATTTGGCAAAGCTGCTAGTCCGATCTCCATCAACATTGGTGCGAGGGAAGCTGTGAGTTTAGTCTCCATCAACATTGGCACAAAGGAAGCAAAAAAGTTTGGTCTCCATCGAAAAGGGCACAAGGGCACATCTGCTACAAATCATTGACGGGTGCGTTTGATTGTAGAACATTGTAATAAAACTTTGTTGTGACTTATTGCTATGATTGTAGACTTCCATTTGTGCTTTCCTGAATTTCATCACCCTTTTCTTTTAGCTCTTGTTCTTTCCACCTCCTTCATGCTCTGATCACATGGTATTTTAAAGTTTTTTTGGGGGGTTTTTTTTCCACTTTTTATGATATGCAGTGTATCATCTCATTAGATTCTTCACTCATACTATGCGACTTTCCATGAACTACCTATTTGGATTATGTTCACGATCTCAACTATTAGGGGAAACTCTGCACACTCTGTCTTCTCTCAACTGTGTAGGGTTCTAGAATTTTGAACACTTCTGATCTCCTTAGGGCTTGAAGAGCCTTATCTTTATCAGGTCTTCTTCCTTTGAAATGGATGTCATCTAAATTGACACTGAGTTTCTTATCAAATGCAATTGGCTACTTTGCATAATTCACACTAATAGAAACAACAACACCAACTACTTGTTACTCTTCAAGAAAAAAGTGAGCATCTTCTACACCCCTTTCACAACTTTCATCTGTTACAAAGTGCACTCCACATTTAATGATTCGTCTTGATAGAAGTCCTCTCCTTGGAAAATAAAAAGCTTTTTCATTCTTGAATAGGGCTTGACTACTATTCTATTTATCCCAGGAATGCCATGTAAAACTCTATGCCATATACTGACATATTCAGGCTGTATTGTGTTTTTTAATGTACACTTTTAATGGATTTCTACCAAGCCACTACTTTAAGAATATGCTCTCTTTCGTCAAGATTACTTTCTAGGATAGTTACTAAACTTTTTATGTCAATACTTCAATCAGAAATATGATTTCTTGTTCAGCAACACAAAATCTGCCTTGTCTTCATAATTTTGTAAAGTTTTATGATGCTCATCTTGCAAAATCAACCTTGACATTTTTAAAAATTCATTGAAACATAGTGCATATTCCTTGTTTCTTGTATCATATTGCATTATTCCACAAAGTTTTGCTCATGATCAAATCATACAATTACATATCCTAACAGTTCCTTAACTCAAATTAGCATACATATAGAAAAAATGCACGAAGATGGCAGGTTGTGAAAGCAATCATATAGGGTTGCAACATGGGCGGTCTGTATTAATCCTTGAAACCTACCATGTGTATGAAGGCTTGGCACTACTGAAAGTTGGCTAAACACATGGAGCGCATTCTTTAATTCAAACACTACTTGACGAACCTCATCAGCAGTATGTTTTTGCTTTTGAAGTGTTGAAGTTGAAAACTTCTGCATGGCAACACCAACATCAAAGCGTAACATGTAATTTGAGGGTGCCAAATGTACTACTCTTAATAATGTTCTTTTACAATCTTGCCACTGTTCTGCTTCATAATGTGATCGAGCTAAATATAATAAAATTTGGGTGTCAGTGCCAAAATAGAATTTCCTCAAACAATTTTGATACATTTTCACTGCAAGCCCAAACTGTCCTTGTGCAAAGTAAACATGTGCTAGATTTACCCACACATTAGGCATCTAAACAAAGATGTTTCTTGGTGCAGCTTCTGGAACCTGTGTGAAAATTTCCTTTGCAATATCAAAATGACCCCTTTCGGCTAGCACAATGCCTACCCCATTTGCAGAATAGACATTTCTAGGTCTCTGAGCCAACACTTTACAATACAGTTCCCTAGCCTTATTGAGATGTATTCCCTCTGCATCTGGATCCTTCTTCTCATTGCATGGAGCTACAAAATAATTCCATTTTCCAAGAGAAATGTCAACATAAGCATCCTTACCATCTGATACATTTTGTGCAGTTTTAATTGTTTCTTTTCCTTTAAGCCAGTCATCTGTTTTCAGTTCCAGGTTGCCAAGCATGGTAATCACATTTACTAAGGTTTTATCCACCTTAAGTGCCTCCCCAAAAAATTCTAGGCTTAGTTGGATCTCATTTTGAGCCTGGGCCATGGTTGCAAGTTGTAGATATGCATCCACATAATCAGGAAACTTGAACAATATTATCCTATACAAAAGATTTGCTTTTTTAGTGTCATGTAGTTGTTCAAATAGCATGGCAAGATTAAATAGTATGGTATATGAAATATTTTACATATTCAACAATGGATGATCTATATTCCAAGAGATCTTTTGTAGTCAAAATAGAAGTTTGAAAATTGTTGAAAATCTAGTATAAGTTTATGTTGAAAATGGTTCTAATCTTTTAAATTGAATTCACCAAATAAGGTTATCTGAGAACATGTTTTGTAGTCAATATAGAAGTTTGAAACATAGAAAATGTTATTTGTTTTTTATTTGTTTCACAGAAAGATTTTGAAGTCAACAAAAAGAAAATCAAGTGATGAAATTTTGTTCCTCTTATGTTCAATGATATAGTTCTATTATCTTTTATTTTATTTTATTTTATTGAATATATATCTTAAAATTATTTTAGATAAATCTTAGGTTCAAATTTATTCAATATTTGATTTATTTTTCAAAAATAAGAAATTGTAACCCACTTGAAGATTTTTGGGACATATGACTTCTAAATGATCCATGAGAATTTAACTTATATCTTGAAAATATTCCAGATTGATTTGATTTACATTATTACATATATACATATATGTTTCTCGAGATATTTAGTTTATTTAAATATGGTGTTGCTTCTGATCCATCTACTGTATAGGTAAAATACTAAAGGTTCACCACACAAAGAGTCTTTTTGATGAAATGATGTATTCACCAAATAAGAAGTATTACCAATGTAGGATGGAATGAATTATTTATTATATCATCCCCAAAATACCTCAATAGGAGACAAGAGGTAGTTGAATCATGAGCTTTCCATTGAGTTCGAAGATATTTTTAGAAAAAAATATGTATTTTTGGAGAATGGTTAACACTATAAAAGACAAGTTATTGTTAGTGTAGTTTTTTATTTTTCCTATTTTGCTAAGTTTTTCCTACACTTTTAATAATCTCGCTTAGGTTAATAAAGCATGTCTTATTATGTGAATGGTTGTGAGATGTCATCTTCCTACATGTGAGCATCCATTAGCTATCTTGGGAAGATACTTTGCTATCTTTAGTCCGATAGATGGTTGCTCCTCATTGGTTGGTGTTGCCACCTCCTCCCTCTTCCTAGCCTATATAAGCATGCTACCTGGCTTGTATTTGCATCTCTTATTTTTGCATCCTCTTAATGCTATTTTGCTTCCAGCATTTGCATTACTCTCTTGGAGACTAACTCTATGATGCTATTTTGATTTTGTATCATCTGCATTCATAGTTTAGATATATACTCTTTGCACTAGTTTTCTGGGTTATTAATCTTTTCAGATGATAACATGGTATCAGAGCTTTTCTATGTGCAAGAGTAGATTTTAGCTTCCTTATTTGAGAGATTCGGGGGGGGCAAATAAACTTTATTGCAGTTTTTTGAAAAACAAAGTATGCTCTTCTCTTGGATCTTTGGATGATCTTGAGAATCAGAAAATTTTTGACAAAAACAGTTTTTCTCTGGGGTTTCAATCTCAAATTTGACAACCAACTTGCATATTTGGAGTTTTCAATCAGTTTTGCAGGTTCCAGCATGCCATTGATGGACTTAAGAAGCTGATCCAGCATTTGCATGTCATATTTTGATTGCTGGGGTCGTTTTCTGATTTTTGGAGCCGTTTTTTACTATTAAAGGCGTCTGATTTACACTACAGCAACATCTTCTGTTCATCAGCAAGAAAAACGCTTTCTGGGTTTTGTTCACAGCCAAGAAAAACCATCTGGGTATCTTTTAGATTTTGCATGCAAATTGTATATTTTTCAGAATCGAGCATGCAAAGCTACAGCCATACCCCTCTCCATTGGCAGCCGCAGATTTGAATGCAGTTTTCAAATGTCTCGTTCTTGCTCATACGAACTCCGATTTTGATGATTCTTGTTATGAACTTGGCTATTTTTTTGTGCTCTATCCACTAATGGAGTTAGTTTTTGATTTTCATACATGAATTTTTCAGAAATTGCAGATTCTCAGCCGTGACTGTGCACAGTTCTCGTTTTGGAAATTTCAGAGCATCATAACTTTCTCATACGACCTCGTATCGAGGCGATTTTTTTTTTGAAAGTGCATTTTTTTGAGTAGATCGCAGTGGTGCTATTTTTTTTATTGATTATTGTGCCCAAGTTTCACTTTTAGCATATGCTCTTCATGAGGGTTTGTAATGCATTGAAATCAAGACCACTAAATATCTCTTTCTAGTGGTAATTGTAAATGCACTAAAATAAAGTGCCAAATCATATTTCTTTGGGGGGTGTTCTTTGATTGAGTAAAAAGTGGGGGGCATTGTCGTGGCTGGGTTCTCTTCTTTTTAGCATTTCTTTGCATTTCTTCATCATGGATCAAAAAAATATGCCCATCCTAACTCCATACAATTACTTTGAGTGGAAATCACGCATGACAATTCACTTAAGGAAAGCTGGATTAAATAGGATAACTATGGGACTTGAAACTGAACCTGCTAAAGATGAAGATAAGCCTAAGTGGTTTAACAAATGTGATGAGGCATTTGGAACATTGTGTTTGTCTGTTTCTCCTGACTTGCTATTTCACATTGAGTCTTTGGATACACCAAATGAAGTATGGACAAAGCTAGAAACACTATTTGGCACACAAGATTCAATGAGGGGTCATATGTTGGAAAATGAATTAATAAGTTTGAGTCCAGGCAATTTCAACACAATCCAAGATTTCTTCACCAAATTGAAATCACTAAGGCTGCAGTTAAAACAATGTGGAATTGAAAAGAAAGATGACCAACTGATTCTTAGTATTCTCTCTAAGCTAAGTTCAGAATATTCTGTGTTTGTCTCTACCTTCTATGCTACTAAGGGTGCACTTGGTACTCAATTCACCATGCCATCTTTAGATGATTTTGCTATCAATCTCACTCGAGAACAGGACAAGCTAATCCAGATGGGCATTCTTAAGTCCTCTAAGTCACATGTCTTGGCTGCCAACCAAGGCACAAAAGAACAACAAGGACAAAGTAGTAACAACAATAGTAAGGACAAGAAACAAAAGAATAGCGAGGAGAAGAAGGATCAGATGCCAGTTTCTTCAAAAGCAACTATTGATACACCATCTTCCAAGGGCGATAAACCTAAGAAAGAAAAGGTCAAATGTGCTTATTGTAAAAGACCTGGTCATGATGAACATAAATGTTTGCAAAAACAACTTGATCACTTGACATACATTCTTGAGAAGAATAATATCATTTTCCTGAGTCTATCAAACAAAGTTCTAATGAAGGGTCTAACAAAGAAAAAGAAAACAGCAAGGGGAAAGGAAAGGGCAAGGCCCTTTTTGCAATTGCTTCCTCACCATCCACTTGGGTTCTTGATTCGGTTGCTTCACACCACATGGCTTCATCTAAGGAAGAAATTGCATCCTTGGAGCAATGTACTATGCCTTCTATGTTGATGGGTGACAACACTCGTATTGAGGTGTGTGGGAGAGGTTCTGTTGATGTGGGGGATGGCACATTCCATGATGTTCCTTATGTACCCTCATTGTCAACTAATCTCCTATCGGGACACCAGATCACTCACACAGGTTTAGGCAAGCGAGTTGAGTTCACTCCTGATTTAGTGGAGATACGTGAGTTGCACAATGATTCTACAATTGCAGTTGGGAGAGCAGATCATCAGTCAAGACTCTATATGTTTTCTCACCTTGTTCCTGATCCTCCTTTGACTATTTTTCTCACTCACTCTAATGATGTGATTAGATTATGGCATGAGCAGTTTGGCCATCTTAACTTCCACTACTTGCATCAGCTTAACCAGCAGAGCATGGTCACAGGGTTGCCTTCTACTTTGACATTGGAGTCACTTGGAATACATGATAGATCTTCTGATGGGTCAGATTCACTTGAGCAGTCTTCTACCTCCACTTTTGATGCAGAGAGTGATTCAGAGGACTCACCTCCTTCCTCTCCTAGTCATCATTCACAGGTTGATGATTCTCCTCTAGATTCTCCATCTTCTGGTCCACTTTGGGCTAGACAGACCTTGCAGTTTGCAGGTGATTGGGTTGGGGATCCATTAGACACCAAGCAGACTCATTCACAATTCCAGGATGCTCAAGATATCTTCATTGCTACTGCCTCAAATCCACAGTCCTTTCATGAGGCTTCTGGTATTTTTGAGTGGGATACAGCTATGCAGGAAGAGTATAGTTCCTTGATGAGGAACCACACTTGGGATCTTGTCCCTTTTTCTAAGGGAAGAAAAATTGTTTGATGTAAGTGGATCTATCGGACAAAATTTGCAAGCTTTGCTGGAGGTGCAGGATGCTACATCTTTTGGGGGGGCCTCTTCCTCTCACTTGGAGTCCTAATTTTCTTTGGGGAGTCTCTTTTCTCTCTCTTTTGGGGGAATTTTATGTACATGGGTACCTCATCAGGCTTGACTTGCCGGGACCCATTTCTACATCCACCTAAACTTCGTTTGTGGGGGGGTGTTAGTGTAGTTTTTTATTTTTCCTATTTTGCTAGGTTTTTCCTACACTTTTAATAATCTCGCTTAGGTTAATAAAGCATGTCTTATTACGTGAATGGTTGTGAGATGTCATCTTCCTACATGTGAGCATCCATTAGCTATCTTGGGAAGATACTTTGCTATCTTTAGTCCGATAGATGGTTGCTCCTCATTGGTTGGTGTTGCCACCTCCTCCCTCTTCCTAGCCTATATAAGCATGCTACCTGGCTTGTATTTGCATCTCTTATTTTTGCATCCTCTTAATGCTATTTTGCTTCCAGCATTTGCATTACTCTCTTGGAGACTAACTCTATGATGCTATTTTGATTTTGTATCATCTGCATTCATAGTTTAGATATTTACTCTTTGCACTAGTTTTCTGGGTTATTAATCTTTTCATATTCTAACAGTTATCTAAATAGATTATTGAATTTTTTGTTAGAAAATATCAACTAGGATAAGATTATAAATCAAGGATAACAACATGATTTGGTATCCTATTTCCAAGATAAAATAGGCTACAAAGAAAGAAAAGTGGTTCACTCATAATATTCTAAAATGCTAATTTGGGTATAAATTGTGTCTTGTTGTCTTTATGGGCTTCATTTGGCTGGTCATTAGCTGAAAAACTAGGAATATATAAAGATCAATTAAATAAGGATAATCATTTATAGTTTTTTTATGAACACATTTAGACTATTTTAAATTAAATATATTGATTTTCCTTTGCATTGAGTTGCTATAATAATTTTGTTTGCTTCAAATCCATATAGTAGATTAAATAAAATGTCTCATTATTTCTATATTCACCGCTACTTATAGGTGAAAAAAGAACATTCAAGCATTCAAGGACTATTGTGATATTTTTTATGCAAGCTCACAATGTCCAATAGACTTTCAAACAACCAGAATGCTTCATCCCATGTATGAAAGTTTCCATTTATAAAATAGTTATTCTGTGGTATATGAAATATTTTATATATTCAACAATGAACGATCTATCGTTCTCTTGTAACATTTAGCAAATAGTTTGAATACTTGACTTTCTATAATATTTTGTTACTTGTATGCACATTTTTGGGGAGCCAAATGACAAAGATGAGCTTGAAATATTTGAATACATTCCTTTTCATACGAGTGATTATGAACATATGCCAAGATAGATTGAAATATACATATATATTTTTATCGCACACTTATGTAGTGCACAGATTTAGATATGTGTAGTTACTTTTAAACATGTTAATCTAGAGTAACTTATAAAATGTCTAATATAAGTCTAGGTTCAAAAAGGTTATAATTTTTTAATGGAATTTGCCAAATAAAGTTATTTCAGCAGATGTTTTTTAGTCAACATAGAAGTTTGAAACATAGAAAATGTTAGTTATTATTTTATTTGCTTCATAGAAAGATCATGAAGTCAATAAAAGGAAAATTAGGTGATAAAATTTTGTTCCTGGGTAGGGCCACAATAATGGTTCCCACTTTCCATAATGAAGAAATCAGATGGAAAGTGGGGAAGCTAAATTTTAGGGGCTTCAAATGAAGCCAAATCTTTGAATGAAGGTCCCAAGGGGCTTCACTCGAAGCCTCCATATCGATATTGGTGTGGGGGCTTTGAATGAATCTTAGGGCTTCATTCGAATCTGACATGCAGACCTCGTTTATACTCCTGATAACTGATCATAAAAGCTTTTAAATCCAACATTTTTTCTTTTTTGTCCCATGGTTTCATGTGTTGGCGCTCAAAATTGCATTCCCATTTTGAGCATCCATTTGAAATTTTGAGAAAATCAAGCCCTATGAATGCCCATAATTGCATGTGTACCCGATTCTACCTATGAGGCCCCTTAGGTGTTTAATGTTTCTAACACCCTGCTTTTAGTGTGTCTACCTGTTCTATGAAGATAAATCATCATTCTGAGCTATTTGGCAAAGTCCTGTTTTGAGCTAGTTTCAAATTTGCATTTTACCCCAAGTGTCAAACAGCAACAAGAGGTTGTGTTTGCATTTGAATATTTTGCACCCAAAAATGTTTTGTGATTCACCACTTTGGGAGTGTCTAGTGCCCATACTCGAGAACCTATGTTCTAGATTTTGAGTTGTTTCAAGTTCGTTTGACTAGGTTTTGAATCCCTCAAAGTTGGTAGTTTAAATGTGTCATGCTTTTGCACTTTGTGCCTAATTCTGGAAAGCACTGTTTGGCGTGCTATAACTTTGACCTAGTTGACCAAAATGTTGAAATTCCTTTTGAGTTGCATTGTAGATATCAGAGACTTCTTATATTTCAATTTTCAGCCTATGACGAATCCGTTTGATCAGTTTTCAAATGTGATTCCAAATGGAATTTCTAAAAGTTTTACTAGTGTCAGTATTCACAGATTGATCAGAACCCCTGTTCATGACGTCATATCTCCTGATCCGTGATTGGTCAAGTCAAATGGATTGTACCCCTGTGTTGTCCTTTGAAAATACTTTAAGTGTGCCAGTTTGTAAACCTTGACGAATCCGTTTGCACACTTTTCCAGGGCCTTTTCATTTGCAAAAAACACTTTTTTGTTGTCTCTTGTCCTACAATTCTGAGTAGCCAACTTCAAACGCTTGCCAAATGCGCCTCGTTATTTTTCATGAGCCCAAATCGTATATTCATAATGTCCTCATGACAGAGAACCAATGCCCCAATTTTCATCCTCCCATGTGTCAATTTACCCAGTTTTTGAAGCCGATTTTGAACCCAATTTAGTCTTTTCTGACATGTTTGCTTGCATGTATTTCTGAGAACGTAATTTTGACAGTCAATATCTTTTGACATTGATGTCATCATGAAACAAGATCTGGCAGGCCTGTTGAACATGTCAAAGAGAAAAAAGATCCTAAGTTTCAGAGCTTGGTCAGTTGTTCGGGTCAGTTTTTAAGGCCAGACAACAAACCTCCTAGCACAAATTTGACTAGTGGGCAAAAGGTGATAAACTGGACCCACTTTTTGGGCCCAACTAAATTCCATCAGATTGAGGAGGTGTCGAGCTAGAAAGTGTTATGAGTCGGTTTGATAAGTTTTTCATTGTATTCGAAATATTTTGAAGATAAATAATGTGTGTAGAGAGACATGGAGCCAGACAAGTATTCAATTTGCAAAGTTCTCTAATGGTGAGCAGAGTTTGGATGAAGTTACAGATAAAATGGATATGTTAATTGAGTTGGCATTAAATCATCTAAACATATTCATGAGGGTCGTCTACTGCAGGTCTACAATACATTGATGCATCCATTCCAATCAAGAATTTTGAGATACTCACAAGTCAAAGTTTGCTCAGTTCCTTATTTTATCTCTCTTTTCTTACTGCAATAACATGTGGCACAAATTTTAGAATCTTTGCTTTGTGATATTTTATCACTAAATCTCAAACACCACTTCCAGCAGATCAAGTCAAGCCACTACCTGAACACGAATATGAGGGAGATAGTTCTCTTCAAGATATGAAAGGTAGAGCCATTTCTAACTGGTCTTGTAGATACGTTTGCAAAATGTAGGCATTTTGAGTATGTTCACAGGGTGTTTGAGAACGAGGTTGAGGTACGAGATGAAATCATATCATAAAATGGTTGTAGAAAAAATGAAACAAATGGATGAAGACAATCAGAAGCTGATTTACTTTAGGAGTAAAGTTTCTAAAAAACAAGAAGCTCACGTCAAGCAGCAGGTAGGAGAGAAGTCACCCTCAGCAAGATGAGTGCAAGAATGCTAAGGAATCCCACGCTAAAAGTTAAGCAAATCCGCCAGTGAATGGAAGAGTAACCCACGTATAATAGAGGACATTGGGCAGTAGATCGATGGATAGTGAACACGTAGGCAAATAAAATAAGAAACCTTTGCCTCCTAATAAGCCCTTCACGCATTGCAAAGAACATGGTAAAAAAAGGGGGACGCAGGATAAAGGCGCCATACAAAATGAATTGTTTGAGATGGCCGCAGCAAAATGGGAAGACACCATCACAAATTTTGCCCATACATATGCATTGACCGCAGAGGAGGTGCTACCAACAAAGGATGCCAATGGGGAGAGTAATTAAAGAGCCTGCATTAAGCAGAGCATAAAAATAGAGCAGTCGGCTAGTAAAAGGGTTTTTAGCAGAGGCAAGCAAGGAAACATTAAACCGCCCATATTGAGGAGAAAGCAACCTGCAGTGAGCTAGGGGGAGTTGCAGATGAATGACATCTTGTATGAAGAGATAGAGTGGGAAGCTTCGTACGAATAAAGGATCTTTCAGGTAGACCAGCTCACACAAGGGGAGTAGGGAGCCCACGTTTTTTGAGCAGGAGAGTTTGTGCCAAAAGGAAATGAGCTTCTGCACAAAAATGGAATCCCCCACATTCGGCAACCCAAGCAAACAAGGAAAAGATGTCATAGTCCAAGGAAAGCTGCAGTGAGTCTTTATCCCACATTATCTGTGGGTTTAAATCTTTTAATCCTTAAATAATATCTTGAGCAACAAGCATTGTGAATTAGAGAAAGGGGCTTTTAGAAGCTACTGGTGATGAGGTCGACCCCGATGATATGAGAATCAATTTTGAATGGGAACGCAAATAAAACTTGATGATGTCTACAAGGAGGTAAGTTACCAAAAAGGTCACAAATTCGGCGACTCGCTACCTTGCCATCAAAAAGTGGTGAGAAATTCTGGCTAGCGAGGTAGCGACTAGCCAAAAAAATTTCAAAGCCTGACGGGAATAAAAGCCAATGTAAAATACAATGTCAGTCTCGTTACTAATTTGACAACAAATCAAGTGGTGCCAAGTGTCAGATGGTTGAGCAAGCAGGAGGTGATATGGCAAGATCGGATCGGTTGAAATGAGATTGTGCCACGTGGCACATCCGGTGGTCCTCGCTAACTCGCCAAGCAGAAAATGCACGAGATTTAGCATAACGAGTTAGCGAGAAGAGGACATGTGGCAATGGGTCCCGTGTTCGATGACGTGGTAGGTAATGCAGAATAGGGGAGCCAATCAATGAATAACAAGTGTCATTAAGTTGGTCAAACCAAGTTTGACCTCGGATTCAAAGGGTAGGGAAAGTTATGAAGGCCAATGAAAAGTATTTTTTAAATCATTTTATGCAAAATGGATGCCCGTGAAAGTTTTTCAAAACTCAGAAAGGATTTTAATATAAAGTTCTAACCTTAGAATATTTTAAATTTTCCAAAATTTAAAATCAAATGTTGCAAGTTTGAGTTTTCAAACGAAGGGGACTATTTTTAAAATGAAGATTTCAGGCATTTTTGAGAGGCTAGATATGCCTTATCATTTACCGTTGGAATCATAAGAATCCAAATTTTATATTTCTGAAGTCAATTTTTGCACAGGTGCTTCTTGGTTTGAGCTATAGCCAGAAACATGAATTTTGGGGCTTTCTCAATGGAATGGGTAAAAAACTAAAAATCTAGTTAGAGGATCAGTAAAACTTGGTAAGAATGCGGTTGGAGTTCACTTTTCTCACATTCACTCAATTTAACCCAATTTTTGCCAAGCATTTCAACGGGTTTTTAGATATTTTGATGACTCAGCAAGGTTTCATCATTTCAACAGAGATATTTCTCAGATCAATAACAGTAATGATGAAACCAAAATCAGATCAAGATGGGAGAAGGAAGGAAGAAGTTTTCAGTTGCCAGAAGATTGGTTTTCAAGTGGACACTTGTCAAGTAAAGATCAGATCTGGGATTTCTTTTGTGTCTATATCTTTCTTTCTTTGATACATTGTAAGGGTTCCAATTTTTTGTGACTGAGAAACCAGTAGGTTCCAGTTCCTTAGAAGAAATCTGCTCATGACTATGATACCAGGGATTGGATCCAGTGATTGATGCATTCCCATGACTATGACCACATTCTTTAGCAATATTCTTCTTGTATGAACAGCAGTAGGAAGATAAATACAGATAGTTCAGATCTGTTAGGTTGTTTCATGTCTTTCATTTCATGCATATGATTGTATAATTTCAAGGAAATAATGCAAAGAGCAATAGATGATTAAGTTTCAGTTGAATCTTGTCTCCATTCTCATTGAGTTTCAATGTTTTACGATCTCTAAACAAAGAGTTTAGGTTGTAGTTGTAGTCCCCTAAGACTGTATGTTGTTTCATTGTTGCTGATAGTTCAAGGAATTGTGTAAATGCTTCATAGAAATCAATAGGGTTGCAGATTTATTGAGGAGGATATCAGGTAAGAATGAGATTTAAACTGAACATAGATGTCTATTTACAAGTTAGATAGATAGATCTATATCTGAAGATACATATATGTCTCAGATATTCATATGTATGTTTGTGATCCATGAATTTGCCTAATGGACTAGGCACTGATCAACTACAGGGTCATTACTTTCTTACTGCTGCATATTTGAGGGTTGTTGAAATCAACATTATAAATCAAATGCTTTTCCCCTTTCATGTTGAAGAGCTATCATAGAATGCCCTCACTCAGCTTATGAGGTTCATAGATCTACATCTAGCTATCGTAGGTCTGTGTTATTTCATGATTTCTTAGGAGAAATAAGGGTTGTATATGCTTAATAAGATTTAGGGATATGTTTTGCACTGGTACGATATCATTTGAATCTGAGGTCTACCCGCCGAGGTCTAGCAGAACCTGAAGTAGAAGATGGGTCAAGCCTTATAGTTGGCTTGGTGTCTGAATGGGCATGTTGAAAATGGGAGTTAGCTGCCCCTAGATGTCTTTTTTTCTCATCAGGATAGTTGAAAACTGGTAACGTTTTCAAACACCAACATCATGTATGAGTCGATGGACTAGGGCACTAAGAGGAAAGTCAGTAACATCATACCTTGCATTACCATCTCTGTCTATGATGCAGGAGCACCTATTCATTGGATTTCTCATGGATAAATTCGTATTTTAAATTATATTTAAATAGTATTTAAAAAGCAACTCAATTTAAATAGTGTTGTCACTTTATCCCACGGCAACTCAAGTGAAACACCTTCTTCTTCTAGTCGATGGAAGAATTCCATATCCTTTAAACACACAGGAAAAACTTCAGAATTGATACTGGGGCTTTTATTTATGAATTCAACCCAAGCTTCATTTCCTAATGCCTCCATGAAAGTTTGTTGAGCCAACTCTAGTTCATCACGCTCAAAATGAAGAACCCCAATGTTTTTTAACAATTCAATGGGTACATCTTCTCTACTCTTCTTCAGAAGATACTTTGTTGTGTTAAGAGAATCTAAGGCTGCACTAGCGTCTGATGATATCAATAACTCACCCATCTTAATAAAGGAATGAGTATCACGTGGATCTATGCGAGTTGCTTTTCTTAGAATTTCCAAAGCCTTCTCTCGCTGCCCTTGTTGAGCATATATATGGCCTACAGCTTTCAAGCTCTCACAGTTCTCAGGGAAAACCTCCAGAACCTTTTCAAAATTTGAGAGAGAACTCTTAAGATCTCCCAATTTCATTTAACCTATCCCAACCCAAAGTATGGCAACACAAAATCCTGTGGCTTCTAGCTTTCCTTGACTAATGCCATGTAGTAGTGGCCAGCAATTTCATAATCACCTTTGCTATGATAAGATCATGCAAGATTATAATATGAATGAGATTTCATGAGAGGGTGGTCTGTCGAAACAAGAGCTATCTCAGTCAAATGTTCATTTGGATCTCCACATTGCTAATCACTTGGATCAATGCTTTTCTCTTTCTTCACAAAATAGGTTTGGTCCCAGAGTTCAACAAGTCAAGAAAGTGAACCATTTAGGTTAGTGTCTCCCCTCCCAAATGATTTCCTCAAAATCAATATAGATGGGTTTTCAAGGAGTAATCCACGTCCAACAGGAATGGGTGCTACTAGTAGTGGAACTTTAAGCCCTGTTTAGTTTTTCTTTTCTACTTCCTTAAGTACTCATTCTAAAAATTAGATGGAAGCTTGGGCTATTCTCTATACTCTTGAGAAAGCCTGTGTATCGGTCTGGAAAATGATTTTTGCAAGATGGACTATGATTCTTGTCACCCTTCTGAATAGTGGAAATTTTCTAGATTGCTCTTGGAGGCTAGCTCTGGTGGCTATGCTGATGTACAATTTAATGTGTTTGAGAATGAATATGAACCTTTTTGTTAATATGAGTCCAGATGTTAAGTGGTTAGCTATAGATGCACCCTTATGTGTGATATTTTTTCTTAAATCAATATAAAAAGGTGTGGCCCCTCAGGCCACAATTTATGTGGAAATGAAAAAATGTAAAATAAACATAGATATGAGATAAGAAAAATAATAAACAATGGAATAATAACAAAAGTAATAGCCATTGCTAAAGTCTACCCTTCTCATACTTTGTCACTTTCATAAGCTCAAAAGAAGAGATGCTATAAGCCCTAGAAAAGACATAGCTATTGAGCCTAGGAATTCTCATAAAACTTTTCAACGTGGAAATCGTTTCTCATCATGCATCTAAAAAATAAGTCTCGCCGTAGATTTTTCTTAAAATCACAGTCAATGAATTTAAGGCTATAAGAACAAACATGCCTACCAATTATGACACTTTTGGTTTCAATGTTGAAACTAAAAAGCATCAACCTACATTGGACAAAACAATTTAAACAAATTGAAATGGAGTACCCAAATCAAGAATTGCTAAATGTCCTAATCAACCAGTTTTTACGCTTTGTAGTAATGACCTAGTATTTATACCAATTATGCTAATTTTTGTGGAATATGTATCATAAATATTGCCTCAAATCCTTAGCCTACCCTATGGACCCAAAACCTGTGCAGTTTGCAAGTACTAACTAGAATTCAAAACTGATATCTTGATGTATTTGAGAGATCATTGTCAATTGTTTGATTTCTCTTTATTATCATTTCTTGAAGGATTGATGGGTGGATGCTTAACCAATTGATGTCTTAATTATAAATATTTAAATGATTGGATGCTAGAATGGTTGATACTCAAATAGTTGATATTTGCCTGTATAAGTGACTGATTGTTTGCTTGCTGGTATGATTGTTTGGTTATTTTGATATTTGATTCCCAATTGATGATAGGTGGACAATTGAATGGTGTACTTTGATGGATTCAGGATTGATGATTTAACAAATGTTGATAGTGATGATTGAATAAATGCTGATTTGATATATTGGTGTGTAATGATTTCATAAATTGATTCTTGAATAGATTTCTGATTTTGTATCTAGTTGAATGAAATAACATTTGATGGTGAATTTCTATTGATCTTCCCTTTATATTTTATTTATAAAAGAATTACCACCCTTCAAAAGGAATTGAGTCGCCACCCTTCATTGCTGCCTCACAGAATAATAATTTATTTCCAAATGATTGTTTGCTTCCTTCATGTTCTCTTCTCATAGAATGGTCTCTCCTTTATATCTTAATCCTTCAACAATACTCATAACTCTTTATTGCATTCATTTTGATCATTCACTAAACTTAATTAAATTATATTTATATTACATGTTATTTTAATTTTTTATATTTTTACTTTTTATTTTTATTATTGAATGTCATGTCAAAAAGGGGACATTATAGTGAGATGCATTACAATATAGAAAAATAACAAGAACATTATTGAAACAAACTGATACAACATTCAGATTATAAAATCAGACTGCTGCAACAACACAAATTAACCTAACAGAAAGCATAGAATACCATTCCCACAATGACCGAACATTTACCCACTGAACTACACCTCTTCTAAATAATGTAAGATGTTGATAACACATTAATACTGCCATCACACATGTCAAATTAGACTGATACACACTAAAAGCCACCCCAATCAGTTGTAGTAAATATCTGGATGCACACTTATAATTGATGTCAATCAGAATACTGAAGGTTTGGAATAGGGCATAGTGGCTGCTGATACAGTAGGCACAAACTCGTAGAAAGCTCACCAGATTCACCAAAGTCTACATAACTAAGACTTAGCATCAAAGGTTCTCCCTAAGCACCTCGAAACCACCAAATATTGGCCCCAAAATAGGAGCCCTTCATCTTCAAGCTCTCACATACTTGCTCCACTTGGTACAATACCCCATAAAGGTCATCTATTCACTTTCAACTTGGATAGCCTACAATATAGTCTTTGTATACAATTCATTTTTTGTCATTTCATTATATGGTTTGAACAAGTGTGGAAAAAATCAGATTTTTATTATGAATTTTCTGTTCACCAATCTATGTTAAACTAATTAGCAAGGTCACTTTCCTAATACTTTATGAACTGGATGCTATTTGCAAGGTCATTTTCCTAATACTCACTATAGTACTTGCTATTCAATTGAGATAGACACGGCTCATTAGTTTGTTTGTATTCTCTTTGGATTTTGTTAAAGAAGACAGCTGAATGCTATATGATGAACTAAAAGTTATGTGGTGTCAACAGGCTTGTACATCTCTTGAGCCAAATTACCAGCCACAGTGACATTTTTTGTTGTTCAAAAGTGGCACCATACTAGACTATTTGCAAACAACCATGCAGATAGGCATTCTATAGATAGACTTGGGAACATCTTGCCAAGTCTTCAGTACATAATAAAGCAACTGAATTTCATAAATTGTTTTTTTGATAGTTGATTTGTTTAAATATTGCCCATCAAAAATTACTTAGTACATCTCATCTTTTTTATGCACAGGAACTTGCAGTTCTGAAGAATCTAATAGCGAAGAATTTGAAGAAGATATTGTAGCAAAGTTATATTTGGTGTTCTTTTTTAAGTGAAAATGTGATTGGAAATTTTTTATATTGTCATATTTCACTTGCAGAAAGGTCAAATTGTAAATAGAGGTGAAGTTGTATGGATTTAAGTTTCTTCTTCATTATTTATAATGCTCTCGATTCCTCCTTTGTAGTTGTAAAAATACTTGTGAATTTTCACCTTTCCAGATACCCTTTACTAGGTCCTTCAAGATTCTAAAATATCTTGGGCTGACCCCACTCCGGCATGTCCTAACTCCTACTTGGTTTAGAGACCTAACTCCTTTTTATATGTGTCTTACTCTTACTACTCCATCTATAGGTTGCAAACGAATCATCCTTCTTCCACCAACGAGTCATTCCATTCAAGAAAGACCATGTCTGTCGATATCAATGCACAAAAAAATAGGGAGACAATTGCTAGACTATGGTCTAACTTAAAAAGAAAAGGTGATGGAAAATGTTATTGTCCTTGCAAAATGTGTAAGGGCTTAAAGACTCGAAGATATCTAATCACAACAGCTGAGCAACATTATAGACAACATGGTCACATTGAAGGGGGAAATGAGTATCGCCCATTGGTATGTATTTTAATAGTTTATAAATTACATAATACATGATTTGATGATGACATCATGGTCATGGTTAATATAAGGTCATCATTTTCATATAGGTCAACATCCTTGAGTTTCATGTTATGGACCATGACAATTCGAAGAATGCGGATTTCCAAATGAGGGAACATGGAGGTGTGAATATTGAAGTAGAAGGTAATGATACCATGGAAGAAGATCACGATGATGAAGATCACGATGATCAAGATGATAATGATGATGATGATGATGGTGATGATGACACAGAGTTTGATGTACCTTTACTTGATAAGGCACACCAATCCCTATATGAAGGCTCCAAAACAACTCTTCTTGCCATTGTATTGCTATTGGTAAACTTGAAGGTTATGAATGGTTTATCCAATGTAGCAATGACACGTATGTTAAGGTATGCCATCTTCTTTCATTATTTTACTCATAGTTTCCTTACAATTAACATTGGGTTTGTGTAGCAATTAATATTCTTTAAATTAAGAAATTATATTTTTGGTCGTAGGTTGATAGGTGAGTGTTTGTTACCACCATCAAACATTCTACCTCGCTCGTACCGAGAATTATCTGCCATCATGAAAGATATTGGAATGGAGTATCAAACAATAGATGCATGTCTGAACGATCATATTATATATCATAAATAGCATGAATTTGCAACACAATGCCCTACTTGTCATATCAGTAGATATCAATTAGATTGATTAACATAAAAGGTGCCTCACAAGGTTCTTCGACATATTCCCATTATTCCACGTCTGCAACGATTATTCAAGTGCAATAGCTTGGCACAATTTATGGATTACCATGCACGCAATAGAAGTCAAGATGACATTATGCGAATGCCTGCAGATGGTTCAGCATTTAAGGAAATAGAGGAAAAATGGCCACACTTTAAAGAAGAACCTCATAATCTCAAGCTTTCATTGGTAGCACACGATGACAATCCTTATGGAGAGATGAGATCTACTTACTCAGTGTGGCCTATTTTTGTTATCAACAATAACATACCTCCTTGGTTGTCCATAAATAGAGAACACACAATGTTGGCACTAATTGTTCCAGGTATTTTTTGATTTAGTGGTCATCTAAATTAATTTATTATTACTAATCCATCAAATGGTCAAAATAATTATGTAATGTTTTTCCTTATTCAACTAGGTAAGTACCAAGTCAAAGATATCAACGTATATATTGAACCCCTTATCGACGAGTTGGTGGTCTTATGGAATGGGGTTACTATGTATGACATTTGTAGACCAATAGGACAAAGACAATTTCAATTTCATGAAATGCTTGTATGGACAATACATGATGCCCCTAGGCTAACACATTTTTGTGGTATGTTCTCTTCTTGACACCTCTTTTTTGGTATGTCAAAGTTAACACATTTAATCCAATTATACATGATCTTGTAGGTCTTCAAACAAGGGTAAATTTGCATGTCTAGTTTGTGGTCCAAAGACGAAATCTTGTCATTCAAAAAGTTTAAGAAAGCAGGTGTTTGATGAGAATAGACACTTTTTGCACAGAAATCATAAGTACCGAATTATCAAAAAAGATCTTTTCAATGGTCTAGAAGAGACTACATCAAAGCCACAGAGAATGACACCTCGCCTATGGAAGTTGGCATACAATAAAATAAATCATCGAGGTAATGTCATTCCATTTGATGCTTTTTGTTTCAAATTTATATTTTGATATTGTGTTTTGTTTACTAATGATGTGATTGATGGTTGTGAAGGTCGTCAAGACATCAATGTCCAACTTCCAAAAGGACTAAAAATTTATCCTACGCAATTTACTAGGTTGCTATACTACGAACAACTCCCAATTGTGTATTTGTTTGATCCTATGCATATTGGAAAGAATGTAGCAGAGACATTATGGAAAATCTTGGATGGAAGGCGTGACAAAGATCAAATTGTCAAAACTTGTAGTGACATTGAAGAATCCAACCATGCAATGAAAAATGGTATTCAACCAAATAACAATAGAGACCGGATTGATACAAGTGCCCTTAGTTGGTTATTGTTAGAGCAGCACAGCAATGCTATAAAAGAAGTCATAAAAAAAATACAATTTCCCATAGGATTTGTTGCGAACATAAACAATGTCATATCAAATAAAAGTGAATTTGGGCCAGGGTTGAAAACACATGATTGGCATACATTTATTAAGGTAATTCATGTTATTTTGTATTCACTATATATTTATATACTGCATGTAGTTTCAATTTCATTTTTTTATAAAATATTGACAAAGATCATTTTACAAATATTGTAGTACGTTCTACCTCTATCTCTCTCACACCACTTTTCCAACAACGTCAAATAGGTTATATATGATCTTGGAAAATACATGAGGTGGTTGTCATCTAAAGAAATCAATAAAGAAGATATAAAATATTGGAAGAGAAAAATTCCTCTTCTGATGTGTGAAATGCAAAAGTGTCTACCTCCAATTTTTTTCAATGCACAAGAACACTACCTCATACATCAAGTTGAGGAGATTGAATTGTGTGGACCTATACGAACCAGGTCAATGTGGATGGTTGAGAGGCACTTGAAATTTTTGGAAGGCTTGGTTTGATAGAGAGCACATCTTGAGGGTTCTATGGTGGAGGGATATATGGTATACCAGACCATGGTGTACATTACTAAATATCTTCCTAAGTTTGTAGCAAACATCCATGTAGATCATATTTGGGATCCCAACTCAATCAACAAATTCAAAGGGAAGTACTTGATGGGCAAAGGTAGATCGAGGAAAGTGAGAGGTAAATCTAAGATGTTATTGTAGTTAATTAATTCATATAAATCTTCAATATAAGTTATTTTTAATTGGTGTATTTTTTTGAAATAGGTGGTTGAGAGTGGGATGCAATACATTTGTATATTGCGAACAATCTTGACTGGATGACAGAATGGATTGAACGATGTCAAAAAAATGGTTGCTCATTAACATGGGAAGGTGTTGCTTCATTAGTTACAGAAGCTCATCATAATGGAGATTCCAATGTTATGCCGATGGTAGTTGATCTAGTAAAGGGTTTAAGAGGTGGAGAGGTACGTAGAAATTTATTAATGATCATAACTCGACGTATGTTTCATATCAACTCACGATGCAAATAATTTACACACACTTCAAAAATTGCAGGTCAAGCAGCACAAAGCTATGTACTATCATGGCCACAAATTTTGCATAAAAAGGTTGGATGACACAAAGAAAACTTGTGATTCTGGGATAACTACAGTTTTCGAGGTCACCAATATATCATCTAGAAATGACATACATCCTCAACAATCTCAAAATCAATACTATGGCATCTTGGATGATATAATTGAGTTTGAATTTAACACCTTCAAAGTAGTTCTATTTGTCGTCAAATGGTATAGGCTATGACTCAATCAAAATGATCTAGATAGAACGGTTATTCAACATGATAATGGATTTACAATGATCAGTACAAGGTTGTTTGAGCCAGTTGGAGATGAGCCCAATGTTCTTCCAAGCCAATGTGAGCAATTTTTTTACTCAGAGGTTCCAAATAAACAAGGTTGGTCATTTGTTGTTAGACATGATCCAAGGGGAAGGCCGATAAAGTATGATGTTATGGAAGAAGAAGATATTGAAGATGATGATGAAGCAGATGATGAAGATCAAGATGATGGTGATGACGATGATGGTGATGGTGATGATGATGATGATGATGGTGATGATGATGATGATGGTGATGGTGATGATGGTGATGATGATGGTGATGATGGCAATGATGATGGCGATGATGATGGTGATGATGGCGATGATGATGATGATGATGATGATGATGATGATGATGAAGATAATCAATGACTACAAACATCGTCACCCCTTATGTTGATGATCTTGCATTCCATATATAAGGTAAATTTGTTCATATTTACGATGTTGCATATTGTTCATGTTGTCTTCTAAGTTATTTGTAGCATACAAGTATCATGTAATTTTTAGCAAACTTAAGATAAATGATTAACATATGCAAGAAATTTGATTACATATTTATTGTGTTCATTTCTAATGATTACAACATATGTTATTTATAGTTACCAATGTTTATGTTGTGTCTGATTATGACCCTTTTTGCAAATAGTCAATTGACTACAGGTACATCGTTACCCCTTCTGTTGACGATCCTGCATTCCATATATAAGGAAAATTTGTTCATGTTTGCGATGTTGCCTATTGTTCATGTTGTCTTCTAAGTTATTTGTAGCAAACGTGTATCATGTAATTTTTAGCTAACTTAAGGTAAATGATTAACATATTCAAGAAATTTGATTACATATTTATTGTTTTCATTTCTAATGATTACAACATATGTTATTTATAATTACCAATGTTTATATTATGTTTGATTGTCACCCTTTTCGCAAACAATCAATTGACTACAGGAGATTTGACCTGTTTGGCATGGATTGTGCACAATGACATGGATCAGAAGGTATAAGTCAATAAATAGACATAATTTTCTTATATTATTCTTGTTTATCATTGAGCACGTATGTTATAAATAGACATATTGTATAATCATATAATGTATATATATAGATAAAGAAGGTCCGTATAGAAATATAATTATAGAAATATAATTGTATAATCACTTTCAACTTACTACATTTTATATATGTCATTTTCACTTTCCATTTGATGGATTTCAAGACCCACCAAATAGGTACTTGTCAGATCTATCTACATCGAATGAGGGAAATGAGGAAATGGTAGATGAAAGCTCTACATGTAGTATGGCTAAAAGAGGGAGATCAACTAGAGGTCAAAAGAATAGAAAATAATTTGATAAACGCATGCAATTTTTCCTTGCTAATGGGGGGTCATGTTCTTATGATGATGAGACCAAAGGCAACATCAAGGTGCCCTTTCGGTACTCACACATTGAGAAAGAATAGATACCCAATGAGCTACCTCCAATTAACACAAATTTTTGTGTTAATGAGAGGATATATCGCATTGCTCCATCCTCATTACATGGTTTGGGCCTATTTTCCATGGATGGGATAAAGGTATGTTACAAAAAAGTTCTCGAATTGTTCAAGTATGTCGGTCCATGTTACAATTACAATGATTGGATGTGGATTGTTCGATATGGAAAAGTATGCGTAGGTATGGGGTATCAGCTAATTATATACAACGAAAAGAAAATGATCAAAGTAAAAGATTTGCTATGTACATTGATGGGAGACCAAAAGCAATAGGTAATATTGCAAGTTTTATAAATAGTACACGACCTTCTTCAACTAGTAAGCAACCCAATTGCATATTTGAGGCGCGTGAGGGGAATGAAGTTTTTGTTTGTGCAATAAAATCAATAAGTGCAAGGGAAGAACTGTTAATTGATTACCATTTAAATCGCATAGATACAAACAAAGTTACTATCATGAGGGCTATAAGTACTATTTACCATTTTGTTAATAAGTTTTTTTTTGCTGTCTATTGCTTTCAATTAGCTAAAAAATTTATGTTTAATCTTTGTGACAGGATGATATGGATCCAACAGATGATAGAGGTCACCAGGATGCTACTCCCACCCCTTCTTCAGCAAGGGTAAAACTTTTTGAAATTGTACAAATTAGATAGTTGAAAAATGTTATATTATTACATTATTTTATTTACAATTTTTGAATTTTTATGATAGTTTTACTAATATTCCTCTCACAATTTGATGTTCAGGATAAGGGTAAAGCAACAACAGTAAGCACCGAGCCACTAGCTATGCATTCTGATGAGGATATTATTGATACTCCCAATTTCGTAAAAATGTTGAAGAAAAAATTAGAAAAATTAATATAGAAGCAATGAAAATTTTGGATGAGGCAAATATGGAACCCAGGGAGATGATGAAGAAGCTATCAGATTTGAAAGCGCAAGCTCAGTGTTATGAAGTAAGCTCCAATGAATATTTAGTTATAAAAAAAGTTCAATAAAGATTTATATTTTATAATCTTTTATATTGTGAAGTAAAATATGTAATATGTGCAAAAATACTGTATTGATGAAATTTTTTTAAAGAGTTGTAAGAAACTTTAACTACTAAATTATTGTTATACAGGAATTTTTGACAATTGATCCACAACCTGGTCAAGGACAACGTGGTGAGGCTGGTAGTAGCAGAGCTCTAGTTGCCACTAGTAAAATAATCTTTTAGTTGACAAGTTAGAAGGAATTTTTTATTTCAAACATTCAAAACTTCTTAACTCTTACTTTTATTATTTCAGAATGTCTTTGCTAACAATGTATTGTTCAAGTCATCTAGTGCAGGAGACTCCTACAAGGTTGATAGACGCCCATACAAGATTGTTGACTGCAATGTCCATAACAAGGGGACATCTAGCTAGTAAATCCTTGTTTTTCTATATTTGGTTTTGTGTTAATTATGAGTTGATAATATGTAATTTAATCTTGGGATGCATCACATAGTGTATTGTTTTTTTTGTGGTAGGAGATGCACCGTCTGGTACACCGCCAAATGCATATCATAGTGCATCTATTGGTGATAATTCACTATCATTTCCAGGAGCTACCCATGTTTCTAGCACGAGATCTATGGAGACATCATTGCTGATTGACGATAATGAATCAATGCCTTTGAAATGTCCTAAGATTCCAGGTACTTTAAATAATTATTTTTTATATTGTAATAAGGATTTTCTTGCAAGATGTAAACATGATAGGAAGTGGTGAATGCAAGGGCTTTTGATGTGGAGTGATGCCTCATGACCTTCTTTAGTGTGTCGTATTGTGCAAGTTGTTTAATTATTCTGGAATTCCATTTTATTAGGGGTTTGGTAGGATCATTTGAATTATCAATGACCTTTTGTCTATACTAGTAATTCTCTAGTTTAGTAATTTGGTACATTGCAATTTCATGCTTTCAGTAGAAGATACTAACCAATTTTTCTACAGAGAACCAAAAGAGGGAGTCTTCTTTCATATGATTTATTTTAATGGTTTTTACTATTAATTATCCCATGAAATTTTTTGTAGGAAACGATACATTTTATAGGAGGCTTTATGACCTCACACTGCGAAGATTTGGGCCCACCATATGTACTAGGTTGTTGTACATCATAACTAAACTAATTTTATCCCACTATTTTTTTTCATATCATTAATTGGTGCAACATTTTTCCTTTCATTCGGCTCTTTTCTTATACTAGCTATATTTAACAATTTTGTGTTTTTTCTTAAAAGGTGGAACTACCAATCTCAAAAATTAAAAGATGAGCTCATCAAAGATATAGAGCATGAGTTTGGTAGTAATATTTTTGATCGTAATAAATTGTTACAAAAAGCTGCCAGACATCTTAAGGTTGTGAGGGACACATATAGAAAGAGCCTCGTCCTAAACCTAAAGTACGAGCATCCTCCCTTTGTTTTAGTGAGGGACTGGAATGAGTTCATTTTGGATGCAAAGGAGAAAGGGAAAAATCCAAAAGAAAGTACACCAGCAAATCCAAAAAGGTATGCAATAGTATTAACTACGATTACATTAATGAGAAAATTGAGAGTTCAACTTCAGTATCAACAATTTCAACTAGATCAATTTAATCTATCTATTGATGAAAGGTATTTAATTCATATGCTGACACAATTGCTTATAAATCTCAATCTCAATTTGGGCATAAATCCTACATAAGATATATTGAAAAAATGAAGCCCTTTATTCATATTTAGTGACAAATTTTAGAGCCTATGTCTCCTATGGGTTCTTTTCTCAAATTTTATCTTCGCTGAACTCAAACTCGAATTCAACTAAGAAATTCCTACTCAAAGTTGTGACAACCAAATCTTGTGATATGATGTACCATGTTAGATTTTGAGTCATAAAAATAGGCAACGCCTTGACCACTATACTTGTTGACTTTCCCTTTCTTTTACAATAATTGCTCACTATCTTGAGTTTCCTATCCCCTGTTTTCTTTTGGGTCATGTGTGCATCAAATCTGCACTTAATCTGCATGTAAATCCTGATGAAATCCATCATTGAAGATATCAAATCTCATATTTTGTAGTATTCTATTAACTATGATAACAGTATATAATTTTGTCATTAGTGATTGTTATTTTATACTGTCATCAATTCCATTTTGTGCTTTGTTGCATATCAAAAAAGAAGTGCATATACACTATACATCAGATTTAAGTGTGAAGCATCACAAAATCTAATCTCTATCTTCAGATAACAATGTAGTTTGAGAATCCTAAAGAATTTAAAGCTGAGCATTTCCACCACATCTAAAATCCATTCTTCTTTTTTAGTATTTTCCATTGTTGCTGAAGCTTTGATCACATGGATTATGTGTCTATACCCAACCAATAGATTATCCTTTTTAGGGAATCCTTGCTTTTTCTCCTGTGGAAAATCTAAAGATGGAAACTCACTAAGAGATTTTTACTGATATCACCCTGCTTCCAATATTTCTCTTCTATTCCTTAGCTCTTTGCAAGCTCACAAAAGGCGTATCAGCTTTGGTAACATGTTAATTATTTGTGTGTAGACTAATTCAAACACATATATCAATGAAGTAAAGAGACAAAGTACCAAGCCTAACACATCTACCTTGGGGGAGCACTCTTAAAATACAACATAATGTACAACAAAATTCACAGTGTGTACAAATGAATTTTCATGTGATTTGAACCTTCACCTGCACCTCTTGTTCCTTCACATTCTCATCCTTTTGAATTCAATATTTCTCGCTATGTTGTTTTGTCAAAATCCCTAAAATAGGAGTTCTTTCTCCAACATACTACCACGCATAATCCTCAATTTTTCTATTTAAATTTTGTTATTGTAAATATGAAAGGTATATAATTCATACGCTGACACAATTGCTTATAAATCTCAATCTCAATTTGGGCATAAATCCTAAATAAGATATATTGAAAAATGAAGCTTCTAATATGTTTTCTCTATGACCAAAGGCACTCACCCTTATAAAACCTTCACCTGCGGGTCCAAACCCACTTCCTGGAGTTGTAACTATATGTGCTTTCTCAAGGATCTCAGTAAAAATATCCCATGAATTTTGACCAGGAAATCGAACCCATAAATATGGCACATTTTTTCCTCCAAAGACATCAAACCCAAGTGACGTAAATGTTTCCAAAATGATTCTAGTAATCTCTTTATAAAATTCAACAACTCCATGCATGGCTTGCAAAAAAATTGAGCATCCCACATTAATAATCATCATATGAAAGATTTTAGCACTAATGCAAGTTAAAGTGAACGATCGTTATTTTAGTCTCAAATAAACTTCCCTACAGCTTTGCAGATCTCTGTGACCAAAACCATGCTTTCTTATAATAAGCAATCTCAATCCAACAGAGGAAAGGTCAAAGAAAATTTGACAACAGCTACCTTATCAATGACTCTTTTTTGACATATTATTTTTTCTTTTCATATTAGCAAGAATAAGTATGATTCATACGAATTAGGTAAGTTAATTAATCATTGATAAAGAATAGATAACATAAATTATCAATGAGTGCTTTATTTTCCTTTTGCTACCTTATCAATGTCTCTTATCAAAAAACATAACTTGAAAATGATAAAATATGACACAACAGAAACCTGGATATTACATATATGTCAAAACAACCATTTTGAAGAGCACTTCTTACCCTTAACCCTTCTGGAGAAAGGCAAGCTAATCCACCAACTTGTGCAATATTAGATGCACCATTGAAGCAAGTACACATGATACGATTGAAATCATTTACAACAGGGAATCCATCAGAGAATCAAAGCTCATTAGGAACAACTATCCATCCAAGATGGACACCTGCAAAGCTAACATATTTGGAGAACGATGTAGTCTCAATTGCAATCTGCATCACAATATACAACATTAGTAACCAAATGAGAATACCTTCAAAAGTATAGAAAATAAATGCATTAAAACTTAGACAACTTCAATAAATGGCGATGCCAAGAAAAACATGTCTAGACTCTAGTTTGATAAATAGCATGAACTCCATGGATAAATAGCATGATTACACATGTCAATTAAAGGTATGATCCTATACTTTCTTCCCCTTTTTCATATTTTTGGTGGAACATGCTACTTTATGCTAAAACCTTCATACCAATATATAATAATCCACTATTTATTACTAATCTTTATATCTATATCATCTAACATATTTCAAACTTTTCATAGGTTGTAGGACACATCAAAGGCAACAAAGGCAAGGCTAGAAAAGGTTGGGAAGCACAGACTTGGCTCTGGGGGATATTTGAAAATCAAAGCACGCATTGTAAGTAGCAATAAATGAATTGCAAAGAAAACTTATTTATAAAATGCAAATAATTTTGTTAATTAATAAAAAAATGCAGGGCGCTGATTTTAATCTAGAGACCATAGAAGAACACAAAAAAATTGCCTTCAAGCAAGGCTATGCAGCGGTGGCTGAATGCCTACGGCTAGCTTCCATTGCCCCAACCGATCAGTCTCCTGCATCATGTGCACAGGTAAATATGCCAAAAAATATATTATAAATTGAATACTTGAGCAACAATTTATTTGATAATAATGTGCATGACATTGCAATGCAGCCTGTTAATCCTGACACAGATCATACGCAGCATCATGAAGCCCCTGATGTGCATCGTACTATCAATGGAGGTGCTCATTTGTTATTTAAAACTAATTATTTAATTATTAATACAATTTAACATCTTTAATTGAACTTGGTGTAATCTTTTTGTGTTGAGGATATAGAATCATGGTGTTGAATGAGTGCCGGAAGATGTTCAAACTGATCAGCAGGCAGATCATTTGGCACATTCAGGTAAAGAAAATCTATGTTTTTTTCTTTTAAATTATTTTTTTGATGTATAGTTCTTTTACTTAAATAAAAACTCATAATTCACTTATATAAAATGGTGGGAATTTAACCTCATGAAGTACTTGTTATTGCAGCGGACCCCCCTTTGGTGCAGCGGCCTCATGATGTTCCTGAATGGATGAGGAGGAGACATGTGTTAGAACCAGTAGAGGAGGAGGATCCTAACGAGGACATTGATATTCCTCTTAGAAATTATATGAAAAAAATAAATGGAAAGAAAGCAAAAAAGACATGATTATTCATGAATGACTTACTCTTGAATATTGTTAATGAATATTGTGTTAATGAATTATTCATGAATGACTTACTCTTGAATGTTGCATGTTAATGAATTTTGTGTTAATGAATTATTTGTGAATGTTGTGTGTTTATGAATTTTATGTGTTAATGAATGTTATCACGTGATTATAATGATTGAATGTTATTAAATGTTAATGGGGATGATGAGAACATTGATATTCCTCTTAGAAATTTTATGAAAAAAAGAAATGGCAAGAAAGCAAAAAAGATATGATTATTCATGAATGACTTACTCTTGAATATTGTTAATGAATATTATTCATTAATGTTTGGTGTTAATGAATATTGTGCTAATGAATTATTCATGAATGACTTACTCTTGAATGTTGAGTGTTAATGAATTATTCATGAATGTTGTGTGTTTATGAATTTTATGTGTTAATGAATGTTATCATGTGATTATAATGATTGAATGTTCTATTTCAAAAATGGATGAATTGAATGTTATTAAATGTTAATGGGGAATTTAGAGTGATGTTGGGGGGGGGGAGGGGCCAAATGAGCTTCCACGTTCATGTGGTTGGCCCTGTTAAGTAGAGAATATTTAACTATTCTCAAAATCAAGTGAAGCTTAAACTTTAAAGATAAGCTTATAGTTAATAGTGACAACCAATTAGCAAGTCAAAATAAAGTTCTTCATTACAGGTACCTTTTTAGTTTTTAAAGCATGATATCATGTTTTAATATTGTATAGTTTTTTTCTCTTAAGTTAAAGTATTCTTTTACTATAACAACATAATTTATGACCATTTTAGTAACTATTCTAACATCGCTTTATGACAAATCCTATTTTGGCAAAGACGGCGATACGTGGTGCTGTTTATTCCTTAGGAGATTACATTGCACAGGTCTGTATCTCAACATCAACATGGAAAATGGTGTGAAATTGCACTTTCCTTAGTCAAATTCAATAGTTTAAGAATAGTCAAATTCAAAAATAAGAAATGATAGTCCCTCCTCATACAATTGAATTTTAATAGGAATTTTGAGAAAACAATAAAAATGTTGCTCCGTGAACAAAGTTGTTGTCTTGCAGGACGTGACAAGCAATAAGGGGTGTATGTATTAAAAAACATGACAATTAATGTAGTAGGTCAGACAAACTCTTTGTGCATTCACAACATTCTTTCTGGATTTGTTCTTGAAACCCAAGGTGTTTTTTTTCCCCTGTTTTTACTTCCTTTCTTTAATATTTACATTATATTGCAAAGCCCCTTCTTGGAGATGAAACTAGAATTCATAATGACAAGCTAGCTATTGAAGACACTCTTAATGACTTGGTTTTGGATGGCGGTTTTGTGACACCAGAAAGAAACACATTCGGCCATGCTTTCAGTTGATATATTTTTTTGCAATTTCCATGGCTACTTCATTTTGGATTAATCATAAATATCAAAAACATTATTCATATTGCACTATAATCTTTGATCCTTACAGAGATTATGAAAAGGAAAGTGAGAGGAAAAAAAGTGTTGAAGAGTTTTACAAAATTCAATGCATTAACCAGACTTATGATTTAGTACGTTTTATAACTTTCATAAAAACATTTTTCTCAAACAGATGTTTTGAAAGATTAGAACTATACACTCAATATTGAAAAAAGATTTTGAGATCTCTTGTTTGTCATAAAAAAGAACAAAAAATTTGGTCTGCTTTACTAACTTATCCAATGCCTTAGGGCATTCAGTTAGAAACTTCAAAATTAGATTTTTAGAGACAACTCTTGAATTCAAATAGTAAAGCTTATATGATCAACATATTGAAAAGTATGAGATATTAAAAGTTTGTCATCCTAAAATGTCTTATTACTCACTGCTAATATTTGGTAGCATCTTCTTATCTTTTTCATTTGTACAAATTGTTTCATTACACTCTGTTTTATTATAAATGATTATCTATACTAGGATGATTTGGGTTATAGAGTTTTTTAAAATGTGGTGTTTTTGGCAGGTTTGGCAAGATTTTTGTGTCGCATGTGTTTGGACAGCCCACAATTGTATCTTGTGATTTCGATTTCAATTTGTATGTTCTGAAGAATAAGGATCGATCATTTCAGAGCAGCTATCCCAAGTTAGTAAATAGTATTCTTGGAGAGTTTTTTGTGCTCATCACTGTGGGTGGTGCACACAAGAGAATGCAATCTCTGGCAGTTAATATGATCAATACTACTAAGAAAAGTGCCAGTTTTTAGAAGATATTGAGTGGCATGCACTCTATGTCTTTGATCAATGGAACCATCAATAGGACATACTTTTCTCTAAGGAGGCTAAAAAGGTATGTTTTTCAGACTTCCAATTTGTGCTTTCCTTTAGAGGGGTCTTTTAGAGGATGAGTTACCAAAGAATACTCACCCTAGATCTTTTTGTTTCTATGGTAAGCAAGATCCTACTAGGTTTTCTAGCTTATCAATACTGGTATAAGCTTTCTCATGTCAATCATAGTTTATGCATATATTTGTTGTACTGTTGTTAGGCTAGAAGTAGTAATACTCTAATACATTTATATTTTTACTATATTATAATCTTGTTCTCTACTACAATCGGTTATGGTAATTGCAAGGATGTTTGGAGAGGGAGAGGGAGAGGGAGTGTAGTAATGGTAGGTTTGAACTGCAGAGTTTGCTAACTGGTAAAATTACTTCCTCTCATTAATTTCTTTGAATTGAACTACATTGTATTATGTATATTATTATTATTACATGGGGGAATCCCTTTGAAAGCCCATGATGGCTAGTAAAGTCAAGGATTCTTGAAGGATAGCCTGTACCAAAAGTTAAATTGTGCAACCATAATTTTAGTAAAATATTTGTTCATTGAAACAGATGCAACGTCTTTGACCTAGTTCTCATATAGAAGGAGGAGGATTATAAAATAGATGCATCTTTAACTTAGTTCTCGTGAAAGAGTTGGATTGTAATGTAAAGTGGTAGTAGAAAGTTTAAGCCTAATGTTCTAATAGGTGAACTCTATTGAAATCAAGAATATCATAACTTCTTATGCCATACAAGGAATAATATGCTCTTCACTATCTACAGTATAGTATGACATGAACTAGCTCCCTTAGTCCTCTCGGAAAGCTCTGGTTAATCTCTAAAATAACCAATCAAAATTTTATTAAGCCATTTATTAAAACATTTAAGTTCAAAATAGTTCTCTAAGATCTAATGTCTTTTAACATTAAAAAAAAAAATTTGAAAGTTCATCTCCTATTTCTAGCAGGGTCGCCATGATCATTATCTGCCATGTCTCCTTTGTTTGTGAAACTATATTTAAGAACCCAATCTCACTGCAGGTAATGGATGGATAAGTCTTTAAAAAATTAAACAGAATATTCAGCTTGTAATAATCACTGATAAAATAATTTCTATGAAATATATATAGAGAGAGAGAGACAAATTGAAGCACTGCATCTTATTTGGATATTCATTTTGTGGCTGGGAACGCTTGGCTGGGAAGGCTTGTGGAAAGCAAAATTTTATGTTTGTTTTACATGAAACAAAGTGGGTTGTCTTAATTAATAATTATTTAGGGTAATAGGGTAAAATGTGCATCAAGTCTTGTCAAAGAGGCATCGTCGGCATAAGATATTTTGGTGTGAAGATAAGGGGAAGTCAGCTATCTCCACATCACACAAAAGGATTATATTGAAATTTGTAACAGGCCACTACCAAAACAAACTCTGCACATCTTGGCAAGAGATTTCATGGAAATTTAGAAGTTTAGAATTGAAATTTGAAAACTGAATATTTTATGGAAGGATTCACATGACTAATAAGATGATAAAAAGAGAGCTTTTCTGGCAAGTTTATAGCTATACTAGAATTGCACATAATGGTTTATAACTACAATGGAGTCTTACATTTAATGCAAACTCATAGAGTAAATATTGTACAATCTTGTACAATGGAGCCTGGCATTAAAATCAGTCCAAGAAGAAAAGAATAGGGAGCTATAGAAGTGCAGCTCTTGGGATTGACAGTAACCTTCACAACAGTGCTATCAATAAAGAGACAGGATAATCCAAGTTTATCATAGGAATCATTTGCAACATTTCAACTCTTAGAAACTACCGAAAAGACATATAAGCAAAATGGATTGTTCACACAAAATGGTGGCATAAGATGTATGTTGAATTGTGTACTTAAAATAAAACTAATATTATGCTCAAATGTACACAATTTATTTTTATATAGTGGTCTATGAAAATACCACCTTCAAACCAATATTAGGGGTTTAATAAAAATAAAATTACAACTACTCATAGACTAGTCATTGATAGATGCCAGATAGATAGGAATCTATCAGAGGTATTTAATTTTTAAAAAGTAAAAATTACCTCATATTTGGTACTATGTAATAGGTTTTGTTGTAAAATGCGCATAGTTGATTCCATAAGCAAGTTTGCGATTTCAACTATTTTAGAGTGTATGGATAACAATTTGTTGGTTTGAAATCGGCTTGACATATTTTACCTTTTATATATTGATTGAAGTGCAACTGCTCATTTGACCATGCTAAATAAAACATTAACATGGTCAGATGTGCATTGAAATGTGCTGCCATGTTTTATATCACAAGTTTAGGCTCCAGAAAGGGGAGGTGACTTCTGCCAGTCAAAACAATCAAAGATATACCTCAAGCTCTATCATTCAAGACAGTTTGGAAATATGAGATTGTTTTTAATTAGATCTTAAGAATAATGAAGTGTAGTCTTCAAAGCATGTGACTAATTGTTTCATCAGCTTCACCAGTGAATGCCATAAAAATGGAGTAGAAAAGAAGGCATAGGCTGCCATCGATACTGCCCATACTATTCCATCGTTGTAAAGAGGAAATGCCATGAAAAATAGTGCTCCAAACACTACAATCCAGATGGTAATAATAGCCAAAATAGGGATATGGAATTTGTTCATCATGACAAGAAGAAGGGACAGAGAACCCAGTAAGTAAATCCCCCACCCTATTAATGGATAAATTTTTTTTGGAACAAGGACTAATGGAATCAAATAACTTGCAGCTATACAAAAATGAATTAGTTTCTTCAGTAACACTAAATGCAGAGAGTAGCTCAGTATAGATTTTAGGCAGCAGAGATTGGATGAAGAGAGTTATGTCTTGAAGCTTTTCCCACTAAATAGTGCTATTATGGTTGTTACCAGGTAGAACATCGACTATGCTACTGAATGGGTATCTCCTCATCATAGCTGTCACATAAGGAAATTATTCATTAGGGCAACATGATTTTGGATATTTTCTAATGATGTGTGTGATTGTGGTGTTTCTCAAATGTTGAGCATGGATGCAATTGTGCAATTCGCATTTCAGAGTATTGGTGTGGTTTATGGGGACATAGGAACATCACCACTTTATGTGTATGCGAGTACTTTTCCTAATGGCATCAAACATCCTGATGATGTTCTTGAGGCTTTGTCTTTGATCATATATTCTCTCACTCTTTTTCCCCTCATCAAATACGTCTTCATTGTATTGTGGGCCAATGATAATGGAGATGGTAAGATTATAACAGCTCTAGTTTCACTTTTTTTTAGGTCAAAGTTTGATCTTTTTGATGTGAAAACATGTGTTCTAAGTTTAAAGGGACGGTTTCTTTTGTAGGTGGAACGTTTACTCTTTATTCTTTGATTTTCTGCCATGCAAATGTCGGCATGATACCCAATCACCAGGAAGAAGACAGGAAACTCTCCTCATATACACTTGAATTTGTAGGTAGATAGCCCAATAGAGCCATTAGGATAAAGGAAGCTCTTGAACAAAGTAACTTTGCCAAGAGATGTTTGTTAATACTAGCCCTTGTGGGGATGTGTATGGTTATAGGAGATGTCGTCCTCACCCTTTGTATCTCTGGTACATATTATTGTTTTTACAATATGTAATGCTTTTTGTTGTTATTTTTCAATATATTGTATGCTTTTTATATCAATGTTTCAATAGTGTGATCTATTATCATATGTTAGAAATCAAATGATCTCGAAGTCTACTTAATTCACAATAAATCCCTTAGATTGTACAAAATTTGTTAACTTTTCCATTTCATTTGTTCAAGTAGTTTCACTAACACTTAATTTGTTGATATATTTTAGTTCTTTCAGCAGTGGAGGGAATCAAAAGGGTGGACAAGTCGCTCAACCAAGGTGAGTTTTTGGCATTTTCTCATATTATAATATTTGAGATGGGTAGGAAGAGTGGGTCATTTATTGAAATAGGAAGCACCCAACGTATAAATTTGGTGTATAAAAGTTAATTGTATATTGGTGCATCTTAGACATTAGACAAATTGGATAACAATTGCTCATACCTTCCAAAAGTATCTGACTTTACACAAAAAACTAAAATAGAGTCCATTTCATTGGTTGAAGTGATTTCAAGAACAAAATTTGTGGGGTTGCAGGGGAGGAGGAAATGAAGCTAAAACACAATTCCTTAACAAAAGAAAACCAAAATAGACTACATTTCATTCGTAGAAGTGAATTGAAAAACAAAATTTGGTGGGTTGTAGGAGAAGAGAAAAATGAAGCTAAAACACAATTCCTTAACAAAAGAAGATCAATGATATGAATTTGTGTGAGAGTATGAATGGAAAATCAAAAAATTGCTGACCCATTGATCTGATTAGGTGCTTTAAAGGTCACTGGTGCTCTTGAATATTTTCCACATTATGAACAACACTAGAGTTCAAGAAAAATGACTGATTCACCAAGCTTTGGAATGGCCAAATCAGACACTTCAATGCCTCAGCCTGAGCGAAGAAATAAATAAACAAGCTATGCTTAAGCTTTTACTATTTCAAACATAGATTACAATATAGACAATTAATGTTGTTCTTGTTGAGATTTTTCCTAACTATTTCAATAGTATTCTACACATGTTGCTATCTTTATTTCACAATATCTCATTCATCGCTTTTAGGGGCAGTTGTTCTTATCTACATTTTATACTAATTCTACCACGCCCTACATAAAGAGCATCTGGATTAATAGCAATTGTAAACCTAACCTCCACCACATGAAAGTATGATGAATACACCTTTTTTTTTATTAATCAAAATGAGTTTTTGATTGGGTGATGTTTGAATATAACAATTATTTGACTATCTTAGAAAATAAACTTGACCTTATTTTAGGTTCGATAGGTACATTGAATTTAGAGGAATAATGCAGGATGATTTGTATGTGTACAAAGATTAAAAAATAGTCATTTAGAAGTTATCTTGGAGAATTATATATTGTTGTTCTAATAAAAGAATGATTGCATAGAGGTGATGTTAGATAATTACTTTAGGTTGTTTCAACAATAGTTTCAATAGAGCCTCACAACTCTTTCAATTAGATTAGGTGAGCAAGGAGTGCAAGATTAATGAAACATGGGCTATCTCTTTCCATTATCAACATCTATGGATCTATATGTAATTAGTGGGCATACAAGTTATGTTGGAAAATTACTTAATCTTGTTCCAATAAAAAAGTGATTACATAGATAAGATAAGATAAGATAATTTTATTAATGTCAGCAAAAGACCACTATAGGTCTCAACAATAGTTCACTATAACTATTTCAAAAGTCTATACAATACATATTTTTCTAATATTAGATAATTACTTTAGGTTGTCTCAAAAATAGTTCACTATAACTATCTTAAAGGTGTGTACAATACATATTTTTCTAATATTCAATACATTTTCTTCTAACAACTGTTATCAATACACTCAATACACAAGCACAAATGTCTTTACTTGCCTAGTACCAATAAGGCCTCACACAAGGAGTGTAAGATTATTGAAACATGGACTAACCCCTTCCACTATGAACATCTATAGACCTATATGTAATTAGTGGGCTTAATCTTAAGGAACTCTATAGTTACACATGCTTTTATTGGAGTTGTATTCAGATTGGTGATCTCCCCCAAAAAAACCCAATACCTAATCTATCAACTTTCTGAATAATGCGTCCACTAAATGTACCATTTATTCTCATAAGAGATGAATTTTTATGAATGACTACTAATAAAACATGCATCAATAAAATTCTCTCAAAAACTACTAGTTATATTCTGATATTAAAATTATAATTTATAAGCATTTTAACCTTTAATATTAAGTAGAATATTTCTATTTATTTCTAAATTCTAATATTATAATTTTAAGAAAGGTAACCTTTGTTGCTTAATGCAGTTTACACTCAATCTAATGTTGAAGCAGCTGGTAAGTTTAATGCCAAGGAGTCTGCAATCATCTCAATTTTTTAGCAATTTAATGACATTCATGAATGGTCTTGTTGCATTTCCTCTCAACATCCCTAGTACAGATTATACAAAAGCTCTCAAGGTAATGTGCAAATGCTCTTTTTAGATTGTTAAATGCATTAGGTCAAATCAATGTTTTTAAATTAGCAAGCTTGGTGTGGATTTAAATGCATTAAATTATCAATGTTTTCCAATTTGCAAGGTTAGTCAAGTGTTATAATTAATGTTCTTGTGAGATCTATTAGATTTCCACAATCCATGCTAATACTTTCAAATTTTTGGATTAGATTGTGATTAGAATGTTCTTGTTTCATGACACTCAAGGTCCAGAATTCATGCTACTCTAAGAGTTATTATAAACCAAAGGAGAAATGAAAATGATGATGAGAGTGGAGATTTTCTAGATTCACTCATCAAAACTACAAATCTTTTGGATGAAGAGATATTGAATCTTATTATGGACCTTATCCTTGGTGGCTATGAAATGACATCTAACTTGATAGCATTAATTTTGAAGTTTCTAACTGAATGCCCTAACACATTGGAGCATTATTAAAGAAAACATCAAGGGATAATATTTGAATTGTGGATATTTGTAAATTATGTTGGTTTTAGACAGTTATAGTTATAGTTATATATGCGCTCTTATGATGATGTGATTGGGACTGTAAGTTTTTTTGCCACGTTTATCTGTTTAAAAAATAGATGAAATTATTGGCTTTCATTCCTGATAAATAATTATTTCCTAATTTTATTCTTCCCTGCAAGAACCAAAATTTAGACATTGTGCCAATTATTGCAAAGGCTTTGCTCTCATAGGAGCCTTCTAAACTCCACAAAATTTGAGTTGTAAAGCATAATTGCTCGGTCAAAACAGGATATCGTGCACATTTCTTCCTCCTTCCCATTGTTTTTTATAAAATAAATCATTTGACGAATGAAACAATGGTGTGGAGGTAGAAATGTGCATGATACCTTGACTCTCATGCTTCAAGCAATTACGCTTTATAATCAAGTTTTGTGCAATTTTGAATGCTCCTATGAGAGCAAAGCTTTCAAAAAAAATGGGACAACGCATCTCAATTATGACATATCTTTGTCACAATTGTGACACCAAACTAGCAAATTTTACATCACGAGTATGGCATCGACGTAGATAACTAAGGGTTTGTGGTTAGAATTCAGACGCATCTTTGTCGCAATTGCGACACAAAACTAGCAAATTTTACGTCATGAGTAAGGCACTGGCGTAGATAACTAAGGGTTTGTGGTCAAAATTTAGACGCAAAATTGGCAAGATTTACGTCGAAATTGAGACGACTTGTGCTCGCAAATGAGAAAATAAAAGTTCAGATTGGCTAGAGAAATCGACGAAATTCGTGTCGGTAAGTCCACGTTTATGAAGTTAAAATTGCGACTCGCAATGAATGTGGTGAGAAATCGACCAAATTTGTCCGACAACAACTTTGGTGGCTTTAGCGACCTACTCTTGTCAAAATTGAGACCTTTTTGCGTCGCAATTTAGCCCTAAATTTACTAGTGTAAATAGAAAGTTAATAGTTGTCAATCTATCTATGTTATGTACTGATACGAATGGTCATTGAATGGTGTATGTTTTCAAAGAAATTAATACAAATTCATAAAGTTAGCATTTCATCCTAGATCTTGTCTCTTCATTTCCATTATATTTCAATCTACTTTGTTGATAATATAATGGGTTATATAAATGCTTAATGTAAATTGGAAAAACTTTATGGTTTTTATTGAAGATATGATAAGCATGAGATCTAGGAGTGAATACTGATAATCTTTTCACAAAGTCTCTGTTGATATATGATTGAAAAGATCATTTGAGTAGAAATATTGTTGAAGAAAACTATGTGTTTCAATCACTGTTTTGTCACTTATGTCAAACCTACTACATGCTAGTAAGACAATTGCTTATATGTTTCAAGCACTATCTCTTAGTTGATTGATGAGGAGGATTTGATCAACAAGATATAACAAAAGTACCTAGAGGAAAGGTTGAGTTATGATTATGTATTGAAGTACAAGAATTACTTAAGACATTGATACCATAATGTATTAATGATTTACTTGAGGTTACAAAATGACTGGCTACACTTAGAAAGTTTAGAAGAATAAAGTTGAACAAAGTTCATTTGCCAAGCTTGACCAAGTTGCTAGTAGGTGCCGAGAAAAGTTAGTGCAAGTTGAGCAAAAATTTAGTTGGAGCTGAGTGAAAGCAAATTCTAGTGGGTGCCAAGCAAGTTAGTTGATGCTGAGTGATTTTACAATAGATGTCGAGTAACACAATATTTGTCGAGCATCAAAAGATTGATAATGCCAAGTTGTTGCATTACGAAAAAGATCAAACATTCGTCAAATATAAGTCAACAAGTTTATTTTCTTGGAACTTGTGAATTAGGAGGAAGATAAGATTAATGAGTCAGTGGCATAAAATCTTATGTAAACCATTTTTTAGAGGTGAATTCAAATGGATTCTAGGAGAAGTTTCTAGAATTTGCAAGATATGGGGTAGATACATTGTATCCTACCTAATCCATTGAAAACCCTAATTTTGGTAATGAATAATGAGCAGGAAAAGTGTTCTAATTTTCTATATGTAGGAATGTCTAGTCATGAAGAAAAGAGTTAGAGAGTTTGGATGCGAAAATCTAACAAGGAGAAGAAAATGGGTTTTGCTTCATCAAGTGACCCAAGTGAAGAAGTTTGCAATGGCATACTAAGCAAGAAGGCTTAAAGAGGATGAATGCTTGAAGGGTGAAGAAGTTTTCAGAGCTACAAATATTGGAAGCCAAGTAGAGTTGAGGACTAAATAGTGATATGTAATCTATAAGTAAGGTTATAAGTTGTATCAAATCAAAGCTCTATTGTTACTTTCTAAAAATTGTATCAACCTAGGGTAAATCCTTTGGAGTAAGGTTGACTTAACAGTCATTGGAAAATCCTTTAGTAGGGTGGCATTTCAAGTGAATGGCCTAAAGTCCTCTAACAAGGCTCACATTTAATAGGGTGATTGAAATTTCTTAACTGGGTCACATTTAACAATATGTATTGTAACCTTTAACAAGGTTGGCCTTTAATAGGGCATCACTTCAGAAGAGTGAAAAAAGAGTAGCATGTTACTAGTGGTTTTCCCCTAATTAGGTTTCCATGTTAAATCATTTTGTCAAATGTGGTGATGGATATGTCGTGTTTTATGCTTTACATTTCTACAAGTTGATTTGACAGTAACATATCAGTTTTAGTTAACACACAATGAATGCATGCATGGTTAAGAATGGTTAATGGATTTACTGAATTGTGAAAAAAATTATTTGTACATCTGGACCTTGAATAATTGATTCACCCGCACCCCCCCCCCCCTTTGCTCATTTATTCTAAAAGAATTCCAACAATTGGTATCAGAGCCATCTACTTAAGAGGATTAGTTTTAAGGTACTAGAAGCATAAAGATCAAGATGTCAAAAAGAGAGGTACCCAAGCTCAACAGAGATAACTTTTCTGCATGGCAAAGTTTGATGAAGCTACACCTTGGAGGACTTGGAGATTATGCACAATCTTGCATTTCAGTAGAACATGTTGATCCAACAAGAGCCCTAACTGTTGAAGATTTGAAGAAAAATAAAGAACACAATCAGGAAAAGTTGGAGATTACCTCTTCCCTAAGCTATGCTGAATTTGATGATATCAAAGGCCTTAAAAGTGCAAAGTAGATGTGGGATGCCCTAGACACCATCTATGGAGGAGATAAAAATGTTTAAAGAGCCAAGTCAGAGAGCCTCATAGGTAAGTTTGATGACATGAGAATGGAAGAAGGTGAGAATATTGCTCAATATGTTGCTAGAATAAAAGAAGTTGTTAGTGCAATAAAAGGTGCTATTGGTAACATAGATGATGATATTGTGCTAAGTAAAGTCTTGAGAACATTGTTGCATGTGTATGCTATTAGAGTATCTATAATTCAAGAGCTAAGATGTATACCAAGAAACGATCTAACCCTTGAAGGAATAGTAGGGAGACTTACTGCCTTTGAGCTATCTAATTTTGACAACTATAGACCAGAGAGTATTGAATTAGCTTTCAAAGCAAAGTTGTTACTAAAGGATTCTGGGGAGGTAAAATAGAAGAAGAAGAAGAAGAAGAAGAAGAAGAAGAAAAGGAAGATAAAGTATGCATCTAGTGACAAAAACATAGATGAGGAAGACATTGAACAATTGGAAGCATTGCTAGCAAGAAGATTTCAAAAAGGAAAGGCAAGTTCAAAGGTAAGTTACCTATCATTTGTTTCAATTGCAATGAAGTTGGTCATATTGCAACAAGATGTACACAGAAGAAGAACTTAAGAGAAGGAAACAAGCTCAAAAATAGAAGAAGAGATGATGGAAGATACTACAGAGACAAAGGCAAGAAATCATGCTACATTACTGATGAACATGACTCTGATGAAAATGGTGATGAAGTGGTATATGTTGCAATGAAGGATGAATCTAATCAAGATGAGGCAACTACACTTATGAATTGTGTGAACAAGAATAACAAATGGATCATTAACAGTGGATGCTCACATCACATGACTGGAGACAAAAGTAAGTTCATTACCTTAACCTATTATAATGGAAATAGTGTAATGATGCACCATGTTTGATAAAAGGAAAAGGGTCTATCAAACTCATAGACAAGATTTCATGTGACAATGCTTATTATGTTAAAGAATTGAATTATAACTTGTTAAGTGTGTCGCAATTGAATAATTTTGGATGCAAAGTTGAGTTTGAAAATTGTAAGAATTTGGCTTAGGCCAGAATTCACCCAAGAACTAAAGAACTCAACACAAGCACACAGTAGACCAAAATAGATAGAGTATGATCAGAATGATGATATTCACTCAATAATTGCTTGAGAGTACACTAGGAGTGCCTGAATATAAAGGCCTCAGGAGACCTTCTAGAATGCATAGAAGTCAATATCATGATATGCCGTACAACTAGGCACATGTCCACTACATATGGATTATCCTCCATTAAGCACGAGATTAAGTGCGATGATGTGAAGATAAGCCTACAATGGTGTAGCACGCAAATCAATGGTGTAGACAACATGTGCTAAATGAGGAGTGTGAATAACTGTGTTATCAACATGAAAACTCAGTGAATGATGCATACTCCTGTGTTGTAGACACCATGTGCATAATTAGAGTTGTGTAACTCAATGAGAGTTCACAAACTCCTAAGTGTCTCACCTAAAATAATAATAAAATAATGCAAAATAATTAAATAATGCATTAACCTAAGTAAACATAAGTAAGTGTAATAAGTAAATACTTATTTACACTAACAAAAATAAATCAGCCAAGATATATGATACAAATGGGAACTTGATTGGAAAAGATGATCAAACTAGAAGTAATCTATTCTATTTGGATATAGAAGATGCTACTTGTCTTTTATCAAAATTTGATGATGTATGGCTTTGGCACAAGAGATTATGTTATGTAAATAATGATAATCTGATTAGTATCACCAACATGAAAAGAATTAGAGGTTTGCCTCAGTTGAAGAAACCAGAAAATATAATGTGTAAACAATGTTAGCTAGGCAAGATGACAAAATCAAGCTTTAAAAACAAAGCTTATACCTCTAAGGAAATACTTGACATTTTTCATATTGACTTGTGTGGACCTATTGAAGTGTAAAACTACAGAGGAGATAAGTATATAATTTTTTTTTTCATGATTACTCTAAGATGATGATAGTCATGTTTCTAAAACAAAAATTATATGTTTTTCAAATATTTAAATGATACTTGGCAAGAGTGAAAAAAGAAATAGATAAGAGTCTAAAATGTTTGAGATCAGATAGAGGAGGAGAATTCACTTCAAATGAGTTTGAGATGTTCCATAATGACAGAGGAATCAAGAGATAGACATCTACACCTAGGACCCCTCCACAAAATGGAATTGTTGATAGAAGAAACAAGTCAATAATGGACTATGCCAGAACACTCATGATGGAGAAGAATGTTGCTCTAAAATATTGGAGAGAAGATGTAAGTATTGATGTATACACCTTGAACCATGTGCAAGTCAAGAAAGGTACTCATTCAACACCTTTTGAACTATGGTATGGATATCCACCTAATGTGAAATGCTTTAAGGTATTTGGAAGCAAATGCTATATTCTTAAAGATGTTAGGAGTGGAAAGTTTGATGTAAAAAGAAAAGAAGGTATATTCCTTGGTTACTCTACAAGAAGTAAATCTTACAAGTGTTTAAATACTAACACTAACAAAATTCTGGAAAGTGCATATGTGAATTTTGATGAGTTTACAAAATCACATGAGGATGAATCTACAAAAGAACCAGAAGAATACAAATTATTTGTCTGTTATTACGAAAAAAATGCCTATTAAAGAAGGAGCTACAAATCATGTTGCAAACCAACAACAAGTCTCAACAACTATCAAGTCACATCCTATGAATGTCGAGTTGCATTTGGATGAGTTGCAAAATGAGAAAAATGCACAATCTGACTTTGAAATTAACACACATGAAAGAGATGCTAAAACACTTGACAAAGATGTACACAGTGATACTGAAGCTGAGAGACAGAATGCAGCCACAAGAATTGAGCCTAGACTATTCAAATATGTCAAAAGACATCAACCTACAGATCAAATCATTGGAGACAAAGATGCAAGGCCAATGAAAAGAAATAGGTTGAGAAGTGAATCATGTTTGTTAAGCATGAAGGAACCTAAGATAGTGAGAGATACATTGGAAGATGATGACTGGTACAAGGCTATGGAAGAAGAAATTCAGCAGATAAAAAAGAACAAGACTTGGAGTCTAGTTCCTAGACCAGAAGATAAGAATGTGATTGGCACAAAATGGATATTCAGAAACAAGTTAGATGAGAATGGTGAAGTGACAAGAAACAAAGCAAGACTAGTTTGCAAAGGGTATGCATAGGAAGAAGGAATTGACTATGGGGAAACATTTTCCCCTATTGCAAGAATGGAAGGAGTGAGAATTCCACTTGCTCATGTTGCATACAAAGGTTTCAAAGTTTATTAGATGGATGTCAAGTCTAAATTTTTGAATGGCATATTAGAAGAAGTCTACATAGAACAGCCAAAAGGTTTTGTTGACAAAAATAATAAAAATATGGTATGTAGACTACACAAAGCCCTATATGGATTGAAACAAGCACCAAGAGCATGGTATGAGAGACTTCATACTTATCTTCTTAAGATTGGATTTGAAATGACAAATGATAAAAACAATTTGTACATGAAGATAGATAAAGAAAAAGGTATACTATTATCTAAAATATTTGTTGATGATATCATATTTGGAGGACAAGATGCTTTGTGTAAGGACTTTGCAAATCAGATAAAGCAAGAATTTGAAATGTCAATGTTTGGTGAGATCAAATTCTTTATGGGATTACAAGTTTATCAAATGAAATATGGTGTATATATCACTCAGTCAAAATATGTCAAAGAGATATTGAAGACATTTGGACTAGAGGATTCAAAACCAATAAGTACACCTATGGTAACAACACTTAAGATATCAAAGAATGATGATTTAGCTGAGGTAAATCAAACATTGTACAGATCTATGATTGGAAAATTACAATATGTAGTACACAGTAGACCTGATATTGCACTAGTTGTGGGGATAGTTGCAAGATTCTCTACTAATCCCAAAGAGAATCACTTGATGGCTATAAAAAGGATAATGAGATACTTGAAAGGAATAGAAAAGTTTGGTTTATACTATCAGAAGAATTAAAAGTTTGAACTGAAAGCCTACACTGATGTTGATTGGGCTAGAAATATTGATGACAAGAAGAGCACCAGTGGAGGAGCATTCATCTTAGGAAAAAGACCTATTACATGGACTAGCAAGAAGCAGAGTTGTACTTCCCAATCTACTACTAAAGCAGAGTATGTTGGTGATACTATTAATTGCACAAACATTGTATGGTTCAAACAACTACTTAAGGGAATGAAGGAAGAAATCACAAAACCAATGACACTTTATTGTGATAATACAAGTGCTATCAATATATCAAAGAATCCTATAATGCATATAAAGACAAAGCACATTGCAATCAAGTATCATTATGTAAGGAAATTGATTCAAGATAAAGAGGTGAAGATGGAATATATTAACACAAAGGAGCAAATTGAAAATATCTTCACAAAAACATTACCTAAGGATGCTTATGAGTATCTAAGAGGTAAACTAGGGGTGATACCCCTATCAAAGGCTATGTAAAAGATAGAGGGAGTACTCTGCGTCAAACAAGCTGACATTCATTTCATACAAATTGATGTAGTTAATCTTACTTTAGGAATTGCCTAAAGTAATTATAGAGCTAGAACTAAAAATCAGTCACAAGCAAGATGACAAAGGAAGAAAAATGAAGAACCTGCAAAAGCCTATGTCTACATATATCAAAGATGCCAAGTGTTGAGTGTATGTCTTTGGCATTTTTTTCAAAGAGGGAGAAAGTACATTAAACTAATCAAATGCAAGAGGAACAATGGAGAGCACACCATCAAAAGATTAGAAGATTAAAAGAAAGAAAGAAAGAGAAAACATAAAGCAATTAGAGGAAGGATTAGAACAAAAAGAGGGAGATATTATAATATTTTGTTGATCCATGAAAGAAGACAATCAAATAAAGAGGGAACTCAGAGGGAGTTATATTTTGTAACCTAATCAGAAGAGGAAGCTATTGATAGAGGAAGAAGTTTCAATCACAAGTTTTCTTTTTGGTATTTCCTTATTGCTTTAACCTAGTTAGTTTGATGGAACAAGATGTTCATCATTTGTTTGATTGGTTGATCAGTTTAGTTTGTCATCAATGCCAAAGAGGGAGATTGTTGATATATGATTGAAAAGATCATTTGAGTACAAAGATTGTTGAAGAAGACTATGTGTTTCAATCATTGTTTTGTCACTGATGTCAAACATGTTACATGCTGGTAAGACAATTGCTTATATGTTTCAAGCACTATCACTTAGTTGATTGATGAGGACAATTTGATCAACAAGATGTAACAAAAGTACCTAGAGAAAAGGTTGAGTTATGATTATGTATTGAAGTGCAAGAATTAGTTAAGACAGTGATAATATAATGTATTGATGATCTACTTGAAGTTACAAAATGACTAGCTACACTTAGAAAGTTCAAAAGAATAAAGTTGAACAAAGTTCATTTTCCAAGCTTGACCAAGTTGCTAGTAGGTGTCAAGCAAAATTAGTGCAATCTGAGCAAAAAGTTAGTTGGAGTTGAGTGAAAGCAAATTCTAGTGGGTGTCGAGCAAGTTAGTTGATGCTGAGTGATTTTACAATAGATGTTGAGTAACACAGTATGTGTCGAGCATTAGAAGATTGATAATGTCAAGCTATTGCATTATGACAAAGATTGAAGATTTACCAAATAAAAGCTGACAAGTTTGTTTTCTTGGAATTTGTGAATTAGGAGAAAGATAAGATTGATGAGTCGGTGGAACAAAATCTTATGTAAACTATTCTAGAGGCAAATTCAAATAGATCCTAGGAGAAGTTTCTAGAAAAGACAAGATATGGGGTAAATACATTGTATCCTACCTAATCCATCAAAAACCCTAATTTTGGTAATGGATGATGAGCGAGAAAAGTGTTCTAATTTCCTATATGTAGGAATGTTTGGTCATGAAGCAAAGAGTTAGAGAGTTTGGATGCAAAAATCTGACAAGGAGAAGAAAAGGGGTTTTCCTTCATCAAGTGACCTAAGTGAAGAAGTCTGCAATGGTGTGTTAAGTAAGAAGGCTTAAAGATGATGAATGCTTGAAGGGTGAACAAGCTGTCAAAACTACAAAGATTGGAAACCAAGCAGAGTTGAGGACTAAATAGTGATTTGTAATCTACAAGTAAGGTTGTAAGTTGTATTAGATAAAATCTCTACTGTTACTTTCTAATAATTGTATCAGCCTAGGGTAGATCCTTTGGAGAAAGGTTGACTTAACAATCATTGAAAAATCCTTTAATACGGTGGCATTCCAAGTGAATGGTTTAAAGTCCTCTAACAAGGCTCACTTTTAATAGGGTGATTAAAATCCCTTAACTGAGTCACATTTAACAGTGTGTATTGTAACCTTTAATAGGGTTGGCCTTTAATAGGGCATCACTTCAAAAGAGTGAAAAAGGACTAGCATATTACTGGTGGTTTTTCCCAAATAATTGGGTTTCCACATTAAATCATTATGTCAAATGAGTTGATGAATATGTTGTGTTTTATGCTTTACATTTTTGCAAGTTGATTTGACAGTAACATATCAGTTTTAGTTAACACACAAAGAATGCATGCATGGTTAAGAATGTTTAATGGGTTCACCGAATTGTGAAAAGTTTCATTTGTACATTTGGACCTTGAATAACTAATTCACTTCCCCCCCACCCCCCCTCTTAGTTATTTTAAAAGAATTCGAACATTGTCAAGATGAGATCCTGAAGTATGTGTCTAGTCCCTATAAGTTTATAGCCCAATAGATAAGGCACTGGTCACCCTTGAACTTGATATATTAAGGATATTTTACACGATTCAAAATTTATATAAATCAATCTCTACTATGTTGTCGTTGAAGCTTGAAATATCAACCTATGCTTGACTCATTAGGTTTTAGGGTTTGATAGAGTAGCTTTTTGTCATCTCTTTCACTATTCTAGAGTTAGAAGAAAGAAGGCTAAACCACCTATTTTTTCTAGTATTCATCTTGATAGAATGAACACTAAATGAATAAGAGTGAATTCCTAGGTAAACCTACCTGAATCTTGTAGAATTCAAAGAGAAGGAGACATTAGAAGTCTTATTAGTTGGTCATTTTACTCTCTTTCTCAGAATGTCCATTATGGTATTTATCTAATTCTTAAGTTTTCTAACATTGTAAAAACATTATTGAAATTCTGTCAAATCAAAAGCCAACAAAATGAATGAAGACTAAGTTCTTGGAATTTTTTGAAGAGGCTATTGATCTATCAAATTTTTAGGTGGCAAAATATTTGAAACTCCCAACAGTGGATTGTGTTCTGAAGCATGCAATGAAGAAACTCCAATCAAAGATCTCCAAAGTTAAAGAATTGAAAGAGATCCATGATTATTAGATGATTAGAGCTAACAACATTCTCATTCTAAATGTTGATGAGCTAAAGAGTGTGACTATTATAATGAAGGCATACAAGGCCAAGGCTATAACTCCAAAGAAAAATTGATGCTCTGACATAGGATTACACTCTCCTTGCAAACATATGACAAGTGTCATCTCTCTCTCTCTCTCTCTCTCTCTCTCTCTCTCTATCTCTCTCACACACACACCCACACACATTTTGATATTGTAACCATAATTGGCATTCTCCTTATAGGCAAAAAAATTGTAATAGATGACATATCATGTAAATCATGTTTTTAGAATGTTCAAAGATGCTCTATTGAGTAATCATGAAATGTAACTAGCCAATTCCAAAAGGACCTATAAATGTAACCTTTTAAGAAGTAAATAAGATTAAAAAAAATTGATGCAAGAAAACCCCTGTAGCTAGGACTACTATGTGTGTCTGCATCCATATTTTGATTATGTTGTTCATGTTTGTCTATTTTTAGTTCTTGTATGGTGGTTGGAATGAAATGTCATGTCCCCTATTCAAATAATTAAAAAAAAAAAAAACTTTGTTAAGGCAGGCAGGCTCCAAAAAGGTGAAATTGCGGAAAAAGGGGTTAATCTTTGGAAACCAATGGACTAATAAATAAAAATTATTATTAAATTATATTTTATTAACCCCTCTTGGACGTGAGTTAGGGTTATGCCCTCTTTAAAAGGGGTTTGGAGGCATTTTGGGCTCATTCTACATCTTGATTCTTGCTAATTTTCTTGTTGTTCTTCAGAGGCTGCCAAACCTGTGGAGAAGGAGACCCAAGAACGGGAGTTTGCAAGTTTCCAGGAAGGCTAAGGATGGGAGTTTGAAGCCATTCCATGTGCATGCTCATACAGATTTTGCCTTTGTGCTGAATAGTGCCGATTTGGGTGTTTTCGGGATTGTTTTTGGTTTGAGTTTGGGTTTTCAATCTTTGTAATATTGGTTGTTTGATTTTAAAGTTCTGATTTGAGGCTGGAAATATCAATAAAAATCAGTAAAGGGACATTTCAGTGGTATCAGAGCCGTGATCTTGCCAGCCTGAGGGTTTGTAGAAGTTGCATGTCAGTTTTAACAACTACCCAGATCTTGCATGTCAAGTTTTGATAACTACCCAGATCTTGCATGTCATATTTTATGATTGCATGCAACTAAGTGAAAGAGAAAAAATATATTTGCAGCGAGAAAAGAATAAAGAAATTTTGATCAAACCCCCAGTTGAAAGCAAAAGTACAAAATCCAAGGAAGAAAAAAGTATGGCTGATCCAGATGAGATGGCAAAGAAATTCTTCCAAGACATCCAAAATACTCAGAAGCAAACAGTGGATGGTTTGGCGGAAACTAGAGCGGCTTTGCGAATATTGACAGAAAAATTACAAGGAATTGCATCTATTAATGAGAAAGGGAGCACTTCAGAGGAGCCGAGAAATGGGAGATCCACACCATCTAAATCAACCAAATCTATTTTCTTGCCTGCAGATGAGCCACCAGTACCAAATCCAGCCATTAATCCAGTGGAAGAGGTTACAGGTAATTTGATTACATTAAGAGCTACTTACAATGGCTTAGATGATGACTTTCGTAGTTCAGTTCCTTTTAGAGAATATGTGGATATGATGAACGCTTTGATGCCCAAGAAAGAGAACAGGAGGGAGCATGACACAAGTGGAAGAGAGCTCAAAAATAAAATAAGCAAGTTTACAGCACCTACTTTTGATGGAACAAATAAAATTTCAGCTAGAGCATGGCTACAAAAATTACAAACTTTCTTCACACTTAACCCCATGAAAGAGAGTGATGCTATTCAATTTGCAAGTCTACACTTGGAAGATGCAGCCTATGATTGGTGGTATCATGGAATGACTACTCAAGGTCACGATTAGGTAACTACATTTGAAGATTTTAGTCAAAGGGTGATAGATAGATTTGACCTCAAGGATGATGAAGAGTACTTTAAAGAATTGTCAAAGTTGAAGCAAACCAAATCAGTTAATGAGTATATAGAAGAATTTCAAAAAGTGGCTGTTATGGTACCTGATATGAGTGAAAAGAGGATCGTTTATCTTTTTCTTGATGGTTTAGAAGATTCTGTTAAGGGTTTGGTTAAGGCTTTCTCACCCTCAACCTTACAGGAAGCTATCAAAAGAAGCTTGCAACTTGAAACTTGCGTGCCTATGAAATCAATCACTAATCAAAAACCCCCAAATCTTTGGCAACATAAGGGAAATTTTTAGAAAAAGACTTTCCCAACACTACCACCAAAAGATGTGACAAATGTGGCAAAAAAGAAGGTAGATGAAGAGACTAGGAGTGAATTACGAAGGAAAAAGCTTTGTTTTACTTGTAGAGAACCATGGGTTCCAGGACACAGATGTTTGGGGAAAGGTCAAGTGCACTATATTGAAGTTGCTTCAGAATCTGATTCAGATGAGCATGAGGAATTTCATGATACTAAGGAGGAGGTAGAAGAAGAGAAAGTAAAAGAAATCAGCAAGGATGGCACTTTAGCAGCATTATCAGGAGTCCCAAGATACCATCCCTTCCGAATTCGAGGGGTACTAGCAGGGCAAAGGTTGACTGTTCTTCTTGATAGTGGGGCAACTCACAATTTTATTGATGAGGGATTTGTCATGAAAAGAGGGCTTAAAGCAGAAGATTTTGAGGGATTCAATGTTACTGTAGCTGATGGATTCACTATGCCTTGCACACGGGTGGTGAAACAACTCAAGATGACCTTAGGAGATTATGAGTTATGTGATGACTTCTATGTGGTTGGTATTGGGGAGACAGATCTTGTATTGGGTGTTTAATGGTTGCACTCTATCGGAGGCTATTACATGAACCATCAAACTATGGAGTTTAATTTCATTCCAATGGGAAAGAAGTCATATTGAGAGGGTTATCGAATGGAGCACCTAAGGCGGTCTCTGCAAAGAGGATGGAGAGGACTTTTCGAAGAGGACAAGTAACATGGGCAGCAGGAGTCATAATCCAACCAACAAGCTCTCCAAAGAATCAAGGTAATTTCCATTTTGAAATTCAAAATATTCTTGATAAGCATAGTATAGTTTTCAATGATTTGCCTCCAGGATTACCACCAGATAGAGGTTTTGAGCATGTTATAGAATTAGAACAGGGTGCCAAACCAGTTATAACAACCCCATACCGCCATCCAAGAGGTTATAAGGAAGAAATTGAAAAAACTATTAAAGAACTCCTGGACATGGGATTCATAAGGCCTAGCTCTAGTCCATTTGCATCATCTGTGGTACTTGTCAAGAAAAAGGATGGTACAATGAGAATGTGTATAGACTACAGGGCTCTAAACAAGAAGACCATAAAAAATAGGTATCCCATACCACGCATAGATGAACTCATTGATGAGTTACATGATGTTGTATACTTCTCAAAAATTGACTTAAGATCAGGCTACCATCAAATCCGAATGAGGAGTGAAGATGTGGAAAAGACTGCTTTCAGATGTCACTATGGGCACTTTGAATTTCTTGTTATGCCATTTGGACTTACTAATGCACCTGCAACATTCCAATCTTGTATGAATAAGGTATTCAGTCAGCATCTTCGAAAATTTGTTTTGGTATTTTTTGATGATATCTTGATATACAGTAAAACATGGGAAGAGCATCTAAAGCACATAGACACTGTTTTGGGAATCTTGGAGCAGCAATCCTTCTATGCTAAGCTATCTAAATGTGAGTTTGGTTTGACAGAGATCCTATATTTGGGACATATTATAAGCTCTAAAGGAGTACAGGTTGATCAACAAAAAATCCAGGCAATTTTGGATTGGCCTCCACCCACTAATCTTACACAGTTGAGAGGTTTCTTCGGGTTGTGTAGCTACTATAGGAGATTTGCCAAGGGTTTTTCTCAGCTTGCTGCCCCCTTGACTGATTTGACAAAGAAAGGAGCTTTTGTTTGGACAGAAGAGGCACAAAAAACATTTGATATGCTTAAGGAGGTAATGAGTTCATGCCCTGTGCTTGCAATTCCAGATTTCTCTTTACCTTTTGTTGTTGAATGTGATGCTTCGGGAGAAGGTATAGGGGCTGTCCTAACTCAAAGGGGACATCCAATAGCATTTGAGAGTCGAAAATTAAATCAATCAAAAAAAGGGTACTCCATCTATGATAAGGAAATGTTGGCAATCATGCATGCACTTCATAAGTTTAGACAATATTTGGTATGTGGGAGATTCATTGTAAAGACAGACCATAATAGCCTCAGGTTCTTCTTGAACCAAAGGGATTTGAATGATCGTCAACAAAAATGGGTAAGAAAATTGCAAGCTTATGATTTTGATATTGAATACATGAAAGGAAAGAATAATGTGGTTGCTGATGCTCTCTCAAGAAAGCCCACTTCGTGTTCCTTATCATCTATCTCTGCTGATTGGAAAGTCTCCATAATTTTAGAGTATGCTAAAGATTCATTTGCCACCAAGATTTTGGATAAGTTAGTGGATGATAACAGGTACAAGGTTGTTGATGAATTGATTTATTACAAGAACAGGATCTTCTTAGTGCCAGGGTCAAAAACTAAGGAGAGGATATTGAGGGCCTTTCATGACACACCTTTGGCTGGTCACCAGGGATACTTCAAGACATACAGGCAAATTCGAGAGTGGTTTTCATGGAAGGGTATGAAGGAGGATGTCCTTAAACACATTAAGGAATGTATGGTATGCCAACAAAGCAAGAGTGAGCAAAATTTTCCTGCAGGGTTGTTGCAGCCACTTCCTATTCCCGAACAAAAATGGGAAAGTATTTCCATGGATTTCATCACTGGATTGCCCAAGGTTCAAGGTAAGGATTGCATATATGTGGTGGTAGATAGACTAACTAAGTATGCACATTTCTTTCCTATCACATCTGATTTCAAGGCATCACAAGTGGCCGAATTGTTCTTCAAGGAAATTTTTAGATTACGTGGTTTGCCTAGAAACATTGTTAGTGACCGGGACAGTAGATTCCTCAGCTCTTTTTGGAAGGAGCTCTTTCATTTGGCAGGAACTGAACTCACTCCCAGTACTAGCTATCACCCTCAAACAGATGGACAAACAGAGATAGTTAATAAATGGATAGAAGGATATTTGAGGAACTATGTTTCAAATCAACAACATGCTTGGGTGAAATGGTTACACCTAGGGGAGTATTGTTACAATACATCTCATCACATGTCTATTGGTATGCCTCATTTTCGTGCTCTTTATGGTTATGATGCCCTTTCCTTTGTTGATCTAATACTTTTCGATAGCAGAATACCCGCAGCAAGTGATTTCATCAAGCAAAGCCAAGACATAATAAGGTCCCTCAAGGATAATCTACAACATGCACAAAACCAACAAAAGATATATGCTGACAGGAAAAGGATTGAAAGATCTTTTGAGGTGGGAGATTTGGTATTTGTTAGGTTGCAGCCATATAAGCAAAGCACCTTGAAGAGAAGTGGGGCAGAGAAACTCAAGCCAAGGTTCTATGGGCCTTATAAAATCATCAAAAAGGTAGGAGAGGTAGCTTATGAATTGGAGCTCCCACCAAACAACAAAATACATAATATTTTTCATGTATCTTGCTTAAAGAAGGTTCTAGGCCAGCAAACCATAGTATCTACAGAATTACCACCTCTTGATGATGAAGGGAAATTAGTTTTGATATCAGAAGAGATTTTGGATACAAGAGAGAAAAGGTTGAGAAATAGGAGCATCATAGAGCATTTGGTCAAATGGAAAGTATTACCACTAGAGGATGCAACTTGGGAAGGAGAACATATTCTTGAGAATTCCAACCTTCATTGCTTGAGGACAAGCAATATTTGGGAGGGGAGGACTTGTCATGTCCCCTATTCAAATAATTTAAAAAAAAAAAAACTTTGTTAAGGCAGGCAGGCTCCAAAAAGGTGAAATTTCGGAAAAAGGGGTTAATCTTTGGAAACCAATGGACTAATAAATAAAAATTATTATTAAATTATATTTTATTAACCCCTCTTGGACGTGAGTTAGGGTTATGCCCTCTTTAAAAGGGGTTTGGAGGCATTTTGGGCTCATTCTACATCTTGATTCTTGCTCATTTTCTTGTTGTTCTTCAGAGGCTGCCAAACCTGTGAAGAAGGAGACCCAAGAACGAGAGTTTGCAAGTTTCCAGGAAGGCTAAGGATGGGAGTTTGAAGCCATTCCATGTGCATGCTCATACAGAGTTTGCCTTTGTGCTGAATAGTGCCGATTTGGGTGTTTTCGAGATTGTTTTTGGTTTGAGTTTGGGTTTTCAATCTTTGTAATATTGGTTGTTTGATTTTAAAGTTCTGATTTGAGGCTGGAAATATCAATAAAAATCAGTAAAGGGACATTTCATGAAATGTGTTGTTGATGAAAACTATTGGATCACAAATGAACTGGGTTTTCTTTCTTTCTTTTCAATTGTTATAAGTTGTATTTCCCTAATTTACAGAATTATCTCATTTCCTTTGTTCTATACAAGTTGCTTCATATGCATCTTCATGGTTGTGTGGGAAGTTCAGGATTTGGTTAATGCAAGATATTGAGTGACAAGCAACAACCTCATTAACTTATGCAATATAGGCATTGCTTAGTTAATCATTCTCTCTTTTCTTATGCAGCATGCATTGTTAGTTAGTGTTCCATTGTTGCATCTTACATTCAATAAATAGGGTAGATTACATTTAGGAGTTGAAAAACTGAAAATGACTCATGTGCATTCATATATGTGGGGGTTTGTGAGTCAACAAATTAAAACAACCTGGATTGTTTAGAGTCTAGGAAATCTGATCATTCCTCTTTTGCTTCTAGTCAAGAAAATACCCTTAAAACTTGTTGATCTACTAAAAACTATATTCATTGTAAATCTTTGCATATAAGGGAGTTGTACCTTTCCAATTCAGGGGTCCTTGATAGAATACCTACATAGTCTCATTTTATTGTTAACTACTTTGTCTTTCACCAAATTCAGCACATTAAGAGTCAAGCCATAAACCAAACCAAGGAAAACAAATTGTTAACCAACAATATATTGGTAGACTTGTTTTAAAAGGGGAAATTCAAGGTGTAAAACCAACTTCCTAGACTCTATTTTGTTCTCATGAACAATTTGTTGATGATACTATTTTTATGAGAAAGGTTGATGGTAGGGAGTCTAGGAGTCTTAAAAGGGCTCTAAACTTATATTCCACAGTCACTGGGCAATTGGTCAACTGGATAAGAGCTCTCTATTTTTTATTAACACCCATGTTCATAGGAAAAGGAAAATTGCAAATGTTTTGGGTTTCTTTATAAGATCCTTTCCTAGTAGTTATCTTGGTCTCCCATTGGGTATAGTCCTTCAGAATATTTTTTGGAGAGTGTGGAGAAATTCAATAAGAAATTAGTTGGATGTAAAAGAAATATGTCGAGTCAACAAATAAAGTGACTTTACTAAAGGCTTGTCTTCAAAGTCTCCCTACCTATGCTCTTAGCCTTTTCAAAATTCTAGCTAAATTTGTAGATGCTATTGATAAAATTCAAAGTAACTTTTTATGGACAGCTATAGAAGAAAGAAAGAGATTGGCTCTAATAGTCTGAGAAAAGGTATATGTAAACCTCAGATTGAAGGAGGGTTGGGTATCAGAACTATTAGAAGTATGAATAAAGCCCTTCTGGCTAAACAAGGATGGAGAGTGTACCAAGATGATAAGGAATGGAGTTATATCTAGAAATATAAGTATCTTTATAATGTCCCACTAATATTTGATTTCCTATATTTCCCAAATATCTCTAACTCCTCTGTTATTTGGGGTGTGGTTCAGAATACTAAAGATAATCTGAATAAAGGTTGTATGTGGAAAGTTGGAGATGGAAGAAACATTAGGTTTTGGGAAGATGTGTGGTTCTCGGATCATCCATTACTGGATGACTTTAATTACCACATTCCTATAGAAAGATGTAAACAAGTTTTTGGAGTTTTTGTGGGAAACTATTGGAGAAATAATGGATGGGTTAATCTTGCAGAGAGATGTCATAGTCTCAACAATATTCAAACTTCTCTCTTGACTTCTTTAATCTTTATCCTAGCATGGAGGATTCTATGATTTGGAGGTTAGAATCCAGTGGAAATTTCAAGGTTTTTCCTATGTTTAGATATGATGTTAAGGACAATCCTTGCCATGGGCTAAAGCTTGTATGAAGGGACTTACTCCTAAAATTAATATATTCTTCTAGACTGCTCTTCAAAATAATTTTTTTACCTTGGAGAATCTCCTAAAAAAGGGTATTTATATAGTGAATAGATGCAGTATATGTAAGAAGCAAATTGAAGATATTAACCACCTTTTTATTAGCTACATTTTTTGGGGAACTCTCCTCCAATACTAGAATATATTGTGGGTTCAGCCTACTAATCTTGTAGAATGCTTCCAAAATTGGAAATATCCTATCAAAGATCTTGATATTTGATTCTATGGAGTATTTCTCTTCCTCACCTATTTTGGGGTCTATGGAAAGGAACAACAATTTTTTTTAGAAATAATGGAACTTTTGAGTGGGTGATGGCCCAAAATATTCTTAGGGCTATTAAAGAAAACTTAATGTCCTAGAATAAAAATATTGATGATGTGAAAATATGTGACCCTCTGAAAATAACAGGAAATAAAATAAAAGATTATGATAGAAGAGAGGGTGTTATATGGAATTCCCTTCCTATGGGATGGCTAAAAGCTAACTTTAATGGATCTGATAAGGGAAATCCTAAAAGAGTTGGGTGTGGTAGAGTCCTGAGAGACCATAATAGTAGAGTGGTGGATGCAGTGGTGATCCTTATTGGTAACTCGACTAGCCATAAAGCAAAGGCTACTGCTGCTCTTTATACTATTATAATGGAAGTGGAAACTAGTTATTAGAAATTATGGGTGGAAGGGGATTCCTTAAATATTATCAATATGTTGAATAATAAGAATATGGTGATTCAAAATATTGAAGGGAGCATCCTAGAAATTAAAAAGTTGATCGATAAATTTGATAATGTAATTATCTCATAATTACTAAGAGGGCAATAAAGTGGCTAACTGGATTGCCAATAAAGCAATGAATGCGAATAGCAAGCTGACATGGTATGGCAACCAAGTTAGTAAGGAAGGGGAGTTAAAGGTGGTCATTAATTATGACATGACTAATGCAATTGAAGGAAAGATTAGTGAGATTTTGAGGATTAATATGGCAAGTAGTGGCATTAATAAAATGTATTGTCATTTCTCGAGGGAGTGTGTTTCATAAATACCAATAGGATAGGGCACTTTTTTAAGATGAAAAGCTTGTTTGAATTGAAAGATAAATCGTCTTCTATTATTGTTACCATTTTTTGCAGACTTATCAGAGCAGGGTGCATCATGGGTGGTAAGCCGAGGAAGTAGGAGCCTTCTAGTTGCAAAGAATGGAAAGCTAAGCACGCAGTGTGGGCAATTCTCCAAAAGCATAAGGTGATTGTGTAAATTGAGAAGTTGCACAACTTTAAACCACATATTATTGATTATTTCTTCAAGAATTGGTCTTGGGAGAGGGTAACTCTTCATGGGGTTATATGGACTTGATGGAGGAGTTCATTGTTGATATTACTGGCCTTCCTATGGAGGGCCTAAAATTTAAGAAGGAAACCAGCATATCAAATGCAACTTTCAAGAATTTTCCAAAAAATGAAGAAGAGGAAAAGAAGCTAGTGAAGGACGGGGATTTCTACAAGATGGAACATATAAAGGTAATTTAGCAAGGTGTTTTATCTTGTGTTCTTAAGTATTTTATTCTAGATGGCAGGTCAAAAAGGGTTCATAAATTCCTTTTTATTCAACCATTTTTGGTACAAGGATAGGTTATCTTTTCCTTTTTATTTGAAGTTTTTGTTGTTGAATAGCCTCCACTCTTGTAGAAAAAAGAGATTGGGCATGTTCTTCATGAAGGTCTTATTTTGTTAATTGAAGATTATTGTAGAAAGAATGTGGTGAAGCTCTCACTTGTCATGGATAAGAAGAGGAAATTTTTTAGGAAAGAGCCTCTTGATAAAATAAGCGCCAAAAAAATTTAAACCCATAATGTGAAAACTGAGGAGGGTTGCAGTGAAATTAAGGGTTATAAGAAGGAGATTGGCTAATAACACTCAGAAGGTTAATGAGGAAGCTGTGGATTTGGAGAAAAATGAAGAAGATGAAGTTGAAATAGAAACTGGTGATCTCAGTTCCAACTTAGATGGGTATTCTAGTAGTCGAAGAGCTTCTCTAGGTAAAGAAGATGAGGAAAGCAATAATGATGGGAAAATGGTGACTAAGTCACATTCTAAACCCTCAGACTAGAATGAGGATAAAGAAATCATGACTCAAAGTGTTAGGCAAACAAAGATTAAAATTAATGAGGTAAAGCTCCTCGAAAACTCATGAAAGGAAAAGGATGCTAAGAGAAATGCCTTGGTGATTAATGATTAGAAAATGAACAAGGAGAGCTAGAAGAATAATACTGCTCAAGATGGTTTAGATAAAGGCGATTACTTAAAGCTTAATGATATCTAGGACGTGACTATTAACCTAGAGAAAAAGTGTGAAGATGAGGCCAATGAAGAAGACAATAACATGGTGAATATTTCTTTCCTCCATAAGGCTAAACTGAAAGCTCATGCTTCTCTCCAAGTTGATTCATGGCTATATAATGAGATCACAATTCTCAAGAAAAAGATGGAGGAGCTCCAAAATAACCTGGATGAAGAAATAAATAAAAGAATTCTATTGGAGAACCAGGTGGGTAATATCCCTAAGAAGTTAAAGGCCTATGAAATGGAGTTGGGCCAACTGGTTAAGGATAGTGGTCAAAGGATGGAAATAGTTTATGTGTAGCTACTACGAGCATTGGTAAAAGAAGAAACGAGGAAATAATCTCCCCTATTGTAGTTAAGCTTCCCAGTGGCCCAAGTAAGAGCACTAGGAAAAGTACTAAGAAAGTTGTTGTTGCTTTGGGTTTGGCTATGGAGTACATCCTTCAAGGTACTGTGGTAGCTAGTAAGGAACAAGTGAAGGTGATCAAAGAGCTAGCTTAATTGTGGGCCATGGTTGTTGGTTGGGTTATTGGTCCTAGTGGTCCAAGTCCTTGTAAAACCTGGCTTTGAACTTTGATCGTTTACTTGTAGGCTCCAAGTCATTATAAAACTTGAGCTTCTTTTATTGTTTTATCCTTTCAACTAGTTGTAAGGGGGTTAAGGTCCCCTCAAAACTTGTTTTTACGTTAATTTAAAATATCATGAGATTAAAATTACCAAAAATTACAATAAAATATTAATGTATCACAATACCATCTCAAGATCAAAACTATGTGTAAAACCACCAGTGTACAAGTCAAATGTCATAATACCTATTTTAGAGGTAAAATCTCAAAGATCCCCAATTGATAGTTGACTCTCTAATCAAGGATACTAAGCTCAGGGTTCCCATATGGATCATAATTTTGTCTCACTTTTAGTAATAACTAGTTTGAGTATTTTGAGGCATGCTCAGCCCTATGTAGGTAGTTGAAGTTGATTTTTGCTGCATATACACTTGCATCACCAACTAGCGAGATACAATAAATATGCATGTGGGTGTGTGTGTGTGTGTGTGTGTGTGTGCGCGCGTGTGCGTGTGTGTGCAAACAATGATCGAAAAGGAAGGAGTGTGGCATCTGTCTATGTGTGTGTGTGTGTAAACAATGATCGAAAAGGAAGGAGTGTGACATCATGTAGATATCCCAAATAAGTGACTATGTCCACCATCGCTCATCCAAAAGAGACACCAAATCGAGTAAGCACACATGTATATAAAGCACAATAAGTTAGTTGGGTTATCTTAAAACCAAATCATAATCATAAATTAGACAACATGTTCAACCAAAGCATGACACTGAATTAGAATTTTAAGCAAGATATAAAGAAAGGTGCATAAATTAAACATTATATTTAAACCATATATTTAATCTTCTAATAACATTATACAAAACATGATCAAATCTAAAACAAATTATAAACATCATAAGCAAGCAAGGATGTGTAAGATAAGGGTAGAAATGTTTCTAAACATGTTATAAGAACATAGTCGATTCGATTACCTACAGACAATTTTTGAGTAAAGGTTCACCATTCTTTCATGTTAAGAATGTTAAAAGGTACAAATCATATGTTATCTTATAGTTTTACCTATGTAGGTATTTGTCAAGTTGTGAAAAAAAGGTCTATAATAAATAACCTTATCTTCCAAAATAGCCTAAATGTATGTACATATTATATTCAAACTCTATACGGATACTTTTCAAGATTAGAGGGGTATTACATGGCTCAATACAATGGAGGAAATATATTAGAAGAAAACTATAACATTACATAAGATCACCTCATAAATATTGATATCACAAAAGGATAAACTTCATATGGGATGTAGCATTGAATTTCTTTCCATGATCATTTATTTCTATAAGTATTAGCCATAAAACTATTGGTGATGAGGACTTATATATTCACCCATTTCTCATGTTTGACTAGATTGATTGAACAACAAATCAATCTAGAAAATGCTTCTTCTTGTTTCTCGTTATATATTAGAATAAATAAACAACTTCATACACTAGTCATAACTTGTTTCTTCTCCTAATGCATAATATTGTTAATGACTCTTGGCCATATTCCTTCTTTCTGTTACATTCTCATGTTTTCTCTCACTACCTCTCTCTCTTCTCCTCACATTATCTTATCGTCATCTACTATGCTCCTAATTGTTTTATGTCACATTCACTTAATAGTCTTGCTATGCCCTAATTTGCATCAAAAATAACTATGCTTAGCACTTAGATCTATTCCATCAACCATGTATAGTTCCAATTTCACCCCTTGTTCTTTATTTTCCTTCTACATACAATGTTGTAATCACCATTCCCTTAGTCTAAACAAGCTTTTCATGCCATAACTTACATTCTCCTCTCAAAATAGAGCCTCTTTCTATAAATAATGGGTGTCAAGGGTGATTTAGGGTCTACCTTATATGTCATATTATTTCTCTAACATGTCTTTGACCTACGAATCTGACCCCTAAAGAGGGACACCCATGCCTTTGTATCTATATTGGATGTAAATGGAAAGGCTATCATACTCCACTAAATGTGTCACCTTTGTCGTGTCTTAACTTATGTCATTCTCCACAATTAAAAGTTGTCTCTTTGTCGGATGGTTGATGTAAATGCCTAGACTCACTCTCTATTTTCTTCCACAATCATCCTCCTTAGAATTGGTGAATGTCCTGATGTGAAAAATAATAATTCAAATTTACAAAAATTTAAAAAAGTAAATTAGAATCTACATATGACTTAACAAAATAATCAAGTGACAACTTACTATAAGAACTAAAATTGAACTTTAAATAAATCTCTTGAATATACAACCTTTTTTATTAGAATACAAATTATTTTATTTACATTCCATTACATAAATACACCAATACATAAATTGCTCTCCTATACTATAACTTGTTACAACCACAACAATATATGACTAAGCCTTCGCATCCAATTTCTTGGTCTCGGCCACGACAACAAATAGATAAAAGCCATTACAAAAAGCCAAGAAATAAAGCAAAAGAATAGAATAGTGCCGTATCCAAAATAAAATCGGAGAATGACCCAAATAAGTAGTTTAAGTGCAATTATGTAAGGCTCTTTGTCAGCTTCATTGAAACGCACAGGATAATCATCCTTCGATCCTCCCAATACACTATTCACCACATTCCTCAATGCTTTCCCCTCATCCCTGAGCAATGAACATGTAGAACACCATTAAATAAAGGAAACGAAATGCATGGTAAGGGAAAAACGTGAAAATATTGAAGTGTAAGGGCAACCTTTAATTTAAGTGTTTTAATTTATTTTTTATTATCTGCCGAGATGACAGATAGAGTTATAACCTAAAAAGTACAACTAAACTTAAACTCAAAAGTAGTATCTTACACTATTATAAAATGTAAAAATTTCATAGAATTGTCGTAATAGTTTAGAAATTATTTATAATATAACTTTTCTTTTTAATTCAATATTAGAAATAATTAGATTATTGAAATTTTAATTTTAATGCTATATTAATTAAGATAAAAATATTTAACATTAATAATAATATCTATTAAAACAGTATATCTATTCAAAAGTAGTATCTTACACTATTATAAAATGTAAAAATTTCATAGAATTGTCGTAATAGTTTAGAAATTATTTATAATATAACTTTTCTTTTTAATTCAATATTAGAAATAATTAGATTATTGAAATTTTAATTTTAATGCTATATTAATTAAGATAAAAATATTTAACATTAATAATAATATCTATTAAAACAGTAGTATCACAAATTTTAACTAAAAATTAATATTAAAAATAAAAAATAAAAATAGTAATAATATGAAAGAATAGTGAATATTACTAAATGAAATTTCATAACTAAATCAACAAAATCCAAAAATAATAATTTAGTATTAAATTAAGTTTTAAAATGAAATAATTAGGACTGAGATAAAATATTTAATAAAAATCAATATTCATCTTCATTCATTATGTTTAGGCTTGTTTACAATCTGCATTCCAAAAATCGTGGCTAAAAAATGTGGTATGAAAATAGCTTCCACAAAATATGTCAATTAGAGAAAAATAATAATCTATCATTGGTGGAAGTTTTAGGAGAAGTGAATGCAATAGAATATTGCCTACAGCGATTACAATAAGGTTCTAAAGCAATTAAGTTCTTCCCAAAAATGGTAGGCTTCTTTAGATTTATTAATAGAATTTGAAAATTTAGAATGATAAATGTTTAAAATATGATTTTGGTTTTGAAAATTGAAGTTGAGATTTTTTTAATAAATTAGTAAGTTAAATAACTTGCATCTAGCTTTATTAAATACTAAAAACTAAAATAGTAAAAATATTAGGGAAGTTTGATTCATTAAAAATCTGAATCCTTGCCGATAGTTCTCTACCGTAGGGCATTAAATAATAAGCAAATATGCATACTTTGTCAATTGTCACTTGACAATATCTGTAGCGGTTTGATATCTAAATAAAAATATATATATATAATTCTAATAAAAATAGTGGAAGAGATGTTCAAATATAGGTTAGTTACATTTACTTTATTTCTTTCTTAGTATAAATTTATGAATCTATGTAAAATACTACCTCTTACAATTCTTTCAAGATATTTCTATTTTTGTATGTATGAATGGTTTACAAAGATTCTACTAGAAATCAATTCTTATTGAGTGTAAGATTCCCACATCATAAGAAATGAAACCAGAATCTATCCCCAGAATGATTAAATATATATTTTTATATTTATGAAAAGAAAGTGTAAACACAAAACCCTTGCCTACCAAACCTGGATTGGCTTTAATGGCTCTTGCTACTATTGGTCCCATATTTGATATTAATTTTATATGCATTTGCAAAAGCCCATGTATTACCTCTGAAATTTTATCTGCAGCAGATTTAGCCTTTGTTTAAAAATGTAGTCTATTGAGAACAACTCTGAGTAAGCTCCTTCAGAGGTAGAAAGTTAGTCACTCTATCTCAAGTTCGCAAGTGTGTCTTCCTTAGGTTATCGGGGACATGTAACTTGTAGGCTCCCTGCTCTGGATACCTATTGTATACATTTGAATCTACTGCATTCTTTTATGGTTGAATTTGGTTGGTGTAATATACATTTTGGTTGTCTATTATTTGATTGTAATTGTTATAAATATTAGTAGTTAGTTTAATAATTCTTTATCAATATAATTTAAGGAGATTTGAAGCTGTGATCAAGTTCTGATGCTACTTATTAGAATGGTTATAGTAATTATATTTACGAACTGATATCAGATTTCTAAACAGCGTAATGATAACAATGATTTGGACCTATTTGATGAAAAGACAGGACGGAAAAGGCCAGTAGAAAAAATGGAGGCATCCAAAGTAAGGACTTGCATAAGAATTTAACTTGACAATATTTGCTAAGAACGATTATCAAAGACTAAATATTAATAACTGAACTCCTCAATTACAAAAGACTAACTGTTATTTACTGTTTAATGCTTTAACTGAAGTGAATAAAATATAACTAAATATTGTACATATGGCAAACCATGTTTGAATTGTTAGCAAAAAAAGTTCAATTTAGGTGAATTGTGCATGTATGTGTCAAAGAGTTTTAGTCTGAAACTATAACTAGCAATAGATTTGTCTTTCAGATTCAATTAGCTGTCAAGAGTCATCTACCTATCCATTTTCATGTGTGTTGTCAATCATAAAGTAATTTGTTGCCAATCTATTTAGTAGTCATTAAGAAATATTGGTGAATCAGATCTATTATATTAATATACATCTCTAATTCAATAAATCCAGGCCACAAATTCTTTCTTTCTTTATTTTTTCCCTATTGTATTATCTTCTGTAAATATCTCTCTCTCTGTTTTTAGTAATTCCACCCTCAGTTGCCATATAACATTTAGACCCGAGCTGACTTTGAGATAAAACATCTAAATTCTACCTGTCTATGGAAAGCGGTTTCTTTATTTCAGAACATTCTTTGATCAACCCATACAGAGGCATGGACCAATGTATGCCACCACAAATTAGTCTTGACAATCTTGCAGTTGCCTTATGAGGGACGCACTCAACTATAAACTGTTGTGGGTTTTAACTTGAAAAATTGTTTCCTGCGACCTCACTAATTACAGAAATAATGTTCCTGTCTTCACTATGGCACACAACTGAGGATGTGCCTTACTTGCAGCCCTAGTTAGCCCTGCTTATATACAGCTTGATCAACAGGATTATTATATACAGAACGATTATTACTAGCCCATGCAATTTTCACTCTGAAATGGCATTTATACTCTTTTGAACATGTGAAGTGTATATCCACTATGATTTGTAACAACTTTGAAGCCTGTCCACATTCAAATGCATGTAACAGGTCATGGTAAACATGATTTTGTCCTTTTAAAACTTTGCAATACCCTTCCCACGACGCACCTGATCATGCATTTTCCTTCTTGTAACTTAAAAACTTGGCATCTCCCTTTGTACGGCACATTCTCTGCTCTGTTCATGTGACTGTCATCTTAAAATCCCGAATCCTTCACTGAAGGTTTATTGTAAACGTCAATGCAGATTATGATGATGAAAACATGCACTAGTTACCCCTTGCACACACAAGGTAAGGTGATTGTAAAGTTCATAAATTTTCGTTTGTGCTCGTTCTGGTGCACACTTGTATTCATTTGTTGAATTTTCATTTTAAACCGGTTCTTCCTTCTCAATGGTTTGAATTTCAGTTTATTCATATCCTTACTCATGCATTTTCCTTATTATAAGAGATGAAGATTAAGTTGAATGTAATTCTTTGTTTAGAGTATTCTGATTTATATGCAAGTTAGATACTGATATTGTTATCAAAATTTAACTGTGTAATGTTTTAGTCAATTCTAGGAATCATGTTTCATGAGTAGTGGTTCGTACTCTCTGAATGAATGAAACACTTAGTACTCATTGTATCTAGGTGATGTTAATAAAAGTGAAGCAAGACTTTTTTGAGAGGTTGCCCATGTTTCACCTAGATGCAATGAGCACTAAGTGTTCCATTCAATCTAATGACAGAGGGGTTCTCCTGAAGCACTACTCTACTCATGAAACAAACATGACTGGATAAGTTTGATTAAAAAATTACACACTTGAATCCTGTTATATATCTCCTACTTATCAATGCTTCAAACTATTAAATTTTGTAAAAAGTACTTAGATGAACTATGATTGTCTTACTCTACCCTAATGTAGTGGCATTTTACCCATCTCAAATACAAAAGAAAATTATTTTATTTCCTTGTTTGGAATCATTCAAATGTCCATTCATGCCATAAAATAGCCATAAATAAATAAATAAATAAAGGGTAAAAATAGGAATGGAAAGAAATGTGGCTTGTTAACAAAGCCTTCTGTCTTTTGAATAATGAAGATATGTATCTTAAATTCTAAAGGCGCCAGAAAACGCAAAATGGATCTAGTAAGAGCAGTGAAGAGGAAAGATTATTTTTTGCACTTACCCCTGATCACTAATGATCTGGCCAATGTAGAAGGAAGCTTTATGGAGTGCCTGCTTCCACCTTTCAGTTTTTTTTGAGTTATATCTGCTCAGATGGAACAAGATCAAACAAGCACAATTGAACAAACTAAAGTCAACTCTCATACATGACTACCAACATAACTCTAGTATATGAGAGATGAAAAGGAAAATCAAATTAATTGAGAACATTTGATAACAATACATTTTAACCATCAACGTTTCGAATCACACTACGTGATCCATCATCAGGATGAAGAGCAAGAGAAGCACAAAAGTATATTGCAGATAATGGATGACTCAAGAAAGATATAAAGGGAATAGGCCAAGAAAGATAGCACACTCTCCGAGGTTGAAGAAAGAAAATAAATAAAATATAAATATAAATAAAATAAAAGAAACATTAAAAAAGGGGGGGGGGGGGGGGGGGGGGGGAAAGGGCCGAAGGACAAGGGGGTCAATAAGGGAAGACTCCCGAGGATAGATTAGAAGATAAATAAAGGCGACAAAGGAATAAAGGAAAGAATGGTGAGAAAAGACACGGGAAGAGAAAAGAAAGGAAATAGAGGGAACCCCCAAATATGAAAAGACTAAGAGCGCGCCTCAAAATTAGGACTCAATATGACGGGAATAAAAAAGAGAACAATCAGAATAACATAAGTAAGAGACAAGTAATGGTCGAGGAAGAAATACGCTCTAGCTGATAACTATGTGACAAAATGTATAGAAGAGAGGCCAAACCAATAGGAGTGTGTAAGATTTATTGTGCCAATGTGTGTGTTTGAATATTGAAAGGGTCGACTATATATATATATAAACAATGCATTATTATATAACTATGAGTGTGTGCGAAAGAGTATGTGAATATATATACATATACAAGAATCAATATAAAGCAAAAATTATAAATAAACCAACTAAAAAATATAAATGAGGAATAAATATGTGCGGGAGTGGATATATATATATATATATATATATATATGGTATCTACGAAAGTAAAAGAATCAGCTAAATAAATTAGGTAAGAAATAGGAAATAAATGTGCAGACGTGGATATATATATAAGACTGCTTATATGCAAGTGTACGCCACTAAAGACAAGAAAACCCAAGCTGAAAAAGGACCACCACAAAGGGACAAGGATGAGGAAAGGAGAGACGAGGAGGACAAGAAAAGAAAGAAACAAGCCAGAAGGGAACACCAACAAAAGAGACTAAGACCCCAGTAGAACACCCCTGCCCCAAGCCCACCGAAAGGTGGTGAATGAGAAGTGTACCCCTAGGATCTAAGGCTGCTGCTCTACGCCCATTAGGACCAGGACGCCTCAAAAAGACTACCCCACATGGTCAAAGAGAGCCAAGCTAAAAGCAAGAGCCAACGAGAAAAGAAGAGACCCAAAGGTACAACCACCACCAACAAGGCAGACGGAGAGGAGAAACCCAATTGGAGCACAAGGCGAGAAGAACAAAGAGGGAGTGGGAGACCACCTGGGGAGAAGGGGGGGGGGGGGGGGGGGGTTGAGAAAGAGGAAGGTCAACCCGCGCGAAGAAAGTCTCTGTCTCTTGCCGCCAGCATTGGCTGCCAAGAGGGGTTAAGGTTCCAACCATCGTCACGATTAAGGTTAATGGGGTGTTTGTGGATCTCGACTGCTTCTTTGAGTTTTCTTTTGAAGAAGTTATCTTCCTTGGCAAGCACCTGAGTGTCTTCCAAGCAGATGTGATGCTTGGTCGTGAAGGAGTGCTCGGCTAAGGCAGATTTGCACACTCTATCGTGTCTAATGTCAGCGACATGCTCTTTGATCCGAGTGTGGAATGAGCGGCCCGTTTCGCCAATATAAGGTGTGCCACAGGAGCAGACCACTTTGTAGACCCCAGAGTTGTAAAAAGTGTCTCTAGAGTCCTTGATGGGGGGAACAAGGTCTCTAAGTTTGGCGAGGGGTTTTGAAGGCTACACGTAGGCCTTTCTTGGCAAGGATTTTGGAGATTTTGTGGGAAAGGCCTTCAACGAAGGGGGAGAGAGGCATTGAGCACTAGGGGGGGACAGGAGGGGGTGGGAGCAGGGAGGGAATGGTGGCCTTAAGGCACGCCAAGCCTCCTAAGCGCAACATCCCCAAAGCGGAGTTCATTTCTTTCAAAAGTTTGTTGCGTCACAATGACTTAGTCATTACCAAAGCTGACAAAGGTAATGCTACTGTCATCATGAACAGACAAGATTATGTTGCTAAGATGCTTAACCTTTTGGAGGACTCTCGGAACTACAAGACCTTGGCTCGTAATCCTTGTGCTAAAATTTTGAAAAAAGTCAAAGCTAGTGTCTTGGCCTCATCCCTTGATGCTAACATCAAGAAGAGGTTAATCCCCTCTAGGGAAGTCACCCCTCGCATCTATGGTGTCCCAAAAATTCACAAGGAGGGTATCCCCTTGAGACCGATTGTTGACACCATAGGATCACCCACATACCCTCTTGCGGCCCATCTTGCCAAATTAATCTCTCCCTTGGTCGGCAAATCGGATTCCTTTGTCAGAGACTCGACACACTTTATCGAATTCATCAAGGATGCTCGTCTTGATAGTAATGATGTCTTGGTGAGTTTCGATGTCGTCTCTCTCTTCACTAAGGTCCCAATTCTCGATGCCATCGAAATCGTGAAGTGTAAGACCAACGCAGAGATTGCAAGTTTGGTTGAGGTGTGCCTTCGATCCACTTTCTTCTCCTTCCATGGGGTCATATATGAGCAAGTTGATGGCGTGGCCATGGGTTCCCCTCTCTCTCCGATCATTGCCAACCTTTATATGGAACATTTTGAAGAGTTGGCCCTCCGATCCTTCCCTCTTCAACCTAAGTGGTGGAAGCGCTTTGTTGATGACACTAATGTATGTTGGCCTCATGGGCTTGACAGACTAGAAGAGTTCCAACAACACATCAATAACTTAGCGCCTAGCATTTCCTTCACCAAGGAGCTAGAGTCTGATAGTCAACTGCCTTTCCTTGATGTTCTCCTCATCAAAAAACCGGATGGCTCTCTGGGTCGTCGTGTATTTAGAAAGGCAACTCACACAGACTTGTACATTCACGCCTCATCCCACCACCATCCCAGCCAAAAATTGAGCATTCTCAAGACCCTTGCTTTGAGAGCTTTTAGAATTTGTGATAATGATCACTTAAGCCTTGAGCTAGACCACCTCCGCAAAGTCTTTAAGCTCAATGGATATTCCCCTAAACAAATTTCTAGGGCTCTCAACCAAGCGAAGTCCGTCCACCATTCCCTCCCTGCTCCCACCCCCTCCTGTCCCCCCCTAGTGCTCAATGCCTCTCTCCCCTTCGTTGAAGGCCTTTCCCACAAAATCTCCAAAATCCTTGCCAAGAAAGGCCTACGTGTAGCCTTCAAACCCCTCGCCAAACTTAGAGACCTTGTTCCCCCCATCAAGGACTCTAGAGACACTTTTTACAACTTTGGGGTCTACAAAGTGGTCTGCTCCTGTGGCACACCTTATATTGGCGAAACGGGCCGCTCATTCCACACTCGGATCAAAGAGCATGTCGCTGACATTAGACACGATAGAGTGTGCAAATCTGCCTTAGCCGAGCACTCCTTCACGACCAAGCATCACATCTGCTTGGAAGACACTCAGGTGCTTGCCAAGGAAGATAACTTCTTCAAAAGAAAACTCAAAGAAGCAGTCAAGATCCACAAACACCCCATTAACCTTAATCGTGACGATGGTTGGAACCTTAACCCCTCTTGGCAGCCAATGCTGGCGGCAAGAGACAGAGACTTTCTTCGCGCGGGTTGACCTTCCTCTTTCTCAACCCACCCCCCCCCCCCCCCCCCCCCCCCCTTCTCCCCAGGTGGTCTCCCACTCCCTCTTTGTTCTTCTCGCCTTGTGCTCCAATTGGGTTTCTCCTCTCCGTCTGCCTTGTTGGTGGTGGTTGTACCTTTGGGTCTCTTCTTTTCTCGTTGGCTCTTGCTTTTAGCTTGGCTCTCTTTGACCATGTGGGGTAGTCTTTTTGAGGCGTCCTGGTCCTAATGGGCGTAGAGCAGCAGCCTTAGATCCTAGGGGTACACTTCTCATTCACCACCTTTCGGTGGGCTTGGGGCAGGGGTGTTCTACTGGGGTCTTAGTCTCTTTTGTTGGTGTTCCCTTCTGGCTTGTTTCTTTCTTTTCTTGTCCTCCTCGTCTCTCCTTTCCTCATCCTTGTCCCTTTGTGGTGGTCCTTTTTCAGCTTGGGTTTTCTTGTCTTTAGTGGCGTACACTTGCATATAAGCAGTCTTATATATATATCCACGTCTGCACATTTATTTCCTATTTCTTACCTAATTTATTTAGCTGATTCTTTTACTTTCGTAGATACCATATATATATATATATATATATATCCACTCCCGCACATATTTATTCCTCATTTATATTTTTTAGTTGGTTTATTTATAATTTTTGCTTTATATTGATTCTTGTATATGTATATATATTCACATACTCTTTCGCACACACTCATAGTTATATAATAATGCATTGTTTATATATATATATAGTCGACCCTTTCAATATTCAAACACACACATTGGCACAATAAATCTTACACACTCCTATTGGTTTGGCCTCTCTTCTATACATTTTGTCACATAGTTATCAGCTAGAGCGTATTTCTTCCTCGACCATTACTTGTCTCTTACTTATGTTATTCTGATTGTTCTCTTTTTTATTCCCGTCATATTGAGTCCTAATTTTGAGGCGCGCTCTTAGTCTTTTCATATTTGGGGGTTCCCTCTATTTCCTTTCTTTTCTCTTCCCGTGTCTTTTCTCACCATTCTTTCCTTTATTCCTTTGTCGCCTTTATTTATCTTCTAATCTATCCTCGGGAGTCTTCCCTTATTGACCCCCTTGTCCTTCGGCCCTTTCCCACCCCCCCCCCCCCCCCCCTTTTTTAATGTTTATTTTATTTTATTTATATTTATATTTTATTTATTTTCTTTCTTCAACCTCGAAGAGTGTGCTATCTTTCTTGGCCTATTCCCTTTATATCTTTCTTGAGTCATCCATTATCTGCAATATACTTTTGTGCTTCTCTTGCTCTTCATCCTGATGATGGATCACGTAGTGTGATTCGAAACGTTGATGGTAAAAATCTTAACACAATCGAATCCAGAAACATACTAGTACAATATAATGGATTGTGGAAATTTGTTCTCTTTAATACATTTTAAGTTTTGTTAACTACTATTTACAGCCAAACGGGCATCCAAAAAGAATAAAAAGGAATGGCATTTTAGGTGTACCTGCTTTCATGTTTGTAGAAGGCACTTGCATAATTTCCTTTCCCTCCAATTGCCCATCTTAAAGTAGACGGCTCGACATGATAGAAAATGGGAATAAATCTGATGCGACGCGTGCGTGTTCCCAGCATGAATGCCAACTCAGCCAAACACCAAGGGGAATGTGCGTAATTTTCAGAGAAAATAGCAATGTGAATTGAGGCATTCCGCATTGCTTCTTCCAGAACAGCAGGAAAAAAGTCACCAAGCTCCAATTCATTTGTGTCTAAGAACACTCTTAATCCATGACTTTTAAGAGATTTATAAATGTCACTGGCAAATGTATGTTTAACATCTTCCCCGTAATGATTTATAAATACGTCGTAGACCAGTTCTCTCATCGTGGAGGAGAATTCCTCCGAAATGGAAGTAGAAGCAGGTGAGGCGATTATTATGCCATCGAAAGCAGTTGCTTTGGGAGATCCCCGTTGGTCGGATTCAACGTCAGGGACATGCTTTGGTGAGTCGATTATTACGCCTTCTAAAGCAGTTGCTTTGGGAGGCTCCTGTTGGTCGGATTCAACTTCAGGGACATGCTCTGGTGAGTCGATTATTATGCCATCTAAAGCGGTTGCTTTGGGAGACCCCTGTTGATCGGATTCAACTTCAGGGACATGCTCTGGTGAGTCGATTATTATGCCATCTAAAGCGGTTGCTTTGGGAGACCCCTGTTGATCGGATTCAACTTCAGGGACATCCTCTGGTGAGTCGATTATTATGCCATCTAAAGCGGTTGCTTTGGGAGACCCCTGTTGATCGGATTCAACTTCAGGGACATCCTCTGGTGAGTCGATTATTATGCCATCTAAAGCAGTTGCTTTGGGAGACCCCTGTTGGTCGGATTCGACTTCAAGGACATGTAAAGCATGTCGTTTGGGGTACACTACTTGTCGATCAGATGCAACCGGAGCAGCAGATATGGCGACTCTGAGACCATCGAACTCACTTCGTAGGCCATACTTGGGCTGCCCAGCGGCGTTAGTAGGGGCTTCCATTACATTGTACAAATAAAAACAGAGGGGAAAGCTTTTAACCAAAAAAAGGGCTTGGAATTTGAAATGCTCGACGGGCTGAATTGAGGCAAACAGAAACCAGAAAACTAAGATAAATCCTAGGGACGCTAGAAAACCAAGAACTTAATATGGCAATAATACAATGCAGTGAAGATGGAGCTAAATTCAATGGAAAAACGCGCTCAGAGTATAACTAAAAAGCGAGCAAACCGTGGTTGAATTAAATATAAATTTAAGTACCAAGCAAAACGGAGTTGAATTTGTGTAAATAATGTAGCAATCAAAAAACGTAGCAGAGAATGAGTGGATAAGGTTTTTTTTTGGAGGTGTGCACATCTTTTATGTCTTTTTCACTTAGACTTTGACCGATATTGTTATTATTATTACGCCGAAGGCCCTTATATGAAGTGCTCGACCTGATGGCTTCGATCAACGGCATAGATTTCTTTTTAAACATGGACGACCATGGCATTCGATCCGTTCGTCCATTTTCACAGTATAGGGCAAACTCATTTTTGGAATGATCTGCTTAGTGATAGCGATGGCTACATGGATTTTTTTGTGCATTAATTACGAAAGGACTAAGACGGCAGCAACTCTCCACCTGCCCCTCTATGTTTGGTCCCATTTCCCTTTGCAGTACTAGGTTAAGAAGCAATTGATTTTCAGAATTCACCCTATTGAACAGATATTTAGTGCCATTAATAGGGAACCGATATACGTCCTATCTTCAATAATGTTTATAAGTGTTCCCACACACGTGTTCAGTGGAGGTAACTAAAACCAGTTCTAAGAGCATAGAGATAACTAAAACCAGTTTGGCCATTTCAAATTGCTCGAGCTCTAAATTGATTTGTTTACATCTGATTCCTTATAATCCCTTCGAAGTTAGTGATTTTAAATAACATAATAAATCAGAATAGCACAGCGAATTAATTGTCAAAAATATTCAATGGAGCTTCCACATTTTTCATGGGGACACACCAACGCAAATTTATAGTAGGCCTTCAACAAATAGTCTAAAACTTGTTCTCATTTTTGGTAATCCATGTTTTAAGCTTTAGAAACTTCTAAACAAATGCAATACGCAGTTGTAAAGCCACAATCCATAAACTTTGACCATGAAACTGCCTTCCCACCTTTCCTTCCTACTCTTCTTCCTCTTGCCGAGCTTTAGGTATAGAGGATTTATCCCCTCAAAAATCACACCCACGTGGTTCAAAAGCTTACCCACTAGTCTTCTTTGTCCATAGTACACGCAGCTTATTGCAGCGTGTAGTCCCATCAGAAATACTATTGGGAACGGCTTATAGGGGTTCGAGACCTATGGAATGCCCTCCAAGATTTCTGGATTGAATCTGTAACGTTGGGAAGCTCGCCAACTTGCAGAGTGAACTTCTTAAATAATGTTGATTTATTTATTCTCTACTTTCTTGCGAGGAAATTTTGAAATAGAGGTAAGTGGGAACCTGACACAAAAGCAGGACTTTAATGAGCAGCAGCAGCATTTCATTAGGCGCGCAGTTGTGGTACGTACAAAATGTCATAAAAGGGAGTTCAGATGTTTGGACCTTAATAATTGATGAGGAGATAACAAGAATTAAGCTTATAATAGCTTCAAAATGGGATGGAAAGAACGCACAGAAAGAGGAAAGAAGAATGGAAAAAGGAAAATATCAAATACAAACAGCACCTTATAGGTAACATTTATTCATTCATAGCAAGCACATAGGGATGCTGTCTTATCAAACACACGTTTTTTCAAATTGTAGTCCGTTCTTGCAAATGACCACGAAGAAAGTACTGTACATTCCTCCTACCTGCTCTCCACCACACTCAGGGCATTTCACATGGTGTTTGTGCAAGCAAAAAGCATTTATGCCCAAATTAACTTCCAGAGATTCTTCTGTGAGTTTGGCTTCCTGCAGCAATAACTTCTACACAAAAAAACAATGCCACTACTAGTTTATTCATAAACCAATAAGTATGATATGCATCTCTAATCAATTTGCAGTGTGAACAAAATATAAACTAAGTAAGGGAGAGGACCCAGTAGTTGTGCACCCTAACTTCGCGCTTCTCAAAATCTTATGTGAAAATTTCAAGTCACTCTCATTTTTTTATAGTAGCTTACTTGGCAAGTCCCCTGCTTATAACTAAAGTTTCAGAGCCACATCATCAAATATGATACCACATCAACATGCTTTTTGTCAAAGTGTCCAAAATAGCCCAAAAAAAAAATTAGACCAATCATTGTCTATTGGAGACCCCATATTTGTGCAGCTAATGTGGCATCACACTATTGGTTGTTTTTTGGAAAAAGGGACACTTTTCATTCACTTATGGGTAATCATCATTAACAAAAACAACTTTAAAGTCACATCCATTGGTACAATCTTCTCAAATATGTTGGATATTAAATCAACAAGTATAGGTATTAAGTTAACAATTACTGTCACAACTATTGGAATGTGCACAATTACTGGGTCCTCTCCCCTAACAGAAAACCACTACAGTGTTATTTATTTCATCTATTCAGGGCACAGTACAAATAATTTTCACAATATCTTGGCCTTCTTCCCACAAAAAAAAAAAAATCAAATCCTCTCTCCAACGATCGACTTTGGAGAGAATATATAAACAATAATAAACAATAAAAAATTGTTTTTGGCAACCACCAGACCCGTAAGTGTTTTGTTCAATCCTTTAACAAAACATCAAAGTATGCCCTAAAACATTAAAATATGCCCTAAACATCAATCATTTACTAAGTGAGAGAAAAATATTAAAATATGCCCTAAAACATCATAGTACCCCCCATAAACAATACAGAAATATTATTCCTGTAGCTTCTCCTGCAGCATACTCTTGGAGGTAAATTTTCTCTCAAGTCCTCTTGGAGACCAACTATTGTAGATCCCCACCTTGCCTCAGAATTTTTGTTTCCGATAACCAAGTGGCTTCAGAATCTGGAAGGCCCTTCCACTTGACCAAGTGTTCTATGTGCACTTTGTATCTTGTCCTCATGGCCTCTCTGTTATTGATGATGCACTCCATCTACGACTTCTCTTTAGAAGGCAATTCTTGAATCCAATAATTTGATTCATGTGTTGTTGTTTCTGCAGCAACTTCTTTGTTTGAACCTTTATACAATGTGAGATCTAAGACATTAAATTGTTGAGATAATGGGTGTTGCACACATTGCATAATATTGTTATTTTATTATTTTATTTTATTATGTAATGTTGTACCTAGATGGACGTGCAACATGTAAAGATTCTCATAAAATATTCTTGATGAGTTGTATTGTAACATTGTGATAATATTTTATGTAGTTATTTAATATTGAGGAAAAGAATTAAATGCCCAATATTAAATGTGGGGTCAGTGGGTTAGGTAGCACATGGTTTATGTAATACCACTTAGTGGTTTTGTGGGACTTGCTACTATATAAGCAGCCACAAGGGTAGTTGTTGTAGAAGAGTAAAGAGAGAGTAAGAGAAAGAAAGGCAAGAGTCGAGCGGGACAAGGCTTGACAGGTTAGCCAAGGGAGCATTTGTGAAGGTTGAAAGCATGGCATGGGATGTGTGGATTCATGCTTGTTCACATAGTTTGCTCGGTTGTGGCTATGGCCATGAAGGCTTCTATGGTTGTATGGCAATGGTATTTTTGTTGAATAATACATGATGATGGATGCTTTTGGAGGCTGGGTTTTTCCCTCAATGAGGGTTTCTCAGGGTATATCTTGTGTCACAATTTTGTGGGTATGTTGTCTATTCTCTTGCATGTGGATTTTAATTTCGTGTTTATTTTCAGATCTATTATGGGTTATGTGGAAACGGTTATATTCTTTGTTGCCAATTTTCCTTACAAGTGGTATCAGAGCTATGGTTTTATTATTGTAACCCTAGATTGAGTCCATGGGAATGTATGAGAGGATAAAAAAAGGGCAAGATATATGAATGATTTATTGTAGATCTAAGGGTTTTGGATTTGCTGTTATGATGGGATGTTAAAAGATTTGGGCATGTAAAATTGTTGGACAAAAAGGTTTTTCGGATGTTTCATTTAAAATGAGGGTTTTGGGGGGTAGCATGCAGAAATGACCTCCTAGGTAAAAACAGACCTCACCATTGGATCCGGGTCGACATTTCCATAAATTGTGATATATAATATGCCCTAGTTTGGCCATGTTCAAAGGAAATAAAAGAGTTTTTTGGTTTCAGCTCATGATGGCCGTCAAATTTAATCTTGTCGGAATTTTCATCACTGAAAAAAATTAAAAATGAAAAATCGTACTGAAAATGGTAAAAAGACTGTCTTAGTAAAATGGTCATAACTTTCTCTCAAAATATCGGATTTCAGAGTTCTTATAGGCGTTGGAAAGCTAATTCAAAACACTACAACATGGTGTAGGTTTGGTTCTATCATTTTGATATTTTGTCAGGTTTTAAGAGCCCTAAAGTCAGATGTTATTTATTTTGAGCATGAATTGGGGCATAACTTGGGCATACGGAGTCGGATTTGGACTTCAAGTAGTCAACGGAAAGCTCTTGGAGAGCTCTACAAATTGGTTTAGATTTGGTGCAGGTTTGGCATGATTTATTTGTTGATATATTGATCTGAACGGTTTATAGGTATATTTTGACTATGGTAACATTCTAAGTTTATGGCATTGGAGATTTAAGATTTGATGTCATTATATACTCAGTTCATATTTCAGATTGGTCTCATGATGATATAGTTATCAATGTTTGGTTTGGATATGCATGATGACTTGTTGGGTCTACAAGTTGTGTAGTGTTGTAAGCGGTCTATACTTACAGGTTGCATTTATGGCTTGGTTATCGGTTGTCTCTGCTCATTGATCTTTCATTATTGATGCATATTCAGATTGGTGGCTTGGATTTGGGTTGTCTATGCCTTAAGTCACATGATTTACTATTTTCTTCATGTAGAAGGGATGAGATGTTGTTACCAGGTACAGTCATGGTGGAGGATTGTGGTTGACTATGCTAACAGGTTGGACATATTGAGAGCCAGATGCTCGGTTCATGGATGTGATCATGGTGTCATGGATTTTTTGGCATGACATGATTGGTTATACAGGTACATCCTTGATGTTCATTAGCTTGGATTTCTGATTCAGTTATGGTGGTATATCTTCTTGGTTGAGGATCATGGTTATTTGGTTTCTTTTGAGGAGCTCATGATCTGCACTTTTGAGTTCTTTGATGATTTGATGCCTTGGTTGATTCTCATGGTTAGAGGATGGTATTTTCATCATGATGTCATGGATAGTTTGGATACACGGTTTAGTGGGAGCTTGTGACAGTGATGGGGTGAGAGTGCAGGATTAGTTCCTAGTTTGATTTGGATCTTCATATAGGAGATGGATTTTATGATGCCACAGGTGACTTGGTACCACAGTTGAGTGGGAGTTGTTGGCATTGATATATTTATTGAGTGTTTGCAGATATTGGAGGTTTGTCTTAGATCCTGTTGCTGCAGAAGCGTCTTTGACATTTGCATGGTGCACTTGTTATCTTCATGGTGTGTGAAGATGGTTAGATCTTGAGGACTCATGGAGTTCTTGGTTATCTTCATGGTATGTGGAGATGGTTCTTCATGGTATGTGGAGATGGTTTTCTTCATGGTGTGTGGAGATGGTTGCATCTTAAGGACTCACAGGGTAGCAAATAGTGCCTCCATTTTTTTAATGTCTGGACCATGGCATACAATTTCAAATCATAAGAAGAATATTTCTTCTTTGCCTCATTCAGCTTCTCACTGAAAAATGCAATGGGTCTACCTTCTTGACTAAGAACAGCCCCTATTGCAAAACCACTAGCATCACATTCTATTATAAAAACTTTATTAAAATCTGGTAAAACAAGAACAAGATACTTGGCTACCTTTTGTTTGAGTTCCTCAAAACTCTTATTCGCCGCATTATTCCATTCAAACTTCATTTTACCTCCTCCTTTGATGGTGTCTAAAATTGGTGCACAAATGTTGTTGAAGTTCCTTATGAACTTCCTGTAGAATGTGGCCAAACCATGGAAAATTCAAACCTCTCCAACAACCCTTGGTGTTGGCCAATTAATGATGGCCTCCACTTTAGATGGATCCATTTTCAGATCTTCCTTGGATATCACAAATCCAAGATACACCAACTCTTGTTTCAAAAAGTCACACTTCTCTAAGTTTATCTTTAACTTTTGTTCCTATAGCCTTTGAAAAACCATCTTCAAATGTTGCAAATGCTCTTCCTTATTGTTGCTATATGCCAAAATGTCATCAAGGTAGACAACAACAAACTTCCCAATGAAGTCATGCAAAACTTCATTCATTAGTCGCATAAATGTACTAGGAGCATTAGATAAACCAAATGGCATAACCAGCTATTCATACAACCCTTCATTAGTTTTAAAGGTCGTCTTCCATTCATCCCACTCTCATATCCTTATTTGATGATACCTGCTTTTGAGATCTATTTTAGAAAAATATGAAGCTCCCCCCCAAACAATCCAACAAATCTTCTATTCTGGGAATAGGAAATCTATATTTTATAGTTATCCTATTAATGGCCCTAGAATCGGTACACAACCACCACTTACCATCCTTCTTTGGAGCAAGAACCAAGGGTACAACACATAGGCTATGACTTTTCTTTATCAACTCCTTGTCAAGCAACTCTTGTATTTGCCTAGCAATCTCTTCATTCTGTTGCGGTATCATCTTATATGTTGCCTTGTTGGCTAGCACTGCTCCAGGAATAAGATCAATCTGGTGACTTATGTCTCTTATCAGTGGTAGAGACTTAGGCATTACCTCAGCAATGATGTCCTTGTACTGGTTCAACAACTCTTCAACTTCTTTCGAGCCTATTGTTCTACGTTCCTTTTTCCTATCTTCCTTAGGCTTCAACACCAATGCAAAGCCTATTCCATCTTCTTCAAGACTATTAATGAACTCTTTCTCACTCACCATCAACACACTTGGTCCAACTTGACCAACCCCTTTCTCTTCTCCTTCAAAATTCAATTTGTATGTTACTCCATCCTTTTGGAAGCTATAAGAATTCTTCTCACCATCATGGTGTGCCTTCCTATCAAATTTTCAAGATCTTCCCAGCAAGAGGTGGCAAGCATCCACGGGCAAGATATCACACAATATTTTATCCTTGTATCCCCCTATACTAAACTCTACTCAAGCTTGCTCATTCTCAACTTCTTGTTGCCCTTTGTTCAACCAACTGACCTTGTATGGACAAGAATGTGGAAGTCTCTCTAACTTCAATTTGTTTATAGCCTCAAGTGAGATGATATTATCCGTGGAACCTGAATCTATTATCACCTTGCACAACTTGCCTTTTACTGCATTGAACTCAAAAAAGAGCCATCCTTTGAGTGGTATCTTCTTTCACCGGTTCCTTAAGAAGTGCCCTGCTTAACATGAGACTTTCTCCTTGAGCCTCTGTCATCAACTGAACTTCTGGTGAGTTCATACTCATATTATCTTCTTGCACATAAGTGACTCTCCTTTCACCATTTTGAGAAGTAAATGCCCTTTGTGGATACATATTTTGGGTGCCCTATCTGACCACAACTGTAGCACTTCATTCTTGAGAACCTAGATCCTCTGCTTGATCCACCTGACCTTCCTCCATTAGATCCCCTTCCACCATAACCTCCTCTACTACTTGAGTCACCCGCTTGCTCCTTAGGGTTAGACTCGCCTTGGGACCTCTGGCCTTGTCCTCTACTATTGAAGTTTCCTCTACCTCGGTCATTCCTTCCACTTCTCCCTCCTTGTTGCTGATCACCCTTCCTCTTCAACTTCTCTTCAACTTTAAGAGCAAGTTGAAAACACTTCCTCAATGTATCTGGGGCCAAGAGGCCAATCTCTTCCTGTATGCTCATTCTCAGACCATTTAAATACTTGGCCACTCTTTCTAGTTCCTCCTCTTGTTTCTTTTCCCTAAGAGTTAACCTATGGAACTCCTTTGTATAGGTATTCACATCCATCTCTCACTGCTTTAGGCTTTGTAGCTTTTTGAACAACTGCACTTCATGATCTGCAAGCAGAAATTGTGCCTTGATTTTTTCCCTCATTACTTCCCATGAAGAAATCAGACTCTTATTATTTTTTATCCTTTCTCCTTGAATATAATTCCACCACGAGAGAGTAGATCCTCTTAGTTTTCCTTTTGCAATCCTTACCCTATCATTCTTTGGAACTTCATTTAGCTCGAAGTGATTGGTGATTGCTTCAATCCATTCGATCACTTCCTCACTATTGAGACTACCTCCATATGTAGACATTTTGTCAGCAACATCTCCTCTTATTGACTTTAAAGCATCAACGAATGCCTTTTGATCTACAGGCAATTTTGTTGATGGATCCTGGTGTTGTTCTCCTTCTTCATCTCCACTGGCATCTTCTTCCATCTCATTCTCCTTACCCTTGTCACTGGACCCCTTCCTGAACTCCTTCGACTTCTCTTCTATAAGTACCTCCATCATCTTTTTGATGGCATCTGGAGTCATACTCTTCGGAGGCATGGTGTGAGCCTCAGCTTCGGCCTGTGATTCTTCTGCAGACGTACACTTCCCAGCAAGACCTTGTCTCGCTCTGATACTAATATGATGAGGAGATAACAAGAATAAAGCCTATAATAGCTTCGAAATGGGATGGAAAGAAGAAACTAGAGAAGACTACAGGGAAAACATCAAATACAAACAACACCTTACAAGTTACATCTGTTCATTCATGGCAAGCGCATAAGGATGTTGCCTTACCAAACACATGTTTCTTCAAATTGTAGCCCATTCTTGCAAATGACCATGAAAAAAGTACTGTACATTCCTCCTACCTGCTCTCCACCACACTTAGGCCACTTCACATGGTGTTCATGCAAGAAAAAGGCATTTCTACCCAAATTAACTTCCAAAAATTCTTGTGTGAGTCTGGCTTCCTACAGCAATAACTTCTACACAAAAAAATAATGCCACTACTATTTTATTCAGAAACCAATAAATATGATATGCATTTCTAATCAGTTTGCAGTGTGAACAAAATATAAACTAAGTAACAAGAAACCACTACAGTGTTATTTATTTCATCTATTTAGGGTAGGGTACAAATAATTTTCACAATATCTCGGCCTTCTTCCCACAGAAAAGAAAATCAAATCCTCTCTCCAATGATCAACTTTGGAGAGAATATATAAACAATGATAAATAATTAAAAACTATTTTTGGCAACCACCACACCGTAAATGTTTTATTCAATCCTTTAACAAAACATCAAAGTATGCCCTAAAACATCACGGTACCCCCCATAAACAATACAAAAATATTATTCTTGTAGTTGCTCTTGTAGCAATAATTAAGCCGAAGGCATTCCCTTATATGAAGTGCTTGACCTGATATCTTCGATCAACGACATAGATTTCTTCTTAAACATGGACGACCATGGCATTCAATCCATTCATCCATTTTCACAGGATAGGGAAAACTCATTTTTGGAATGATCTGCTTAGTGATTGTGATGGCTACATGGATTTCCTTGTGCATTAAATACGACAGGACTAAGATGACAACAACTCTCCACCTGCCCCTCTATGTTTGGTCTCATTTCCCTTTGCGGTGAGAGAGAGTTATTGACTAGGTACTAGGTTCAGAAGCAATTTATTTTCATAATTCACACTATTGAACATATATTCGGCATCCACTAAGTGCCTTGAATTAATAGTGAACCGATATACGTCCTATCTTCAATAATGTTTATAAGTGGTCCCACACACGTGTTCAGTGGAGATAACTAAAAGCAGTTCTAAGAGCATAGAGATTGTAACAAGCACATCAGGGGGCATGGGAAGCAGGATTATAATCAATCTGGCTCCCAAAGGAGCCAAATCCTACTTTCTTACTCTTTGGCAGCGTAAGTGGCGATCAAAATGAACTCTTCATGCTACTGCGAGGCGCTGAGATTTTTGAACCAAGAAAGTCTTTAATTGGTGATAATGGATTTCAAGTTAAAATAAAATTTTGTTATGTATGCTCTGTTTCACCATTGGAGTCTTTGTAATCAAATTTGTCAGATACATTTACGACATGTGTGCATCTTCATGTTCTCACTGGAAATATGATAAAACTGGCAAACTAGTTCCCTTGAACAAGTGATTAATGTTATTATTTTCTCTTTATGTTGAAAGCTTGCTAAATGTCTCAACACCTCATTTAGCCTACTAGCATGTAAACGCAAGGAGCACCAAATCATCATACGCCACTTTGGCCATTTTCAAGTTGCTCGACCTCTAAATTGATTTGTTTACATCTAATTCTTTATAATCCCTTCAAAGTTACTGATTTTAAATAACATAATAAATCAAAATAGAAAAATCAATTAATTGTCAAAAAAAACATAATAAAGTAGAATAGCACAATCAATTAAAAGTTAAAAATATTCAATGGAGCTTCCACATTTTTCATGGGTGTCTACCAATGCATATTTATAGTAGGCCTTCAACAAACATTCTAAAACTTGTTCTTGTTTTTTGTAATCCCTGTTTTTAATGGATTGCTATTGAGAAAGTAATATCATATTAATTTTTTAATATTGTAAACATGTATGCATGCTCTTTTAATCTATCTATAATTTAAGATTAACATAATTATTCTATCATAGATTTAAGATAACTGATTAAAATTTACGTCAAAGGAATTCTTATTTGAACTTATCTAATTAAGATGGACAACTAAATCTTCAAACATATGTAACAAGATTGAATTGATCTCAACAATCAAAATTTCAATTATTTACCTCTTTTTTTTTTTTACCATTGATAGGAGAGAGCACTTATTACTTCTAAAACATGGGTCAATGAGTTTGACCCTAAAACTACACATTGGAATCATGAAACCAATATCACAATTTGATTTTACAACAAAAATATCTCCTACTCATTAATTGATGAGATTAGGGGGTTTTATAATGAATGGCTCATAAGGTAAAATAACATGACCCTAAAACTACACATCAGAATCATGAAACCAATATCACAATTTGATTTTACAACAAGAATATCTCCTACTCATTAATTGATGAGATTAAGGGGTTTTATAATGAATGGCTCATAAGGTAAAATAACTATTCAATGTTTTCCAATGAGATTGCAAGAAAAATGAACTTAGCCTTAAAGGAAATTTTGTGGATAAGCGCACTTGAGCTGGACTAGTACTAGGATGGATGGGTGAGCTCTTAGGAAGTTTGGATGCTTCATCTTTGAGAGCATCACCTAGATGCAATGAGTGCTAAGTGTTGCATCAACTACAACTACTTACTATTTTTATTAAATCACACATGATTATAAAATGAAACTTAAAAGTCACCATACACTCATTATGGACCTTGTTTAATTTTTTGGGTCAAGTGAGCTCTAACCTATTGGAAGGTTATATGTATTTAATTATAAAGATTTTAATCCATATTTTTAATAGGTTTATTTATGTAAGATATATTATTCTGAAGTATACAAAATAGTTATTTCTTAAACAAAATAATATCTATAATATTTAATATAATTTATATATTATCAAGGATACGATATAAATATAACATCCGCTATAACATTGTGTGTGTGTGTGTGTGTGTGTGTGTGTGTGTGTGTGTGTGTGTGTGTGTGCGCGTGTGTGTGTGTCTGTGTGTGTATAATGGTGGTTTGTATTAATCTTTAAAAAAATCAAATGTAATGTATAATTTAAAATATAAAAATAATATTACATATAATCGAATATAAGATAAAATAAATAATATGTTATAGTTCAAAAAGGTACATTTTTAGGTTTAAGGTAGAGATGACATGAAAATTTATCATGTAAAAGAGTCATTCATTCAATAATGTGTCCATTCATAATTATATTAATTTTTTTTTATCAAAGCAAGATCATGATAGTTTAAGGGTTTTCAATGGTATGCACCTGCCAAATCTGTCTACTCGCACAAAAACTAATATCAAAAGTGGAAAATGACTTGACATGTTGGTTAGAAATTGTATTAACTTATATATGGTTATCGAATCGAAACACAAAGAGTCCACTTGGTAAGCTATTCTCACTAATTTTTTGTTTGGATGTTTCTTATAAATATATGGTGTAATAAGCACATTGAATAAATACCCTACCATTGATATATTTATATTTCTAAATTTTATGACAAATATTAAAAGCTTGGTGTTGTTCGATTTTGTAGTCTACCATATTTTTCTCTTACTTTAGTGCCCAATCGACTATATTTCAAAGGTTACATGGCTCAACGTATGTAGAATTTCAATAATTCACTTTAGAAACAAGGAAAGGATTCATGTGAACAAAAAACAAAGACAAATAAGAAGAAAACATGATAAATTTGTTTATTTAATCCTAGGGTTTCATTTCTCTATTGTGTTTCTCCTAATGAGATATCATTCTCTTCTTGTGGTATTTGCAACTAATTAGAAAAACAAAAAATCTACAAAAAGGAAAAATAAAATGAAATTAAAATTCAAGGAACCCACAGGTGAATGCCATTGTGAGGGCTAGATTAGGGTGGAGCATGGTTTTTGTGTTGTTGAGTATTTAAGGTATTACTTTCCTTAGCGAGACAAAAGAATAAAAGATTGCACTCCCTTATTTCCAGTGATAGAATTGTGTTTCATTAATGGAGAGATGTGCAAGGCATATTCTTATGTTGGTGTATGTCATTTCACCCATGGCTCTCCCTCATCAATAAATGTGAAACAATGTCACCAAAAGTTTTGAACAATGATAAGACATGTTTAATCGTTGAGATTTATTGGATAGTCTCAAACTTATTTAGTTGTTGTAGTTGAAGGAAGTATAACATGGCTCTCCCTCATCAATAAATATGAAATGATATCACCAAAAGTTTAGAACAATGATAAAGACAATATGTGATATTGCTATCAGTGTTTAACTGTGTAGTTTTTGAGTCAAACCCTGATAGCAAACTACACTGTTAAATCCTGATAGAAATATCACAATTTGGCTTGTTGTGGAAATTATCTCCTACTTATCATAAGACAACATGTTTAATAGTTGAGATGTGTTGATAGTACCAAACTCATTGAGTTAGTGTTGGCATTGAAGGAAAAATAATGGTTATTAGAATAGAAAACTATATAATTTAATATGGGCTAAAAGATACATTGATTTGAATTACTGTTATAAATATTAAAATAAGCATTTTTATGCATACAATTATTAAATAAAATCTTGACTATAGATGCATCAATGAGAGATAGAAAAAATGGGAAGCAAGAAAATAAAATCAGTCCATCTATTTTAGGATTTAGTGTTGAAATCACAATCAACATAATGAAGGGTTTGTTTTATGGCAATCTCAATTCTTCATCTACCTTTCAACTCTAGATTACCCAACTAAATAATTGTAAAATATTCCATCTTACTTTGTCCTTGTGATATTTTAGCCCATTGATGTTTTAGCATATCTAAATTTTATTTGAGAGGGATGGTTAATTTAAAATTCTTGGCTTGTTGATCGTAACAACATGTGAGAAACATGTCACTGTAGTTGTTGAAGTGATGTTTAATGTAAACATTTTGCCAAATGTTCTTTTCCCATCTTCTTAGGTTGTTGTTTCAATTCATGTTTATGTATTATTCACTAGTTCAAACTAGAAGCAAATGGAAGACAAAACACAAGTACAATGTGTAAATTTTTTGTGAAATTAAAAGCCTTGAAACTAGTCTATAACTAGAATTCATATTCCCAACAAAAAAAATTAGGATCACATATGATTTAAGTGAGTGAGAATCCCAAAAATGATCAAAAATATGAAAAATCACATATTTAATATTATCTTCCAAAAATCCACTTCTTTATCCTATACATTGATAACTCTTTTAAACTAAAATTTAGTTTAAAATACCATTTGTTGATAAAACTCTAATGATGAATAAATTGCAGTTTATTCTTCATTTTAACTTTAATATTTAATTATTAACCTTGCACCCAATTTTTCATATCCTTAGCAAATAATTTATAAAAATATTTTTAACTGTCAAACCATTTTATCCTTTAGTGAAGAACTTTCATTCTCAAACTTTTGTTCATAGCTTTTTGGATCCAATTATTTTCATGGATGTGTTGAAGTTACTTCCAATGCTTAATCTTTATTAATTGAATAATTTATTTATAAATATATATATTATTTTTCTCCACTCTTGTTACCATTGCAAATCTTTGGCAAAAGTTGGTGAATGAACTTCTATGTTTATTTTAAAAGCTAATGCTTTTACCACAACGATCTATTCTACTCTCTTCTATAAATAGTCATCCCATCAATGACATGTGGTCATTTCATAAGAGATTTGGGCTTGGAAGAAAATGGGCAAGTGCTTTCACTTTTACTAAAATTCAAGAATCAAATTGGGAGTACGCTAATGAATTATAAATTAGTTTGTACTTTCTTACCTCTATTAAATAATTTTGATAAACTCCATGTAAAGTTTATGAATCCCACAAAGGTTTTCATCTTCTCACACATGAAAGAAATGACTATTGTGTCTTCAATGTCTATTGTTAGTCATTTAATGTTTGTTAAAGTTTAAGATAGAGATTCATTATCTTGATTTTACATAGCATAAGATAGAGAATTCACTGTCTTAATATAATAAAGTCCAAGATAGACCATTCACTATCTTTATTGACATTTAAAAGTAATGGAAAATGTGAGGTAAGTGGGATTCCAATATGGCGTATAGGATTACTTTTACAAGGGTACTAGTCATCCACTTCTTGATGATTATATTTAATAACATTGCTGAAAAGGTTCGTAACCTTGACAGAAATAATTTTTTTTGGTTCTCCTAATTTTAATTTAAAGATCCACATTTATACCCATGCTCCATCCATTAATATGCAATACACGTTTGAAAGTATCTTAACCATATTTATTCAAAAAATGGCAAGTGTTTGGAGCCCAACAAACCACCTATTGTTGCTTACCACTTATATTTCAATTTACTTGAATGTTTTTTTCTCATTTTACAACAAATGTTATTTCGCATGCATTGCTCACAAGTAGATGGAGAAAAACTATTTCATTTATAGTTTCGACTACTCTTTCTCAAGTTTGGAATAACACACAATAATTATTTTATGGGTTCATAATTGTATGGTCACACATTTATATGTTCAAAATATGTGTAATCATCTATTTTTCAATGTTCATTAGGTTAATCATGTTCGATACAATACCTATGATGATTTTTCCCTTACAAAACAATTTTTGGTGGTTCTAACAACATTAAAGCCTCATAGAGCTAGGGATAAAAAGATCTTTAGAACACATATTTACATATATTTAACAATCAATTTAGTTCTATTGAATTAATCATTCACACCCACCAAGCAACACTTATTCAACATACCTATTGCACACCAAGGTGCGATTGCTAGTTATTATTATTATTATTATTACGCTGAAGGGGTTCTCTATATGAAAAAGAGGAGCTGAATGTCCATCAACGGGTTGTAACAGGCAAAAAGAAGAAATAAAATGCACTTTTAGGGCCCATTTGGAGCCAAGAATACAAGGGGAATAGGCATATGTATATTCTTAAAATTTTGAATTCTTTGTTTGGATGCACCAAATCGAAATTAGAATACGAAAAAAATTGGAATACGTATTCCAATTTTGGCCCAAAAATAGGGTTTGGTAATTTCACCCAAATAGGTGTTATTGGAATACATATTCCTATTCCACTTTTATTTATTTTAGAAAAAATAAATTTTGGGGTCCGCAAATTCCCCATCAAATATTGGCTGAACCAAATAGAGAACAGGAATATGTAGCCCCATTTTCTATTCCAGAATAGCTATTCCTATTCCCCTATTCCTATTCTCACATCTAAATGGGCCCTTATAGTCTGCCATCATAGCATCATTGTTAGGGAGATCATGACACCCATCTTTGTTGACCCGCTCAACAACACGACAGTGGTCAGATGGGCTTCACCATTTTAGTGAAGCTTTGTTGGCATATGTAGAGGCAGCAAGGGAGTTTCTAATGAGGGTTCTCCACTTGATCACATGTAGCCTTTATTTATTGGACCATTGAAGTCCATTGTACTAAAACTAGAGTAAACCTAGAAGTGATTGTTAGTAACAATAGTGAATGTTGGCTATAGTGTTGAGGTCAGGATCCTACTCATAGGAGAGACAGGGGATGCTTTCTTCAATGAACAATACCTGTGGCTTACCTACTGGAGACCTGCATACCATACCCGCCACTCTGTCAAGGGAAGTTGATTATCGATCATCATCATCATTGCATGTCTCCATTAGTTTTTTCCCATCAAAAGTGTTTGTCAATTGTCTCACTCAGAAAAATCCAAGGGAGTTAAGTGCATCTATAGTGATGTTTGTGTGTTTTTGTTTGCTTTGGAATCTCCTCCACATTCTTTCCATTTTTTTTCACAAATTGGGAAATTTAAATGTTTTTAACTATGGACTAAGGGGGGTTTTTAAAGATAAATTTAGTAACAACTCTGTTTGGTTCGTGGAATTTAAAAAACCCAAATTTCTACAAACCTTGGTTTAGCCAAATCAAGGTTTTGCAAATCTTCATTCAATTTTTTGGAATTTTACTTGAATTGTTTGTTTCACTCGGAAGATGCATGTGAAGACACATTTTTATGTGTAAGCTTGGAGTTGAAGGCAAATTTCAAAAAGTAGTCCAATCTATTATTTTTACACTACTTTAAAACATAACCAGGTTTTCCTGAGGAAGTACATTTATGGGATCGTAATCTTGATGATACAAGTATATATTTTAAGGCGTGTTTTATTTGTTTCAATGAATGCATGGTATATGATTAAATCTTCTACTTTATACCTTCTGTTGATATTGGTTTGGTGCAAAAATTTGAGTTCTCTAAAAATGGGTGGAGAGCCACAAAAACAGGAACCCCAAAATTGCAAGGCTTGGAAGGCTAAAGAGGATGTATGGAAGATTCTGCAAAAGGGGAAGGTGACCAATTTTTTTGGAGCATCTTCGTGGGTTCAAACCTCATGTTACCATGACATTCTTCAAAAATTGGATAGAAGATAGGGTTTCTCTGCATGGCGTCACTATGCATTTGTCAAAGGAATTCATAGCGAAGGTTACGGGCTTACCAATGGAAGGCATTAAGTTCAGCAAACAAATGAGCATTTCAAATGCTACATTCAAGAAATTTGCCAAAATGGAAGTAGAGGAGAAAAACCTAGAGAAAAATGGGGATTTCTATGAACTGGATCAGATAAAAGACCATTTGGCAGGATGTGCTCTCGTGTACTCATGAGTATTTTATTTTAGATGGTAGAGCTAAATGTGTGCATAAATTTCACTTTGTATTCCTTAATCATTTTAGGCACAAATATAGACTCTCCTTTCCTTTTTATTTGAGATTCTCTCCTGTCCAAAGTTTGCAAGCTCATAGGAAAAAAGAGTCGCGTCCTATTTGCCATGAAGGATTAATTCTTCTTATTGAGGGTCACTATAAAAATATGGTCATTATGTCCTCTCCTTTGTTAGACAAAAAGAAGGGTTCTACTACTGAAACTTACTCTAGGAAGAGTAAGGGTGATGAGACTGTTAAGGGTAAAAGGAGGAGTCTAAAACACGAAACCCAACAATCTCCTCAACATAATGTGGAAGAGACTACTGAATCTGAGAACTCGAAAAAAAAAGGGGGAGAAAAATTTGGGGGTAGAGGAAAACACGAATTTGGGAGATTTTACCTCCAATTTGGAAGGCTATTCGGATAGCAAGGGAAAAAGCAGGAAGGAAGATGAGGAAGAGAATAGTGAGGAAAATACAGGGTCGGGTAATGTTGGTGATGAGGGAAATCAGAGTGACCATTTCAAGGGAGTAAGGGATGATGAAGAGGAGATGGAGAAGGCTAAGGAGGACCCTGTAAATATGAGGGAGGAGGAACAAATTGAGAAGGATGATTCTCCTACTAGAGAAAAAGTGGAGAAGGATAAAAATGACTCACTTCCAAGGGATACCATGCTCTCCTTTTTGCACACTGCAAAACTTAAAGCAGATACCATGTTGCAAGTTGACTCATGGATGTATAATGAATTAATGAGTCTCAAAAGGAAAATGGAAAAGGTGCAGGAAAATCAGGATATGGACTATGCAAAGCTCAATCAGATGGAAGTGCAGGTGGGAAACATACCAAATAAACTCAAGGACTATGAACAAAATCTTTGGCTGCTAATCAAGGAAAGTGACAATAAAATGGAACAGGTTACCTCCAATATTTTTGCTACTGCTGCAAGTTTAGGAAAGCGTACCAATGAAGAAATTATGTCTCTAGGGAATCCTAGTAAGATAACTAGGCAGAGTTCCAGGAAGAGGGCTATGGAGGCTACTGGCGGACAAGCTGTTGATTCCATTCAAGGTGCTGCAGAGATTGATAAAGAGGTGGTCAAAATGATTAAAGAGTTGCAATAGTAGCATTCACTGGTCTTAGGTCTCTGGTTTTTGTTCTTGTCTTGGTTATATTTACTTGTCCTGGTAAATGGTCTCTATTTTTGGTCTTTTCATCTGGTTTTTTTCTAGTGTTTAAATTAGGTTATAGGTCTATGTAAAACCTAGGTTTGATTTATGGATATTTGTTGTGGTTTCAAGTCCCTGTAAAACTTGATTTTGGTTCTGTTTAAATTGCAGGTTTTCGGTCCTTGTAAAACCTAGTAGTGCTTCATGTTTTATTATGTTTTTGTTAAAGGGTTTCTGGGTCCCTTCAAAACTTGTTTTTATTGTAATCTAAAGCATAACTAGGTTTTGATTTTCAATTCCTACTTGCTAGTAGGAAGTTGGAAAACCTAGTTTTGAGGCAAAATTGGAAGTCTTGTATGCTAATTCTATTTTACCAATTTTGAAACAAACACAAAAAAATTCAAATCCGAATTTTGAAAAAGCCAATTCCTATCATCTTCCTCATCTTCCAAGAACCAAACAAACCCTTAGGGTCTAGTGGAGAAAACATTTTGGTCACATGGAAGTCGCTTTTCACTATGGTAATTGTTTAGAAGGCAACAACTGTTATGGAAATTGAGTCCTACTTATCAATTGATGTGATGAGCTTAAGGGGCTTTTTAATGAATGTTCATAAGGCACAACACTTGGCTAAGGTTTTGTAAATGGGGTTGTAAGGAGAGTGAGTTTAACCACGGAGGAAACTTCATAGTCAAGTGTGCTCGATTTAGAGTAGTACTGGGATGTGTGACCTCCCAGGAAGTAATGGTGCTTCACCTCAGTGACCATCACCTAGATCCAATGAGTGCTAAGCATAGTTGCCAGAAATGTGATGGGTGACCCCGTTTCTTGTTTCAATGAACAAAACAAGTTTCCTGTCACAAAACCACCATTTCGATCAATGTTTTAAAAAAAATGATCTTCATATGGTTTTTTAAATTCAAAATATCATAGGATCAATTTCAGTTAAACTAAAGTTTATTATTATTATTTTAATTGAAAATATCACAAGATCAATTTAGTTAGACTAATTTATTATTATTATATGCTATAGATATTCCTCTTTTGAGGTTAAGTGAACAATTAGTTTAAATGTATATATTTAATAGTGACAATGTTTAATTATGAAGTTAAAGTTAAAATAGTAGTTTAACAATTAGTTAAATATGAATATTATAGATGTTAAATTTGAATTTTAAAAATCTGGAATCATACACACACACACACATTTCTTTTATGCAACCTTTAAAAGTTTTGTTTCTTGTTACATTGTCATTGTCGTTATGTTTCTCGTTTCTCGTTTCTCATTTCTAGTAACTATGGTGCTAAGTGTTACATTTATTCTCATGAGAGATGGATTCATGTTGAATCACTACTCATGAAACTTGGGTCAATGAGTTTGACTTAAAAACTACACAATTAAATCCTGATAGCAATATCACAATTTGACTTGTTGTGGAATTTATCTCCTACTTATCAATTGGTGAGCTTAATTGACTTTCTATTGAATGATTCATAAGGCACAACACTTGGTGAAGGTTTTGCAAATGAGGCTGCAAGTAGAGTGGGTTTAACCATGGAGGAAACTTCGTAGTTAAGTGCACTCAAGCTAGAGTAGTATTGGGATGGGTGACCTCCCGTGAAGTCTTGGTGCTTCACCTTTGTGAGCACAACCTAGATCCAATGCGTGCTAAGTGTTACGTTTATTCTCATGAGAGATGGATTCATATTGAATCACTACTCATGAAACATGAGTCAATGAGTTTGACTCAAAAACTACATTGTTAAATCTTGAAAGCAATATCACAATTACATTATTATGTTTAATATAGAGACATATGAAGACTTACTTTATATAGCACATAAATATACAAAATATATAAAAAATATGTACAACATATGAATCAAAAGAAAAAGGGTGATTAAAAGGAAAGGAAAGGAAAAGAATACAAAGGAGTATATTAAAGTAACAAAAAAATCTAAAATTAAAACGAGATTAAAAATAAGAATAAAGAAACAAATAATAACAAGTGGCACAAGTGCCATAGTTCCTACCTTTCAATGAGGTGATGAACATTAAAAAGATGTAGACATGATTAAATGCATTTTCTGTTTGAAAACAAATTTTTTCTTTAATACAGTAAGGAAAAACATGCTCAACAAATCAAGGTTCATTTATTTCTTATTTTTATTAATGCAAGCCACTTGAAACAAACCGGAACATAGGAAATCAATATGCTGAATCAATGAATAAAAAATCAAATACCTCTGACTTATTATTAAATTTGAAAAAATTGAAAACTATGATTGCAAGAAATGGCGGTGTCCATTAGAAAGGAGCATTCATTCACTTTGATAGAAAGAATGACCAATTTTAATAGGAAGGTAGAAGAGAAAATAATATCATATCATGTGTATTATTGTTGCATACTTCTCTTATGTCAAGAATCTGATTTAGATCTAAAAGTATGAATCATAAAAATCAACAAATAAAAATAAAAATCATAAACTGGTAGAGAAAGATGAAATTACATTTTGGTATATAAATGTTCAGCACCAAGAGAAAGAGTACGATTGTTGAATTACAGATGGCCTTTTCAACACTGGAGAAAGAAGCCCATTTTCTAGTTGTCAACTAAGAAAAATATTAGAGTCTATGTCTCTAATACAAAGAACCAAAATATAGATGGATCAGGGAAAAAAGAGGAAAATTATTTCTTTGTTTCTCTTTGCTCTTTGCAGCCAACACATCACCAAACATGTGCAATAAAATCATTAAATTTAGAAATCGTTGGTCAAAAACTTCTTAAAACAGTATTTTTGAAATGGAGGCATTAATTAAATATAATTTGAAAATCTTAAATTGATCGCAAATACTTGTAATATTGACGACTTAAGAAAGAGAACATCGAAATATAATTTATGTGATGAAGGCATGGCAGTTGATGCAAATTTAATGAAAAATCAAACAAAGAGTTCAATTCAAGTGAGCCGCACCATATTGACATCAGACATTGAGCAATGCAGGTTGTGCATTTTTTTGCATCAAAAGAGAACATATTCACATCATAGATTGAACAATGTATCTTGTATGTTACTTTTGTTTTTTTTTTTTGCATAAAAACATAAAATTAATATCTATATTATGTATAATATAATTTGTACATATAACTTTAAAAGTCTATATTTTTATTATTATACACATAACAATCAGGTAGCGTAGAGTTGTTAATTTAAAATATGGCTTGAAAAACATTTAATATGTGATGAAATGGTTTTGCTTGAATGTTACTAGTGACTGTTCAAAATAGCATACATAGCATATATGTTTTACAGTAGACTTGATTGAATACTATATATTGTTGCATTTCATGTTTAATTGTTGGCTAGCTTTTGAAACCAATACTTTGTAACAACTGCAGTATGACAAAAGCATTTGATATAGTCAAAGCCCTATACAATAATATGATTGTATGAGCCAAGTTAGTATTACATACAAATAATGATTTAATATGAAATTAGAAGAAATGAAGAGTATTGTGAATGTGTATACCTTAATGAAGACGTTGTGTGGCCTAATCTTCAAGTGCAAGAACATGAGTGATTTGACTACTTTGGTTGAGAGTGAACTTTTCTCTCAATTGGAAGTCTTGAAACATAAATATAGTTGTTGGTTTGTCATTGACATATGCTTCATATGTCATGTTTTGTAAGGCAGGCCAGATCTGTTGAGCAATATTCTTTTTTGCAAAGTAGTGGATAGTTTGATTGTTGTTGTTAGTGATGATTGCTTTAACATGAAGGGAAAATGTGTAGTGGACTTCCTCTTTACATTTGGTACAATGTGCTTTGTTGTCATATAGTGTGGTGTAGCTGTCAAATCTATACTTGCATTTAGGATATAATGCATGAAATGGATTTGAATATGCATTTACAGGCCTCAAGAGCCCAACAACTTGTAAAAATGTTCAAGAATATTAGTAGAATGTTGAATTTGATTGTATGAAATGAAAAGTGCAAGATATTTGAAATGGTTACCTCAAATGTGGTGTGTAGGAGTGCATGGAGTCTTTCCAATGTTCTTTGGTCATTAAGACTACAAATATATGTTGATGGACTTGTACGAAGAGCGTGCTTTTGATCTTATTTTTATGCAATGTTTTTTATTAAGGAAAATAGGCTTTAAAAGGGTCTTGAAACCCTAAACATAGAAAAGAAAGTCAACAATTTAAACGAAAAAGGCCACCAAGAGCCAGAAAGAAAAACAATAGTTCCCTAAAACATAAAGCAAGAAAAAGCTAGGGAATAGCACCAAAAACTAGGGTAGGCTACCAAAGGCCAGGGTAGATCAACCAATGTCTCTCAACATCTTCATGAAATTGATCTCGAGCTCTGACATCTTGTCTGTCTCCTCCTTCTTTTCCATAGTGTCCTGCTCAGGGGCGGTGGTGTCTTTCTTTCTGGTGCTGGCCCTAGTTCTTTTTCGAACACTAGGGGTTTTATGCAATGTTTCTAAAAAGGAAGATTGGAATTTCACATTTTTGTAACTATTGTTCCATTTGATAGTATAGTTGAGAGAAATTTGGATGCATGTAGAGCTGTGTTGGAAGAGTAATATTGATTATTTTGCAAGATGAATCAAAATTGTAAAAAAAAGGATAAAAGAAAATGGAAACAGAGTGAAGAAGCTTACTAGTGTTTTATCCATATCTATATGGCCATCTTTGATATCAAGAGTGTATTATGTTCCTTTTGTGTTTGCTGCCACAACCAAGGCACCTATTGTCCCATATGTATATTATTTTGTACTAGACAAAAGTTGTTTTATGGTTATGCCTAGGATGAAGTTATATTCATTTTCAATTTGTGGAATAGTTTCAATTTTGCTAGAATCTTTTAAAAGTAAGATGCAGTCAGAATCTCCACTGTCAAAATTTATTTTTGGTGCAACTTGGAATTCTTTTATTGCTATTGTAGTTCCTAGTATTATCTTATCCTCAAACTTGCGTAGAAGATTGCTACCAACAATCAGTGTTATTGTCATTTCTCCCTTACAATCTGTCAAATTAGCACATAAGACTTCATGCATTACTACACCTTTGTCAAGGAAAACTTTGTAGGTGACAAGTACAGTGCCTTCAAACGTTCTACGAACTTTTCTAGCATTTAGATCTTCAATTGTTATTTGTCTTTCAGAAGTTAATTTTGGCATATTAGAAAACAAGAAGCATGATGTTAAGTTGCATGATTTGGAGGACTGTAAAAGATGCAAAGAACAATTGATGTTAGTACCTTTTTGGTTCTTTTTGCTTGTTTGTAGCTGCTTCAGTTATTGGTTTTGTTGTCTCTATTGCGATTGGTCTATTATAAAGGAAAGAACACGATGTTAACCTTGGTCATTTTGTAGATAGTGTAACAAATTGAAGAAATTGATGCTATTACCTTTTTGATTCATTTCTTTCATTTCTATATGCTTCATTTGTTGCTTTGGTTCTATCCATTGTTGTTGGTGAAAAAAAAATTAAATTGAATGTATTTACAATGAGAACATTAAGCCATGTTGGAAGATTATAACTATTGGTTTGTATACTATCATGTTATAGAATGAATGTTTATGAAAGTTGAGAGGTGGTTTGTCCAATATGCTTATATTTTGTAGGTGGAACATATATTTCTAATTGAATTGGTCCATATATGGTCAATTAGGGGTCTATTTGCAGTATGTGTTTTGTTGAGAACAAATTTTGTGTTGTGTTGCTTCATATGTTGTATGAGTTTTCTTGTTGTCTTGTTGTCCTTAGACATGTCTGGATTGAAATATCCTACAACAAAAAGAGTAGTTTGTTGAATTGGGTAAGTAAAGATGCTAGTCATTGTGGTTAGGATCTCATCTATAGGAGTATTGGGTTGTATGTAAACATTAGAAACAATGAATTCAATGGCATCGTGATGCAATATTAATGTTATGGCTTCACTATTTTGTGTTTTGTGTTCTCTTGTATTTAACACTAGTAGATTGTTTGTTATAAAAGATGTTATGCCATGTATATGATATAGTGTATGGCTATTGTATTTGTGGAGTAGATCTGTATGGGATGGAGACAAGTCGACCTCTTGGAGGCACAAAATATTGGAGTCCATGATATCGTAGTCATTGATAATATCATTTGTGTGTGCTTTTAAGCTATAGGTGTTTAGTGTGCATAAAAGTATATGTGAACTTGGCACTGAGCAAGTTAGTTGATTTTCAAGTTTCCATTTTGCATATGTTTGAAGGCGAGACATTTTAGAATGAATATTTTGTTTGAACTTCAAATACTTTGATTATAAAGGTTTAACTAAAAATAGTGATTGAATTGTTTTTGTTCTTGAAAGCGCTATGTATGTTAAGCCATGTTGTGTAATACCAGTTCAGTCAAAAGCGAGGCCTTGTAATGTGAGCCCTCGAGATTGGTGTATTGTTCAAGTACATGCTACTTGTATTGGGAACCATTTTCTAATTTTTACTTGTCCACTATTGAGCATTTTTGGAATTGGCCTTGTTATTCTTTGTATGGGAACCCAATCTCTTTGAATTTATGTTGTATAGTACTGAGCTAATTTATTTCTTTGGTGGTGGCCTATTTTTGGGTCATGAAATTAGATCCAAATTATGTCAATGTCATGTTGGCTTTTGTATGTTTTGAATATTCCATTTGATCCATTGACAAGGCTATCTTTTGTGTTATAGTTTCCTCCAATAATTTCGACAAGGATGTTTCGTTTTAAGATTAGTTGACTTGGTAGAGTTGCTTAATGGTTGTAGATTCATGTTGCAATGTAGTTTTGGTCTACAAGGTCAATTGCATCTAATATGATGTTGTTACCATGAACTATGAATAACATATTCCTGTTATGTGTGTTAACATCTTGTCTTCTAAAAAAGAGGTATGGAAATATTGGGTCAAGTGGTGTTGGGTGTAGGCAAGCATGATTGAGGTATTATATATCATCATTTGTATGTGATCCCAAACGTATCCTATTAAGAGTAGCAATGAATTGGGTATCATTTTGCCACATTGTTGTGGTTCGAGAATAGCACTTTACTTTGTCTCTCCAAAAATTGTAGGGCATTAATTATGTTGGAGATGGTTTATTGTTAAATACATATGAGTCTAGTACTAGGAGAGCTTGGTAGAGATCACCACAAAAAATGTGTCAATGTTGCCAAAGTATTTAGTAGCTAGTTGCATAATATTGTGTAATCGTTTATCAAGGTATCGCAAAAATGTGGACCCTACCGAAAAGATCTCATCTATGAGAAGCATATGCAGTTGGCTATAGGTCTTTGACATTGTATCTAATGTCTCTGTGCTAAGTGGGACAAATTCTAATTTGTTGAAAGGTATGTGGAAGGTTGAATGCAATGTTGATCCACTAATGTTCTATGTTGCTTTTCCTATCTATGCAGTCATTAGACCTTTTGGTTTGTTAGGATCACTGTGAATTGTATTGTTGTACAACCAAATGAGAGCTTGGTAAAGAGTTGTTGCAGTAAATGTCTTTCTAGTTCCTGCTCCTCTTGTTAGGAACAAATGTATTGGATTGTTAGGTTCATTTAAATTTTTCATGATAATGTCTTTAATGATTGCTTGTTGCTCTCTATTTAGGGATCTTCTTAGTCTATAGTATTCATTGATGTCCATGATCTGTGGATGTCTTGCAATTTCAAATGCTCTTGGGGGTAGGTTATTGGTGCTTTTATGAAGTGTGGCTTGAATATCTTGTTGTATGTCATATTTTTCTTCTTGTGTGGGTTTTCTTTCTATAAATCTAGTGTCTTTGATGTTAACATCATTGTCTTTGAATTCAGTGATAGCTTTGTCAATGTCACCTCATGTAGAGTTTGTGGTGTAGTAGAATTTTGCATGATTGATATGGATAATTGTTTCATTCTGCAAATATGCATTTTCCCAAGTGTCAGAGTTTTCTTTTAGGGTATCTTCACTTATTATGAATGACTTATACAATATTAGTTACTCTCTACAGTGTCTCTCTATGTTAGTGTGCTTGTTTAATTTTATGGAATGAATTACTTTTGGCTTGGTTTTATGGTCAAGCTTAGTGTCATTTTTTTATGGTTGGAAACAAATTCTGCAAGGCAAATGTTTGAAATAGTTTGGGGACGTTGTAAATAGTAGTCTATCATTGATGTGCACTTCAAATTTTCTAATTCATTATCCTCTTTGTTTAATGCTTTCACTGATTTTAATATAAATGTTCAATCATTTTCAGGTCTTGTATCAATGAAGATGCATTTTCTAGAATTGTAATTTAGTGGCAGTGAAAGAGCAAGATGTGCTGCTTGTTGAGATGACATTTGGTGGAGGTTTAGTAAAGTATTTCTTAGTTTTGATATCATTTTTATAGTATCTATATTCTCTTGCTGGTGGTCTTTACGGATTCTCTTGAATGCATTTTCCATCGACCTATCCACTTTTTCCATATAGGAGCTGTAATACATTGCTGCAACATATGCATTGAGGACATATTGTGCATCTATATTTGCATTCCAAAGCTCTAGTATTTTTTGGAGAAGCTATTGTTCCATATTTGTGAAGGTTCCCTTTGGAGATAAAGGGTAGGCCTATTGATTGTAGATCTCAAGGTCATTATATAGTCATTCTCATTGACACCTATTTCTTCTAAAAAAATTATGAATGAAATTTTTTACTTGCATCTTCTAATGGTTCAAGTATTGTTGTATTCCTAATTGGTGGAAATGGAAAATTATATCTACAACATGCATTTTTGGATTTTCTGCATCGTTTTGTATGGTGGTGTATATGCAATATTGCTATATTTGGTTCTAAATCTTTTGTGTCACATGTAATGTGTTTGTCTATAAATTATATAATGCTTGTATTGCTATGCCTTCCATATACGAGTGCATTATGAACCCATATGAGGAAGTGGTCATGTTCATTTCCATGATTTTGAAATTCGGTTACTGAGAAATAGTCTAATACATTTCCAAAGAAAGACTAATATGTAAATATCAATGTTTTAGTGCATTTATCTTGTGTCTATAGTATTGTGCACAAGTTATTGGGTCTCTTTTGATTAGTTCATAGACATTTGTTTCATTTTCTATAGCAAAGTCTTGTTTATTTTTTGAAGAGTGGGAGGTATGCAGTTCTTGCAATGTTGTTTGCAATGCTAACCAGTTCTGTTCAGCACTAGTAAATGTGAGCAAAAAGTAGGTGGTCCTAGTTGTCATATCATTACAAAGACATTTTTTTTTAGGTGTTGTGTGTAGTCAAGAGATATACGCATTTTTTTAAGTCGACATAGCCTATGTCTGACTTTAGTATTTTCTCTAGAGTTGGTTTATGCTTGACTTCCTTTGCTAGTACCTTTCTTCCTTTTAGTTGGCCCTTTCGAATTCTTATCCACATTGTGGACACTACTTGATGTATGAGTATTTTAATTATTTTAAAGAACAAGTTAGTTGTATGGTATGCAAATCACCTTTGCAAATGTGACAATTCCCATAGTACTATTTTTTGGTAGGTGAATTTTTTAGTGATATCATTATCATGTGGGTTACCAAAGAACAAAGTTGGGAAATTTATTTATTTTGCATATTTGTCTTGGAATATTCCAATAGGGTATTGGTCTTGGGAAGGTGCAACTTCAATTAACTTGTCTTGCATTTTGTGTATGTTAATGGATTTGGTGAACCCATGCACCAGAGTTTGGAATGGTCCTTGTTTATTATCACTATCTGACTCAAAGTCAATTGTGGATGATTCATTTTGGTTGATAATGTCACTATCTATTTGGATAGCTTGTTTCCAATTGTCATTGAGTTTTATATTTTGCATTTTGTATAATGTTGTTTTCATCAATTCTTGAAGAGCTTGCATGGTAATTGTTGGACGTACCATGCCTTTTTGGAAAGTATTTCTATATTCTAAAAGTCTTTTCAAGGAAACTGCAACTGTTGTTGTATTAGTAGTAGATATAGGCAAAACTAAAAATTGTTACATTAATTACATTTTGCAGGTAGAAAAAATCTCACAGGGACTGTGACCAATACTAAAGGACAAATTTATTTAGGGAGATTAGATTTTCTAATAGATACATAAGGTGAAGACTGGCATAGAATGTAAACATTGCCAAATTTTCAATACTCCCCCTCATCTATGGGGGATATGCAATCACAATTTTCTGTCAAACAAAAGTTGGCGAACAAATAGAAGATTGGGGAGAGCATCTCCTTCTCTTTTGAATACTCTGCCATTATTGATTTAATCTTGAGAAAATTAATAGGCTCCCTTATTTGTGAGACTATATACTCATATAGACACTATAAAATATTGTTTTTTGAAACTTGGTGGAATTCAACATAAGCTATATGGTTGGCAAAATGGTAGTGTACTGTATGGATGTAGGCAACAAATTTCAATCAAGTACTTATAAAGTTCTAATGTTTACCAGGAAATGTGAGGCTATGAAACAATTTTTACCAAAAACAATCTTATAACTTTTTATTTGATAAAATTTATAACCAATAACAACATAGTAAGAACAAAAATAAAATAAAAAATCAAAATAGAATATCCAATTCCAAAGAAAAATTAGTGATCATCCTTCCTTAGCCTTTTCCAAACAAAACATTACTATTAGTGAAAGTATTTAGGTAGTTCAAATCAACAACTAATAGTCAGATCCTAATCAACAAAATGACCATTTTAACATCAATCATGAGCTAAACTCTATACACAAAAGTAGCAAGGAGAAGTAATTGACACAATCATCCCATACCTATAAAAGTATACATGTATTTTGTTGGGTTGATAGTAGATCCTCAAATTAGTTTTTGTGTTTTCAAATCTCTAGGAGAGCATGCTGTTAGAAGGAAAACTTACTATGCTTAGTTGGGTGAACAATGGGTGCTCATATTTTTCTTTTTAATATTTCCTACTTTTCAAGGGAGCTAATTGTTTGTATTTTGTTGGATCGACAATGAGTACTCAAATAAATTTTCTTTTTCCCAAGCTTCTAGCAAAATAAAAATGAGAGGGAGTGGGTACTTACATTTGTATTTTCATTCTTTTTAAGTTCTAACCTAAACAAACTGTTTGTTTTTGTTTAGTTGACAATAGTACTGAAATTGACTCTACTACAACTTCTCATGGGAATAGTTTGATAGAAAAACTATGTGTTCATTTGGGTACTCAATTTATTTTCCCTTTTCTCCTTTCAATTTTTTAAGAGGGTAAAACTGTTACATAGAGAAAAAGTAAACTAAAACCTCACTAGCCAACAAACTAAATACGCAACCCATTGCAGTAAGCACAATCATCAGAATGCATAGGAAAACTCAAGAAAGACCAAAATTCCACAAATAGAAGAAAAAGGAAAAAAAAAAAAAAACCACTCCATAATGACCTCAGGAAGAAGAAAGAAACGATGAGGGGAGAAGAGGGTTGAAAAAGGTATTCTTCTAGCAATGAAATCTCTTTCATCAAGCGATTCAATTCAACCTGCTTCTTGTGTTTCCCACGGACTTAGATTATAGTGGAAACTACAATCCGGCCATATATATGTAACTGAGATTACCAATATTTTCATGGAATGAGTTTCAAGAAAAATTTTCAAAAATACCCACTCAACAAAGACACTCGAAGACCTAGATTGACACAAAATCTACTTTATGGGTGTGCTCAAACTCAATGCTAATATATCAAATAACCTACAAATTTGGTTTGTGATAGCTTCTTCATCACATGGACAATATTACATACTTCTCATGGCTAAAAAAAAATTAATGTGGAGAATTGAATAATAAACATGTTATCACTAACTGAACTCTGAGGCCAAATTTAAAATAAAATAAAATCTCAGCCTGTAGAAAAAATGCAAAAACCCTAATGGGCATATCCTGAATGTGTATATCCTTAGTTTCATTCTGGTTCAATAGTTCATATATGGGCAGAGATTGGTCTAAACACTCTATTTTGGTGCATCACCTCTTTAAATTAGATTAGGTAGATTTGCTTTCATGCTCTCCTTCTCCCTTTTCCTCTCCAAGAGTAGTTAGGTGCATCTTGATAGTAAGAGGAAGCCGGCCTTCTCCAAAGACTCAACTTCATAGTTCAAGTCCCACAGCTTGGAGGTTGTTTCCATGTTTCACTAGGTTGTCCTCACGCATAGGCTCTAGACAAGGGTGCAAACCTAATTGATAACATTAACCTTGCTTGAAAGTTTTACGAGTTCACTACGAGTAGGAGATTACTATTTTAGGTCATTGCTAATGCGGATGGAGGATCAGATTACTAATTGTTGATTTTTCTATTGGAATTTCCGTTGTAAAAAACCTTGACTTACATTATTAGTTCCTGCATAAACCTCTTTGTTTAACTAGAACTTGTGACGTTGACGCCAAGAAATAGATTTGATCAAGATATTAAGGACAATAGGCTCATTTAATTGTTGAAATATCAGTAAAGTTTTTTATTAGTGACAACATGTATTCAGATTTTGTATGGCTACCGAGCTCATTAAACATTCTATAATGTTTTCCATGTAATTTAGTAGCCACCGAGCTCTACAGTTGCTACCGAGTCTTCTGGACTAATTCTAGTGGCCACTAAGCATTCTATTGGTTACCAAGGGAGTTCAGTTAGTGTGAAGTGCAACAATTCAAACTGAGCAGAATTTAGTTAGTATGAAGTGTAACAATTCAACCCAAGCACTCCAGTGGTTACCAAGCTTTGCAGTTTCTACCAAGCTAGCAATTCATGTAAAGTGAAGTTAGTGTTGACCAAGTTGTATGGTGATTAGTGTTTATCGAGTGCAATCGTGGTAAATAAGTAAATTAGTTTATACCAAGTTACACAGTATCTACCGAGTCACTAGTGCAGATCGAGTTTGAGACAACTTTGAAGTGATTAGTATGGATCGAGCTTCTACTTCTACTGAGTGCATGAAAATGTTGAGTAGTGACAGTGGACGTCGAGTATCAGAACTTCACCAAGTCAGTCTTCAGAACCTGAGTATCTACATATGGGTCGACTTTGTAATATTGGCATTAACTTGTATGATGGCCAACTTTGTAATTATGTAAATTGGATTGATATATATGTAATGTATTGTATCATATCCAAGTGTAACAATTTATGTGAAATAGAAGCATGCGAATGTGAATTAGCAGTAGACAAAGTCTATTGTAAGGTCATATCAGTAAAGGAGCAACAGAGACATATCTATCACAAAAGGTGATCAGTACTTCAAGGAATCTCTATCAACAAATCAATAGTAATCCAGAGATCTATTATTTCATCCTAACAGGTGAACTAGTCCAAATCCTTTAACAAGGTAGACTTAATAGTCTTTTCTCAAATCTCTTTACCGAGTGCATACTTAATTATGTGTTTGTAAAACCTCTAACAAGGCAGACCTAGCAGTTCTAATTTGCTCCTAATAGAGTAGATCATCAAAAGTGATCATTGTAAGCCTTAACCAACCAAATTTATGCTGCAGTATTAAAGTTTTGTGGGTATCATCCCCACCCTAGTTTTACTTTCTATTTGGAAGGTTTCTGGGTCACCAAATTATTGTCTTCAAGTGTTACGAATGTTTTATGTTTTCAGTCTCTCATGCATGCAATTAGATCTGACTTAATGAATTAAATGGTAATTGGATTATTGCAATCAAGATCTAAAATTGGTAAAGTTATTGAGGTTACTGATTCACCCCTCCCCTCTTAGTAACCTAGCATAGTCTTGAATATTTCCAACAATTGGTATTAGAGCTTTGTGGTTCTCATGATAAAGTTTGATGGCTTGAGCAAAGATCAAGGACAATGGAGATATTCAAACTTGATAAGGCAATTGACAATTAAAAGTTGGATCTAGAGATGACCTTTGCACAACTCAAGAAAGTTAAGGAGCAACTTTCCCAATCCCTGAAAAGAATGAAGGAACTTGAAAATCAAATCAATGATCATTACTATATTGAAGAAAGAATTGAAGACTTTTTCCCTTCAAGTAGTTCAGATGAAGCAAATGATGCAATCAAAGAACTTTTAGAAAAGAATGGTTCCCTACAAGAAGAAGTAAGAAAACTCAAAAGAGAACAAGAAATTTAGTAAGGCTAAGTGAAATCTTGGAACAAAGGAACAAGATGAAAGAAGAAATGGATGGAAGAAACAATGAAATCCGGAACCAATCCCTTTAGCATGCAAATCTTATGGATCAAATCTCCAATGCAAATGAGGAAATCATGAGCTAAAGACAAATTAATGAAAGATTAAGGAATGATCTAAATTTAGAAAGACAAATCAATGAAAGAATAAGAAATGAGTTGAGATCTGAAAAGCAAATAAGTGAAATATTGAAAAATGACCTAAACATTGAAAAGCAAATCAATAAAAGAATGATGAAATCCCAAGCAGACATGAATCAGTTAAATCAACTAAATGAGTAGAATCTCTATAGAAAAAAGGGTAAAGTAGGATTTGGATACAAAGAAGAAGGTGAATCCTCCGAAAAAGGTGCTCAAAGGAATCAAAGACCTTCTTTCAATCATTGTGGTAAGATAGGTCATACATCAAACAAATTTTGGAGTAATGGTAAAGCAAAATTCAATGATAAATGCTACAATTGCAATCAGCATGGTCACAGGGCTAATGAATGCAAAGAGAAACCAAAATTTGAAGGCAAGTGTCACAAATGCAAGAAACAAGGACACAAGGCATTAGATTGCAGAATTAAGTCATTCAATCCAGCATAATATATTGTGAAAGCAATATTCGGTTGGGACTACAACACTTGGTGCAAATGTCATTACTATGGATAATTTGGACACATTGGCATGAACTATGTTAAACATCATAGAAGGAAGAGAGATACCACCATAAGATGTTTCACTTGTACCGAACTTGGTCATCTAGCCAAGAATTGCATGAATATAGGTAGAGTTGAAGATGAAAAGAAAGCAAAAGCAGATAACATTAGAAAGTGGATGAGACAGCAATGGATTCCTAAATTTGTTGAGGAAGCTAGTTCAAGTAATGATGGTCATCTCACTCAAGAAGTGGGTGACTCCACCATTTCCAACTAAGTTCTTAAGGAAGAACTGGTACTGCGTTATCATAATCACATCCAAATAGTTCCAATTGAAAGGTAACAAAGATCCAAATTAGTATTCAAGATACAAAAGGATCATTAAATGAGATTGGTATCAGTTATCACTGAGTTACCTTCTCTACCGAGTAAGGTCGGGTCATAGACGCTACCGAGCAAAGTCGAGAGTAACAAGAACATGTTTGATTAGCAAGTTATGAAACCTTCACCAAGTAATCAATTGAATAGTGGATGATAGCCTGTCGAGCATAATGTCACGCATGATGTCATCACAACTACCTTCATACCGAGCATTAATGAAAAAGTTTTAACAAAAGGTAAGAAATCAAATTCATTTTTACAGAGAATTCTAAGTGTTACTAAAAATAAGTGAATTGCAAAGTGACCGAGTTACTTTGAGCAGAATTTGCAGCTAAGTTCTTCAAAGTTTTCACAGGTTATCGAGTAACCATGGCATTAAGTAGTATTAGCAAGGTGAAGAAAGGGTCTAAGATGTTGGTTTGAGGAGTTGAATGGAAAGCACCTGATTTCAAACTTGTGCCGGTGGTTGCTGAAACCCTTGACCCAAATGAAGTGCAATCACAAATTCCTCCAAAGGTACTTCTTATTAATGACATCTAAACTCATTTTAAGTGTGCAATTTAGGGAATTAAAACCCTAGAAATGGATGATGCCCTAGGTGAACTATGTGTGAACGAGATTCTCAAACCTGAACATAAAAATTTGGAAGACAAGGGTTTAATCCACATACCCCATCTGCCCCAAAGTTTCCAAATCAAATGGATCAAATACATCCTAAGCTGAGTTCATAATAGTCAGTTATGGCTTGAGAAATTAGTTTTGATCACTAAGAAGATGATTCATTGCATTACTGCCCTCCCCATGCTCTCCAAGGCCAAAACCACTAAAACCCTAGGTCGGGTGGTATTGGAAAAGAAAACCCTAGCTGAGTGGGACAACAGAGGTATGCAAATCAGTAGTGTAACTGATGGAGAACTAAAATTTGGCATACATGTGATAGCTCACAAGATTTACAATTCTAGCCATCTAAATAGTGTGTCATGTGAAGCTGTTGACTTGGCATACAAGGTTGTGAAGAACAACTTGTCATATGATCTTGTAGATTTATTGTTGAAGTAGTTCAACAAGAATATGGAAAATATTCATACTTCTAAGAATAACCCCTACAAATTTTGCTCTCTTTTGACTTGTTTTTTTTTCTATGTTCAAAAGTTTTTCCCTTCAAAAGGCATGGTAGTATGGAGAAAAGATGTACCAGTGTTATATCAAATTAATGAATATATTTTTGAAATGGGAGAGAATTTTGTTAGCATAATGGATAACTATTTTGATGTCTTCAAGGAGAAAATGAAAAACATATTCAGAATGCCCAGGAAATTAGTTGAAGATTACAAAGATGATATTTGTTTCATGGTAGACATTGATAAAGTCTACATTCAGGTAGTGAAACCTAGATTTGTATGGGTAAAACCTCTTCCCTATGAGGTGAATATAGATGAAGCAAAGGACATAATTGAAGGCTTAATTAATGAACCTGTTGATCCAAAGGCACCATACTTTGGAACATATGATGAGGAAAAGGCAATGATAGAGCTGGAGATAGAGCTCCCTCAAGCGGTTAACAAAGGTAAGAGGAGAATAGAAAAAAATAAAATCAAGCATACCTCTAATGTTAATTGAGGGCAAAGGAGAAGATGCTGTAGAAGCAGAGGATGAAGAGGAATTAGACAAGGAAGAACAGTCAATAAAGAAGAAAGTCAAGGTGATCATCACCAAGCCATCCACTGTAGTCTTTTCAAGGAGGTCCACAAAGAAGGGTAGTGAAGTTGTTTTTAGCAAACCTCCTCCCATCTTCCAAGAAAAATTGAAACAATTGGAAGAAGGTGCAGGTACAACCAAATTTAAATCCTTAAAGTATGAGACTAGGACTGAGGCAGAGAAAAAGAAAATTAAAGAATTGGTGTTAACCAAGATGGGAAAATGGAGGTATTCACCAAACTAGATTGCTTATAAAATTTCCAACGAATTATTAGATAAACTGAAGCCAAGATGGGACTTTGATACTCAAACAGTCAAAGACATATATGCACAAACCCTGAGGCAATTGCTACCTAGCATGACAGATGTTGAGGTAAAAGAGTCTTTGAAGAAAAATGAAGATAAGATGACTCTTAGGTTTAACACATGTTTGGTTCTAGTCAAAGACATTGAACATATTGTCAAGAGTACCACTAAAACTTGGAAGAATGTTTATCACTTGCATAAATAGAGCGACTTCCCAGTAGAAGTTAAGGATGATGATAGTGATGATGAAGAAGAAGAAACATACATTGAGCAAACACATTTTGACAATGAGGAAGATGAAGAAGATAAAGAGGAAGAAGCTACAAAGGAAGACAAAGAAGATGATGAGGAGAATGACCCTATGAAGCTAGCATCCACAATCATTGCCTCACTTTCTCACTCTCCAGGCAAAACAATAGCTACATCAAGCTTAGAGATATCTTCAACAAGTTTTATTGTGACAACTATAGGTACTTCAAACATCCAATCACTCTTCACTTCCACACAGCTCAGCACATCATTGACAGAAGTGTCTACCACTTCATCTACGGAGCTGTAGCCTCCCTCTTCTTTAGCTCCCAAGTTGCAGTCACTAACAATGGATACAGTATGCTCTACAATTTTTTGCTCTTCTGCAGTAAGTACTACAATTTTGGATTCTACAATTTTTGCTACTTTAGTTTTGGATTTAGTGAGCATACCAGTTAGTATTCCATCTATTAGCACTATATCAATTTTCACAGCTAGTCCTACTATCTCTACTATTGTTTCCATATTAGATTCAAAGACATTAAGTACAAGGACAGTTAAACCTAGGGCTCAACCGAGTACAAGATTTTTGAGTAAAGGTAAAGAGAAAGAAGAGGATATAGACCTAGATGAGGAGATTGAAATTCCCAAATGGGATTTTGATAATATCATTGTGGATCAAATGCATATAGTTGGTGAACTCCTCCAAAAGAAGGCAAAGTAGAATAAATTAAGAGAGGAGAGAGACAGAGAATAAAAAATTATAGATGATGCCAAGAACATTTTGACTGAGGTGATAAGTGTTGAAGTTGATACTTCTCAACACATTTTGTTACAATTAGAAGAGGCAGTCCAAAAGTTTAATGAGGACATTGCTAATAAAGTGCTTGAGCACATTGCTCACCAAATCACCGTTCAAAAAGTGGAACTTTCCTTAATTCTGACCAATCTTGAAACCTCTTGCACAAATATAAAATCACTTTTTGGAAAGTTATGTGATGTTATCGAGTTCACAAAGGAGATAAAGAAAAAACTGACAAAGATTAATGAAGATCTAAAGGCTAGTGCACAATAATTGCAATTGATGCTCTACATATTATATGAAAATCAGATTCTTGTCCAATACACAAGCAGAGTTGTTGAGAGAAGAAGCAAGGATACAGTCTACACTAATAGATATTTAGAATATGATCCTTCCCATCATGGATACAATGTGGTAGCATATTGTTTATTCAAAAACACTGATCCATGACAACAACTTGTCTATTGCATATCACATGATAAAACTCTCTGCAAAAATTCAAATTGCTCTCCATACATGCAAGATTTTGCAAGAAAACTGGGATAAGACATTAGCACTTATTCTTAAGGTACATTCTGAGTTTCTTTCTCATTTTGGTGTCTCCATGTAAATAAGTTTTGAATAAATATTTGGCATTATTGTCAAAAAGGGGTAGAGAGAATGTATAGTAAGTGACTATTTATATTGTATGTGGGAGAATCATGCAAAGAGAGAAAGTGTTTATAGAAAAAAAATTTCAAATATAGTATACTATATATACTTACAAAGGAAAATTTTGAAAAATCTCAAAAATATTATACCATACTTAGTTAGTATCACCTTGTGATGTATATAAGTTTTAGTCGATAAGTGTTTTTGTCACTAATGCCAAAGGGGGAGATTGTTGACATATCAGTCAAGTTTGTTATTAGTGACAACACTTATTCAGATTTTGTATGGCTATTGAGCTCATTGAACATTCTACAATGTTTTCCATGTAATTCAGTAGCTAGCAAGCTCTACAATTGTTATTGAGTCTTCTAGACTAATTCTAGTGGCCACCAAGCATTTGAATGGTTACCAAAGGAATTCAGTTAGTGTGCAGTGCAACAATTCAAACTGAGTAGAATTCAGTTAGTATGAAGTGTAACAGTTCAACACAAGCACTCTAGTGGTTACTAAGCTTTGCAGTTTTTACCAAGCTAGCAGTTCATGTAAAGCAAAGTTAGTGTTGACCGAATTGTATGGTGATTAGTGTTTATCAAGTGCAGTCGTGGTAAACAAGTAATTTAGTTTATACCAAGTTACACAGTATCTACTAAGTCACCAATACAAACCGAGTTTGAGACTACTTTGAAGTGATTAGTATGGACTGAACTTCTACTTCTACCAAGTGCATGATGACGTCGAGCAGTGACAGTGGATGTCGAGTATGAGAACTTCACCAAGTTAGTCTTTAGAGCCTGAGTATCTACATATGGTCCAACTTTGTAATATTGGTGTTAACTTGTATGATGGCTAGCTTTGTTATTATGTAAATTGGATTGATATATATGTAATGTATTGTATCATATACAACTGTGACAATTTATGTGAAATAGAAGCATGCGAATGTGAATCAACAACATACAAAGTATATTGTAAGGCCATATCAGTAAAGGAGTAGTAGAGACATATCCATCACAAAAAGGTCATTAGTACTTCAAAGAATCTCTATCAGCAAATCAGTTGTAAGCTAGAGATCTATTGTTTTATCCTAATAGGTGAACTAGTCCAAATCCTTTAACAGGGTAGACTTAATAGTCTCTTCTCAAATCTCTTCACTGAGTGGATACTTAATTGTGTGTTTGTAAAATCTCTAACGAGGTGGACCTAGCAGTCCTAATTTGCTTCTAATAGGGCAGATCATTAGAAGCCTTAACGGACCAACTTTATGCTACAGTATTAAAGTTTTGTGGGTATCATCCCCACCCCAGTTTTACTTTCTATTTGGAAGGTTTATGGGTCACCAAATTATTATGTTCAAGTGTTATGAATGTTTTATGTTTTTAGTCTCTCATACATGCAGTTAGATCTAACTTAATGAATTAAATGGTAATTGGATTATTGCAATCAAGATCTGAATTTGGTAAAGTTTTTGAGGTTACTGATTCACCCCTCCCCTCTTAGTAACCTAGCATAGTCTTGAATATTTCCAACATTAATAACATTAAATGGTATTAATGATATACTTAAATGCTATAACAATGACATGAGGGAAAAATTCTTAATTTTCAAAATATGAGTGTATATTTTTCATTGCCTTTTTTTTTTTATTATGGGCCAATACAATTTTTAAAAAATTGTATTTTTCAATTTCTAAAACACATTCAAATTAATATAGCTTTTGCAAACATTACTATATCTCCAAATTTTTAAATTTATGTCACTAATATGGAATCTAATTATTCCATTAGTTTCTTACCAAAGGCAAGAACTAAAAAAGAAGATACAAGACAATAGGAAAGTAATAAAGACAATTGGAGGGAAATAACTGATTGCTGCTAATGCTCGGTAGACAAACACAAGTTGTAGTAACTTGGTAAATGTAGAGTGAATTACTTCTAGTAGATCTTAAAACATTATCAGTAATTAACTTGCAAGCATGAGAGAAATAACATGAACACATGAGACACCAAGATTTAATGTGGAAACCCAATTTGGAAAAAACCACCACTAGTTACTATTTTTCACTCTTTTGAAGTGAGCCCTATTAGGAGCCAACCTCGTTAAAGGTTACAAAACACACTATTAGGTGTGACCCTGTTAGAGGATTTAATCACCCTACTAAGAGTGGCCTTGCAAAAGGTCTTGAAACAATTCAATAGAATTGCCACCTTGTTAGAGGATTTACAACTGGCTATTAAACCAACTCCATTAAGAGATTTTAGATCACTACTAAAATGGTTAGAGAGTAACAATGAAATGACATGATTGTGATGCAACTAAATTGCTAAATCTAGATCCCTTTTCTACTTAAACTTGATCCTTCCTGATCGAATATTACTTTTCTGCTCCACAAGGATACTTGGTTATCCTTCAAGTTTGCTCCCTTTCTTTTCTTTTCAATTCAATCAACACACTTGCACACACACTGGAAATCACAACTTGAATTCTTATTTATACTTTCAAGATTGTCAAGCCGGCCCAAATTCAAATTACAATAACCAATATTCATCATCATAATCGGCTAGAATCAATACATAACGTAATTAAGCTTCATATGCCAAAATAAGAAAAATCTTTCGCAAGTCGACCCTGCTGGGTAGAAACTAACTTGAATCGATTTCTTGTGTTAACCAATAGAAGCTCAGTTAACACTGTGAACTTGCAAAAATCCTTTGGCAATCAAGTGAACTTAATGAATACTAACTCTATCCAACTTTCCCTTCGTTAGCTGAGTGAGATCGGTTAACAATCTTTCCTACCTAAATTCCTTCAACACCCAAGTGAGCTCGGTAGACACTGCCATCTGTTCAGAGTAAACTTGTGAACGCTCAGTAGACAAAGAAAACTATCTTAGCTTACCAAGTCAGCTCGGCACGCAATAATTGAAAATTGATATGATATTTGAGTAACATCAAAGACAACGCATAATTAATCAATTGTATCCAACAATCTCCCTCTTTAGCATTGATGGAAACACAACATGTCATAGCACAATGAAATTTCAAAGCAAGCATAAACTAAAGAGCATATCCTTAGTTTCATTCTAATTCTCATCCATGAGAATTCCTTCTGTCAGTGTGAGCTCTTCCTATCTTCAGATAAACATAGCTTCTCCCTCTTACTGCAAACTTCTCCCTCTTAGAGAAATTTCTTATGCGATATGATAGTATATCTTCTCCCTCTTTGACAACACATGTCAAAGACAATAGATGCCAAATTTGTATCAGTGTACCTTGAGTACTAATTCATATGCAATATTCTCTTGCCAACTCTGCGTCAATTGATTGATCTTCAATATGCTCTAGTTGATGCATCACTAAACTTTATTTAGTGAACTTCAGTTAGGGGAATGACCCCTAGCTTACCTCTTAGATATAAGAATGCATCCTTAGGTAATGGCTTGGTGAATATGTCTGCAATTTGTTCTTTTTTATGGACATATTCCAATCTAATTTCTTTGTCTTGCACCAGTTCTCTAATAAAGTGATATTTTATAGCAACGTGCTTTGTTTTGGAATGCATCACTAGGTTCTTTGATATGTTAATTGCACTTGTGTTATCACAATACATGACTACTGGCTCTTTGATTTCAACCTTCATTCCTTCTAGCAATTGTTTGAACCAAACAATGTTAGAAAAATTTATTGTTGCTGTTCCACACTCTACTTCTACTGTGGATTGGGATGTGCAGTTTTGCTTCTTGCTTGTCCAAGATACCAACCTTTTACCAAGAAAGAAGGCTCCACCACTAGTACTTTTTCTATCATCAAGATTTCCTACCCAATCAGCATCAGTAAATACCTTTAGGTCTAGGTTCCCTCCTAGTTTGTACCATAAACCATAACCTTTAGTACCTTTCAGATATCTCAATATTCTTTTGATTGCCATCATGTGATTTTCTCTAGGTTTAGTTGAGAATATTGCCACTATTCCAACTGCTAAGGCAATATCAGGCCTTATGTGAACTACATATTGTAATTTTCCAATCATTGATCTATATAAGGTTTGATCTACTTCTTTGGAGTCATCATCTTTGGTAAGCTTGAGTCTAGTACACATGGGGGTACTGACTGGTTTTGAATCCTCCATTCCAAACTTCTTGAGTATCTCTTTTGTATACTTAGATTGAGTGATATAGATAACATTTTTATTCTTCTAATCTGCAATCCAACAAAGAATTTTATTTCTCCAAACATGGACATTTCAAACTCTTTGTTCATTTGTTCTCAAAAGACTTTGCATAGGTCATCATTTCCTATAAATACAGTATCATCCACAAATATCTCTGCCAACACAATTTTGTTATCTGGTCCTTCCTTGATATACGTGCTATTGTTATCATTTGTTCTTTGAAAACCAATTGGTATCAAGTAGTTATGTAGTCTTTCATACCAGGCTCTAGGAGCTTGTTTCAGACCATATAGTGCTTTGTGTAATTTACAAACCATTTCCCTTTTGTCAGGATCAACAAAACCTTTAGGCTATTCAATGTAGACTTCTTCATCAAGAATTCCATTCAGGAATGTAGATTTAACATCCATTTGATATACTTTGAATCCTCTGTGAGCTGCATATGCAAGTAGGGTCCTAACACCTTCTAATCTTGCAACAGGAGAAAAAGTCTCACCATAATCAATTCCTTCTTGAGAATATCCTTTACACACTAATCTGGCTTTGTTTCTTGATACTTGTCCATCTTCATTCAAATAATTTTTGAATACCCATTTTTTTCCAATCACATTTTTATCTTTAGGCCTAGGAACAAGAGTCCAAGTTTTTTTCTTTTCTATCTGTTCTATTTCTTTGTTCATTGCCTCAATCCAATTTTTATTTTCTAGAGCATCCTTAATACTTCTTGGTTTAAAATTAGCAAGTAAACATGTACCTTTTAATTTGCTTCTTGTCATAGTAACTTCTAATTTATCTCCAATAATCTGATCAGGTGCATGATGCCTTCTGTCATACTTGGCCAATACAGGTTCTTTGCCATTTGAATGAATTGCATTGTCTTCATTTTGAATTTCAACTTTAGGCTTGGGACATTTAGACTCAATAGCTTAAGAATGTGACTCAGGTCCCTGTGACTCGGTTTGTACTTCTTGCAACTAGGTAACTGTGGAAGACTCGAGAGATGAAGTCTCCTTATTGTCTATCAATGTATCAAGTTTTAACTAAAAAAATCTTTTCTAATCTTCTAGTTCCTTTTTGCTTTCTTCTTTGGTCTTTTCTGCAAACTCATCAATTCTCACATGTGCACTATCTATGATTTTATGAGTAGACAAATTCAAACATTTATATGCCTTCCTTCTACAGGAATATCCTAAGAATATACCTTCATCACCTTTCACATCAAATTTTTCTTTTCTAGACTCTTTAAAGATATAACATTTACTGCCAAATACTTTAAGGTAACTTATATTGGGTTTGTAGCCATACCATAATTCATAGGAAGTTTTACTTGAGTCCTTCAATTGTACTTGGTTCAAAGTATGAACTGCAATGTTGATGGCTTACTTCTAGTATTTAATAGCAACATTATTTTCAATCATTAGAGTCCTTGCACAATCCATGATGGATCTATTTCTTCTTTCAGCTATTCCATTATGCTCAAGAGTGCTAGGGGCTAATTCTTGCCTTTTGATTCCTCTTTCAATGTAGAAATTATTGAATTCATTGGAGATGAATTCACCACCTGTATCTGATCTTAAGCATTTTAATCTTTTTCTTGTTTCCTTTTCTACTCTTGCTAGATGCCATTTGAATTTATCAAATACTTCTGACTTTTCTCTAAGATGCATAATAGTCATCATTCTAGAGTAGTCATCAATAAAAAGAATAATTTATTTTTCTCCACTATAACTTTCTATACCAATAGGTCCACATAAGTTAGTATGCACAATTTCCAAGACATCTTCAGATTGATAGTTTTTGCCTCTAAAACTAGTCTTTCCCATTTTGCCAATCTGACAATTTTTGCATAAACCAACATTTGGTTTCTTCAAACTAGGGATACCTCTTACTTTTCTGAATTTTCTTATCTTGACCATATCATCGAAGTTTACATGACATAGTCTTCTATGCCATAACCAAATTTCTTCCATTTGAGCAATAAAACATGAGAAATCACCAAGATCAAGATAAAATAGGTTACCTCTTGTTTGTTTGCCTAATGCAACTAGATTCACTTTGTTATCCAACAGTCTTGCCTTGCCATGCATGAATTCTACCTTGAATCCAATGTATATTAGTTGTACCACACTTAGTAAATTATGTTTTAGTTCTTCAACCCAATAGGCATTGTCACATACAAGTTCATCAGTTAATGAGATGTGGCCTTTCCCTTTTATGCAACAAGGTTCATTATTTCCAAACCTTACACTACCTCCATCATAGTGTTCAAATTTTGTTTTGTCTCCAATCATATCATGTGAACATCCACTATCTATGATCCATATATTATTTTTACTAACATGAGAGATAAGTGCCATCTTATCTTCTTCTTCATCAGATTCATCTTTTACAGCAATGTACACTATTTCATCTTCATTGTTATCAAAATCTTTAGCAATATAACAAGTCTTCTTACCTTTTTCTTTGAAGGATTTGTGACTTTTGGATTCATTCTTGATTTTGTACTTGTGGCTCTTCTTCTCATCCTTTCTTTCTCCGTTTGGACACCTGGCAGTAATATGACCAATTTATTCACATGAAAAACATATTAAAGGAACTTTACCTTTGTACTTTCCTCTACCTCTAGAATATTTCTTTGCAAGTAAAGCTTCAACAACTTTAAGATCACTATCAAAACTCTCCTCTATTTCCTCTTCACTTTATGACTGATTGTCCTTTATTTTCTTGCCTTTTTTTTTGAGTGAAAGTTTAGCTTCAAATGTAGACTTAACATTTTTGGAAGTTGGAACATAATTGTCAAAGTTGCCTAGCTCAAAAGCTGTCAATCTTCCTACTAAGGCATCCAAGCCTAGCTTGCTATTTGAATCACATCTCTTTTCTTGAATAGCAGACACTTTGATTACATAGATGGGAAGCAAAGTTCTAAGAACTTTACTTACTATAGTTTATTCCTTGATTTCTCCTCCAGAAGCTCTGATTGCACTAACACTAGCTTTGATTCTTTCCACATGTTTGGCAACATTTTCATCTTGTCTCATTCTCATTTGATCAAACTATCCTCTAAGGTTTTTTGCTTTGGCTCTCTTTACATTTTCACCACCACCATAGATATCCTTTAGTTGTTTCACATATCAAAAGCAGTTTTATAGTCTTTGGTCTCATCAAATTCATCATAGCTAAGAGCAGATGCAATATCAATCATCATGATGTTATTGTTCTTTTTCTTAGCAAGATCTCCAATAGATAATATGCCAGTAGGATTTTTGTATTCTTCATCAAGGTATTTGTAGCCTAAATCACTAATGGTGGCCAGATAAAGTATCATGAGTCCCTGTCATGTTGAAAAGTTATCTCTATTTAGCTTTGGAATCTCTCTCTTGTAAGAAATCCTGATATTTAGCTTAGGTCCTTGAAACCTTTCCTACAAGCACCAAATGCTCTAATACCAATTGTTGGAAATACAAAAGGAGTAACTGAAGGGGGAGGGGGAGTGGGGGGTGAATCAGTTACAACTAAAATAAATCCCAGATCTCTTAGATGTCAACAATAAAATTTAGACTGAGAAAACTGATTGATGTTGATGTTCGGTAGACAAACACAACTTGCAGTAACTCGATAAATGTAGAGTGAATTACTTCTAGTAGATATTAAAACATTATTAGTAATTAACTTACAAGCATGAGAGAAATAACATGAACACACGAGACACCAAGATTTAATTTGGAAACCCAATTTGGGAAAAACCACCAATTTAACTAGTTACTATTTTTCACTCTTCTGAAGTGAGCCTTGTTAGGAGCCAACCTTGTTAAAGGTTACAAAACACACTGTTAGGTGTGACCCTATTAGAGGATTCAATCACCTTACTAGGAGTGGCCTTGCAAAAGGTCTCGAAACAATTCAATGGAATTTCCACCTTGTTAGAGGATTTACAATTGGCTGTTAAACCAACTCTGTTAAGAGATTTTAGATCACTGCTACAATGGTTAGAGAGTAACAATGAAATGACTTGATTGTGATGCCACTAAATTGCTAAATCCAGATCTCTTTTCTACTTAAACTTGATCCTTCCTGATCGAATATTACTTTTCTACTCCATAAGGATACCTAGTTAGCCTTCAAGTTCGCTCCCTTTCTTTTATTTTCAATTCAATCAACACACTTGCACACACACTAGAAATCACAACTTGACTTCTTATTTATACCTTCAAGATTGTCAAGTCGGCCCAAATTCAAATTATAATAACCAATATTCATCATCATAGTCAGCTAGAATTAATACATAAAGTAATTAAGCTTCATATGCCAAAATAAGAAAAATCCTTTGCAAGCTGACCCTGCTCAGTAGAAGCTAACTTGAAACGATTTCTCGTGTTGACCAACAGAAGCTTGGTTAACACTACAAACTTGCAAAAATCCTTTGGCAACCAAGTGAAATCGATGAATACTAACTCTGTCCAACTTTCCCTTCGTTAGCCAAGTGAGCTCTGTTAATGCTCTTTCTTGCCTAAATTCCTTTGAAGCCCGAGTGAGCTCAGTAGACACTGCCATCTATTCAGAGTAAACCTATGAACGCTTGGTAGACAAGGAAAACTATCTTAACTGACCAAGTGAGCTCAACATGCACTGACTAACAACTGATATGACACTTGTGTAACATCAAAGACAACACACAATTAATCAATTGTATCCAACAAAAAGAGTTAAAAGAAAGCAAAGAAAATTTAATAATGAATAAATATAAAATAACATAGAGATATAAAATACAATAAAACAAAGAAAAGTAGAAAGGATTTTTTTTTTAATTGAAAAATTAATTAAAGAAAATAAAAATAAATTTTTAGAGAACTCATAAATCAATAACAAACAAACTAATCAAAATAATATTCTAATATGATTGTAAGAATGTGAATTTGCAACTTCCCCACCCTTCTCTATTTGAACCTTTCACTTTTATTACATTTTTTGCTTGGTCCCCTCTTGGACCCCATCAATGCTCCCCACTTCATTCTTGAGGCTTTTATGAGGCTTTGTTAGTGGAAAATTAACTACCATAGAAAGATACTTAACCACTATAGAAATCTATTAAACACACTTATTTATTTTATTTTATTTAAAATTACTTATTGCAATAGCACAAATAATTCTTACACTAGTAATAATATTAAAATTTGTGATATTGCTATTAGTATTTAACTGTGTAGTTTTTGAGTCATACTCATTCACCCATATATCATGAGTAGTGCTTCACACATGAATCCATCTCTCATGAGAATAAATGTAACACTTAGCACTCATTAGATCTAGGTGATACTCATAGAAGTGAAGCACCAAGACTTCCCAGGAGGTCACCCATCCTAGTACTACTCTGATTTGAACGCACTTAACTACAAAGTTTCCTCCATGGTTAAACCCACTCTGCTTGCAACCCCATTTGCAAAACCTTCACCAGGTGTTGTGCCTTATCAACATTCATTAGAAATCCCCTTAAGTTCATCTCATCAACTGATAAGTAGGAGATAATTTAAGTGCGCTCAAGCTAGAGTAGTACTAGGATAGGTGACCTCCCAAGAAGCCCTAATGCTTCACCTCTGTGAGTGTCATCTAGATCCAATGAGTGGTAAGTGTTGCATTTATTCTCATTAGAGATAGATTCATGTGTGAATCACTACTCATGATATATGGATCATTGAGTTTTCTCAAAAACTACACAATTAAATCCTTATAGCAATATCACAATTTGACTTGTTGTAGAAAATATCTCCTACTTATCAATTAATGAGCTTAAGGGGCTTTCTAATGAATGATTTATAAGGCACAACACTTGGTGAAGGTTTTTCAAATGGGCTTGCAAGAAGAGTGGGTTTAACCATGGAGGGACCTCCATAGTTAAATGCACTCGAGTTGGAGTAGTACTAGGATGGGTGACCTCCTAGGAAAGTCCAGTGCTTAACCTTTGTGAGCATCACTTGAATCCAATGAGTGATAAATGTTCTATTTATTCTCATGAGAGATGGATTCATGTGTGAATTACTACTCATGAAATATGGGTCAATGAGTTTGACTCAAAAACTACACATTTAAATCCTAATAGCAATATCACAATTTGACTTGCTGTGGAAAATATCTCCTACCTATCGATATTAAAAGTTATTAATAAAAATATATATTTTCATAAATCTATTTTTGTCTATTTTGAGATATATATATATATATATATATATATATATATATAGGGAGAGAGAGAGAGAGAGAGAGAGAGAGAGAGAGAGAGAGAGAGAGAGAGAGAGTATTTGATTACATAATCAATTTATAGCATATACTATATAGATGTATACAAAAATAGACTAATTTTGACCTTCCACAACTTTTCGACGCACCTATTGTACACTAAGGTGCAATTGCTAGTCATTATAATTTTGTAGTTGTTGAGTTAGACTTATGGACGAACTTATATTTTATAAGTAGAAATTCACATGAACCTATTTTTTATGATAATTAATGGACAGTTATTGTATTAGACGTGGCTATCCTCCCTACAAATTGTACAATTGATAAATTTTCAAAAAATAAAAAACATCATGGATTTTTCTGAAAATTTCAGCATTTGATCTTCATGATCTACATAGTTTGTAGTTGAAAACAACAACAAAAATTGGAAAAAAATCACTACATTTTTGTGAATCTAGAAAAAAAAAAGTTTGACTTTGTTTTGTCTTTAGTGCATTTTGTTTGGAGATTAGCCTGTCCATATTGTATTTAGGTGATGTTCATAGAGGTGAAGTACTTAGATTTCACAAGAGGTCACCTATACCAATTTGATAAGGCTTAACTAGAGAGTTTCCTCCCTAATTTTCCCTCTACTTATAACCCCATACAAGATTCAATTATCATGTGTTAATCTTAATCTCATCAAAATATGAAGGAAGCATGGTTAAATAAGCTATTTTGAGAATAACGTTCATTCCAAGTAATGCTTAAGGGTTTGTGAAGATGTTTACAATTTTATTTCTAGTAGATGAATATTTCCATGAGAGATGATTATACATGGATAAGTCATCAAGAATGAAATGTGTGTGTATAAAAATGTGTAATATCTTTTGACTATTTTATTGGAAAATATGCAATTAAATAAGTTTATTATTTATTTGATGATCAGCTAGATTGCACCTTAGGTTAATAACACTTTGATTATCACACCAATAAAGTCTAGGACTATCTAGTGGTAGACCAACTTTGTCATGATTTGTTGAAGCCACAAACCTAGTGATAAGAAAATTATCCACTTTGATACTTGACATTAGTTGATGATAATACAATATTGGTTTGCTTCTTGCAAGACCGACCAACTAGCTTAGTATTATAGGAAAAACAAAATTTTGAGAGTGGACTTTTATAAGTCAACATCACCTATCAAATATCAATCAATGATGTTGATTATCTTTGAAGTTCTAAATTGTATTGAAAGATAAAATATGCCACACATTACCCAGATTTGGCATACCTTTGGGATGGAGATTTTTTTAACTCTATGGAAAGATAGAAATGCTATTTTTTTCACTCACAATTTTCTTGATATTAATATTCCTATGTACACTAAGGCATGCATTTGTAATAATGTAATGTTGTAGATTCAAGTGCAAGTAAACAAGGTGGCCTTGGAGGTGGTCCACCTTCAAGAGCTTCTTAATCACTGGGGCAATGCCCCTTGTACTATTTCTAGGGTACCTCTAGATGCCTTGGTTGATACCTCGATGCCTAGAGGCCACCGCCAGAGGCACAACTCTTCAGGTCACTACTTGCACACTCTATGTTCCCAGGCTTCCCACCACCACTCTCATAGTGGTGGTGGTGATGGATGGAGGCACTAGCTGGTCCCTAGCTCCTCCTCCTGGTGCTTAATGAGTGGTTTCTAGGAAATGGCTTGTTTGCCTAGAATTGGTTATTTCACCTCCATGGCTTGATATGAATGATATTGACCAAGCCATTGATGCTACTAATGTTGCTGTTGATGACTGAACTATTCCCAGTCTGCCTCCCAATCCCAAAGATGATTGGGGATTTCATGATCGAGATTGACCACCTCCCTCAGTAGGCACTACTTTAGCCACCTAAGGGTTGCTTTATATGTTTTTTTCGATGAATAGTTGATGGTTCCAACTTTAGCCATGTGAACTCTCGTAGGGTGATCTTGTATCCCCCAACCCTTTTTTGTGAATTGTAATCTTAGTATATTATTTAATAATAGAAAAGGACTATTCATCAAAAATATGCCACACCCCAACTATACCTTAAAATGCACCTCGTTGCCTTCTAGTGACTCTCGTGATTATGAGGAAAAAGAGAGACAAAGTGAATGGTAAAGGTGGTATCAAGACATGTGTCAAATATAAGAGATTATCCACTAATTGTCTATATAAAGTAACAACAATGCTAGGTGTATTGCATGTGATAGTTAATGAACTAAAATGATATAGGATTTGGCTTATAATCAACCATACTAAGAAAGAAGCACATAAGCCCAAGATCTATCATGTTAAGGTGCTTCATCAATGAATGTCTATATTTTGAAAAATGAAAGAGAAGTTGCTAGTAATAATTAAATCATCTATGCATAATGCTATGAGTACACATTGTTTGAACAAATTATGAATATGTGAAACCAACTACAAGAAAGAAACCATCTATCTTCTCATACAAAACCTTGGTTTGAGACCATACAAAGAATGCCACATACTACAAACTATAGAAGAGCCTTGCACAAATCTTGGAGGTTATTGTATACAAATCTATATATGGAGATCAATATGCAAGAAATTACTCTTTTTACATCCATTTGTTGCATATGCTAGCCTACACAAATTATTAATAATGATTGTCTTCGTCATTTTTCTTAAGATGAAAGTCTCATATTGGTTTCTTATACATTAAGTATTCCATGAATGTGTTAAAATATTTACAGTGCATAAAGTCATTTGCAAGCTCTTTCATAGAAATTTTTTTTAAAAAAAGAATGATAAAGTACATTGAAGTTAGTGCATTATTAAATTAAATAACAAGTTAAAGTTGAAATTGGTCATTTCATATTGCACTTGTTTGCCCTCTATATTTGATTTCTATGATGGCTAGAATGAATTTAGTTTTCTGTTATTAGTATTTTGTTTACTAGGGAGGTTTGCACTATTCATTGTATGTGTAATACCAATTATAGTTGGTGTTGACATATTGCATGAATATATGAGAAGAACCATGGAAGAAATTATAATTAAAATTATGTGAAGACTGTACTTGTTTTCATTATAGCATAGTAGGCACCAAGAATTGTGCATATTTATACTTAAATAAAATATATTCAGCTGATAGGCTTTTTTAGTGGGGTCATAGGCCACTAGAATCATCTCATGACTTGTCTCCCGCCTCCGACCACTCCAAAACATGTCTCCAACCACTAACTCATTTGTCAATACTTGCAAGTGCATTTAGATTGTATCCAAGGTATTCCACATAGGTGCTTCCCACAGTTAAGGCAACCAATGTGGCATTAATCAAAACACAGTCCAAGAAGATGCAAAGGATGTTGGCACAAGCATTTAAGTGGTAAGATACTAAAATATTTTTTTTGGTATTTTCTATAGTTTAGTAATTCACATCTTCAAAGATGAGAATTAGATGAAGTTGGCATGGGAGGTTCACATAACAATTGAAGAATCCCGAGAAGCTCAAGATGTACATGAATTTTATGTGTTATTTGATGGAAAAGCCACATTGGAAGAATTTGTAAAGCATATAAAACAAGAATATTACCCTAAAGATACCTATGAACATAGATATATACAATGAAAATTACTTTGGTAGACGAAGGTGTTGGTCTAATTTTTCACAATGCAGAAATTTTGGGAATTTTTTAGTGAAAAATCATTTGAGTCTTTGTGTCTTGTAAATTAGGGTTTTGTTCCTTGTATTTTTCAAACCCTTAGATTGCCCTAGTTCATAGCCTAATCTCTGTGTCTTTGAAATTCTATTAAATTCTCAAGGTTTGTCTTCATGGAATTTCTCAGAAACCCTAGTGCCACGTCTTATTTTACCCTAGTTTTAAAAAACCCTCGAAATATTTTCAAAAAAATGATTTTAAAAATATATCATTTTACCCTAAGTTTGGGCTTACGCGAGCATGGTTTTATTAAAAGCTCGTTTAAAATTCATTGACCATATTCTTTTTGACTAGATTATTCTATTGAAAAGTGCCCAAAGTATTATTAATTATGTGTGACCATTGATCTTGTTCAGATGAACGGATATCGCATTTCCACAATGTGAAGTTACAAGGTTTTTAAACAATGCAGGCATGTGCTTTGGTGACACATAGCAAGGTGGGGCCGAGAATCATTAGTGTGTGCTATGGTGTGCCAAGTTGTAAAATAATTGTTGATATGCACTACCAGTTATGAAAATAAAGTGTTTCATTTGCCAGATCAGCTGAAGTTTTGTTAGACTGTAGATCCTTCAAAGATCAAGGGCTAGCACACACCCGCATTAAGAAACTGCTCATGAAATAAGGAATGCGGGTATGCGCCTTTGCGTCGCATGTCACAGTGGGGCCAAGGATTAAGGGAAAATGCTAAGTCATGCCATGCTGTATGACACATATGCCCAAGTGGGAATACTTATGATGTGGGCACGAAATTTTATCAATTAATGTAGTAGTTAGATTTGTTAGAACACGAGGGTAAAGAAATTATTATTTTATTTGGTCAAAATGCATGTGCAACCATAGCTAACAAAGTTTTACCTATCATTGATCTTGGGCATATCGACAAAGGGCGCATGCCCGCATTAGGAAAGTGCTTGTTGGATAAGGAAAGCGGGGATGCGCTAGCTTGATGCGTGGAAAAGATGATGTTAGGCATCACTTTCTTAGATTTTAATTAGGGACCCACTTGCATGGCAAATTGTCAGGTGAGTTGGAATATAAAGGAAGCACCTCATTGGTCCGTCCAGCTAACTAAGTATAGAGTCACTGAAGATTTTGATCGTTGTCGATTTAAATAAGATCCAGGGTTAGCACTTACTCGCAATATGGACTTGCTCGACATTTAAATAATGCGAGCAAGAAAGCAAAAGACTTAAAAGGAATGTTGAGTCATGCCATGTTCGAAAGGTTAGATGAAGTAAAGCGAGGTCATTGGTGGTAGGTGACAAGTATGCCAAGTTGAAAGTGATGATGTCATGGGCGCTGAAACTCTAAATGTCACAGTCAAATTTGTCAGAGCACGTTGATTAAAAGATGATATTCTATTGGTCAAGCTAGTTGAGTGGGCTATCAAATAAAAAGTTTTAGACTCGCTATCAATCTAAGTAAGATCAACGGAGAGCGCTTTCCCACAATAAGAAGATGCAAGGTTTTTAAATAATGCGGGCATGCTCCCTTTTGACATGTGGTCGGGTGCTCTAAATTTTTTAAAGCTTTTTGTGTTTTCAAATAAAGTCATACGATCATCATAGGATCAATGAGTGAAATTCAAAGTTGAAGTACAAAGATGAAAATAACAGATACAGTAGTTAATATGATTCGGAGTTCCTTCGTGCAACCTTAATTCATAGGTATAACATGAGAATTTTCCATTATTGAGTCACAAAATTGTAGATTCTCTCAACACGAAAGGATTTCTAGAGCTAGGGCACAAAATTTCATAGTGGTTTCAACAAATTTGTAGAGAAAGTTGCATAAGAAGAAGGGAAAATTTTGGCGGGTAAGTAATCTATAACCTGTAAAAATCAAGAACTTGGTGTTTGGAAGGTTTTAAAATTTTAAAAGATGCCTCCACGAAAGGAATTTTCTAGGAAAACTGATTATTTAAAGCGGGCTATGGATGACAATTTCCTGGAACAATTTCCCTTATCAATAAAAGAAATAACTAAAGGTAGGGAGCTCATTCCTAAGAACCCTAGGGTAGTTGTCGATGAGAGTTTCTATGATAGGGAAAACTGGGTAAGAGATGCCCAAGTATCTATGGGAGGTTTGCAATTGTTCAAAAAATGGTTTTCAGAAAGGAATTTAGATACCCCCATGAGTAATGTTTGGGAATTCGACATTGGAAGATTAACAGTCCCTATAGTTTTCTTTGATAGTGATCTATTGACTGACCTTGCTAAGAGATATGATCCAGCTACAGGGTGGGTAAAGAATCATGCCGAAATAAACCTTTTTAGCGTTTGCCCTGAATTAATTAGAGAATTTTTCAATCTCAACCCTAACCATGTTGTGCATGAAACCATTGATATGGATGATTTGCAAACAAGATATGATGCACAAAGAATATACCTGAGGACATGGCCATTGTAGGAGCATGTTGCTAAAGTTGGAACCTTGTCTGAGATTATTGCTAGCACACCCAAGCCATTACTAAAAAGACATTTTAACCCTAGGGCTTAGGCATTATATATTACTCTTTGTAAGATTTTTGGAATGGATGAAGTCGAGCAAATCCCAGGCTCAATTGTCCTCATAATGGCTCAAACTCTTGAATTTGGAATGAGCACTATTCTAGATTTTGCTACATTTCTTGCAAAAGAGATTCACAATGGTTTGGTGGGGATAGCAAGGGGGAAATTGGATAAACCTTTCTATTGGTATTCATTGTTCATGCATATATGCTTGTACAAGGGATTCACCTTTTTCTCCAAGGGTATGGAACTGGAAACAACTAGGAATGGAGAGAGGAATCCAATACAGTTGCAGAGCATGGATATGACCTCAGAAGCTACAGATGCTAGCTATGTGAGGTTGGACAACTACTTTGCATCAAAGCTTAGGTTACTCTTGAGAGGAGACAACCCTATGATCCCACAAGCACTACTAGAATTGGTCAAACCTAAGGACCATGCAAAAGGGCTATTGGTCAGTCATAATTGGGGGGATATAATCCCTTACAATGTTTCAATAGTAATACGAGTATATGGATTTCTGGGAAAGCCTCTTGTTCTACCTTTCCATGTGCCTTTGAAAATAGGGATAGCATAATTGTTATGGCAGATAGGCACTATTGATGAAAGAGATCTGCCAAAGAAGGGTACATTCTTTCCAATTGTTACTGTAGTGCATGATTTTGTTTTTGTGAAGAAAGGATGGAAACATCTCAGCCTATTCCTGGATAAATACAACATTGCAGAGTCTCATGCCATATTTGTTGATCCTGAAGGTTTCTATGATCTCTTAAGAGAGAGGACAAATTTTGCTTGTATGGTACACTAGGTATACTATCCTAAGGATGTTATTAGGAATGTTTTTTCTTTACAAGAGCAGGAATTGAGGAAAGAAAAATGGATAGTATTCAGTAAGACTCTAGAATTCATTAATGCTTTTGACTCTAGTTATGACCCCTTGAAAGATAAGAAATATTGGGGAGCCAAGATGCAAGCATTAATGAATAATTTTTCTATAATAATCCAAACCATGAAGGAGAAGAAAGCCAGATATGTTGAAGCATATCCAGACAAGGCAGGAGAGGTGCAAAGAAGGATAAGCAATAGAAATGTGGTGGCTCCTGGCCATTATACTTTGCAGAGAAGGGTAGGTTATGTGATGGTTCAAAGTGTGTAATAGGCACCCCTTCATCAGAGGCCAAGGCTAGAAAGTCCATCTATAGCCAGTGCTCAAAAAAGACAAAAATTAGAGCAGGGGTCTTCTTCTTCTCAAATAGAACAATACTCCCCAAGCCAGTGCCCAATCTGGATAAATGATGAAGCATCTTTGAGGGAGCAGCTTAGACAAATTGGTGGAGAAGGGGATGTAATTGTTACTTCCACAGATTTGGAGATTGGGGAACCACAAGAACCCCCTACACCTTCCTTGGATCTCACTATTGCTAATCACCAAGGTAAGGAAATAGATCCTATAGTTGTTCAAGCCTCTGAGAGGTTTATTAATGATGAAAATTTTGTGAAGTCTACAACCTTTGCACAATTTTTGTGGAGGCTTAACATAAGCAATTTTGAAAAGACATGTGAAAAGATAAAGGCAAAACAACCTAATAAATCAGATTCTGCTATTAAGGAAGAGGTAAAATCTAAATTTTTGAATGATTTTGCTCAATTTACCCCTGAGGCTAGAAGGTAGATAATTAGACAGTCATGAGTCCTTGTTTTACCAGAATGGGATATAGTAAATGCTATGGTTTTTGATTCGGTAAGAAAACAAAAGGATGTCCAATTTAAGATTGAGGAAGAGGTATTACAGGCTCATAGAGGAGTCAAGTTTAGTGATGACCACCAAGCTCTTGTAATTTGGTCTATTGAGAAAAGGGATAAGACTAGGATACAGGAAATTTCTGCTGCAAAGCATACTGGTGCATTAACAGTATTCAGGGCTGGTGAGGTTGGTAGTAAATAGATAATTGGAATGGCCTCAGAAATGTTGAAATTTGGTAGTGTTGTATCTGGTCAAGAAGAAGAAAGATTTTCCCAACTCAATGCTAGGTTTGAAGAAGTTTTGAAAACATACGAGGACAGGGGTATGCAGATACAATCATTGGAAAACAAAGTATCTCAAATGGAAAAGGTACTTGGGAAGAGAAAAGTACAAGAATCTGGTAGATCTAGAATTGAATATCCCCCAAGGCCACCTGGTGAACCTTTTAAATCAACACCAATTATTAAGATACCAGGCACCCTAGAAAGGCCACAGTTCTATACTGCAGAGGATTTTGAGGAAAAGAAGAATAAATTGTATGCACTGCATGTGGAACTAAATGATCAGTATGAAGAAAAATTGAGGCAAGGTGTCATGTATTTGGTAGATAGAATTGAATGGCAATAATTTTTTAATTTTTTATCAGGGATTCCAACCATCAGGGATGAATTGAGGAAAAATGAAGCTACATTCAAACCCCTTATGTAGAAATGGACAAAAAGAAGTAAAGATATCACTACTATGTGTATATCTATCATTCAACTACCATGTCATCAAATAGAACAGATCTTTGATTTGCTAAATAAATTTCAAGGTTTTGATGACAAACAAGATTCTTTTCAAAAAAGATTAATTATTTGCTTTTCCAAATATGTTGTAGATAAATTTGATTTATTTCCTTGTACTCTAAAAAGTGTTGATAAAGTGAAAGAAAAAGAGAAGTGGAAAAGAGAATTAGATGAAATTCTTTTTGAAAGGATGAATAAAATTACTAATGAAATTGGTCATTTATTATGGGCAATGAAAAATGATGAGCTGGTAAAAGTACAGTTATTTTATAATGATGTAAGGAAAAACCTTGTTGATATAGAGGCAGTTGCAAATTCTTTAATAACTGTACAAAGAGAGGTTTTGAATTTTGATTGGTCGGAGGACACTACCTACAATGAGTGGAAGGAAGAGTTTATCTCTATAGAATAGACAGAAGGAGATGATAAAGAAGAAGATGAGGAGGAGGAAGAAGGTGCAAAAGTAAAAGTTACCCTTACAGTTAATGATGAAGACAAGGAAAATCCTTGGATTAAAGTGAGTCTGTAGGTAATCAGAGATGACTCATCGCTTTCAAACTTGATGGCCACTTATGTTGGATACAATTGGTTAATTGAGTGTTGTCTTTGATGTTACACAAATGTCATATTCGTCATCAGACAGAGTCTACCAAGCTCAGAAGGTAAGCATAGTAGTTTACAGAGTCTACCGAGTGTTGTTGTATATTACACTGTAAAGATAGCTTCTACCGAGCTAACTTGGTAAACGAAGGAAGTTCAGTATTTACCGAGCTCACTCGGTGATCGAAGGAAACTGTGACAAAGTATTTATCGAGCTGGGAAGGTAAGCGAAGAAAAGTTAGTGTTTATCGAGCTGGGAAGGTAAGCGAAGAAAAGTTAGTGTTTACCGGGCTGGGAAGGTAAGTGAAGGAAAGTCAATGTTTACCGAGTTCACTCGGTGTCCAAAGGATTTCTGCACAATTTGCAGTGCTTACCAAGCCTCACTTGGTTAACACTAAAGATCATTATGGTACAGTATTTACCGAGCTGGGTTGGTTAGCGAAGGATTTTTGAAAAGTGTGGAATTAAGGCTAAAATTGATTTATGTGATGAATGTAGCCGACTCACGGTATAATTATTAATAATTTTAACTTGTATTTAAGGCCGACTTGATAATCAGAAAGGTATATATGAAGGATCAAGTTGCGAATTCAAGTGTGCATGTGTGGATAAGATGTATGTGTGAATTGTGAAGGTGCAAACGAATTTTTGAAGGATCAGATATCCTTGTGGAGCTACAAAGCTTTTATGTGATCAGAGAGGATCTAGTGAAGCAGAACAAAGATCTGTATCAACAAAGATAAGTTGCATTATATTCAGATCATTCATTGTTACTTTCTAACAATTGTAGCCATAATTTCAAATCTCTTAATAGAGTGGGTTTAACAGCCTTATTGTAAATCCTCTAACAAGGTGACAGTTCAGTTGAATTGTTCTAAAGACCTCTAGCAAGGCCACTCCTAACAGGGTGATTAAATCCTCTAACAGGGTCACACCTAATAGTGTGTTTTGTAACCTTTAACAGGGTTGGCTCCTAACAGGGCTCACTTCATAAGAGTGAAAAACAATAACTAGTTACATTGGTGGTTTTTCCCATATTGGGTTTCCACGTTAAATCTGGTGTCTCTAGTGTTCATGATTGCTGAATTATTTTGGTTATCAGTTCTTAATAATTATTAGTATTTGCTGCATTATCAAGTTTCAGTAATCTGTAACTAAGATCAAGATTTTAGACATCTAAGGGACTGTGAAATGTTTTTGTGCTAACTGATTCACCCCCTCCCCCTCTCAGTTACTCCATTCTCATTTCCAACAACTTACTCTGAGGAATTAGAGTAATCAAAGAATTAGATGGTAACAGTTTTGTCTGTTCAGGTGGAATAACAGAAAGGGGCCCACAAAAGAATGTTCGATGTATTAACCTTTCTATTATTTGCATTTTCTCTTTTTGTGATAGGTGTGTGTAAATATCTTTTGAGGGACACCTGTCAATCACATTTGCCCTTTGCTTGTTGCAACTCATGTCTATATAAATGAGTTTTCAAGGCAATGTGATGGCTTGAAACTTGTAGAATATTTGTTTTCTTTCAAGAAAAGTACACTCACTCAGTCCAATAGTATGCAAGTGTTTTGAGTTTGCTTCCAATTGTACTCTCTGATAACATGTTGAAATGAATGAAATAGCAATATGTTTTGGGCTTTCAATTGATTTCTATTGGTCATTATGTTAGTCATCTAAAAGGATAATACAAAGGGGTATTTACACTATATTTGTGTCACCAATTTCTGTCTCCATTTTATGAGTTTGTTTACTTTGAAGTCTCTTAAATAAGGTTTAATTGGCTGAATGCAACTTGGATGGGTTGTATGCTAGTTTTATTGTTGCTTTTAATTCAAGGAATTATGGAAATGCTTTAGTAAATTAGTAGGGTTTGTGAGCTTATAAAAAGGATACTTCATAAGAATGGAAATGGGTGATTATAATTGATTAATTCATTTACAAGTTATTTGAATCAGATCTCTCGCGAATAGTTAATTTTTTGCCCAATGGATAAGGCACTGGTCACATAAGTCAAAAGTGAGAAAGGGTGAATTCTGTTGCTGCATATCAAATCAATTTTAAAATCAAAATCATTTCATTCCAATTTGTTTACAAGTTATAAAATGCTGGTCACTACTAATTTATATCTAATTCTTGAGTCTTAGGTAGTTGCTATTTCAAGGAATATTTGTAAATTCTAGGAGGATTATAACCAGAACTACTTATAGGGGATGCATATAGATTTGAGAAGCTTTTAGAGAGAATTGATAAACTGTGTATGTGCCTAAGGGTAAAAGATGAGAATCAGAATGAAACTAAGATAATTTCATACCACAATTTGCATTAGAATTATCCCTAGGTATACTTGCCTTGGTTTAGCAGAGCCTAAAGAGTATGAAACCATCGATTGGTTTTGTTGAAGTTGGGTCAAAGTGGTTTATTCATGTAATGGCTACTAGGAATTGGCTAATCCTTAGATTGTGTGAGTAATTTCACTATGATATTGAGCATTTTGTTGCTCAATAGTTTCAAACACCAACAGAAGGACCAGTCAATTTAGGAGTACACCAACATATTTCATGCTCTCTCTACAAATCTTAGAATCAAAGACTTAGAAAAACATCAAGTCTTGAAGTATAAGAGTGGTCTTCATATATACATTATGATTGAAATGGATTTCTTGAATATAGAGATATTGTCTAGTGCTTTCAAATATACATCAAAAATTGAGGAGAAGTTCAAAGAAAAAGGAAGGAGGGAAATTCCAATGAACAACAAATGGAAAGGTGAAGGTAACAAGCCTATAGGGGAAAAAAAAAAAAAACCAAGGAGTCATCTCCGAATTCACCAACAAAGAAGACATGGGGTGTGAGGAAAATAGACCAAGAATCAAGTATGTGGTGTAAAGTCCATTAAAGTCTCTCTCATAACACTAAGGATTGTAGAACTATAAAGAATTTAATGATGAAAACCCATGAAGAATCTATTAAACCCAAGATGCAAAATTTTGGAAAACAAGGGGAAGATGGATAAATCATTGAGGTTAACCCATGTGCCACAGTGACCACTACAAAGGTATTTTCTCATGATTATGAAGAGAGATTATTTCATTTAAAAATATAGGTAGGAGGAAAAGTTTTGAATTTTATTGTTGATAGTGGTAGTCAAAACAATTTGATATCTACCAAGATTGTAAAAAGATTGAATCTAAATAAAACATCACACTTGCAACCATATTCTATGGGGTGGGTGAGTCAAGGGTGAGATATTCGAGTAAATAATCAATGTCATCTTTCATATTTCGTAAAACAATTCAAAGATGAGATGATTTGTGATATATCTCCTCGTGATGTGTGTGATATTCTATTAGGGAAGCCATACATGTATCAATGCCATAGGGTGTAAGAGTCTAGGCCAAAAAGTGTAATAATCAAATTGGGTGGAAAGAATACCGAATACCAGAGGTAAGTCTTGCACACTACATCTTTGATTAGTAAAAAATAATGTAGAAAATTAATATCCCAAATTGGTACATTTGTGTTATTTATAATCTATCTTATGGAACAAAAGAAAAATATGTGTGATTCCCATGCTATAGTGTCCATTACAAATAAACAAAAAAGGTAAATGGATCATATTTTCTGAAAATATCTAAATTTGTTTGTGTTACCAACAAGGATGTACCCTCACATTGCCAATTTAGACACTCTATTAATTTGATACCAAGAACCCCATTGCCTAATGAACTAGTATATAGAAGGTCAATTTTAGAAATAATGAGATAAAAAAGGTGATCCAATAATTGATTCAGAAAGGACATATCTTCCCAAGTCTGTCTCCATGTGGTAGCCCAATTGTTCTTGCAAAGAAAAAGGATGGTACATGAAGGCTTTGTATTGATTATAGATCATTGAATTAAATCATAGTGAAAAATACATATCTAATTCCTTGGATAGATGATCTCTTGGACTAGATTAGAAGGGAAAAATTCTTCACTAAAATTGATTTGAAATATGGCTATCATCAAGTACCAATTGATCCAACAGATGTATGGAAGACTACTTATAAATCTAAGGAGGGACTATTCGAATGGTGGGTGATACCTTTTCTAGCAATGTTTGTTCAAGAGTTTTATGTCATGTTTTTGATAAGTATTCAATCCTCTATATAATGGATTTGGATTGTCTTAGTAAGTGAATAATGGGAAAATAGACAATATTGGTTTAAGATTCAGAAGTTACTATTTCCTTCATGAATTGTTTAGTTGATGTAATCAAAGAAGAATTTTAATGAAAGATTGATTTTGGAATACTTGTTGCATTCATAGTTATTTGAAACCAACAAAGGGAGCCCACTTGGGAGGTGGAATATATTTAGGTAGAGTAGATTTATTCTTTGTAATTCCTATTTTCAAGATAGATTTATTGTATTAGTCTTGCAACATTGTTACTATGAAAGTTCTTGCAACACTTGTAGAAAATGATCATGGTGGATGTTTTGAGTTGTTAACTAGTTTAGGTTCATTTTCCAAAGCTTTCTATAGTTATTTATTGTTAGCCCAAGTGTGTTTACTATTTGGTAACAATATTATAGATTCTTTTCATTCATTTTACTTTCCTAGAACATAGGTGTTAAGACTTAAAGGAGCTTAATACACATACTGTGTTGATCCATTTCAAGTCCTATGTCCCTAGGTTGACAATTCTAGTGTATTTCATGATGGAATAGGTAGTCTTTAGAATATATATAGAATCCTTGAGAGAGAAAATGGTATGATTATCTTCATCTATTATGAAACCATACATTTTTGGCATCGTTGCCGAGGATGGTGTCAAACCAGGAACCTTCATGAGTCCTTTATTTTCAAATTAGTTTTTAGCTAAAAGCCAAAAACTTGTGGGCTTGATTAACAAGTCACCAATTCAATTGCATGCATTGAAGAGGAAGACAACAAGATGAATATGGAAGATTTCTTCCACAGGGGTCTTTTAATTTGAACGAAGAAATTTAAGAAGTTGAGTTGCCTTTTGAGGATGCAAGCCCTGATTTTCCTACAGGATCTTCCTCTAGAGAAGAAACCTTGGACACAAGTGGTCTTCAACCTTTTGCTGAAATTTTGGCCAGCTTTCTTGATAGTTTTGGTCTAAATCCACCTATTGCTAACAATCTCATAGCCAATGCTCCTTTTCAGCAGCAATCCCAATATCAAATACCTCTAGTAATGGCACAAAGTATTTTTCCATTTCCTCTCCCGAGCCTCATGACCAATGCTAATCTAAAAAATATACCCATAGCTGGTCTTCCAAAGTTTTATGGCCTTGTAACTAAGGATCTTGATACTTTCTTGTTTGTGTTTGACATACTCTATCATAACTTTGACTAGAACAATGATGCCTGTAAGCTCAAGTTGTTTCTAGCAACACTGAAAGAATCAACCTTACAATGGTTCATGGGCTTAGGAGCCAATGCAACAGGTACTTGGGATGAAACGCAAACTCTATTTTCAAAGAAATACAAAGAGTATTGCAAGGGAAATGATCCAAGAGGAGATGATATCTTTAGAATATCAACAAAGGAGGATGAAACATTGGAATACTATGTTTCATATTTCTTGTATACACTGTAGAAGAACCCCCAGCAAATACTGGTAGAGGATTCACAAAAACTAGTCTTCTTGAGAGGGGTAAATGATAATTGTCTAAAAGCACTAGACCTGATGGTTGGTGGTGATGTATATCAATCCTGTTGGGATGAGCTCAAGAAAATCTATCTTAATTACTCAAGGTCAACTATGAAGAAAGGCAGAGGATACCAGTCCACAGCTGCTAAAGGGATTGGTCAGGGTATTTCAAAGCTCGAGATATCTAATCTACTCTTAGATTTCAAGCACGACATCATAAATGATGTTGCTACACATCTTAACATAATGACTGCAAAGATGAAGCATGCAAAGGCTGAGGTGCAGTTAGCTAAGTACTATCCACACTGCCGGAAGTAGAAGAATGATTGCCAATGCAAATTGGTTGCTAGTGTGGAGAACCAACATCTTCCAACTGAGTACCTCAAGATAGAAGAAGAGGATGATCAAATATTCTTCATTGCTTAATGCCATCCATGGGCCCCACATCAAGGTATGCATCGAGACCCTTTACAAAATTCAAATCCATATGGTAATCAATAGAAAAACTATAGTGTCCAAGGTCCTCCACAATATAGTCAACCTAATTGGAATAGTGCTTGGCAAAATAATCCGCAACAACCTTAATGGCCATAGTTCCCAAACCAATGGCAACCACCCCAGGGGAATTAGCAGTCTACAAACCAATGGAGAGGACCTCAACAATGGCCTAACAATGTTGGATACCCACCTTCACCACCTCTAGCAAATACGCCTGCACTACTACCACCACCTGTAAGTTCTGGACCTCAAAAGTAGACTTAGTTGATTGCACAACCTCAGCCAAATTCAAATAACCAATAGCCACAACAACCCATGTATTATGTTGATGGTCAGCAATATCCTACTTATGCTCTAAATGTTGCAGATATACATTTGAGATCTGGTACAACCCTACCATCGCCTGAATAGCTTCTCATAACTAAAATACCAGATACTCCTGTAGCATCAGTACCAAGAACTTCTTTGCCACAAATGGTTGACCCAACCAATGTAACTAGCTCAACTCAAGCTCAAATATTACTTGAACCTCCTTTTCCATAAAAGCTCATACAAAGTAAACTTGCACAAACAGAGGAACAATCCTTTGACATCATTGATCAGCTAAAGAACATACACGTCTAGATTCCTTTGTTCCAAGCTATTAAAGATGTTCCTATTTATGACAAAGCCGTCAGAAAAGCCTATTTGGAAAAGCCTGGGAGGAAGAAAAAGGACCCAACCATAGTCCATCTTATAGGACAATTGGTTAATATTATGTTAGGAATATTCGTTATTCCTAAATATTTTGATCTAGGAAGTCTAGTTGTGAATGTGATTAATAATGGTCAGTTTGTTAAAAATGCCTTGATTGATCTTGTTGCTGCTATAAATATTATGACCATGGATACTATAAAAAAGTTGAATATAGAAGGATTAGGGCTACCCCAACAATTCTACAACTTGTAGATAGTTCTACTGTCACTCCTGATGGGATGATAGAAGACATAGTAGTAACACTAAACTCTCTAGAGTACCCTGTAGATTTCATGATTTTGTCTCAAAAGTCAACTTAGTTAGTTACCCTATCATTTTAGGATGATCATGGTTAGCTACAACTAATGCGAATATAAGTTGTATGTTAAGGAGTATGACCATATCAAATGGATAGGTAACAAAGAAATTTGTCTTGTATCCTCCAGCACAACCCTAACTAGATTTAAGCACACTTGTATGGAAAAATTTAGGGGATTGAGAGGAAGAGTTAAACTCTATAGCACGACTTATGATGCTACATAGATAGTCTTTTCTAAAGCTGTAGGAGAAGGATTCAGTAATTCAGAGTATTCTTTGTAATGCCCCACCCAGAGACCCTTGGAACAAGGATTCAAAACAAGCCAAGAGATATTGTTTTTTAAAATTATTAATGCACATGACAACTTCATATAGGGATCACAAAGATCGCAACAAAAGACTTCACCAGCAATCCAAGCAAACAACAAATCTCCAAACGCCACTACCAAACATAATTTACAAACCACAGAATGACACAAACAAATAAAAATTTGATAACATACTAAATTCGAAGTGCAATCCAAAGGTATTAAAGAAGATCATAAAGGGTATCCAAAACACCTTAGAAAAACTTTTGAACAAACAAAAAAGTGCTCGCTGTCTGCCCAAATAGGTTTTTCCAAAACCCAAGTAATAATTTAAATCAACACATCAAGATACTTTCCAATATTGTATGACCTTTCTAAAGAGGGCATGTGATACAATTAGGGTTTAGGTGACACTTCTCAAGAAGGTGTGTGATACCTTACCAGTATTGTATGATTTTTCTCCAAGAGGCGTGCAATACAACAAAGTATTGCATGATAGAGTTGACAAGGGCATGCGATACTTTCTAGTATCACATGATTCTTCTCCTTTGGATGTGCAATACTTTAAAGTATCACCCAATGCTAATGCACTATTTCCCAGAGAAGAATTAATCTAAGGACTAAAACAAGGGATAAAATAGGAAATAAAACCTCCACACTGGAGAGTATTGGATCCACAAAGATTGAGGAGCGAACACTCAAGTGCATAAACAATAAGATGTCATGAACAAGAAAGAGGAACATCTATCCATCTAAACCATAGCAATAAAAAGGACATATTGAAAGAAACATTGTAGTGTACAGAAGCAACATCATAATGTACAAAAATAACATCGCAATAACTAAATAACCAAACTAAGTATGCGGTTCGTCCCAACCATTAATAACGACATAAGACCATTATGGATCCTAGCCATCCCCCATGCATAACATCCCAAACTACCAACCAAATCATCAGTGTTATCTTATGAGGACATCACTAATAAAATGTGCTACAACATAAGATTAAGGAAATCTAACATGCTAAAAGTAAAGCATTAGATAATCCAATAAATCAACCACATCATTTATTATATGCTAAACATCATACGAATAGGAAATCTAACATGCTAAATCAATAAGCAATAGATGCACCAACGAAACAATTCACATCATCTAATCATATGCTAAACATCATAATATGGAAATGCATCAAATAAACTAGCATCATCTAAATATGATATCCAAGCATTCCAATGAAAGCATAAATCACAAGAAAGCATACTCCAGAACTCGAAGCACGAAGTGAAAAAATCTAGCAACGGTCACACTAGGACAAAAGATCGTCTCTATACATTGGTCCCCAACAATGGTATGGGTAGCTATGCCTACCAACCATGTGGAATCCGTAGGTCCACACCTGACATGTTGATGGAGATAATGATCCAACCATAACACACAAAAAGCACAACATCCATGGCTACCACTCATGCCAGACAGTATGATGACTAAAACCAAGAACATAGAAAATGCATAAACTACAGGTCCTGGTCAAACACTCAATGGGCTACTAAGTAGGGGCTGACATCATGGAGAGTCACTTGGCATCGACAAGCCCAAGCTAGTATTGGCAGCTCAGACTTCCTAATAGAAGGAGCACATCCTGAACCCTTTTATCATCTTAAGTTTTATTACCACTCACACATTTTATTTAGTTATTACTTAATTAAAACTTCCTCTGCCAACCTATGGTGCCATGATCGCTAGGCTGTGAGATAGAAGCCCCCTCGATATGCTACCCTACCCTACCCATGCTCATCCAATGATGAATGCCTGTAGGCATGCATACTCCCATCCTAAGCCCAGATGATCATAACTTCTAGCAAGTCCATAGAAGATCAAGCCTCGCAAGTCACCTGACAAATGTATGTGCACGTACTTGTGTGTGGTGCATCACCATCATGAAGATCATAACACAAGGACAGGATAAGAACACAAGAAAAATATCACTCAACCAAAAAAAAACTCACGAGGATAGATTCTACATGAATCCCAATAAACAATAAAACCATACATCATGAAATCACTCAATCGGCCTCAATCTGGGAGTATGAATTCTACACAAATCCCAATGATGCAATAAGAGCAAACATCATGAACTTGCTCAATCAGCCTCAATCTAGGAGTATGGATTCTACATGAATCCTAGTGTCCACGAAACAATAACAAAGGTCCAAAGGAAACCATAACACTAGGTATAAAATCACTCAACTGAACACAAAGTTAGGAGGACAGATGTAGCATACATCCCAATGCAAACATAAAAGTGCAATGATGGTCTAATTGACATCCAAACAGATGGTCTAGGTCTATGACCAAACTCATGCCAAGAAAACTTGAGAAAATTGGGCAGCACACAAAATGAGGTAAAAACCCCAAAAACTGAAAAACTTTGAAATTAGAACCCATTTGGTCTTTGGGCACATAAACCCTGAAAATCTAATAAAATTTGGGTTTGGAGACCCTATGCAAAAATGACTAGCATAACGATGTGAAACCCAAAACCCTCATCCCGAAAATAGGGAAAATATTCATACCCAACCAACTGGGCAGAACCAACAAACAAAAATGGAGGGGAACACTAGTTCTCTGCCTCCTAACAAATAACTACCAAAAATAGAAGCTAAAATGGAGCAGAAATAATAAAATGGGAGAGCCCTACCTCATAGCCAAAAGGGGAAAAATGGGAATTTGAACCATAAAATAAAAGCCCCACAGAAGTAGCTAGAAATTGCAACAATCCAAGGTCTCCCCGAGCTGGATCCAACGAGCTCAACCTCATGATAATCCCATGCCCATAGCTCCCACAACGAATAGAATAGTCAATCCTCATGAAGAAGATTTTGGGTTTTACTCTCAAACTTTGTAATTCAAAAGTAAGAAGTGAGGAATTAAATTCCTTTCACAATACTTATTCACTTTTCAAGTGAATAATCAATTAGGGAAAATAACTAGTCAACCTAGTTAAACCCTGAATTGACCCAAACAAAAAAAAGCTATTCCTAGAAATAGGATTTCTTCTATAGAAAAGCTGCTAGAAATTAAAATAAAATAAAATAAAGCCCAAAAACCCCAAAATCATAGAATTTCCTTAACAACTTTCATGACTATGCGAGCCTCTAAATGCATAGACATGCTTACTAGTCTAATCACATAATGCAAATGCGTTCAGATTTAATAATCACCGAAAGGTTTAATTAAACAATTAAAATAAGGATACGTCAACCATACAAGGACAACATTTGTAAAATATCCATGACCGAATCAACTCCATGCGCCATTGCTAGGGATATAAATCCTGCACACTAAACAACACAATCAAGTGCAATTGCATATAATAACATAGCCGAAGCAATACAAGTATTAAATAACTAATTTACCCATTTATTCAATTATACCAAAATAGTCCATTTATATCACTCACATTCACATATAGCATAATGAAGCAAGAATGAAGTAAATAACCATAACATTAAATCCATCACATAACATAATCAAAAATATGTCCAAATACCAGATAACTAGATATCATCATAAAACACATTGTCATCTCAAAATGGCATCATCATGCAATATGATCAACTGAACAACATAGTAGTCTAACATATATGATACTGAAATCAAGTATAATATCTAACCCTTAGGTCATCTCAAACGTAAAACATAACATGAGTTCAAATATCTCTCAGATCAACATACAACAACGTAAATATCTGCAACACAAAACCAATGAATCCAAAATGGACAATCCATTTCTAATTATTTGAGAAATAAATAATAGTTGTTTAAACAACAACAAGAAGGACACTTACAAAACATAAGAGAACACAATCATAAAGATGACTAATCACTGCTACAGGAACCTAGTCCAGTGTAGCACAATAATAGTACAAAGTGCAATCTTTGCACACATCTCAAGGTAATCATGAAATAACATCATGATACCACATCAATATTGGTAACCACTGGCACAAACCTTAGTGAACCATAAATCACATCATAATCTTAGAAATCAACCAAAGCATAATCAAAGCAACTGATACTGAACATAAATCTAATCACCTCAATGGTGTAGACCACTTATGGTCACAATCATGATCCCTTCTCAAGGAGAGATCAACAAGGTTACATCCATTAGGATGACTTACAAAAGTCAAATGGGAGAGGCACTACATTCTTAATAATACTTGTGTGATAGAAAAGGATGTATCTGACAATTCTATGTTGGAACTAACTACATATGAAGAATGTAATGAGAATTGTTTTCTACACAAGAAGCGAGCCATTATCCATCAACTTTTACCATGTGAACTAGATATAAGTCCAATATCTAAAGCTACTATAGTTGATATAACAACTACTATTGAGTTTTCAAAAGGTCATAATCTCCATGTCACTAACAAACTGCCTCTCAAACAGATGAAATAGTTAACAAAGCTTCTTCAAAAACATGAAAAGGCTTTTGCATGGAACTATGGGGATATGAAAGGGTTAAGTCCTACATTATGCATTCGTAGAATATATATCAATGAAGGGTGCCTGCCACTCCATTCATCCTAGAGGAGGATTAATCTAGCACTTAGACAAATAGTTAAAACTGAACTAGAAAAGTGGCTTGATGCTAGTTTTATATACCCTATATCTGATAGTAGATGGGTCTCACCTCTAGTTATAGTACCTAAAAAGGGAGGTAAATGGAAATTTTTTCTAGATTACATAGAATTGAATAAGGAAACTAGGAAGGATCACTTTCCTTTACCCTTTATTGATCAAGTTCTAGACACTCTAGCTGGTAAGAAATATTTTTCTTTTCTTGATGGGTATAGTAGTTATAATCAAATAAGTATAACTCCAAAAGATCAAGATAAAACCACATTTACATGCCCATGAGGTACTTTTTCATATTCTATCTTTCCATTTGGCTTGTGCAATGCTCCCACAACATTTCAAAGAGCTATAATCAACATTTTTGCTGATATATTGCATGACTGCATGGAAATATACATGGATGATTTCACAGCGTTTGGAGTCAGGAAGCCTTGATGAATCTTGAAAGCATTCTTGTTCGATGCAAAGAACATAATCTATCACTCAATAGTAAGAAATGTTTCATGCTCATGTAGGAAGGAGTGGTGCTTGGTAATTTTATATTAGTTGCAGGGATACAAGTGGACCCGACTAAGATAGAGGTAATTCTAACATTTCCCATACCTACAAAACCAAAGGATGTAAGATCTTTTTTACTCATGCTAGCTATTATAGGCATTTCATAAAAGATTTCAATAAAATAGATAGTCCTTTGTATACAGTATTGACTAAAGAAATTGACTTCATTGGGACACTTGCATGTAATCAAGCCTTCCTGTAGCTTTAGAAACTCCTCACCACAACACTAGTTCTGAAGGGACAATATTCTTCAATTCCATTTCATATCCATATTGATGCATCAAACTATGTTTAAGTGTTGTATTAGGAAAAAAGCCTGCTAATCTTGAAAATGCAATCTACTATATTAGTAAAAGCCCTTATGGTCCTGAACTAAACTACACAATAACTGAGAAAGAACTTTTACCTGTAGTTTATGCATTGAACAAATTCAGACATTATGTAACTAGATATCCTTTTTTTTTCATACTGACCACTTAGCTATAAAGCACTTAATGAACAAACTTGTTGTAACTGGTAGATTGGCAAGATGGCTCTTGTTGTTGCATGAGTTTGATATTACCATTGTTGATAAGCCAAGAAAGTGCAATGTAGTTGCCGATTATTTGTCCAAACTACACATTGTTGATGAAGATCCGACTCCAATTGAAGATACCTTTCCAGATGAGCATTTGTTCCACATAGCAACTCATACACCATGGTATGCAAACATAGAAAACTGTCTTGTTGCAAATAGAATGCCCCCACACTTCTCTCACAAACACATGAGGAAGCTAGTAGAGAAAATTTTTCATTATTCATGGATAGATAACAATCTCTTCTATACTGGACCAAATTAGATCATGAGGAGATGTGTCAGGGAGGATGAGATATATGACATACTACATGCCTGTCATGACGAACCATGTGGAGGCCATTTTGCAAGAAAAAGAACAACATTAAAGGTACTTACAACTAGGTATTATTGGCCAATATTACATAGGGATGCAGAAAATTATACAACCACGTGTGGAAAATGCTAGAGGATGGGCCGACCAACCAAATCAGATGAGATCCCACTCAATCCATAGATTGTTGTAACACCCTTTAACAAGTGGGGTATGGACTTCATTGGTTCAATTGACCCACCATCAAAATGGAAAATCCTACATCTTAGTATGCATAGATTATTTAACTAAATGGGTGGAAGTCAAGGCAATGAAAAATGAAAGAGATGAGAAAGTAGCTAAATTCTTATATGAGAAAATATTCACATGCTATGGAGTTCCTAGACAATTTGTCATAGATCAAGGAGCCTAGTTCACATAATACTTGATCATTGAACTTATGAAAGAATACAACATAAGACACCAAAAATCTAGTCCTTATCACCCTTAGGAAAATGGGCAAGTAGAGGTCACCAACAAAGAAATTGAGGCCATTCTAACCAAGATAATGCAAATACATAGGAAGGATTGGAGCAACAGGTTAATTGAAGCTGTTTGAGCATACTGAACTACATGGGAGAAAACAACTGGAATCACTCCATTTGAAATTTTGTATGGCAAAGAAGTAATGTTTCCTATTGAATTTTAACATAAAACACTACACACTGCTTTGGAATTGAACATCAATCTTCCTGTAGCACAAGAAGAGAGACTTCTCCACTTGAACTCATTGGATGAAATGAGAAAGACAACTTTGGAAAGAACATAGATTATTTAGCAATAGTAAAAGATGTGGCATGACACACATATCAATAATAAAAAATTCCAAGTGGGATATTGGGCTCTCCTATACAATTCTCATTTCAAAGAGAATCCAGGAAAGTTGCAAAGTTGGTGGCTAGGCCTTATGAAATTCAGTATGTATTCGACAATGGAGTAGTCCATCTGACAACCATTGATCTTGTCCAGTTCAAATTTCTTCTAAATGACCATAAGTTGTTCCTCTATCATAAACCACAAACTAAAGATGAGTTCCTGTAGCAGTTCCAACCAAATAATTTACCAACTCCTATGGACATAGTTCTTGCAGCAGAGGGCGCAAACCTTCTTCCTGCAACCATACCATGAAAAACCTTCAACAAGCACTAATAATAAAACCTCATTTAATCTGAGGTTCATTCTTTCATTCATTTCTTTTTATTCATATCAACTCATCTCATTTCTTTATCTATCATCCACTCACACTCCATGTCACCCACAAATTCTATTTTTATTGTTTTCAATATAACATATCGTCAACACCTTTTCTGCAGTTACGAGACTTCCCCACCTCATCAATTTGCATGCGAAAGTATGCTTAAAATTTTTCAAGTACAACATTTTTACTCTTTAATCATTTTTAGCTCATAGGTTTTGATATTTATATATAATGCTACATTAAATGTATCATATAAGCCTTAAGCCAATTTCTCATTCCTATGCCAAAATTTTTAAGTGTGGACAATTGTCAAAATTTAGTGGGGGACCAAGAAAGTGTATTAATTTCAAAATGTCATCTCCACATCACCCTAGTCATGTCCATGTTATAGGTTATACTTTGGTGGTGGTCTGATTTTAATTTTAAAATCTTTTTGTATTTTTCGTACCTTTTCATTGCGATTTTGGGAAAGATCTCCTGTGTTTGACATGACTGAAAATGATTATGATTTATTATGAGAAAAATTCCAATTAAACCTTGATGTCCTTCAAAATTAATTGCATCATTATTTTACATGCCAAACATAATGGAGTCTTGTTAAGAGAAGGTGGTATTGATATTTCTTAGAAAGATCAATTTGAAATTATGAGAAGAAGGTATTTATAGAAGTGTTAAAGAGGTAAAATGTATCAGGTTGGTGAGAATAGAGAAATTTGAGGTGGCATTTTGAAGATGGGAGGACAGTTGCTGAGATATGAGCCGATTGTTCATAGTATTCTACTTGTGGACGTGGAAGCAATCCAATGATTTAATGTTTGTGGATGGCTTGGCTACTTCCTACAATTAACAAAGCTCAATGAAGAAGTAGTAATGCAGTTTATGAGGACAATTGATGAAGGGGAAGCCACAATATGGAGATTAATAGTAATTGCTACTGAGGAGCAGATAGCAGAAGTCACAGGGCTAATAGCTAATGGGGAGCATTATCCAAATAAGCATGATGCCAGGTTGTCACAGGCGCAATTCTCTCGGTTGCATGACCCTCTACTAGAAATTACAAAGAAAGGAAGTATAATGCATGAGGACAAGAATTTGAATAGTGGTGGGTAGATAATGAGGCATATTAATGTCTTAATTTTGATATAGTTTTCATAGTTTGGACTTAGTCTTTGTGTTTTGTCAAAAACATTTCCAAAAAAATTGTGTAAATATCTTGTAAAATTATGCTAGAGATAGCTAGAACTTACTAAATCTATGGGTAGTATGTATGACATAATTTGCATAATATTATACATTGAATGTAGTATTTCATATAAATATCTTAAGCTATGCTCTAATATTTGAAGTAGAGTAGGAATTTTATCTTGCATATATGTTCCAGATGTTTCTAACTTTCAGGAAAATAAAGAGCGATGCAAAGGGTGGTGATTATTGCATTAAAGGAAGAGGATGATGGAGATCAATCATGGCATGGAAAGTGCAGTTTAGTTCCTATGGATAAGTCGTGCCTACAGAGGAGTTACTGCTCCAGAAAATCTAGGAGACACAACTTCCTATATTTCCTGCAAGTTGTTATTCTGTTGCTTAGTAATAAATGTACTATGTCATAGTTGATCTTCTACCTTCTTTTCTAGCAATGTTTGTTCAAGAATTTTATGTTATGTTTTAATAAGTATTCAATCCTCTATATAATGGATTTGGATTGTCTTAATAAGAAAATAATGGGAAAATAGACAATGTTGGTTTAAGATTCAGAAGTTACTCTTTTCTTCATGAATTATTTAGTTGATGTAATCAATGAAAGATTTTAATGAAAGATTGATTTTGGAATACTTGTTGCATTCATAGTTATTTGAAACCAACCAAGGGGGCCCACTTGAGAGGTGGAATAGATTTAGATAGAGTAGATTCATTCTTTGTAATTTCCTATTTTTAACATAGATTTATTATATTAGTCTTATAGCATTGTTACTGTGAAAGTTCCTACAACACTTGCAAAACATGATCATGGTGGATGTTTTGAGTTGTTAACTAGTTTAGGTTCATTTTCCAAAGCTTTCTACAGTTATCTGTTGCTAGCCCAAGTGTGTTTACTATATTTTAATAGTAGTATAGATTATTTTCATGCATTTTACTTTTCTACAGCATAGGTGTTAAGACTCTTAAAGGAACTTAGTCCACATAATGTGCTGAACCATTTCAAGTCCTATGTATGTCCTTGGGTTGACAATTCAAGTGTATTTCATGATGGAATAGGTAGTCTTCAGAATAGATATAGTATCCTTGAGAGAGACAATGACATGATTATCTTCATCTATTATGAAACTGACATACACTATTTTTCTCTCTTCGTAATTTACAACAGTCTTTTGAAATACAAACTGATGCATCAGAAGATGCCCTTGGAGCAATCCTCATGCAACATGGACATCCAATTGCCTACCATAGTGAGACTTTTTTTGATATAGTACGTAGGTATCCCACATATGATAAAAAGTTATATTTCATTGTTCAAGCTTGCAAGAAATGGAAACATTATATATTGGCAAAGGAGACTATTATCCACACAGATCACAAACCCCTTCAATTTTTGCAAACACAAGGTAAATTACAAAATGATAGGCACCAAAGGTGGTCATCCAACTTATCTTCAATAGTTTTATCTTAATATTCATCTTAAGAAAAGAATCACCAATAAGGTAACAAATTGTTTGAGTAGGCTTCCAGTTGCAAGAATAAGTATGGTATTAGAATCACATGGTCACCAAACATAAAATTAGGCCCACTCGTATGGACATGATAATGAATTTTCTAACATTTATACTCAACTTGTGGAAGGTAAACACATGAATGATAATTACTTGTAAGATGGAACACTTCTCCACCTTGGCCAAATCTATTTTCTTGAGGCAGAACGTAAGAATTTAATATGGGAGGCTCACTATAGTAAGGTTATTGATTATTTTGGAATAGGTAAGACTACTTCTATACTCAAATATTTTTACTCGCTAAAAATGAAAAATGATGCGATAGAATATATTCAAGCATGTACAATGTGTGTCATTACACATCCTACAAATTGTTTATATTTACCACTTCCTATTTGAGATAATCCTTGGTATTCAATTTCTATGGTATTTATGTTCAGTCTTCCTACCACTAAACATGGGCATGATTGTGTATATGTTGTAGGAGATAGATTTTCAAAAATGGAAAAATTTGTGGCCTATAGAATGGAAATCTTTGCAGAAGAAACTAGAAAACTCTTTTTTAAGAATGTTTGGGTTCATTTTGGACTACCAAAGCATCATTCTAGATACAGATAGTCAATTTCTTAGCAAACTTTGATATTCATTATGGGAAATGATGGACACAAAAATAACAAAGTCCATTGAATTTCATCCTAATATAGATGGTCAAATAGAGGTAGTCAATCAAATGATTATTCAAATCCTACATATGTATCACTCTAATCATCCTTGTACATGGGATGGGTGCCTTCCATATGTACAACATAGCTACAACAGGGCAATACATAGTTCAACTGGCCATAGCCCATTTGAAGTTTGTCTGGGATAGAAACCTTTAGTACCAATAAATCTTTCTATATCAGTTATGCAACCTAACTTGGTATCTTTAGTACCAATAAATGTTTCTATATCAGTTATGCAACCTTACTTGGTACCATGCTTGGATAAGGAGAAGGATAAAGAAATAAAGTTCATTGACAAAATTCATCATTTATAGTAGCAAGTTCATTAAATTTTGGAATAGAACACTAAGAATTATAAATAGATGATTGATGAGCATCAAACTCCTTATAATTTTTAGGTCGGGGATAAGGTATGGTTGCATTTCTAGAAGAAACAATTGCAAGGCCCTCATAGGAAGCTTCATCCTCTTCACTATGGTCCATATAAGATCATCAAGAAAGTTGGTGAAAATGCATTTGAACTCAATGTGCCTCAATTTTTTGGTGTTCATCTAGTCTTTAATGTGGAACTGTTGAAACAATATTTCCCTCCTTTACTAGACATTACAGATGTTGTTGAGGAAATCAGCCATATAGAGTTGAATATAGAAGTTGTTAATCCCCTTCAAAGTGATCAAATTGTGGAATAATTTGAGGAACTAGATAATCTATTTGTACTGGGTGGTAAAAGAAGGATAATTTGTTCAACAAGAAAAGTGACTTACACTTGAACATATCTAGCTTCATTTTCCACATCTATTATAAAATATGGATGAAATGGGGCCCATTTCATCTCATGGGGGAAAGGATGATTAAAATATAATCCAAGAAGATGTAGAGTATGTTGGCACAAGAAGAAATGGAAAAATACTAAATTTTTTTTTTTGATATTTTAGTAGTTCACATTTTTGGAAGCCATTAGGGCATTTTTGGCTTTAACAATGCACATTTATGGGCTTCGACAATGCCAAGAGGTGTAGTTCTATGCTAAAACATTTGAGCATTGAATGTAGAACTTTTGAAGATCCTTCTAGAAAATTTGAGAGTTTGTGATTTCGAATTACAAGGAGAAAGTTATGACTTCTACAAGTAGACATAATTTTTAATATAGATTTTTGTAGTATTTAGAGTTTATTTTGTTATTAATTAACTTGTGGAATTTTTATTTTCATTTCCAAGGGATAGTTGTGACCCTTGGAATCCATTAGATTTTTATAAACTCTATTTTTGAATTCAATGGATCACTTTTTGGCTTGCAAAAATATATTACATTGCATTTCAATTATTTTCAATTAAATCACAATACCACAGGTTTTACACTAGGTATTGTAGTCTAAATTCTTAATTCAAAATATGCATCTAGTTGGCTCAACCCTTAACACTGTTATCTACTACATAACTAATAATGTTACTATCTTACATTGTTTCATTATAAGAAATAAGGGATAGGTCTTTCCTCTCTATAGGGCCTCCAACATGTATTTTTGAAACCCTCAGATTGTCTTGGAAATCAATTTTGTGTGTGTGTGTGTGTGTGTGTGTGTGTGTGTGTGTGTGTGTGTGTGTGTGTTATTCCTATTGACACAAAAGCTTGCACCCTATCCTAAGGGAATACTTCTTAGGCAGCCTCTTGTATCATGGAAACAATCTCAAAAGTGTGGGACTTTGCAAACGACTTCCTTTACTATCAAGATGCACCTAATTGGTTCTTAAGAGGAAAAGGGAGAAGGAATGCATAAAATAAAATATACCTAATATAATCTAGATGAGGTGATACACCAAATAGTATGTGGGTCTACTTCTTTCCCAATGAATGCACTAAAACTTAATAGATTTCTCAAAATATACCATTATCTACACTTTTTCAATCTCAATATCCTAGATAAGCCAAAAGATAACACAATAAAAGAAGGAATACAATGGATTCACTTGATTTGATCAGTCACCAAGTATGAACATGATCATATGATATTTCAACTATCAAAATACATTAAGTAAGAAAGGCCACAAGAATGCACACACACTTAGCTGACAAAAAATGGATACAACAGAGAAGATCTATATTGACCATAGAGAAAATTGTAGAAGAGCTCTGAAAATCAGAGAAGAGAGAACCCTTGAGAAGACAACAAAACTTGCTTTTATAGTTCAATCATAACTCCTGATTGCTTCACAATTTCATTCATGCATTAAAGACTATCAAAAGGCTATTAGACAAGATCTAGATGATAGATTTGATTTGGTACACCTTTAGAGGGATGAAAATCATCAAAACCCCGATTGGAAGAAACCTTGAAATGATATAAACAGTGCCATTTAATGCATAAGCAGGAAAATGGATAACCCAAACAGTGGAGAGATGTCTTTTATGTCATTTCTAGTCCTACATTCATTCAGGGGTGGTTGAAATTGACCATGAAGATCAGATCATATAGGAAAACCATCTTCTTTTCCTTCTAGCTCAGGAAATCATTGAAGATCAGCAGTCAACCAAGTCAAGCAACCAAAGTGGGCCACGTGGACTAATGGCATTATTTCTTTCCACCACCTCATGAATTCTTTGAGTGTTTGATTAACTTATCACAGTTGTAACTTCGCCACCTTTCTACTTCTATTAACTGCTTGCCTTGCAAAATAACGAACAACTTCAAATTAACTTGCAATCACTGCTTCATAGCTTAACTCTGGTATTTTCTTCTAACCACAGTGACTTGGTAATAATTAGAAAACCTTGGGTCATAGCTCTGCAACCTAAAAGGGATATAACATAAAAAATCTTGTGAAACCATGACCACCCTTTTCAAACTGTTGATCACTCAATCGTAGCATAAAAATTTTGTGACCCTGCAACTACATGAAGACTTAACTTCCATGGCTAACTACTTGACTTCGACCTGGGCCCATAAGGACATATGTCTGCAAGGCACTTGCCCACTTTGTCTAAAATCCTTGCAACTTCAAACTATGGAAAAGCATCGATCGTCAATCTCCACAAGATCAACGATCATGAAAAACACTAGTTATTGTGGCACCCACCTTTAAAAATTTCAGGCCCATTGAACATTTAGCATCCATCTCTGTAGACACATAAAAATGCTACAAATAGAAACCCCACCCTATGCCAACTCATCTAACATCTTGTCCACCTTGCCTACAACCCACAAAATAGGACCCATAATCCATGTGGCAACAAGGCACTTTCCTGCATTCCTTAAAAACCTTGCATCTTTACAAAGTAGGGAAGCACCAAGTGTAGATCATCTTCAATCTGATGGTGAATGGAAACTATAATCACTTTACTGCCCATGTCAATACTTCAACCAATGAGATGTTTTTGTTCTGCCAATGTGCCCTAACATGTCTTTGAGTTGTTCTAACAAGCTCAACTTTACGATCCACAAGGGAGATGACATCACAAAATCCACATGGCAACAAGGCACTTATCTGCATTCGTTAAAAACCTTACTTCTTGATAAAATAGAAAAATGTCCACCATTGATCAACTTTGATATGACGATGGACAAAAAAACTGAAGAAACACTGGCCCATGATGTGAAGCATGAATCAGAACTTGCCAACTAGACCGTTGTCTAACAACTCTTCCAGTCGCAAAGAAAAGAAGGCCTGCCCTAGCTATGTGGCACATTGTCACTTCCCCACATTTTTAACTTTCTTGCATCTTCAGAAAGTGGGGAAGCATCGATTGTTGATCTATCTGAGCCCGAACGACTAGGAAAGTACAAGCCCACAAGAATATTAAAACATGAAACTTAACCTTGGGACTTAGGATATAATGCATATAACCAAGGTTTTAAAATAGTATTTTTATGTGCCCCAATATTTGAATATTCAAATAATGAATGTTAACTGGGTTTGAATTTAAATCTTTTAGTTTTTGCGGGAGGGCAAAAATAGATAACAATTCCTAAATGATTTGAAGTATTATTGTATGTAATGGTTGCTTTAATTAATTGTCTAATTACCCTCCATAATCCAAGCCAAGCTCTTGGTGATTGTCTGAGACATATTTTCTTGTGATCTCTTTAAGAAAATTCCTTCAAGATCTTATCCAAATGGGAATTCTCTCTGATAGGGTAGGCAAACTATTTGACAAAATGCCTCAAAGAAGTTATACTAGAAAAGTAACCTCCACAGAACCGGTCTGAATGGGTATGCATCTAAACCAAAGTTGATTAATTGTCCTTTCTTTCTAAATAGACTTTCTCATGGGGTCACACGAGCTTTGAATTGAGGTTCCTTCCATTGTGGTCTTTGATACATTTTCTTCTAGACCCTTTACACTCTATTTTGGAACCCTTATTTTGGTCATTGCAATTAGACCAATCATTTTTTAAAATGATATCAATCATTAAATGTTAGACAAAAGAATTTGGACCCATCTTACTTTATAGGTTATTCCCAAACACCCCTTGTAGATGAAAGGTGAATAGATTCAAGAATAGGGTTGATAGATAGAAGAGGATTCTACTCCATAAGGCAAAATGTCATTCACCTATCAAATCTTATAATTAATATATTATATCATGAACATTGATTTTATATGGCAAATGATAACATTTAATTCTATATCATTAATTCTAAAACTACATACATCTAACTCCTTATTTAATTTCTAAATTATTATTAAAATTATTCAACCCTACCTTAATGAAATCTAAAATAACTATGTACTTGTTGGGATTTTATTCCCTTATATTTTGTGATGGGAAGTCAATATAACTATTGACAATGTTTCTAAAACATGAATGCCAGAGCTATAAGAATGATGTGGAATACATTAAACTACTTGATTGCATGAAATGTCATTTAAAATAACATGGTAGAAGTGATGTATATTACATCAAGATGCAGCTAGACTGAATGATACCTTAACTAAAGCATTACTGATAATTAAACATAATATATGATTTGAAGAAGATTAGCATATAGTTTATAATGTCAAAGATCAAAAATTGTGTACTCATGAGGAGATTCTATCTTTTTTCAAAATAATATCACTATACATCATCTCATTGTGATAAGCCAAACAAGCACTATCATTAGTTTAATTAGTGGGTTTAGGACTATCTTAAATGAGCTCATTATCATCTTAAATACAATGAGATTGTGAATGAAACTTTTATAAGGAAGTTAGGATGATTATAACAGGTTCTTGCTTGCACCATCATGGTCTTTTGGTTTTTGTCAGTTAGCTTCTTCATATACTATGTGTAAACTTGAAGTTTGATGATTACGAAGATGTTTTTAAATCTAGGGATTCATAAAAACTAATGCACAAATAATTCATAGAAATTGATGCACAACTTTATCAGAAATAAATAAATAAAATTAGAGCCTAGCTTGAAAGGAAAGTAGTGTTATGGAGAAAGTTGTGGTATATAGAGAGTGCATGAAGAATCATGCTACAGGTTTAGGAATGCATGCTACTGATGGTTGTAGGGATGTTAACGTGTAAGGGGGTCATACAGATCTAGATATTGAAAAGAAATGTTGCTTTAAACAAATAACATCTTATCAAACCAAGACCCTATACCTCCATTGCTTCTGCTTCTTCTTCTTTATCATAAGAATCATTATATGAAATTTAAAAACTTAAAAATCTTTAATGATTTTCATTGCTTGCAGGTAGTTATAAGACTACCCCTATTGTACTTAAACAATTAAATCTATATTTAAATGTAAGCAATTGATTTGATGGAGAATGTACAGTCATATTTTGAAATGTACACGCACGAAAGATTCATATCAAATAATTAAAGTGCATTAAAATTTCTCTAAAAAATATTCACTCTAACTCTGTTGTTATGTTGAAGCAACCCCTCGTGTAAAGATTGCGCCTGCAAAACCAATGCCACATCAATAATCTCCATAAAATGTGGAAAATTCAACAAGAGTCAAAGTCCTTTGAATATTGACTAGTCAACATTAGTTGATTAACTATCATTAACTTTAACTAAAATGATACATATACATATATGCTCAAGTTTAAAAGAAACCATAATTTCGTTACCAGATTTCCAATGCCAAATACCAGATACTAGTTAGTCTAACTATTGACGACCAAGTTGAAATGAGCTCCAAAACCTATCTAAGAACAAGGGAAAGAATATTGTAGGAGTGATTTACCACCCTACCACGAAGCTATTAAGCTTCCTCAGAACCTTTCCTGACATGAAAGATACCCAACCCGACAACGAGATAGTCTAAACAAGTAAAAATCAGAGTAGTAATGGAATCATGCTACACTAATAATGTCAAGAACATTAATCGGTCAACAAGATAACAAAACAACATTTTCTTAGTTATCACTTTAGTATCATAGACCTTCTATCATCATTTATAATAAGTAAAAACATGACATGGTTTATCCAACATTGAGTTCCATAAACCCATCAACATATGAGAATAAAACCGTAAAGTCCATTAATCATGGATCAATTTATTACATCATCTTAGCTCATCTCTAGCAAGAAGTTTAGTCCAACTTTCAAAAGGGCATACAATTACTACCATCAATTCTCTATTGACACATGTTATAAATACACATATATTAAGCCAATCACATAGCTAACAATGAAACTCTTTCTCCATCAATTAATATTCCTAGTATGTTATCCTATCTTGAATTCCTCTCATAAAATATAAATACACAAGATGTATATTAAGTAACAAGAATGACACCATTACTTTCCATTCATCATGAGATCATATTCTCTTCCACAACTTTTATATATATATATATATATATATATATATATATATATATATATATATATATATATATATATATATATATATATATATATATATATATATATATAAGCAATGGAAAATGCAATAATGCCTTTTATAAAAATGTCACTTATGCATCATGAAATGACCACATCTATGTAACATCCTTCCATGAGTTACCAGTTCCTAAACATAGTTTATAAAGTCATGGTAAAATAAATATTGGATAAAACTAACCCTCAGATCATATAAGTATTATTTTCCAAGGGGACTCCTAAGTGCCCAAACTGTATTTAGTAGCCAACTCAAGTAAATAGAAAGCTTACATACTTAGCCAAAACCACCAAAGAGTACAATCAAAATTCAATAAGGTTATAGGAGGTATTGGTAAAGCATTAGTTTTCCAACTTCACTAGGCTTCAATAATTCGTAATGCTGAGAGAGAAACAATTATTGCACAGCTCAATGCATACATTCAAATCTATGTCTTTAAGTTTGACACCAATTTTAACATCTTAAAGATAATTTAATGTTAACCAAGCTTAAGCATCTAATTAAAGGAGTTAAGCAACATCTTAACTAGTGGTGTGGTAGACAGGACCTACTTTGCATGGCCATTCAACTGCACATATGAATTACTTAATATCCAGACTAAAAACAATGAGCATATTCTCTTATTTTCAAATAACTACAAGTTTAAAAGAAATACTTTCATTACATCATACCCAAAATTACACAGTGCACAATGTTCATTGGTCTTGTTCTTAAATGTATCAAATATCAATGGGTAACAAGATTCTTGAAATGAGGTTGATTAAATCTTACGCCACAAAATGTTTGGTTTCAGCTTTCCTAGTACTCGGTGTGAATGGTTTTGAGGCAGAGACCATACTTGAACAGAATGAATTGGGAAAGGTTGAGGAGAAGAAATGTATATCTAGGCGCTATAGGTATGGTTCCTTACCAAGATTTGGACACTCCAAAACACATGGACTGATTAACTACATAGGCTGTCCAATCTTCATAGGCATCCCAATGAGGAAAATATTGTGACAGTAATTCACCCATATATTCCCCTCTCATGGTGCCTTGTGCAACAACGCTTACATTTTTTTACTTTGTATCAGACATGTGGATCTCACTTTCGAAATGTAATTGTACAGTCAATTTACATTTGTCAAATAGCAGAAAGTCTACAATATTCCATACAACCCCTACATGCTCACACAAATACCGATCCCTCACCCCTAAATACATATGTTCCAAGAATCTTGAACATGGTATCAAGCTAGCTTCAAAGGCATGGAAGCTTCTACTATATCATACAAAGAACCCTCAAGAACACATTTAAGGCAACAAAAATTAAGACCAAAATGACTAAAATAGGGGAAAGCTAAAAGGATGTTGCAAAAAGAAAAGAACATACCAACAATTGGATTTAGGTTTGAGCATCAAAGTACTCCTCTACCAAACGCAGTGACTCTTGCAATAACCATAAATTAATTCCCAAAATTTTAACACTAACGAGCTATGATTTATTGCACAGAACAACTGAGAAGCAAATTCAAGTGAGACTACATTTCCTTAATGAAGTTTTTAAATCACACATAAATAGAAGATCACACATAAACAGGAGAGGGAACCTGTTAGTTATGCCCATTTTGCAAGTTTGTGCTCACTTTCTCCTACTATCCAGTCAGCTTTCTTGATCATCTCCAGCTTGCATGCCTCCTCCTTATTACCTCATACACCCCTTCGTCGATGAAATCACTCTCTTTTATCTACAGAAGAATTTTATCATCTTTTGAGATGCAACTGCAATGGAGAAAGAGAAAAGTGAGCGTGCAGAAGAAAAGGGTAGGCACCCCCTTCTTAATAAAAGACAATCCCACCATTGTAACTAACCCAATCTATGTAACTATTTTTCTCTTGGCCATAATACTTTAAAAAAAAAAAAATTATAATATCCACGTGGCAAGAGAATGGTTAAAATATTCGGTAAAACAGAATATGGGTTGTGACACCCCACATGAATTTGAACTATATTGGGGTTAACAATACATTCATCTATTATAACTAACAAATAGATTTTTCAAATAATTCACCTCATGCACCTATCAGATATACCCTTGCATTCATACTCAGTGGAAGCACTAGTATAAGTTGCGGGTCACTTGCATGTGGTGGTACAAGTTGTAAACATTAAAGTGGTTTTATAAATGAAAATTTATGTAATTTTGTGCAACTTGCAATGTATTTAAAATATAAACATATATGAGTAGTTGTTTACTTTTGTTGTCCAATTACACATAATATAGTGAATGACAATTGGTGCATAGTGAAAATGTTAATTAGGCTATTTGTTTGGTAGTTGTTAGCTAAAATAGTGCATGTGAAAGTGTGGAACTATTATAACACACTCAACTACTAGTGCTTATTCCATATTTAAATTAATAAAGAAAGCACTTTATAATACACAACAAAAATTAAGCAAGGAGTTGGAGCTACTCAAAACCAAAGTCATGAATATAGATAGAAAATTGGGGAGTGCTTCCCATTTCAGCTTAAGGGTCAAGCATAGGTCCATCGCCTCAATTTGTCTACTACAAAATAAGATTTTGGGGAAAGATGAAAAGAATGAAGGGAAATGTTTATATTCTTGACTAAGGACTAGATGAGACCTCCCATCATGATTAATTTCTTGTTGTTTTATACTATGAGAACTTTTAATGACATATTATGACTTTTTATAATTTAAATAGTTTACTACATTATCTTTATGAAAATATTATTATTATTATATAGTGTTATATTAATATTAATTTTTAATGTTAATGTACTATTAAAATATTAATATTATTTGACTGTGAATTATTGTTTTTTAAAAGAAGACACTCTTATTCATTGGGCAAAGCTTAACTTATCTTGAATAAATGAATACAATATTGGGGGACTTCTAGACATGGATTTTCTCACTCTTCTCAGATAGTATTGCACAACCAATGCAACCTTGCTATCATCAAGTTAAAATGTATTAATATGTATTATACTTAATGAGATTCCATGCTAGAAGATTTGGAAACCACTAATGATTTTGCTATTTTCTATTGCATCTAATGATGATACATTACAATCAAATATTCTCTTATGTGTTCACAACAAACACAACAATCATTTTCTGTTTGTTTTAATTTTGGAGAGTTCTGTGCAAAAGAGGTGGAGAGTTGTGAACATTGTTGTAGCCCTTGTGATCGATGCATTTGGTTGTTGTGCCCTCGTCATCTCTACATTTTGTTGCCATGCCCTTGCTCTGCAATTTTATTGTCGTGTCATGCCCTTGCTCTGTGATTTCATTGTTGTGTCATGTTGGAACAATTGTATTTTTGTGGTGGTTGATAGGTTTTCAAAGATGACACATTTTATTCCTTGCAAAAATACTAGTGATGATGTTCATGTAGCAAAGTTGTTTTTCAGAGAAATGGTGAGACTACATGATTTGCCAAAGAGTATAGTTTCAGATCGAGATACCAAATTTGTTGGGTGTTTCTAGCGTACATTGTGGAAGAAGTTGAAGATAGATTTGAAGTTTAGTTCATTACATCATCCAAAAACTGATGGACATATAGAAGTTGTGAATTGCAGTTTGGAAAACTTGTCGAGATGCTTGTTTGGAGATAAACCAAAAGGATGGGATCTAATTTTACTGTAGATAGAATTTGCATATAATAATTTTATTAACAAGAATACTAGTAAATCACCATTCCAAATTGTATATGAGAATAGTCCCAAAAAATGCTTCTAAATTGAGGCAATTAGATAAAGGAGATATAAGTAGTGCTAAGGGAAAGGAATTTGCTGAACATTTGAAGAACATCCATGAGGAGGTAAGGAAGCACATCATAAAGATGAATACATTGTATAGGGCTAAGGCAGATGTAACAAGGAGGTATAAGGAATTTTAGATTGGAGATGAAGTCATGGTTCATTTGAGAAAGGATAATTTTCTAGTGGGTACATATAATAAGTTGAAGATGAAGTTTGGGTCATGCAAGATAGTGAAAAGGCATGATTCTGGAAATGTTTATGAAGTGAAGTTTCCTGCTAAATGGAATATTTCACCAATATTTAATATTTCAGATTTGATAGAGTATTATGAAGGAGGTGATGGAGATGAAGTTGCAGAAGCCTAGTGGAGTATTCTAGTAGCTGGTTCGGCTACAAAGGAGATTGAGGAGATACTAGACAATTGTGTTGGCAAAAGTACAAGGAAAAAAAGTTATGAGGAATATTTGGTCAAATGGAAAGGGAGGATAGGAGAGGATTCATCATGGATAGCAAGGGAGGAGGTTAACCATCTTGGTTTTCCTCTGCACACTTGAGACGTGATGGAGTCACTTCTCAAATTACCCTGTCTATTTGATGTTAGAGCATCTTGGATGTAAGAGCAATCTTGTATCACCCAAAAATATTTTTTTTTTAGTCTTTTCTATTTTAATAAGAACTAGTAGACAAGGGGATTTCTATTTTTGGGAACTTGCTATTTTTAGTAAGTTTTTCATATGAGCTTGGAATGTTCTCATTTTCTACATGAAGGTTCATTTTAGAATTATAAGCCTACCATAGAAATCTCATTGCTCCAACTTAAGTATCAGAGAACTTATTATGGATTTTTGGTGGAAAATTTAGGAGAAAAATCGTCAGGCTCACCATTGGAGGCCTTAGAGTACTCGGATGAGGTCCAAAAAATTGATGTAAGGGTGCTTGCACCATTTTTGGTTGTAGATCAGGAGCTGGCATTTCTTTAAAGTGGGTATAATAGTTAATCGGAGCAACGGTTCAATAGTTATGGCCTTCCGGAGTTGGGCTACCTAAAATTTCAAAAATGATTGTCAAATATTTATTTGGCCGACTCTATATGTATTGTTAGGGTCTGTCAGCCCTACGTATTAAGTTTTAATGTCTAGAACCTTCTCGGATGGCATAAAATTGCCTATTTAAGAAAGGCCCAAACATTTTCTAGAACAACTATGGGTGGTAGTTCGCAGCTTAGTTTTTTAGATTAATGTAATGAAGCTACCCATGTGGCTTAGCATATTGTACTTGTGAATTATTGGATTATGTATTTGTGGCAAAAATAAGAAGTCCATATTTTGATCTCGCATTTTATGTTGTTTCTTTGTTTATGTTATTTATTTATGGTATTAAGGGGAGCACCCTTCATCAACAACTAAGGTATTTGGTTACCTAATAGGTCCTAGGAATACTAACTAGGGTCCTAGATGGACCCATTTGATCAAAAGATGTAAAGAGCAAAAAATGCTCAATTTTTTGCAAAAAGTTGCAAATGATAGTTTGGGAAGTTATAACTACCCACATTCAGGTACTTGAGCATGAGGAATCATATTTTGGAAGGTTGGAAGGTTTTCAACATGGGGAAGCACTCAAATTCCTTAAAATTTCCTAGTAGGCCTAATTACCCCCAACTAGGTCTCTAGCAAGAAAGATGTTAAGTTTTTTCCCAAACTCTCCAAAGGACTTCTCAAATAAAATAGGTTTTTAGATACCCATTTCAACCTTTTTAACATATCTCAACCTTAGTATAGGTTTTTTTAGACTAACAAACAAATCCGCCAACCAGGCACCATTTTTAAGCATAAAATAGGGTGGCTTTCCAAAGCAACTACCTATTGCCTTTGCTTCCAATGCTTTATACTATCAATAGTCTCTTCAAATGGACCCAATCTAAGGAATATTAGGTCAATTTGATGCTCCAACCTCTACAAATAAGAAATCCCCAAATTGGTCTCTTACAAACCCTCAAACCTAGGGATTTCTCAATGTATGACTTCACAAGCCAACATCAATCAAATGAAGATTTATTCACCATATCCAAGGAATATGTAGACCTAATATACCATAAAATATCCCTCTCCAATGGATAGATCTCCTGATGCTACTCCTTAGACATGCATTTCATGCACTTATAGCTACCTAAACTCCATTAGAGGCCTCCAACCATGCAAACTCTTGTCCAAACATTGTTAGAAGGATTACTAACATAGTAATAAAGGTTGTGTGTGTTTAATAAGAAACTAGTCTCGAGGTGTTTGTAAACAAGCCAAAATTGCTCATTATGTCCTAAGTTGGTCAAAAGTTACTCAATGAGTCAAAAGTTGCACAATAGGTTAAACATCATTAGGGATGGACAACTAAGGTATTTGGTTACCTAATAGATCCTAGGAATCTTAACTAGGGTCCTAGGATAGTCCTAGATGGACCCATTTGACCAAAATATGTAAAGAGTAAAAATTGCTCACAAGTTGCAAATGGAGGTTGGGGAAGTTGTAACTACCCATGTTCAGGTATATGAGAATGGGAAACATATTTTGGAAGGTTAGAAGGCTTTCATCCAGATATCACACTCCTTTCCAACCAAGTTGCATTTTTTAGCAACTTTTACAACTTTTGTAATTTTGCACAAAAAGTGCAACTTTTGCAAAGTTCACTCGATTTCACTTTTAGAACTTGGGAAAGGTTCCAAATTATTAAAAAATAGCTTAAAACACCTAATCATAGGCTATCTTGATCAAAAACTCAAAAAGACCCAATTTTGCTTAATTAGCAACTTTTGCTCATATCTTGCACAAAGTGGCCTAGGCATACATATCTTGCTCATATCTCTCTCACCGTTTGTTGTGGGATCAAATTGTCTACTCTATTAGCTCCAAGTGGCTAGGTCAACCATATTTGCAAGATCGTCTCATTTCATTGACCATTCGAATGTTCTTAAGTACACCAAATGAAATTGACCCTATGAGTCACTAAATGCCATAGGGCAATGATATTTGATGAGGCATATCTCGGAGCTCATGCAAGGTATGGATGCAATAATGTATGCTATAGGATTATGTTTCCGACACCTATAATAATCCCTATCTCTTTTTGGATATTGGATTCCATTTTGATTTTGTTGCCCCATCTCAGGTGATGCTAAAACTTGTACTGTTGGCCAGTACAAAGTCAACAACTGGTGAATCTCTCTAACTGTCTATTCCTTTAGCTTTGGGTGGCCAGGTAAACCCTAGTCCCAAGCTCATATTTTCCCATTGACTGCTCAAACTTTCTCGGGCATGCCGAATGGAATTGGCCCTAAGTCAATAAATGCCATAGGGCAACGATCTTTGATGGGGCATATATCAGAGCTTGTGTGAGGTATGGATTCTATTCTAGGTGTTACACGATCATGTTACCAAAACCTATAATAACATCTCTCTCTTTTTGGAGATTCAATTTCATTTTTATTTTGCAGCCCCATCTTAGGTGATGCTGAAACTTGTACTATTGGCTAGTAAAAAGTCGTCAACTAGTGAATCTCTCTAACATCTAAATAAAATTGACCCTCAGAGTCACTAAATGCCATAGGGCAATGATATTTGTCAGGGTATATCTCAGAGCTCGTGTGAGGTATGGATGTAATTCTGGGTGCTACAAGATCATTTTTCTAACAACTACATTAACCTCTCTTTCTTTTTGGAGATTAGATTCCATTTTGATTTTGTGGCCCCATCTCGAGTGATGTTGAAACTTGTGTTGGCCAGTACAAAGTTCCCAACTGGTGAATCTCTCTAACCATTCATCGTGGGATTGAACTATCTATTCCATTAGCTCCAGCTGGTTGGGTAAACCTTGGTCTCAATATCATCTTGTCTTGTTGACCGCTCAAACATTCTTAGGCACGCCGAATGAAATTGACCCTAAGAGTCACTAAATGCCATAGGGAAATGATCTTTGATGGGGCATATCTTGGAGCTTGTACAAGGTGTGGATACAATTCTAACTGCTATAGGATCATGTTTCTAACACCTACATTAACCTCTCTCTCTTTTTGGAGATTGGATTTCATTTTGATTTTGCAGCCCCATCTCGGGTGATGCTGAAAGTTGCAGTGTTGGCCAGTACAAAGTCACCAACTTGTGAATCTCTCTAACTATTTATCGTGGGATCAAACTGTCTATTCTGTTAGCTTTGAGTGGTTGGGTAAACCCTAGTCCAAAGATCATCTCATCCTATTGACTACTCAAACATTCTTGGGCACGTCGAACAAAATTGACCCTAAGAGTCACTAAATGCCATAGGATAGTGATCTTTTATGGGACATATCTCGGAGCTCGTGTGAGGTATGGATGCAATTATGGGTGCTATAGGATTGTTTTTATGAAACCTATGTTAACCTCTCTCATTTTTTGGAAATTGAATTTCCTTTTGATTTTGCAGCCCCATCTCAGGTGATGCTGAAACTTGTAGTGTTGGCTAGTACAAAGTCACTAACTTGTGAATCTCTCTAACCATTCATTGTGGGATCAAACTATTTATTCCATTAGCTCTGAGTGGCTAAGTAAACCCTAGTCCTAAGCTCATCCCATCATGTTGAAAGCTTGTACATTCTTGGGCATGGCGGACGGAATTGACCCTAAGAGTCACTAAATGTCATAGGGAAATGATCTTTGATGAGGCATATCTTGGAGCTCGTGCGAGATATGGATGAAATTATGGGTGCTACAAGATCATGCTTTTGACACCTACAATAGCCTCTCTCACTTTTTGGATATTGGATTCCTTTTTTATTTTGCGGCCCCATGTTGGGTGATGTTGAAACTTGTAGTGTTGGCCAATACAAAGTCGCCAATTGGTGAATCTCTCTAATCATTTTTTGAGGGATCAAACTGTCTGTTCTGTTAGCTTTAAGTGGTTGGGTAAATCCTAGTCCCAAGCTTTTCCTATCTTATTGACTGCTCAAACATTCTAGGGCACGTCGAACATAATTGACTCTAAGAGTAACTAAATATTGTGCGTATATTTCCTTTTTATATTATTGTAGATAAGAAGCCCAATGTTGTGATTATTTATCCATGCTCGAAACCATGGATTCAACATACATTTTGTGTGTAGCATTATTTTATTGAGGACTTGACATGAAAATAGGCAAACCACAACCAAAAGGCCACTAGGAAACATTTTTCCCTACCATGACTTTCAAAATCAGATTTCTCATTCTATCATTGCGCTTACAAAGATATATTTTGAGGAATATTGGAGGCACAACAATTTTAGAAAGCCATGACTACCAATTTGAATCCATGGATGCACAAATTTATTCCTCCTATAGTACAATACATGACTCTCCCTCCATGCCAATCCACTTTCCCAATTGCCCCTCCAATAGTGAATGCAATCTTGCTGATATCATACAATATTGTTGCAACTCCATTCAACAACAGATAAAATTATGTTCCACACATCATGAATTATATTCTTGAAATCTCTCCACAGAGTTTCCCTCTCATGGGTTACCCAATTTCTTTTCCTCCTATAAATACTCCCTTTCCTAGTGGAAGAATAGTGGAACCATCTAATTATCTGCCCAATTTTTTGGTTTTCACTCCTCATACAACATCATTGTATGAACTTTGACCCACTTTGATCACCTAGTGTTCCTCCTACTATTTATTAGCTTGCACATACCTAAATAAGGCTTAGTCAAACCAACTTGGTCTAAGCACACCAACATACCACCCTGACTTGGCTAGAGTCACAAGCCTCAAAGAAACAACAACACAAACAAAGCCAAAAAAGGGTTGTTAGGTGCCCTACACCATGATAATGATAGACAAAAGATATCCCAAAAAAAATGCAACAACTATAGCTATAGGAATAATAAGAAGAGCATATATAATGTGTTTCCATGAATGAAGCTATCAAAGAGATGGATAAACAAGCAATATTGATATCAAATTCCACAAATAAATTAAAAACTTTATTTCAAGTCTTCTCTTGTTCTGAAGATAAAGAATAGAATATAAACTCTTCAAATTTTATGATGACAATAAGATTCAATTTTAGACATTTACATAATGTAGCCAACTCAAGACTCAAACTTCAATGCTAATTGTAAAATAGTAATAAGAATACAAGTTTCACTATTCTCATCCCAACAAAAACTCCAAATAAATTACTCATAATCAAAACTACTCATAACTTGTACAATTTAAATACAAATTAATATCATAGCCTTATTCACATGTCAAAAGATACTATCAAAACTAATTATAATGATTCCTACCCTTATTTTGGATAAAAATTACATTAAAATGAAATACATGAAATACTTAAAACATAAACAAGAAAAAGAAGATATATATTATGATAACCAATAATGTCATACATGAACAAACTGATGCCTAAAATTTGTAAGTCTAATAATGTCATGCATAAAATATATGTCATACATCAAATATAAAATGTCACATATACATCAAATGTATGTTGAATATGTCCACTAATATAAAATCCAAGATATATGTCCACTAATGCCTATGCCTGTCTGTCAATCCCTATATCTTCTCCTTCCCTAAAGGAAATAGGTCTTCAGTCGTTGCATGGATGAAGATGATTGGGATGATGGGTTCTTCCTCACACATTCACTTGTCCTCTTGTTTAGGCTCCTCTCTAACTAGAACTAATACAAACAAAGTATATATGAATCAATAATTATAATACATTGAAATAAAACATATGTACACACAAAATTAATTATTTTCTTACCACCATCAAATATTCACTTTGTACATCCACCTCAAAGGCTCGTGGATGATTGGGAGTAATAAGGCCCTACAACAATTTAGTCAATATAATCACTTGATCATACATATAAATAGCATTTGAAATTTCAATACTAACTATTATAAATAACAACTAAAACTATGAAAACTCTTTCATACCTCAGTCAATGGTTCTGAACTAGCCATCGTGGCAACAACACCATGATCGATGGACTAACGAAGATGAGGAGGAGTCTCAAACGTCAAGAACTACAAATTATATAATACAACTTACATATTTTTTTAAAGAATATAATATAATCAAATGAATTAAATTAACATGAAATAAATGTACCTCTACGAAGCTAGTATCATGCCTAGGCTTAGAGTCCCTTGTGAATGTCGATGGTCTAGTAGAGAACCAATGCACATGGATACATTTTTTTTGTCAATCCATCATATTATTACTTAATAAATATATGTATTAATTTAAATAATTAAATCGATACATACCTCTTGAATCATTGATGAGATGTAAAATGGGGTTGGGGAATCTTTACTAAGGCCATCAACACTCTTACCCTGAATTTTGAACAATGTCAAGAAATGCTAATTAATTAGTTATTCACTGTACATACGAAATGTGATCAAATTAGTTTATTATAATTATAATTTACCTATGTGTAAATGTCAAATGTGTCTCTTAGGAACTCATCAGTGACTAGTTCATCATCCATAGAGTCTCCAACGTGACTACCAAACATGCATAAGGATCCACATGATGTGCACATGTGACCATGATGCAAAGAAGGCCCCTCCTCAACTAATGGACTAATGCAATGAATGAGGGTCTATGTCAAAGCATTGATAGTCCCTAGAGTACTAACATCTACATGTTCCTTCACAACTGAAGGAATAATGACATGCTCACCCTGTGACTTGACAACAGATGCCCTAATTGCATTAGGGTCATGACATGCCCCCAACCTCTCAAATGACAACCCCCCACCTCTACCCTGAGAATCTAACATGTCAAAATAATTGGGTATCTCTCCAAGGACGAATTCATAGTATAATTTCTGTAAGAAATACATGGAACCTCTTGATTATTATAGGGAGGGGCATCAAAGACCATCCACCATCTTTCCCAAACATTATTTCTCATATCATCATGTATACACCAATGGATAGGGAACCTTTTAGTTGTATGTTTGACAATGTCTTGTTCTCCATGCTTTTTAAACAATGCACATATGCTACCTTTCACTGTGTCCTTTTATCTTACATCTTTATAGGATAATTTGTTTACATAATATCTTCTTTGTTTTTCTCCCTTAACACACTAAATATCCAACTAACCACTAACAAAAACTTCATGGCTCATAATGGACTCAAGTGAGCATGCCAATTGTGCTCTCATAGGATTAGTTTTCTCACAAGCTTTCAACCTACCAATGATTTCTTCTAATTCATTTCCCCCTCTTTCTATTTCATTCATTATATTATCTTGGGTGCCATGAGGATGTCTTTCAATCAATGGAGGTTGTGGAAGTTATGTGGAGGGTTTTGATTTTGATCTTGTCGAGGGTTTTGATTTTGATCTTATGGAGGGTTTTCATTTTGATTTTGTTGATCAGGCTGAGGATTTGGTGGTTGATTATTCACATTTCCTAATAAGAAACCAATTGCATTTTAAATAAATAAATAAATTTGAAGAAAAAACTAAAAAAATATATTTAAAAATGTAAAAAGATACAAAACAATGCAAAAACAAGAGTAGAAAATATACTTGATGATCCTGATCTTGTTCTCTAGTGACGAGGAGGCATTTTGAGGAGGACAATGAGAAAATTCTTCAACTTCTACAAACTACATGCACACTATTGAGGGGAAAGAAGGCAACAACAAAAAGAAAGAAGAGAAAATGGAATGGGCCGCGAGTCTCATAGGATTAGTTTTCTCGCAAGCTTTAAACCTACCAATGATTTCTTCTAATTCATTTTCCCCTCTTTCTATTTCATTCAGTATATTATCTTGGGTGCCATGAGGACATCTTTAAATCAGTGGAGGTTGTGGAAGTTATTGCTCTTCTTGTGGAGGGTTTTGATTTTTATCTTTTCGAGGATTTTGATTTTGATCTTATGGAGGGTTTTCATTTTGATTTTGTTGATCAGGCTGAGGATTTGGTGCTTGATTATTCACATTTCCTGATAAGAAACCAATTGCATTTTAAATAAATAAATAAATTTGTAGAAAAACTAAAAAAATATATAAAACAACGTAAAAGCATACAAAACAATGCAAAAACAAGAGTAGAAAATATACTTGATGATCTCGATCTTGTTCTTTGGTGACAAGGAGACATTTTGAGGAGGAAAGTGAGAAAATTCTTCAACTTCTACAAACCACATGCACACTATTGAGGGGAAAGAAGGCAACAACAAAAAGAAAGAAGAGAAAATGGAATGGGCCACGGGTTTGCAGCCCATATATAATGTTTTAAAAAGTGTGCATGTGCTATAATGCATAGACACTTTCTCTTGGGCTCCATAAGCCTAAGGCTTGTGGAGCCCAAGCCTAAGCACATGTGCGATTTTAGAATTTTTAAAATTTTAGTTGTGTGTCATCTTTTTGGCACCATAACTTGGTGCATTCACTCTTTTATAAAAATAAAAGATATTTGCAGTTATTTGGGTTTATCATCTACTTTAAAAAAGAAAGATATTATAGAACCATAGTAGAGAGATAAACAACAATACCAAATTCAGATTGTTATCCTTATGATCTTCCCAATACATGTAAAAAATAAGAAGTCAATCTAATCCCATGAAGTGGTACATTGTTAGAAAATTTAGCCCATTTTTGTACGTTTGTGATTGTCAATGGGCACAAAGAGGAAACACATGCAAGCATGTGTTGAAGCTTTTAGATCTTATAAAGAGAAACCAAGCAAATGGGAAAAATCAAGTTGTTGGTAAGTTTCTTCTAACATTTGAGTATTATATAGATTTATTTTAAAGTTTATGTTTTCTCTAAACTAACAAAAAATGAATTAAACTACAGAAGGTGTTACTCTATTGGTTGATCATGGTTATAATGATGGAGAGAGTTCTTGTCATGAGAATAATATCATTGGTAATGTTTATTTATATTTCATAGTAAAAATAGTTATTGATTTTTATGGTTCTTAAATTTAATAAATTATTATTCAAAGTGTTGATGCATATAATCCATTAGAAAATCAAGAAGTGGTTGGAGTTGGAAGTGTTCAAGACCAAAGAATTGGTAATTCTCAATGCCGTGAATTTTTAATTAAAATATTTATTTTTTATTTTTTATTTTTTTAACTTAATTATTATTTTTGAATAGATGGTTGTAATTTGTCAAGTCCTTCCAATGATGTGTATAAAAGTTTTATATGAATTTATTATTCCAAAATCTACCACCCAGAGAAGATGTAAAACTCATATTTACTAAATATTTTTAGAGATTTAAAAAAAGATTTCCATGCATCTATGTCTTCCCTTTCAAAGTTTAAAACAATCCATGGTACTAAGAACATGCCCATGAGATGAATTTCACCATGGTTTAGTCCAACCAAACTGCATAAAAAACATATTGTTCTCAAAAGACGTAGTGGCATTCATATCGAATCAAATGAAAGAGCCATAGAGTAAGAAGATTTTCAATTCCCTTCCAGATCTCATAGAAAGAAAAAGAAAAAGGTCTTACATCATTTGAGCATAGCCATACAAGAAGAAACAACTACTATCATGGAACATGGTTAGTACATTTATTTTAATTTGTTTTAGTAATTTTCATAACAATAATTCTTCCTCTTAATTATATGTAAAATTATTTTATTGAAGCTTTGAAGGATGCAAAGAATACACGACGATGTCGATTGCCCTTCTGTATTGATTTAAACCAATCAACAATAGATGAAATGCAAACTATAGATGGTAATATTTAATGATTAAATATGTTGATTTATTAATTATAATATTGTCATTCTTGTTGCTTCTAACCTATTTCTATACTTAATCAAATAATTAGCATGTACAATTTGTGAAACTCAACCATCATCAGCTATTGGCATTATCGCCACTCAAGCATTTGAACAAAGGATTTTAGGTAATTAAGAATTTCAATATTACTTATATATTAACTACATATCACACATCTACAATGAATGACTAATTAATTATACATGTCATTCCAAGTTTAGATGATGAACATAATAGTGGACAACATAGGTTACCATTTTGTATTGATCTTAAGCAACCACCAGGAACAATGTAAGCAATGCAGACTAGTGAAGGTAAAAAAATTATTAAATTATTTTTCTTACGATTTTAAAACTTAAATTTATAAAAAAAATTAATAACCAAAGTATGTTTATATATAGGTTTTAATGACATTAGCATGGGGAGTTATCATCAACACTATTACAAATAATCAATATAGTTTACTATATTTCCAATATTTTGATAATTTAGAATATATTTAATGCTACAATGATGAGTGGGGAGGAAAGAGACTTTTTCAATGTGTAAGTTTAATTACCTCTCATTTTGACAATGATATTTTGGATGGAGTAGCTTGATAATTCACAATAGATTCATCATTTATATAGGTACTTTATAGCAATGATTTTTACTACAATTATGGATGTTCTTGACCTTAACTTATTTGAAAAGAGAATATAAATTTTCCATCTGTTTTAATATTTTACTATAATTTTCTTTTGTAGTTTGAATGGCTATTTTACTTACAAATTCTTGACTTCAAGAAACAAGTGATGTCATTCAACAATGTTGAAGTGATTTGATTTCTAAGTTTTCAAATGCATTTACTTGATATCTTCATTTAAAAATTTAAATGTCTTGTAAATGTTTTTCTAGTTAACTAGGACTATCTATAAATACATAGTTGTAAGTTCTCAAGTCAATGTATTTATCTTATAGGTTAGTGGGATAACAATCAAAAGAATACTTCAAAAGTAATTATATTTAATTTTTTTACTAGATGGACTATTCTAGGCTAGTAGAGCATTTTGAGATTCAATCTTAGTAATTCAAAAATTTGCTCTTTTTATTTCATAAAGTTGCGTAGTTTGAATCATAGTATACTTAGCTAAATAGAGACATGATAACTTCAACTCAACTATACATTCACTTATAAGGGTTAAAGACTACATTGGAGAATTGTTAAATGTTAGTAATTAAAAAACTAGGTCTTGTTATTTCATAAATTTATATAGTTGGAATCATAGTCTACTCAGCAAGTATTATTTTCTTTGTAAAAAAAGTCTAAATAGGGAAGGGATAACTTGAAATCAAATAAACATTCATGTATAGTAGTTGAAACAAAACCTTTGATTTATTAAGTTTAAAAAAATTTATTACCTATAGGTTTATGTTATGTTGCAATAATAGGGAGTAGATATAATATATTTTACATTTAAATATGATATAGTATAAAGCTTGAACCTTAATCTAATTCTTAAATTTATTTTAAATATAATATAAAAAGTGAACTTTAATCTATTTTTTAAATATAATATCATTTAAACTTATATTTAAATTTATTATTTATTCAAAATCATTATAAAAATAAGATTAATCACACCTTATTTTACTTAAAATTTCTTATGAGTATTTAATTACTTTTAATTCTAATTGAACATAATTAAATAAAAAATTAAACTATATCTAAATTCTAATATAAAACATAAAATAATGAACTAAGTTTTTTTAACATTCACCTCTATAAAATAACTTTTAACATTCAACTATTATTATTAATTTACTAAATTATGTTTTTATGTATATTATAATATAAAATCTTATATATATTATAATATAAAATCTTATATATATTATAATATAAAATCTTAACTTTGATATCATATATATATAGTGCCTCTTTATTTCAAAAATAAATAATTTATAATAAAAATACATATATTGTGTTAGTTCCATAATTATACCTTCAATATAAATATAAGAAATAATAAAATCAAAACTAGAAGGCATGGGGGGCATTAAATACATATTGGCTAGAACGTCCAATCTAACCATCTCGACAAGTGCCCTTGGGATCAATGACAGTTACTAAAAGGACAGAGGCATTGTCATCTGACTTGGGCGTACGAGAGGCATGGTGGTGGGCATGAGGCATAAGCATCGACATATATGCATCTATGCAGCAACCAAAAAACAATTTACGATTTAGCCTTTGACCACCAAGGAATGCATAGTACTATAACTAGCACTTGCATCTAGAGGAGCAAGAGGTAAGCTGATTGTGACAAAAAGTGGAAGTCTATATAAGATAATGTAAGTCCTATATATTATTTTTGGTATAATATTAAAGGAAATGTAAAAGATGAAAAAGAATCTAACAAAATTGAATTGGTATAGTAAAATAATAAATGGTTGGGTCGTTTACATATTTTATTCTTAAATTAATTTGTCATTCTTATCTATACCTCTAGTTTGGCAAGGAAAATAATTTATATCACTTCTTTACATAAAAGTGTAAACCTTTGATACAAGAATAGGGACGTGGTATGTGCATTATTAATAGTATTTTTCGTGTCTTCTTTGTTACTTTGAAGGATAGATGGAAGGTCACTTGAAAGCAATCATTGAAATTTTGGCCATTTAGTATTTGTGACACTAAATGTGATCCTAACTAGTTGATCATATTTGAAAGCTCACCATGAAATTTTCTCCAATATGTTCGGGTTCCCCACAAGGAATATCTAAAATGCATCAATTCTTCAACCAATTGATTGTTGGGCAATTGTTGCATGTGAAATGGTGGTTGGGATACAATCATCTAGATTTTCCTTAACAAACCATTACTACATTTGGACCCAAATTGCAATGGTCTCTCGTTTCCCAAACGATAATACGAAGAATTGGTCCCCATTGGATAGGTGTCACAAATTGTGACAGAAAGCTCATCTATCGCAATTGGGATGACAAAAGTCATCCCAATTTGGCAGAAGCCAAGTCCAAGAGTTCATTGTCACATTGTCGTAATTATGACAGGCAATCGTTACAATTATGACATCTGACAGTTTCACTCTAGTATCACAATAGAGACACACATGCTCAAAGCTTGGCGATCATCTGTTGAAGTTGGTGTCACAATTGCTATGGTTTGTGACAGTAGTGCCATGGGTGCAACGGATATTTTTCGGATTTAGCCATTGCAATGGTGACAACCACACGATAGAAATGTTCTTTGTCCAATGTTGTTCTCGGATTAGGTCGTCACAATTGCAATGACCTTTTGAAATATTAATTTTTTAGTTTTTTTATCACACTATAAATACATTAATATAATAAGCTACATTGTTTAAAATTACACAAGTATTTCCTACTTATTTTGGTTTCCGTCGCTTTCCCATTAGAATATTAATGGCCAATCTTTATGAGATCAAAAGAGTCTATGAAATTATAGATGAGAATGTTGATGGGCTTATGACTGTTGGTGAAATCAGTGGCTTCTTATCCAAACTTGGAATACCAATTTCAGAACAAGATCTTACACATATGTTCACTTCTCTCTACAAATTTGAAGACGTGAATTGTAGGTATGTCCAATTTAAACAATTTGTGCAATTATATTAGTCAATCTTCATTAATAAGGATGATGAGTTAGAAGACAAGTCGAAGGATGTGAGGGAAACATTTAGAGTGTTTGATAGGAATGAATATGGATACATATCTTTGACTGAGCTGCAACAGGTGTTGTCTTCGATTGGTTTGATCGCGTGGGGTCAAAAGTGAAAGAGTATGATTTGTAGATTTGATTCAGATTCCAATGGAGTCTTAGATTTCATGCAATTCAAAAATATGATGGCATCTAAACTCTCTCACTCATGAAACAATCTACATATATAGAGAGGGGTCAATCACCCAAAAAGGTTTATTTCCCTTATTCTGAAGCACACTGAAGGGGTAGGATTTAATAGTGTACTAGGTTTGTATTCCTAGTAGTCAATCACAAAAAACACAAGGGGTGCAAGAAAATGGTCCAATAGGTGTGTGTGCTTGATAGTCAATCATATGTAAACTTTTCTTCTTTTGGTGGCTTTACACCCTGTGATATCGAGAACGATTTTCCAATGGAAGACTGCATGCCGGTGAAAAAAATCTAAAGATTCATAGAGGAATGATTAAAGTGGACTTTCGGGTCAGAGTGACTTTACATAAAATGGAACCCTTCTTTTCTATGTTCTTGTATTCATGCTTACATGAAGGGAAACACTTTACAACCAAAAAAAGTAATCTAATTCTAAAATCAACAAAATAACAAATCTTGCCCTTCTTGTAATTACATGTAAATAAATCAGAACTAGAAGAAAAATAAGTACATCAAAGTAATGATTGAATAAACTAACTTTTCCTATTGCTTTCAAGCCAAAAAATGAATGCTTTTATATTACAATTTGTTCGCTACTTGCTGATCTTCATTTTAGTTCTTGGATGAAGGAATTGTTTCCTTATTTTAAATGTTGTCCCTTACCATCATCCGCACCCCAAAAACTTGGGGAATATTGGATCAAGGTTTGTGTGAGATCAAAAATTCAATTTTTTTTTAAAATGGCAACAACACAAGGAGTTATTTATTGTTCTTGTAAACATATTACTCCACAAAATACAAATCCTTTATCTAACAAATGATTTAATCCTATGCCAATAAGATGCATTCGAGATGAGAACAGATAGACAATTAGGTAGAAAGAAAGAAAGAATGATTTGAAAATACTAGAAGAAAATTGGAAAATATAAAGGTGAAAAATTGATAGAAAACTAAAAATAAGTCCTAATGACAATGTAAATAAAAGATGAAGAATCTGGTGATCTATTTATATCAAAAGTTAATGGAAGTTGGACCAAATTATAAGTATATCAGTAACGCTTCTCTGATAACACTTCTCCTTATGTCATAAAACATAATATAATGGTTTTGACCAACAATGAAAACATATAAAAATAATACCATCAAGGGTATATGATTTTGTCCTTAGTAATAAAGATGTCCAATGAATATTTTCAATAGTAACTTACAGAGCGAGTTGGTCCTAAATCTGCAAATCAGGCCTAATATTGCTCATTCTAGGTGAAGGAAGTTAGAAGAAAAACCAAATTCCCATTCTTTGATACTATTTCATAGCCTAAAAAGAGTTTCTAAATATGCAATTTAATTTGGGGGTCATTTAGGATTTGTAGGAGAAAAAACTCAAATACCTCATTAAGAGGGCTAATTTTATCATGTCTCTTTTAGCCCTTACTGTAGTGAATTGGATTGTGGGTTTTTTTATGGACAAGAACCAAAGTATATATGGTTACATTTTGGGTCTACATAACATATAAACACATTCATTCCTAATGAGAAATTCTAATTTGATTATATCCTAGTTAGTAAAGCACTTGTGGAAAGGTAGTCCTTGGGAAGGAATAAGATTCAAGGTTTGCTTGGTTGGAGAGTTTGTAACTCTACCAAGAATTGTTGGATTATCTTGTTAGATACCTTAGGCAGGACATTATTGAGTAGACTATTGGATGGCCATTAAGACCATGTTAAGAAAAAATGTGTTTGGTTAGTTAAACCACAATCCCCTTTGCATCATATTGGTATCAAATCCATTATTGTTATGATCAGTTTGGTATATGTTAGTCACCAAAGAATCATTATTTCTAGAAATATCAAAGGCCAACACAATGACTAAATATCATAAAGTAGTACTCTTATTTCAATACTTAGCCAGTGGAGAAAGTGGTATCCCAAGGACTGAAAATGTTGAAATTATCATATGGAAAGGGAAAAAGTACAATGTTGGGCATGTCTTATTCAAACTTATACATATATGTTGTACGAAAAAGCATTAGGAAAAGAACCTTTTAGGATTAAAACATAGATAGAAATAACAATTACATGAAAATATAAACAATATCAGAAAATATTGAATCACACAAAAGAGAACACAAGACACCAAGATTTAACATGGTTCACCCAAATCCTGGGCTACATCCACCATACAACAGGTCCAATATTATTACAATCCAGTGATTACAACTTGATTACAATCCATAATCCCATACAACTCAATACCATGGAAAGAAGAAATGTTTGCATCACACATTATGAAAATCCCTAACCCTAAGCTCTTTTATACAAGTATTTTTGTCACTTTAGGGTTATAATTAATTATTACATGTCGGCCCAAAATCTTGATAAAATAGGACCCATTTTTTTTTGTGGGGCGATGCTCTAAACCCCAAAGAATTATAAAGTATGTACAGTACTTCCCTGATCAGTCACCACAAACTAACAACACCACTCTTTGTTTAGTCTTCTCTATTATGTGCCTAAAAAATTCTATTGGCTGAGCAAGGAATAAAACATATTATTTTCTATTGTAATAGAGTTGTGTTGTATTATATAATTATTTGTGTTTTTTGTGTTTAAGAATCTTTTCTATTCTAATAGAGCTTCAACCACATTTATTATCTAGACAAGTCCCGTAAATGCAGTTTGGGAGGGGATCAAAATATTACTGATTGCTATCCTTTATTTGTAACATATCAATTAATGATATGATATTCATGCATAGAATTGGTAAAGAAAGGATCAAATACAATAATGTTTATATATGAAAGGGATCAGGTATATTATCCATTCTTCTTCTATGCATATCAACCACCTGAGCTTATAATAATATTGGTTAAAGTTAACTAATCTAATCTAGGCCATTGTTATGATTTGACTAATTAATAGTGAAGCCAATCCATGAATGGACACGGCTCCACACCATGGAGACATGTCCTTTCATGACATGTCTCCTTCATAACATACTTATACCAATTTCTCAAAGCTAAGAGAGATATCAAAATCTATTAATATTATCTCATTTTGGTGTTTGGTGATTTTAGACTTGCTGAATAATCAGAACTCTGATCTTAAATGGGATCTTTGACATGGTATTAGAGCCTAGTTAAGAGAAAGATTAGATTTATTCAAAGAGATATCTCTTCTATGATGGTAGGTTTTGTGAAGTTTGAAATAATGTCTATTGACATTTGTCGATACAAGCTTGTCTATCTGAAGAGTTTTTTACTCTTTCTTGAGATAATGACTATACTCCAAAATCAGGTAATAGTAGGCAAGATCACAGAGAACCTAGGCGTAGGAAAAATAACCATGAGGCTGGGAAATATATGAATAGACCCTCCTATGAAGCATGTTTGAATTAATTAATATAAGTAACATTAAACTTTTCATTTCTTGCTTGACAAAGAAGGTAATCAATGAGTCTATTCTACATTGAAGGAAGAATCAAGCTCAACCTTATTTGCTAAGTCACAGTCACATCATTGAGTAACTATCACCAGATCATTATTGCATGGAAGCATGTTGGTTGTCAAGTTCCAAAGAAATATGACAATGTTTATCTTTCAACGCACTAAATAATAATAGATCATTGACGTTAGCACTGCCAAGTAAATGTTTATTTTGTGAGGTGTGATAGTCTTGTAGTATTCTAATATTATTCTTGGCTAAGAAATAATTCAATGAGGACTTCACCACAATCCCTACAAATATCTAAGAATTCAAAGTTTCAACAGTGGCCAGAGTTTCTAAAAACATTGATTAGTGTGGCAACATTCTTGTGATCAAGATGTTTAATGAGCATGGACAATAGAAAATGACTAGAATGATTTGCAAATTAAAATATTCATGTATAAATTATAATTTAACCAAAGTATTTCAAAAGTAAAATTCAAAATTCAAATCAGTAGATATCATATATAAACCTAGCTAGAGATGTAGCCAATAAAGTTTGACTTTTTCATATTCTAATTTGCAACAAGGATTATAAATTGTGAAATTATAAATGTTACCCGTTTTCTCCATTAAGTGTTTCATGTCATATAGAACATATAGTGTGAGTCGATTATGAAAGGAATAGTGATTCCCACTATCAAAAAAATGAAACATAGGTTCAAGTACATGATTTATTGTGGTCATGGCCTCCTTTGCTAATTTGACCATTTTTTGAAGACAAAACTTTGACCAGACTTTAGGATCCTCTGCTTCCTCCCTATAATATTATTCAACATTTCACCACACTAAAAAGAAATAATGAGAATAGTTCATGAATCAATGTATACTTTAGAATGATCTAATATCATTTGTTTCCACTATTCAAATTCTTCTTCATGTCTCCTAATTTACAAAAAAAGTTATCAAATGCAATAAAACATGATTGCAGATAAATAGAAACAATAGAATACCTTAGAGAGGAATAATTTGAGGCAATCCCATAGTAATTCATTCTTTCAAATACTTCATACACTACAACTAAATTTCATAAATAAATGAGTTTGACTATGGCATCCTTCTGCATTGCCTAAAACTAAGACATTCACATAGTTAGTTGTCATGCAATCATAGGTTTATGTTGAGCTTCACTTCATTTTGAGAATAGTTTAATATTCTCTACTAATCCCACACCCCCCCCCCCCAACATCTAAATTCTATGTTAACATCTAAAATGCATTCATTCTATTAATAAAATGTAACATTCATGAATTATCACATGATAACATTCAATAACACATTAGTTTCATTAGAACATTCAATAGAACATAAATAAAACATATATACATAAACATCAATCATTATCAAATAAGATACATAAGTTACATGAATCATTTCTTTTTTCTTTTTTTCTTTTTTCTGTCCTTCTCTATATTGTTGCAGAGGCATATCCATGTCATCATCAATATTTCTTCTCACTCAAGAATGTGCACTCACTGTCCTTTGCAATAACAAATAAAAGGGTTAAATTTAAAAAAATTAAGACTTTAAATATTTTAAAGAACATTGTAGCGCTCTTTACCTTGTCCAACCACATCATCTTGATCGTTATCTTGGACCTAAACACACTCATTAGGAACAACCTCTACATCCCCTACAACTGCAATACAAGATTTTTTTAAATCCCAAAGCATATTATAGTTAAATTTTTATTACTACACCAAATTTAATTTAAAATGTTTACTTGTATTAATAATTTAGAAATAAAAAAATTGAATAGAAAATATATACCTTGAGTACTAGGATCCACATTTGAATCGTTGCCTCCACAGTGCTCAGCCGATGTATCAAGATTGGCAGGCAGCAATCCAATGTAAATAATTAGTATATTTATTAGCAATATATACATATAAATACAAGAAAAATACTAAGAAATCTTGAGCATTCATTTTAATACGTATAAATATATTCACTTTAAAGTTTTAAACAAATATATGACCATTGTTTCCTTACTTTAAACAAATATAACAACTTATATTTTTGGAACTTAATATCAAATATAGTACTTTCTAAAGTATTCAATTTGAAATAAAAATCAATTGAATTATTTACCTCATTGACCAATCCAACAAAAGAACCTTGAACACTCATTTCTCTGAGTCGTTTAGCCATGGCTCTATAGCCTTTTGTGTAGCCTAATTTCTTTTCCTCTTCAGAGATTATTATTTTTAACTCCATGGCCTACATTTTTGCTTAGTATCATGAATTTTTTTTGTAATCAATTTAATCAAGACCAAATTATTTACAATTTATAAATATTTGCATATAATTTTTCATTTACTTATACTTACAACTCATGCAACAAGTTTTGAATATCCACCCGAGCCAAGCTTGTGTTGCCCATGCTTCTGTTTTCTTGCTTCGGTTTCCTTTGATATGTTAAGAAACCTATGTGAAGTTTGAGATATGTTAGATCACATAAGTACTAAGAGTAATTATTACATAATTTCATTCTTAATATTATGGCATACCTTCTTTCCTTAGGTAGAATTGTTTTTCTGTCATGTCTTACTTTTATCTCAATGGCATCCTTTATAAGATTATCCCACTCAATAATGGGAATATAGGGGGATTGTTGATAACAAGGGTTTTTTTTTCATTTGGGTCTTGTAGTTGATCCTAATATACTTGAAAGCTTGGCCCACTTTCTCAAGGAGCCTAAGTCTTTGAAAGATGTTGGGTCCAAAAAGTGATGTCATGGCATCAATGAGTTGGTCCTTTAAATCTTTCACTTGTGAATTCCACCTTTTAAGAAAAGAAAAAAACTGTTAGATTCATAAATGAACTGAAGCTACCTTTTAATTTACTTGAAGAACTTGATCAAATTAAGGAAACATGATCTAGCAATGAAATCAAAATATGATACCATGTGCGTATGGTCGGCCCAAATATACGCAAACATTCATCATTAAGTTTTTCATAAAATATTATTCCTTGCAAAATAATAATGTGATTAATAGTTATCGCAAGGGACTGCATGGGAGGTTAGTGCATTTGATTATGAGTATAAGATTGTATAGTAAAAGAAAGGATCAATATTTTAAGTACCTAGAAGTTGGGGTACTTTCAAGGGAAGACCATCTTCATAGCTAATGAGAAATTCATCACAATTCTTTAATGTTCCCATACATCTAACACAGGAACACCCAAGAAGGTCCTCATTGCCTCCTACATAAAATGAATCCAATATTATAAAATGCCCCCTAAGAAATAATAGTTCAAGGGAAATAAACACATGAAAAATGAGAGAAACAAAGAGGAATCGGCTTACCAATAGGCATTGCCACCGCATCTATCATCATGCTACGTGTTACCAAATTTTGAGTTAGTAGTGCCTCTTTGGTTCTGTTCCTTGTAGCAAGAAACATATTGAACAAAGGATCTGTTGGAAATATTCAAGATATGACAAGTTACTGAGAGGGGAGGGGTGAATCAGTAACTTCTAAAATTTCAAACAATAAAACTACATACTGATATATTCACCATTCATCCAAGTAACCTACTGTAAGCATGAAACAAAATCATTTGCAACACTTGAACACACAGATTTGGTGACCTAGAAACCTTCCAAATAGAAAGTAAAACTGGGGTGGGGATGAAACCCACAAAGCTTCGTTACTGCAGTATGAAGTTGGCCGATTAAGGCTTACAATGACCACTTCTGGTGATCTGCCCTGTTAGGAGCACAAAGGATTGCTAGATCCACCTTGTTAGAGAATTTACAAACATACAATAAAGTATGCACTATGTTAGGAGATTTACAAAAGACTGTTAAGTTTACCTTGTTAAAGGATTTACAAAAACTGATTCACTTGTTAGAATGAAATAGTGGATCTGATTACAACTGATTACTGATAAGATCCGCTATGCTCTAATTCACCTTGATGTGATAGATAAAACTTTTCTACTCCAAAACTTGACCTTGCTGAATACCTTCACAACTCAGCACACATACTTTCGCACGCATGTATTTCTTTCACACTTTCACATTTTCATTCATTACCATTACATTTGAATGATACAATACATTGCATATATATACCATCCAAATAAATAATACATGCAAGGTCGGCCAAAACAAAAAGTACAAATCTCTATACAAAGTCGGCCCAAGGTAAAAACTCGGGTTCACTGAACTGACTCGGTGTCCTCCTGATACTCGGCATCCACTGCGTTACTCGGCATCGTCATGCACTCGGTAGAAGTGAAGGTACGGTCCATACTAAACACTTCGAGTAGTTCTGAACTCGGTAACCATTGGAGACTCGGTAGAAGAGATGTCACTCGGTGAACACTTCTATCTTAACTGTAGCTTGGTGATCAAAGGAAACACTTGATAGAACCTTGTGACTCGGTGATAGTTAGTTTCCTTGATAACCGTCTGAGCTCGGTAAAATTAATTTCCTTGATAACCTCAGGATCTCGGTTATCACGAAGTTCTCGGTCAATACTAAGTACATCTTCACTTGGTCAAAACTGATTCCTTTCTTTACCTCGAACACTCGGTAAACACTGGCTGCTTTGTTCACCTCGATCACTCGGTAAACACTGACTTCTTTGTTCACCTCGATCACTCGATAAACACTGAGAACTAGGTAAAGCTTGGCTTACAAAGGAATGTCTGGTGAGAGCTCGGTAAGCATTCAGAATCCAATAAGTGTTGTAACTAATGACAAAAATGTATCATAATGCCAACAGGATCAACAATAGGAGATGAAAAATGAGATTGTTAGAGCACAATAAAACAAGATTGTTAGAGCTATTAAAAAAAATATTGTTAGAGCAAAACACAAGTGTAGGATAGAACATGTGATATAATTGAACCACCTGAAGTATCATTCACTAGGGGATCGCCCCTTAACATCCTTACCATCCTTAGAAAAATAACGCATGCATTTTATTTAATGACATAAATAAAAGAGTATACTATAAAAAATATCATTGAACTTTTGTTATAATTAAAAACTACATTAATACTTACTATATATGTGCAAACTAGGGTCACCAACCTATCAATCATATATTATGTTGTAGGAGTCTAAGGTTGAGTTAATGCCACTTCTGATAAGTTATTTTCCTATATCATTAATCAACTTTTTCAATCACTAGTAAATTTAGACCTAATTTTTTATGAGGATTCGTCGCAATTTCGACACCACTATGTCGACAAAATGATGAACATTATCGTCAATCTTTTTTTGTCAATTTTACAACACCCTAAATGTTTATTGAAATTCTATCATCACTATGGTAGATATATTGATGAAACTATTATCGAGATATCTGCCTCAACATGCAAGTATTATGTACTACACGTTCCACCTATGTGACCAATGGTTGTCAAAATTGTGACGAAAACCCTGTCGAAATGCTTTGTGTCTGTGTGTCAAAATTTCGATGAACACTGGTTGAATCTCACGTCACACATATAACATCCTCATCGAAATGCTATGCTCCTTTGCATAGAAATTATGACAAATATTGGTTGAAACTCATGTCGCATGTATAGTATCCTTGTCGAAATGCTATGCTCCTTGTCATTGAAATTATGATGTTTAGTTCAATTTTTTTTTAAATATATATATTATCAATTAAAATATGTATAATTATGCTCGTGAGTTCTTAGCCTAGATACATTGATTCTAGAATCTAGACTTGCATGGGTGATTGCAAGTTAATTTCTTAATGATATTACCCATAGACTCTCTATCATGTATATTTCTGTAGTGTTGTCATTCATGGATTGTTGTGTTGGACAATTCTATCAAGCAAGGTATTATATGAGTCTAGAGAAGCTTGATGAACATTGGCCCTACTCTAGAGCTCATTGATGACACTACTTTCCCACAATGACATTTCCTCATTTGTTGTTTTGACATACCAAGAATGTTGCTAGGCAAGGACAGAGAGTTCAAAGTGGTATGCCCCCTTGTAGCATATAAAATTACTTATTTGAGGAATTTTCAAAAGAGAAATTTCAAAGAACTTCCTTGACTACAACATGACACCCAGGTTGAACATGATAGTAACACAACAATCTCTATTACATGCTCAAATATATTGAGCAACTATTTCTCCTCTTAATTTCTGTGTTGCTACAATAAATAACAAAAATTTCAAACATGAATCGATAAAAATCCTATAAAGAAAATGTATACTATACATATAGTATTGTTGCAAATTTGAGAAATTATCCATTGATAGCTCTTACATTATGCATTGTGTCAAAGAAAGATGGGATCTAGTGGATGTGTGTTAAGGATTGAATAAGATTGCACAAAATTGATATTTGCTATCCAAATTGATAATTTGTTGGAACAATTCTTGTATGCCAAATATTTTACAAAGTGGGACCTTAATTTTGGATTTCACAAAGTGTGGGTCAAAGGAAGAGGATATGTGAAAGAGTGCTTTAAAGACACATCAGACATTAATGAGTGACTTGTACATTGTTCAAATTGTGTAATGCACTAGGCATTTTAAGCAACTTATGAAAGAAGTATCAAGACAATTAATTGACCTCTATATCATTTATTTACATGACATATCTATGGTGAGTGCACTTTATGAAGTGAATTTGTCTCATTTTTAGAAGTTATTTGAAATTTTAAGGGAGTAAAAATTGTTGTTGATTGATAAGAAGTGCTGGTATGCCAAAACTTTTTTGTTGTACATTGGTCATGTGTTGGGTGATGAGGAGAAAAAGGGTAGATCCTTCCAAGGTTGAGGCCATTGTTAATGACCAAAATTCACAATCATGAGTTGGACTTGAAGCTTTCTAGGTGCAACACAATACCTCAACAAGTTTGTGAAGAACTCTTATTCTTTCGCCTTTAAATGAAGTCATAAGTAAAGGAAGAAAGTTTACATTGTTACCTGAAGACCCATCTTTGACACTTGAGACATGTCTCTTTTACTGGAGAAATCTTTGAAAATCTCCTAAAGCATAAGGCTCTTTTGGCCACCCTCTCCTATCATTTCCAAAGTCTCTTGACTAGAAATTGACATCTCCTACCAAAAAACTTAGGGAAAAACACATTATAAGGTGAAAAAGTAAGAAAAATAAAAAATATAAGCATGCTTAAGATTTCATGCTGATATTTTTGATGGTACAGTAATCCATGCCAAGTTATAATACTCAAATCTACTAAAGTGTATACATTTTGAGATGGACAAAAGCAATTGTATGATTGGTTTCCTGTCACTATGGTGTTCTAAAGAGAATTTGCCTTTACTATTTAGTGTTCTTGCATGGTTGATTTGGTATTCCTACTTTCCATGTTCTATGTTATAATATTTTTTGGAAATTATTAAATATATTTTAAAAATGGCATCACGAAGTATGTATGTCTCCTATTTGTCTCCTATTTATGAAAATTAGCCATATTGGTATCCATACTAGTCTCTAGTGTCTCTAAGTTCCCTCATATACTAGTAATTATGAAAGTTTAACTAGGGTAATAAACATTAACAAGATTTAGAGGAGTTGAAGAGAAAATTAAGTACAAAACCTATCCTAGCTTTACCCCACTTGCAAGTAACAATTGAGGTAGAGACAAATGCTAATTGATTATGCTATAGATGTAGTGCTTTTGTAAGGAGGGTGGCCAATCTGTGATCACTTGGAAATATTCAGAAGGGGTCCATTTTGAATTATAGCACCTATAATATGGAACTTATGCATTGGCTTAGCAAAGAAGTGGAAACATACCTCATGTGAAAGGAGACTATAGTACGCATATAATGGTAGGCACAAACAAAACTAGTATTGCAGTAGTTGAGATATTAAAAATGGATGGGAATTTTGTAACAGTTCCTTCTTGTGGTCAAGTATAAGCATGGTGTGATAAAATTGTTGTTGACATATTGTCAAGAATGCCTTGTTTACTTATTGCAAGTAGCTTCTTGTGCTGGAGTCATTTTCTTGTGAAGTGCATGTTGAAGATCATGTTCACGTTGCTAATTTTATAGAGGTATACTAGACAAGGTAGATATGACATCTCTTTCTTCCCAACATCTTCATTATAAATGGCATGACCACATCCTTCTACCTACTCTAAAGATACTACTTTAGTCTTGTATCAATTTTTTAATAACACCTAAACCATAAGGGTCTATCAACTTTAGCTTGGTAATCCTCCTCATCTAGGGTTTATAGTTCTCATTATTTCTAAATTTTAAGACTCACCCATTTTTTATACATGTATGTGCATTCAAGAAAAAAAATAGAGATTACAATTGGACTACAAAATAATGATGAAAACATATTCCCTAACCCTCAAATATTTGTGCATATATTTCAAATAATCTGGACAAATGAAAGGAAATAAATTCCTTCATTTAAGGACAATTAGTGAAGAAAGTTTGGTTACTTGAATCCAAAATTGCATTCAAGGGAGCACCAAAAGATGAAAAGTTAGAATACAATTCAAGATAAACAAAAAATAAAATTCATTATACAAATATTCTCAATCATATGCATCTCTACTCTAGTAGAAATATTTTTGTCTCTCATTCTTGAACTTTGATTTGAACCATATTCATTGTACAAGAATGCCAGGCACAAAACATAAGGAATAAATATTTGGCAGCAATATTAAATGTGTAAAAAAGGGGAAAAAATCATTTAGATCGTACCAAAAATAGGTTTGTAGTCTTTTGATTAATGTGATTATCATAGATTTAAAAGCTCTTGTGATTATCTATCAAAAATTCACTAAATACTCTACAAAATATTCCACATGCCTAATAAAATAGCAGTCCATAATGATGAATCCCATCCAGCTGCTGTGAAATTCATTGATGAATTAAGGCAGAAAAATATCACCAAGGTGACCAAAATAATAGGGAGGAATGGTCTAGACATGTGACAAAATATTTTTTGAGGGAATTGTCTCAAAAATATTGTTTGTGTGGTCAAATGCAGCAAAGGGAATCCCTTCTATGTTAATCATTTCCTATAGTAAAAGAGTGATAAAGGCATAATAATAAAACCATTGTTTGTTGTGAAGATACATGTGAATTTCTTGAAAAGGTATCTAGAAATGAAAAGCAAGACTATTTTCATGGGATGAATCATTCAACACTGCCAATATTAAATTGGTTGATAATAAAAAAAATTCTACCATCGTAATACTACAAAATCAAGGATCGCTTGCCTACCACACACAAAAAACCACAGTTAGCGTTAAAGCTTTAGGGGACATTCATATGCAAAACAATTTTCAAATACAAATATTTAAACTTGGATACTGCTCACATAGAAAAAATGGAGTCTTCCAAGTCCAAGGCCTGCTAACTCAAATCCAAGGCTACCCTTTTTTCTAAAAAAACGTACAATTGGCATACATAATTAAACTATTGCATTTCTTCAAGTAGAAAAACAAATCACAACGAAATTGCTATGAAATACTATAAAGTCCCTATCCTTATGTGTTTCTTTTTGAAGGTGAATTTTAACTACTTCGCCCACTTCTAGGACTACTTTTTCCTTCTCTCACGGGCCTATAGAACCATTAAGAAAATTTATCACTAAAATGTAAAAAATGAAATGAGCATACAAGCCCAAGCTACAAATAGAGCATACACCTTATTAGATTTGGACTCTTTAAAAGTTTCCTATCTCCACGAGAGGAATGCTAAAGAATCAAAGATGCCAAAATAAAACTCAACATTGTGGATGCCTTGAATATGATATATCAAAATGCAATTATGTGCACTATTATATATGATTAAGTGTTCTATCTACCTCAATAAGCATTTCTAGATGTACAAAAAAATGAGATATATAAATGCAATTATGTGTTCTATCAACCTCAATGAGCATTTTCAGATGTACAAACAAAAAGAAAATCAAAACAACCATGATTCTAGACCAAAAACCTTGTCAGAAGTGACTGATGATTATTTTATGTACCTTTTGTGGACTAGGAGATTCAATGGAATATTAACCAGACCTTCCATGCTTTTGAGGAGGTGATCGTGCCCTGATAACAAAAATATCAAAATAGTTTTGAGTAACATAGCTTTAGAAATAGTTTTGAATATGGAAGTGAGTACCATGCAACATTGAACAAAATACAATTCCCAATTGACGTAAAAGACCAAAGTCATGGATTCTTTGGACATAAGGCACAGATGATAGGCAACATGGATCCTAGGTAATCTAATGGACAATACAAGCAACCAAGGACTAGATAAAAGATGTGTTGTAAGAATGCAAAAACAATATGGATATTAAGTGTTATACAAAGAAGAATACCAGGACTGGAACCATTTTAACTAATCTATATATTTCATACAGGGCATTCTCTCATTGTCATGCTCTTATGCTAAATCTCTATATCTGTTATGTTATAAATGTGCATTTAAAGTCTACCTGATCATGAAAATGGAGGTTGTTTTAGATGGTTTACCAATTGGTCTTCATGTATGACACTTATCTCCCAATCATATTTGGGAAACTCAGTCTTGGCAAAACCTTAACAGACCTAAAAAAATCAACTTGGCAAATAATTGGGTAACTTAAAAAATTGCTTGAATGTCTTTACAAACACCTTTTTTTCTCTACAAAATTTGATGATGAGAAGTATCCAAAAAGTCCTTAAATGATTACACAAATGTTTTCATTTTGTACTAAGTTTTATTGATTTGAATGCAAATGAGTACAAAACCTCATCACCATGTGGAATCCTGATGGCTGATAGTCTGATATAAAGGATGTCTAACAAAATTAGAATGGTAAAACTAAAAGTAACTACAAAACTTTACATCTTCCTTATCCCTAATCTACTGAAAACTAGGGGAGAGATAGATATTCTAGTCCTTGGAAAATGTTATGACTTTTTAATTGGTATGGAAGAAAATGGCTAGACCTCCAATGACCAATATGATACTAGATGGAAATGAGTCCTCAATGTCATCAATGGCATAGTCTTCAAACTCATGGCCTTCAATTAATAGAACACTATGTTCAACACTTGGGGGAGGAGAAAGCAAGTCTTGACATATCCCAAACTAGACACCAAACATATTCCAAAAAATGTTGTGACTAGCTATTCTTTTTGCCAGAGTAACTATCACCTAGCCCATTTTGGACAAGTAAGCCATTTCTCATGTGTTATAGATTTTGGTGCTAGTTATTTTCCATGGATAGCTGGCCTTAGAAATTTGATTTCTGTTTAGTTTAGTTTGAGGTTCACTTGGTTTCAAGAATATTTTAATATTCTCTACTTAACAAGGCCAACCACGTGAAGGTGGAAGCTCATTTGGCCCCACCCCCTTCCCTAACATCACTCTAAATTCCCCATTAACATCTAATAACATTCATTCATTCATTCAACCATTTTTTTAAAATAACATTAAATCATTATAATCACACAATAACATTCATTAACATATAAAATTCATTAACATCTAATAACATTCATTCATTCATTCATTCAACCATTTTTGAAATATAATATTCAATCATTATAATCACACGATAACATTCATTAACACAAAAAATTCATTAACACACAAAATTCATGAGTAATTCATTAACACATAAAATTTGTTAACACACAACATTTGTGAATATTTCATTACCACATAAAATTCATTAACACACAAAATTTGTAAATATTTCATTACCACATAAAATTCATTAACACACAACATTCATGAATAATTCATTAACACAAAAAAATCATTAACATCATTTCCTTTTGGGCTTCTTAATGTTCTTTTTTTAAATTATCTTGTAGGAGGAATATCAATGTCCTTGTCATTCCCCTTCTCTACTGATTCTAATGCCAATGCATGTCTCCTCCTCATCTATTTAGGAATAGGTGGCCACTATGCCAAAGGGGAGTCTGGTGCAAAAACAACTGCATCATGAGTTAAATTCAAACCATTTATAGTAGTGAATTACATGTATTTAATTAAGTAAAAGAACTATAAATCAAAAAATTTATTTAAATGAACAAAATATAGATTTTCTTTACCTGAATGTGCCATATGATCTACATGGTGATCAGTCTAAACATCCTCTGGTACTCGTACATATGAGTGATGATTATTAATAAATTTTTACATACTTGTCCACCTCTTAAACCCTTTACTAGATCAACTAGTATCGGTGTAACATTGGAATCTCTATTGCAATGAGCTTCTATAACCAATGAAGCAACACCTTCCCATGTTAATGAGCAACCATTTTGTTGACATCACTCAATCCATACCATCATCCAATCAAGATTGTACATAATATACAAATGTATTGCATCCCACTCTCAACCAACTGTATTAAAAAAATACACCAATTATAAATAACTTATATTGAAGATTTATAAGAATCAATTAACTACAATAACATTTTATATTTACCTTTCACTTTCCTCAATCTACCTTTTCTCATCAAGTACTCCCCTTCAAATTTGTTAATGGAGTTCAGATCCCAAATACAATCTACATGGATCTTTGCTGCAAACTTAAGAAGATATTCACTAATATACACTATGGTCTGGTATACCATATATCCCTCCACCATAGAACGCTCAGGATGTGCTCTTTGTCGAACCAAGACTTTCAAAAATTTCAAGTGCCTATCAACCATCCACATTGACCTAGTTGGTGTAGGTCCACACAATTCAATCTCCTAACCTTGATGTATTAGGTAGTGTTCTTGTGCATTGAAAAAAGTTGGAGGTAGACACTTTTGTATTTCACACATAAGATGAGAAATTTTTCTCTTCCAATATTTTATATCTTCTTTATTTATTTATTTATTTTGATGACAACCACCTCAAGTATTTTCCAAGATCTTATATAACTTGTTTGACATTGTTCTCGAAGTGGTGTGGGAGAGAGAGGTAGAATGTACAGCACTATTTGTAAATGAGATTATCAATATTTTATAAAAGAATGCAACGAAAACTACGTGCAGTATAAAAATATATAGTGAATAAAAAATAACATGAATTTCCTTAATAAATGTATGCCAATCGTGTATTTTTATCCCTGGCCCAAATTCACTTTTCTTTGATATGAGATCATTTATGTTCACAGCAAATCTTTTGGGAAATCATATTTTTTTTATGACTTCTTTTATAGCATTGCTCTGTTGCTCTGACAATAACCAACTAAGGGCACTTGTATCAATTTGGTCTTGATTGTTATTTGATCGAATGAAATTTTTCATTGCATGGTTGGATTCTTCAATGTCACTACAAATTTTGACAATTTTGTCTTTGTCACGCCTTCCATCCAAGATTTTCCATTATGTCTCTGTTGCATTCTTTCCAATATGCATAGGATCAAACAAATTCACAATTGGGAGTTGCTTGTAGTATGAAAACTTACTAAATTATGTAGGATAACATTTTACTCCTTTTGAAAGTTGGTCATTAATGCCTTGACGACCTTCAGAAGTATCAATTACATCATCAGTAAATAAAATCAAAATATGAATTTCAAACAAAAAACTATAAGATGGAATGACATTACCTTTATGATTTATTTTATTGCATTCCAACTTCCATAGCTAAGGTGTCATTCTTCATGGCTTTGATGTCATCTCTTCTTTCCCATTGAAAAGATATTTTTTAGTAATTCAGTACTTATGATTTCTATGGAGAAAGTGTCTATTCTCATCGAACACCTACTTTCCTAAACTTTTTGAATGATGAGATTTCATCTTTGGACCACAAACTGGACATGCAAATTTTACCTTTGTCTAAAGACCTAGAAGATCATGTATAATTGGATTAAATATGTTTACTTTGTGTTACCAATATAACATACCACAAAAATGTGTTAGCCCAGGAGCATCATATATTGTACATACAAGCATTGCATGGAATTGAAATTGTCTCTGTCTATTAGTCTAGAGATAGTATACATAGTGATCCCATTCCATAGCACCATCAACTCATCAACAAGGGGCTTAATATACACATTGATATCTTTAACTTGGTACTTACCTAGTTGAATGAACATAAACATTACATAATTTTTATGACCATTTTGATGGATTATTTATAATAAAGTAATTTAGATGACTATTAAATGAAAAAAATACCTGGAATAATCAATGCAAAGATTATGTGCTCCCTCTTTATCATCATCTAAGGAGGAATGTTATTGTTGATAACAAAAATATGCCACACCGAGTAAGTAGATCTCATCTCTCCAAATAGATTGACAATGTCCGCTACGAATGAAAGCTTGAGATTACGAGGTTCTTCCTTAAAGTGTGGCCATTTTTTCTCTATTTCCTTAAATACTGAACCATCCACAAGAATTTGCATAATTTCATCTCTACTTCTATTGCATGCATGGTAATGCATAAAATGTGCCAAGCTATTGCAAGTGAATAATTGTTGCAGACGCGAAATAATGGGAATAACCTGAAGAACCTTGCGAGGCAACTTTTTTGTTATTCGATCTTATCGATATCTACTAATATGAAAAACATGGCATTGTGTTACAAATTCATGTTGTTTATGATATATAATATGATCATTCGGACATGCATGTATTGTTTGATACTCCATTCCAATATCTTTCATAATAGCATTTAATTCTCAGTACGAGCGAGGTAGAATGTTTGATGGTGGTAACAAACACTCACCTATAAACCTAGAACAAAAAATATAATTTTTTAATATAAAGAATATTAATTGCTACACAATTCACCCAGTGTTAATTGTAAGGGAATTACAACTAAAAAACAAAAAAATATGGCATACCTTAACATACGTGTCATTGCTATGTTGGATAAACCATTCATAACCTTCAAGTTCACCAACAACAATATAGGGGCAAGAAGAGTTGTTTGGGAGCCTTTGTATAAGGGCTCATGTTCCTTCTCAAGTATAGGTACATAAAGTCTGTGTCAATATCATCATCATCATCATCTTGATCATTGTGATCTTCTTCATCATTGTGATCGTCTTCAATTGGATCATTACCTTCTACTTCTATATTCACAACTCCATGTGCCCTCATTTCGAAATCCACATTCTCAGAATTTTCATGGTCCACAACATGAAACCCAGGGTGGTTGGCCTGTATCAAAATGATGACCTTATATTAACCATGACCATGATGTCATCATCAAATCATGTCTTATGTATTTTATAAATTATTAAAATACATACCAATAGCTTAACAACATTTGTTGTTAGGAATTAAATCTATAGTACATCATTAATAATAGTTTTATAAATTTTTCTATTGATATTTTCTTAAATCTTTGTGGCTTTGACCATTCTTTGTTATGGTCAAACAATTGTAGAGACTGTTGTGTGTGCTGTGAAAAAAGACAAATTTGTTGCTATATCTTGTGGAACAACAATCTGCATAACATCATCTTAGTACAACATGCCTCCATGAGAAGTGGAAGGAAATTTCCATAGATATATCAATAAAATCAATTAAGACATAGACAAAACAACTAGTTACTCTAATAGGGGAATATCTTGTGATAGGAAATTTCCATAGATATATCGAGGAAACCAAATCCTGCAAATGCAAATCTTGGCATCTCTAAGCCAAAGAGGTAAATGAAGAACATACTCCTGGAAAGGAAAAGCATTCTAGAATTTATAATATAACACTTTAAAAACATATACTAAAACTATAAGATATACAGTTTGTGATATTATTGCCACATCTTTTCAAAGTCTACAAAAAATATACAGTTGATGATTTTATTTCCATCTATTACTATCTAAGCAAAACAAACTATCAAGAATAACATTCTTTTAGCTAAAAATATTCTTATGCAAACACAAAATGCAATGGATTCTAGATATTAAAATATGTGTTGAAGGAATTGAAGGTGGTGATCATGAAATCTCCAGACTATATTGGGATGGACAAGCGATGAATGTATGGAAAAAATTATGAATAGAATTGGGTAAAGAAGATATTCAACATCTATAAGATTTGGGAGAAATCTGGAGAACAAAAAAAAATCTAGAAGATCATTTAGATCATCTCAGTACAACATGCCTCCATGAGAAGTGGCAAGAAATTTTCATAGATATATCAATGAAATCAATTAAGACACAGACAAAACAACTAGTTACTCTAATAGGGGAATATCTTGTGACAGGAAATTTCCATAGATATATCCATGCAAGTAAATCCTACAAATGCAAATCTTGGCATCTCTAAGCCAAAGAGGTAAATGAAGAACATACTTCTAGAAATGAAAAGCATTCCAAAATTTACAATATAACACTTTTAAAACATATAATAAAAATGTAAAACTAATACAATTATAATGTAAAAATGTAAAACTAATACCCCTTTGTAACCACAAGAATTCTATGCAGAAATACCATTAACCATTAATCACACCCTAAGAACATTGTAACCCTTGTCGCATTTGAGAAGAACAATTTTGTGCAGAATCAGATAGGAAAGTAGCATGTATGAAACACTTGGGCTGACTAATCCTTTTACAAATTGTTATCGCATTCTCACTTCCGAAACCCATTTCCCCCATTTTCTCATTCTCACCCCCTTGAAATTTTGAGTCTGGTGTAAGCTACTATGGGGATTCTGCTTTGGCATGGATTTACTATTGTTAACCATATTTGGTAGTAGATAATGTCAAGATTCAAACTCGAGATGTGCCTTGTGAAGATAATGCCGAGATTTAAATTCAAACTATTTACTCTAATTTTACAAACCTCTATGGTTTCAGCATGTTGCCTCACTTTTCACCATGTACCAATTTTGCAAAGTGGAGATTAGTTTGTATTGTGTTTCGTCTAGTCGAGTCAGTTGCCCCTTTTTCTTCCTCAAGTGATAAGTTTCTCTATCGAGTTTTCATCTTTTCCTTCTCTCGCATTGTATGGTTGAGTGGGTTTTGTTTATCATCATGAGTCTTTGGGGTAGTTTAGGAGCTTGTTCGATGGAGATTCTTAAATTATTTTACTTCAGATGAACTTACTTACAACTCATTTTGTTTCAAACTTATAGAAAGTTGAACTGGCGGAAAATCCAATTTCATCTTCTCCTTGGTGGGTTTTGCACCCTGAAGGTGAAATTTCACCAAGATTCCCAAATGCAATTCTTGAGCTTAAATGAAGAGAAGAAAATTATGTTATGGATAGATCATTCAAGTGTTTCCATGTTTTCACTATGGGAATCTTTCAAAACTCACTAAGATGATTAAAAAGGGCATTGGCGGAAAACTCAAAAACAGCTTCTCCTCGGCGAGTTTCGAACCAAGAAGTCAGTTTTCTGAGAAGGTGTTTGTAAAGGAATAAAGTGAGCCAGTGGGTCCCACCTTTCACTTGCAAATTCAATTTTATATTTTTTGAAGGATTAAAGTAAAGTGGTTAGGGAAGAGAAGGTAAAACAAGGGCAAAGGCGGAAAAGTGGAAATCATCTTCTCCTCTGCAGGGTTTCTACCCTTAAAGGTAGTTTTTCGTATCCAGCGGAAGGTCACTCTTGCAAGCATGGTTATTTGAAGAATTAGTTACAGGAGGCTGAAAAAGGTAAGGGAAGCATGTTGATCACTTTGAGGAAGGTATTCTGTTCAAATTCTGGCTGAGCAAAATTTTACTCACGGAGTACTTCGTTCTTAATTCTCCAAAACTTGGTGGAAAATGTGAAAGTAAGCTATAACAAAGGAAAATAACCGTTGGGCCAATGAAAATAGTGAAAAGACAAGAAAGAATTCATTGTAACCTCCACATTTAATAATCTAACAAATTTTTCATTTAATTCATTGGTGTGGCATGGATTTTAAAGATTAACAAGTGGATAGAAGTTTCTATATAGAGATGAACATAACGGATTTTCAAACTATTGCTTACTCATTTGAACTGTTATGCTGTTAAGTTGATTATTGATTTTGAAATCCCCATAGTTACAAAGTTCTATTCTCTATCTTATTTTGAGTTTTAAGATTTCTAATTTATCTCTAACTCAGTTGAAATGGCAACAAGATTTGTTGGATTTGATGGATTGGGCAGAATCAAGTCTACATGGCAAAATATCACAGACACTTCACTCTGTTTCTTTGACATGCAAGATTTCCAAAGAAGGTTGAGGATGGAACCAATCCATACCATAATAGAGAAACTCCAAAGAAGTGGGCTGGTAGAAGCAGTAGGATTTCCTGTAGCAGTACAAGCCCCAGAGCTAATTATTGAATGTATCAATCACTATAACCCAAATACGAAGCAAATTTTACTGCCTGATCAAAAGGTGTTAATCTCAATTGGTAGGCAAGCAATAGTCAATTGTCTGTGGATTCCAGAAAGAGAGGAGTTCTCTAAATTAACAATTGGAGGAGCTATGTCCAAATTATCTCTGAAGAAGATGGTGTGGCAAAAGGAGATCATGAGTTCTTAGTTCCAAAAAGCCAAGAGAAGCTAAAAGTAAAGTTCCTAAAACCCTTTTTGGCACTGATCTCAAACCTCAGATCGTGGACATTCTAGTTCTTTTTCATCAATTGAAAGGTGAGGTCGAAGCCCTTAACTTTGTAGAACAATACTTCTTTTTGGTGCAAATTATCTACTCAGATACACAATATGTTGACTGGGTGTACGAGGTAAGTGAGCATCTATCTAGGGCTCTTAGTGCAACCAAGTTCTACAATTCATTTTATATGTCTTCTTTCTTGATATATATGTTGGCTTCCCTACAATTATGGTCAAACCTTCCCAGAATAGAGAATTTTCCAGATGATGTAAAGAGTTATGAGTTTTACCAATGCTTGCAATTACATAATAGTTATGCAGAGTATATCAGAGTTAATGATGCATTTACAATAAGGCTTTGTCGGGAACTCCAAGGGTGTTCAGAGAGGAGATTCAGCCTAGAAGCGATGACGGGCATTAGTCAGTTGGGTAGTTATTTCATCCAATTCTCATCCTTTTCATATTTGCAACTTCAATCTTTCGATGGATTTCCCCTAAATCTTCCCAGATATACAGATGACATGATCGTGCTCATTGAGATCGTGAGACAAACAATCTAGGTGAACGTGCTGAGCGCTAGTTTGAAGAAAAAGGGATACAAATTTCCCATAAAAGTTGGGGCATACAGTTGTGAGTCTCAATTCGAGGCCAAAAACATGCTCAAGGCATTCGAGAACAAGTTCAAATTAGAAGAATATGAAGTGGAATGGGTATGCCAAAGATGTGCTTCAAATTGGAAGCGTGATTAAGCATTTTACTACTGTAAAAATGAATTAGAAAGCCGAGATCGAGCTTTTGCTAGATTGACAATAGAACAAATAAAGACATATGGCATTAACTTAAATGTGGAAGGGCTAGAAGATGATGGGAAAAATATGTATAGTAATACATATTTGACCAAATTGAGAAATACTCCAATCAGTTCCAAGCCATATGTTGATGTGGAAGAAGACCTTGATGTTATGATGGCCTGAATTGTCAAAAGAACCAAAAAATGGGTCGAGTGGATAGAAAAAAAGGGTTGAAGTAGGAGCAAGACTACTCAAGCTTCTCTAGTCACTGCTACTCCCACTTCTTTTCAAAGTGCCACACCTAGTGTTACAACTTCGGCTACTCAAGGACCTACTCAATTTGCAGGAGGAGGTGATCAACCCCCGGAGAAGAACATCTCAATAGCTCCAACTTGCCAAGGTGGTCCTCTACCAATTATTGAAGCCCAAGCCAGCACCGAAGAAAAGAGGACCGAAGAGCTAAAAGATGGTGTTACTGCTCCTGTTTCACCTCCTCATGCTACTTCTCCAGTTTCACCTCCTCATGTGACTGCTACTCCATCTTCTCATCATAGCCCTGGTCCATCTGTGAGCGCTCCCCTTTTGAAACCAACTGGTTCCCCTATTCAGATAGTAGAGATTGGGGATGAACAGAGTAGTAGTATCGAATCCACTAAATTTGACGAAGCCGCAAGGAAAACTCAAGAGCAAGAGAAAGCCCTAAGTTCTTCTAGGCTTCTATTTCAGGATCCTAAGAATCCTTTTTCTGCAACTTTAGTGCCAGTGACTCTGGTGAAGAAGAAGATGTTCAGTATAGAATCACTTGGGGCTGCTTCTAAAGTGATCAACATAGAGTCCTGGCTAGAAGACACCTTAGAAAGGAAGAGAAAGAGGAAGGAGGAGAGTATCCCTGCAAAGAATACTGTATCTTAAGTAGTTCGCTTTGGATCTACAGTAGTAAAAGCTAAGAAGTAGAAGACTTTATCAATACTTGGGCAAGATCCAAAAATAGGACACTTAACAATGGAGGTAGCAAAGCCAAACAAAGCAGGGAGAATTGAGGACATGACACCTAATGATTTTACTTTGTATTCGATTGATCTTGGAGAGGCTAGGCATGATACAAAGGTGGGCCTATGGAGATCAAGTAATGAGGTGATAGAAGAACAACTGGAGAACCTCAAATTGTCAAAAATCAAAATGAAGGCAGAGATTGAAGAATTGAAAAAATTTAACAGGCAAATGGTTGTTCCATTGGCAACCATTATTGGTGTGCATGCTACTGAAAACCCTACAGTAGAAGAAGTGCAAGCCTTCATCTCACAGCTTCAGAAGGATAGGCATTTTGGCCAGATCGAAAAAGAATGGATTGAGAAACTCAATGCAGATGGAACTATTCTGATTGATCAAATTGGAAATGTTATCCTTCGATTAGAAATTGAGAAGGATAATATCATATCTAATCACAACACTTTGGCCACAGAGAAGGCAAGGTGTGATGAATGTATTTCTCTCCTAAATATGGTCATCCAAATGAAGACAAAAGAGGTAGTTGAAGCGAATATTTTGAAGAAAGGGACTAAGCCTCTATTCAAATGGCTTCAAAACATGCAATTTAAGCAGGACATGATTCAAGAGGCTAAAGAAAGACTCAAAGAAACAAGGGAAAAAGTGAGGAAGACCCAAGATAGAGCATTCAAACTCATGTGAGGATTACACACTGACCCACAAACCAATGGACAAGGAAAAGCTCTCATTGGGGTAGAAGTAATGAAAAATAACTTCTACACATACTTGAGTAATCTATCTGGAATGACTTCGAGTAGTCAAGACAAAGTGGTAGAGTTGTAGACACTTGGTGGATACGTGCATGTGGCTATTGGAGAATTGACAAGTCAGCTAAATGCGGTGAAGGAGTTGGCTTGAGAGCATTCGAAGTGGCTCTTAAGATTCACTAATGTACATGTGCCTAGTCATAAAGAAATGATCCCAATTATAGTAGTTGACACTCCCTTTTCATTCTCTAATGTAAATTTTGCAAATTTTGTAAATTTTGTAATATGACAAATTGGTATCTTACCATTTGTCGTCCTCAGAAGATGAACCAATTTAAATTCCTATTGTAACGATCATCTCTCAACTCTATATGTATGAAGTTGAATGATAATGAAAGGTCATAAAATTTTTGGTGTGAAGTACTTTTTGTTGCAGAGTCAATTAAATGTTATTTTATGTCAATCATTTTCTGTTCCAGTAGGTATTGTGTTCAGTCAATGTTTCCTTTTTGTTTTACAGAGAATTAAGGAGGAACAGAGCTTCTTTCCCCTATTTTTCAAGATCATGAATGGATGTGATAAGTATTGTTATGATTCATTTGGCTAAAAGATTTTTTTAACGTTCCTAATTTATCAGTTATAGTTTAGATTTGAATTTTGGCTTATTCTAGCCTTATGTGAATAGATTTATGGATTCATAAGACGTGTGGATACGTGAATCTATTTAAGTATTGAGAAGTTTTTCTTGCCTGAATTAAGTTCTAGTTAGGCTTAATTTGGTTTGCCTCTTCTGCTCTCAGGTTAAGAGCATACCCCGCATTAGTTTTAGGAACAAAACATAATTCCTTGAACATCATTCACATAGGGAGCTATACCTACCAATTCAAAGAGAAGCCAGTAATCACAGAGCGGCTTTTCAACTATGGTATTCAGATATTATTCCTAATTTGAGTCATTAAGAGTCATATATTCACAATAAACAAGAAAGGGAAAATTTGTTTACCAACACGAAAGCGGCTGAGTAAATCTGTTGGAGTTAGTATTGAAGCGCATTTGAAAACACAGAGAAAATGGGAGCTTAATTTGTTCTTCTTGCTTCACTAATCTAAGACACTTTTCAAATTCACTCCTCAAATTCACAAAACATCAAGGAGAGCCTCATATTTCATGCATTGCAATGGATTAACTTAAAAAGAACTTACCACCTTTGTGATGCCAAAAGACCTATATGTGATCTCGTCTCCTCCTACCCAAAAGTGCTTCGGCACAATGAAACAATGAAAATTGTGTTTCAACTTTCATTTTTTTCTAATATAATTTTTCTTTCATCGCTATTTTGATATCCCATGTTCGTCATTGTTTTGACATTTTTGGGAGCATAAACAAAAAAAGGAAGTCCACAAGCCAATCTGGATTTCATTGCTATTTTGACATCTCGTGTTCATTGCTATTTTGATGAACATGGAAGCATAAAGGAAAAAAAAGAGTTCACAAGCCAATTTGGCCTCTCATCAAAAACTTTTGTCAAAAATAGAGGCCAAATGTACTAGTCAATGCAACCATAGGATCAAGGACTAAATTAAAATCAATAATAAATTTAGCCAACTCATTGTGGCATGACTCCTCATCCTCATGTACTACTTTTTTCTTTCCCTTGTCCTGATCAACATTCATTTGCAAGAGTAATATTATTAGCTCTATATTTAAAATCAATCCAAAATAGTAGTGAAGAGTAAAATATAATGAAAAATATGCATTAACATATTTCTTATATCTAATTTGTACAAAAATAATGAGTTTTACTTGTTGGGAAGAAGAACCATCGTTGTTGTGTGTATCCTGTGGCTGTTGATCGATATTGTAGCCCTGTTGTAGTGCCTCTCATGTTTGCAGTCTATACCTTGTTTATTTTGATTCGAGATAAACTTGATACTCTTATTATATGTACTTTGAGATGACCTGAGGGTCATATGTTATAATTTGATTCAGTACCATAGATGCTTTATTGTTATGTTGTTCAGTTTATCATATTTTCATTTTGATGCTATTTTGAGATGACAGTAGATCTATGATGTTATCTGGTTATCTGGTTATATGATGTATTGTACATATTGGTGGATTATGTGATGTGATGGATCTTATGCTATGGTCAATTACTTCATTTTTTTCTTTATGCTTTATGTGAATGTGAGTGATGTAAATGAATTAATTAGTTAATTAATGCTTTAATTGTGTCGGCTATTATATTATATGCAATTGCACTTGATCGTGTGTTTTAGTGTGCAGGAATTATATCCTTGCTAGTGGCCTATGGAGTTGGTGATTCAGTTGTTCATATTTTACCAATGTCGTCCCTGTATGGTCGATGTATCCTTATTTTTAGTTGTTTAAATATAAACCTTTCAATGGTTAGTAAATCTAAACTCATCTGCATTATGTGGTTAGACCAATGGGTGTGTCTATGCATTTAGAGGTTTGCTCTAAATCTTTTTGGATTTAATTTTTGGCAGCTTTGCCTTAGGTGAATTTCCATTACAGATAATAACTTATTTTTGTTTAGGTCGAATCAAAGTCTAGCTATTCCATCTGGCTATTTTCCCTAATTGACTATTCACTCAAAAATTGAATAAGTATTGGAAAAGTGATTCTATTATTCACTTCTCACTTTTCAGAAATAGGAATTTGAGACTTTTTGGAAATCCTCTTCTGAAGGATTCTTGTTTTGTTCGTTCAAGGAGCTGTGAGTGTGGGTTTTGTGCGAGGTTAGTCTCATTTGATCCAGCTCAGGGAGTTTATTCTTTGCCGTCACTTTTAGTGGATTTGATGGTTTATTTATTTTATTGTGTGGATTTCAGTTTCTACCCTTTTTGTTGTCAGGTAGGGCCTTCTCGTTTTATTGTTTTTACTTCATTTCAGCTTTCGTTTCTTGTAGCAGTATGTTAGGAGGTTGAGAACTAGTGTTCCCCTCCATTTCTATATGTTGGTTCTACCCGGTTGGTTGGGTATGAATGTTTTCCCTATTTTGGAAGATGAGGGTTTGGGATTTTGAGCCATTATGCTGGCCATTTTTGCATACGATATCCAATTCCATTTATTTTTGGATTTTCAAGGTTTTTGCACCTAAAGGCCAAATGGGTTTTAATTTTAGAATCTCTCCAAAATTTAGAGTTTTTACCTTGTTTTGTGTGCCAACCTATTTTCTCAAGGTTTCTCGACACAAGGTGGTTCGTGGACCTAGATGATCTGTATGGATATCATTCAAACCACTATTGTATTTCATTATTGCATTGAGATGCGTGTTACATTCGTCCTCCCAAGTCTATTCTTGATTGAGTGACTTTCTGCTTGTGTATCATATAGTCCTTATGCTTTGATCTTCATGATGGTGGTGTGCCACACACGAGTACGTGCACATACATTTACTGAGGGACTTGTGAGTCCTAGTATTTCATGATACTTTCAAAAACATAATCATTGGAGTTGGGTTGGGAATTTGCATGCCTACGGGCACTCATCGTTGGATGAGCATGGGTAGGGTAGGGTAGCATATGGAGGGGTCTTCTATCTTATAGCCTGGCAATCATGGCACTATGGGTTAGCAGAGGGAGCTTTATTTAAGTGATAATTAAAGAAAATACTAGGTGGTAATAAAACTTAAGGTAATAAAATGTGTGAGCACCCGATTAAGTTTGAGGACACAATGTTTGAGCACCCATTTAAGTTTGAGGACACACGATCCGAGCTTGGGCTTGTCGATGCCAAGTGACTCTCCATAATGTTAGTCCCTACTTATTAGCCCATTAAGATGTCTGACTAGGACCTATAGTGTATGCATTGTCTATGTCTTAGATGTTGGATGTGTTCACTTGGTACTTTAGGTTCTAGAGTATGCTTTCTTGTGATTTATGCTTTCATTGGGATGCTTGTCTATCATGTTTAGATGATGTTAGTTTTGACGCATTCTTTATTATAATGATTAGCATGTGATAGATGATGTTATCTACTTTGTAGGACTATCTTATGTTTTACTACTAGCATGTTAGATTTTCTTATGCTTATGTTGTAGCATGTTTTAGTAGTGGCATCTCTATTACGACAGTACTGACGATCTGATTGGTGGCTTTGGATGTTATGCACAGGGGATGGTTAGGGCCCATGATGGTCTTATGATTCCATTGGCAGTTGGGAGGAACTGCGTACTTAGTTTGGTTATTTTTCTTATTGTGATGTTATTTCCATTTACTATGATGTTTCCTTATGTTCTTTACCTTCACTGATTGTTAGATGATTAGATTTTTTTTACGTCTTTCAGTAGCGTGTTCGAGTGTTCATGCCTTGAGATGTGGATTTGGTACTCCCTAGTGTGGAGGTTCTAAACTCTGTTTATGCTTAATGTTCTTCCTTAGGAGTTTTCTTGGCCTTTCTTGGGTGACCATGTGTCAGCATGGTGCGATACAATAAAATATCACGCACCCAATAAGATTGTATCATGCGTTCCTTGTGTTGGATACAATTGTTTAATTTTGTGTTGTCTTTGATGTTACACAAATGTCATATGAGTTATTAGACAGAGTCTACTTTGCTCAGATGGTCAGCAAAGAAAATTATAGAGTCTACCGAGCATTACACTATGGAGATAATTTTTATCGAGCTCACTCGGGTGTCAAAGGATTCTCAAGTAGAAGTTAGTGTTAATAGAGCTCCCAAGGTTAACAAAGGAAAGGTAGTTTCTACTGAGCTCACAAGGTCAGTGAAGGAAGATTAGATCTTATCTAGTTCACTCGGTCTCCAAAGGATTTTGCAGAGTTTGCAGTGTTTACCGAGCTTCTGTCGGTTAACACTTAAGATCATTTCTGGAGCTGTGTTTACCGAGTTGGGTTGGCTAGTGAAGGATTTCATTGTTTTAGAAAATAAAGCTTAATTGTTTCATGCAATGAATGTAGCCGACTAGTGTAATGATTACTAGTAATTGTAACTTGTAATTGAGAAAACTTGACAAATTTGTAAGGTATAAATAAATGGTCAAGTTGTGAATTCAAATGTATGGATGAGTGTGTCATGAGTGAGCATGCAAGTGTATTAATTAAGAAGAAAGTGTGAGCAAATTTTGAAGAAGGATCAGATATCCTTGAGGAGTAGCAAAGTTATATTCAATCAATGATGATCTATTGAAGGAGAATAGAGATCTGTATTAGCAAAGTTCAATTGCATCTCATTTAGGTCACTTCATTGTTACTTTACATTATTGTAGTAGTGATTTGTAAATCTCTTAATTTAGTTGGTTTACTAGCCATTTTGTAAATCCTCTAACAAGGTGACAGTTCTATTCAATTGTTTCCAAGTCCTCTAGTAAGGCCACTCCTAGCAGGGTGATTAAATCCTCTAACAAGGTCACACCTAATAGTGTGTTTTGTAATCTTTAACTAGGTTGGCTCCTAATAGGGCTCACTTCAGAAGAGTGAAAATTGGTAGCTAGTTGCTTGGTGGTTTTTCCCATATTGGGTTTCCACATTAAATCTGGTGTCTCTTGTGTTGATGTTATTTCTTTTATGCATGCATGTCAAATCTTTATAAATGCTTAATAAGTTAACAGTATATCTACTGACTTACAACATTTTTCTATGTGGCTATCGAGTGACTACAAGAACTAATTTTAAGACATCTAAAGGGTTTGTGGATATATTTTTGTGGTAACTGATTCACCCTCCCTCTTAGTTACTCCATCTATATTTCCAACACCCTGATTGTATCGCACGCCTCTTGGAGTTTTGTCATACGATACTTCATAGTATCGCACCCCCTTAGAAGAAGTGTCATATGATACTTTGAAAGTATCACACGCCTTTAGGAGAAGTGTCACCCAATCCCTAAAAGTGTGGCCCTCCTTCTTTAGAAATGTCATGCAATACTAGGAAGTATCGCCTAGTGCTAATATAAAGTATCGCCTTAGTTTTGTAAAAACCTATGTGGGCGAGTAGCTGGTACTTTTCGATCTGATTTGAACTTGTTGGGAATTGTTTCAGGTACCCTCTTAGGTTTTCTTCTATCCTTTGGTGTTGTATTTGGAATTCAGACTGTGTTCAATTCAAATTCAGTTATGTGTCATTCGTTATCGATCATTTTGGTCAGTAGTGGCATTTGGAGATTTGTTGGTTGTCGGGATGGTGGTTCAATCTTCCATTGCAATGTTTTTTATTCATGTATGTTTTTGTCATGTGCACTTACACTTATTTAAAAAGTAAATATTTTAGCTTGTATTTCATCCTTGTTCCAAGGATCTCCAGGCAGGCATTACATCTAGTATCAGAGTCCATGTTGCAACATTGGGATCTCTGTGTTATGCTTCCACTATGGTTTTGTTTCTATTGTGTATTGGTATATTATGTTGATTATTTGATATCTTATTAGTTCATGGTTTTGACTCTTATGCTTGTGATTTGAGTGTTCTGATAGTATCTTGTTGTTCCTACAGGGATGCCTCTTGTACGTAGACCTAGTGGTCATGTGGGTACCCGTAGTGGTAACCGTGGAGATGAACACCAGGAAGAGGAATGACAGGAAGGAGAGGGAGAGTAGGATAACAATGCTAATCAGAATCTCTAGGGGGCATTGATGCCAGTGCTCCAGGAAATTCTTACTCATATGGGCCCTCGTGTTAAGGAGTGCCAACATGATCAGGAGTGGGAAGAGGGATCTCATCATGCAGAGTCCCATTGTTTGGAGCATAGAGAGGAGGAACATGAGCATGAATGTGAATGTGAACATTATCGTACACTACATGGTTGTAGGAGACACCAATGGAGAGGTCATGGTCAAGATGATGATGATCTCACATAGATTGAGATGATGTGGGAAGTTCAGTGATCCAAACCACCAAAGTTTGATGACCAGGGAATAGGGCTCAAGGTTGAGACCTAGTTATTGGATTGGGGTGTTGTTTCTCCTTGCTACCTTATGGGAGAAATTTAAAGGCCCATTGTGATATCATGTAGTTGAGGGAACATGGTTCCATTTGGTGGGATGGAGAGAGTGAAAGGCTTGGTATCAATGTTGCATATCTCACCTAGGAGATCTTCGAGGAAAGGTTCAGACAGATGTTTCTATCACCACAGTATTTTGAAGCTTGCATTGATGAGTTTCATGAGCTTAAATAGGGATTTATGATGGTTGATCAGTATGAGAGGAAGTTTCTTGGTCTAAAACAATATTCAAGTTACAGGCATAATGATGCACTCATCACTCAACATTTTATTAGGGGTCTTAGAGACTCCATCATTGGAGATGTATGTGCTTATTAATTGAGGACACTTGCTCTTGTCATGGAGAAGGAAAGGATCATTGAGAGCAATGTGGCTAGGGGGTATAGTGGTAAATCTAGTTCTTAGAACCAAAGTGCTCAAAATTTTGGGAAGGATACTCAGTTCACTCAATCCTCAAGGAAGGGCCAATCCCAATCAGAACCCTCTCAGGGTGGTTACATTGGTAAGAGTAAGAAGAGGTTTTGGGGAAAGAGGGGACAATCTTTTGGTATATCAGGAAAGAAAGGAGATAACCAGAACTAAGGATAGAAGTCCCCTCCTCAGAGCAGTAAACATAATTCTAGTAGGGGTAGTGTACCTTACCCTAGTGCTACTCAGGGTGGCGATGAAACAGGTGCCAACTTTAGAGGAAACTATTTTTCTTGTGGCCAACCTAGCCATAAATCTTATGATTTTTTGACTAAACCATCCACAGGACCTAGTAAGGGCACAACGAGATCTGAGCCTACTATGGGAGATGGGGGTCAAAATCATAGAGCCTTTGTGATGGTTGATAACTATCAAGCTGAGCATCAAGGTACAGTAGTCAAGGCTACAGGTATGTTGCATGGCATTTTATCTTCAATTTTGTTTGACTCTGGTGCTTTAGATTCTTTTATTTCACCATCTCTTGTTTAGCGATGTGGGCTAGTGGTAGTTTGTCAGGTTGATAGGTGGCAAGTTGAGTTAGCCACGAGTTCTAAAGTGGTTTTTGACTTGTTGGTCAGAGGTTGTAGTTTGAATTTGTGAACCTTCACCACCACAATAGATGTACGGATTCCACCTTTGGAATTGTATGACATTTTGTTGGGCATGGACTAGCTAGCTACTCATCAGGAAAATATTGATTACCATCATAAGGTGGTACAATGTGTTGATGACATAGGAGGGTAGGTGGAACTTTTGGGAGTTCAGAGACTAGTTTCACTTCACATGATCTCAACTAATCAGCTGAAGTAGAATGTTTAGAAGGGTAGTTGTTTTTAGTATCTCTTAGTGATCTTGAGGAAGTTGAGAGTCATACGATGACACTTGATGATCACCCATTCCTTCATGAGTATGCAAGTGTGTTTCCTGATGAGATTCTAGGTATGCCAGTGCAGTGTGACATTGATTTTTGAATTGATCTTGTACCAAGAGAAAAGCTAATTTCATGAGCTCCTTATCGCATGACTACTCAGGAGTTAAGTGAGCTCAAATTACAGTTTGAGGAATTGTTGACCAAGGGCCATATTTGTCCTAGTGTATCCTCGTGGGTGCACTAGTCATCGTCATGAAGAAGAAGGACAATTAATTGGATTTGTGCATTCACTACCAGTAGTTGAACAAGGTGACGATGAAGAATCATTATCCTTTGTCGAGGATAGATGACTTGTTTGATCAAATGAAGGGAGCACAAGTGTTCTCAAAGATTGATCTAAAGTCAGGATACCATCAACTTCACATCTAGGAGGCTTATATTTATCGAACAACTTTTCATACACAGTATGGGCATTATGAATTCATAATTGTACCCTTTGGGTTAACCAATGCGCAATCAGTGTTTATGATTTTGATGAATGGTGTATTTCACACTTACCTCGATCAATGTGTCATTGTATTCCTGGATGACATATTGATCTATTTGAAGATTGTTGAAGAGCATGAAGTCCATTTATGTCAGGTATTACAGTGCTTGAGAGACCATTAGTTGTATGGAAACTTAAGTAAATGTGGGTTTTTCCAGTCTGAGGTGAAGTATTTGGGACACATCATTACAGGTGATGGAATTTCAATGGACCTGAAGAAGAATCGTGCTATCATGGATTGGTCAGTACCAACGAATGTCTCAGAAGTTTGTAGTTTCATGGGATTGGCAACTTACTACCATCACTTCATGAAGGATTTCTCATGAGTAGCCCATCCCATCACTTCTCTTCAGAGGAAAGGTAAGAATTTTGTTTGGTTAGACTAGTGCGAGGCAGCATTTAATACTCTTAAGGAGTGTTTCACTAGTGCACCAATCCTTGTAGTGCCTAATCCTATAGGTGATTACATGGTTTGTAGAGATGCTTGGTTGGAATGTATGGGTCTGGTGTTAATGCAGGATGGTCGAGTGATTGCATATGAGTCCAGGAAACTTAAGGACCATGAGCTCAACTATTGTACTCATTATTTGGAACTCAGGGTCGTAGTGCATGCCCTTGTCCATTGGAGGCATTTTCTTTTGGGACACAGGTTTGAGTTACATAGCAATCATAGGAGTTTGCAGTATATCTTTAATCAGCCAAATCTGAATGCACGACAGTGTCAGTGGATGGAGTTCCTGTGTGAATATGACTTTGATGTTCATTACATCAAAGGGAAGGAGAATTTTGTCATGGATGCTTTGAGCAGAAGACAACACGAGGTATTAGTGATGTCATTGGGAGTGGATTTGCGAGGCTGTATCTTGGAGGCTTTGCCTGGTGACACTTGGTATCAGAAGGTGAGGGTAGAGATCGAATCTGGAGGTACCATTGAAGGGATATTTTTAGCTTATATTCTTGAGTTCGATGGACTACTGTGACACTCAAAGCGTATCTATGTACCCATGTCTGGTGATCTTTGTACCTTAGTTTTTTTAGAAGGGCATCATGCTCCATATTTTGCACATCCTAGAGTCAAGAAGATGCACGTTGATCTCAAACAGTTGTACTTTTGGGCAGGGATGAGATGTGATGTTGCTAATTTTGTTTCTAGATACCTTGAGTGCCAGAGAGTGAAGGTAGAGCATCAACATCTAGTGGGTCTTTTGCAGCCACATACCATTCCAGAGTGGAAGTGGGATACGATATCCATTGATTTTATCATAGGGTTGCCTATGTCATCAAGGAGACATGATTGTATCATGGTGATAGTGGACAAGTTGTCCAAGGTAGCACATTTTTCACCCATGAGAAAATCCTACACAGATTCCTTTGTAGAGCATGTTTTCTTGACAGATATTGTTTGTTTGCATGGGATTCCTCATCGAATCATTTCAGATAGAGATCTAGTGTTTACTTCTACACTACGAACATCTCTCTAGCATGCATTGGGTGCGTAGCTCAATTTCAGTTTAGCTTATCATTTAGAGACTAATGGTCAGACCGAGAGCGTGAATTAGGTTCTAGAAGATATGCTTCACATGTATGTTATGGATAGGCAAGTGAAGTGGGAGGACTATTTGTACCTTGTTGAGTTTGCATACAAAAATGGGTACCATAGTTCTCTTGGCATGCCACCTTTTCAAGCCTTGTATGGTAGACCATGTCATACTCCTTTGAGTTGGGATCACTTAGAGGACCAGGTTCTTTTGGGTCCAAAAATGCTTTAGGATATGGAGCAGTAGGTTGTTCACATTAGGGAGCATTTGGTTGCTGCTCAGGATAGGTAGAAGAAGTATGCAGATGCCCATAGGTTGGATCGTCACTTTTTTGTTGGTGACAGGTTGTTTTTGAGAGTGCGACCGAGGAAGAGCCCCATCCATTATGGGAAAGGCTCCAAGTTGGTGCCACATTTTGTTAGACCTTTTGAGATCCTTGAGAGGATTGGTCTTGTTGCTTATTGACTAGCATTACCACCTAGCCTATTGCACATCCATGATGTTTTTTATGTTTCTATTTTGTGACAGTATATTCCAAATGTGACCCATGTTCTTGATTGGGATACTTTGTAGGTAGCAGATGGGTAGCTTACTTTGGAGCCCATTCATATCCTATAGCAGTAGAGGCTAACCTTATAAGGTCGGGACATCAAGCAGGTAAAGGTCCAATGGGACCCAAGCGATGAAACCTTTGTGACTTGGGAAGATGCTACATGACTGAGGGGATTGTACCCCTACCTTTTTGTTGGCTTCCAAGAGTAAGCCTATGCTAGTGGGGGAGGATGTAGTGCCTCCCATGTTTGCAGTCTGTACCTTGTTTATTTTAATTTGAGAGATACTTGATACTCTTATTATATGTACTAGGGTCAGATGTTATACTTTGATTCAATACCATAGATACTTTACTGCTATGTTGTTCAGTTTATCATATTTGCATGTTGATGCTATTTTGAGATGATAGTAGATCTATGATGTTATCTGATTATCTGGTTATATGATGTATTGGACATATTGGTGGATTATGTGATGTGATGGATCTTATGCTATGGTCATTTACTTCATTTTGTTCTTTATGCTTTATGCGAACATGAGTGGTGTAAATGGATTAATTAGTTAATTAATGCTTTAATTGCTTTGACTATTATATTATATGCAATTGCACTTGATCGTATGTTTTAGTGTGCAGGAATTATATCCCTAACAGTGGCCTATGGAGTTAGTGATTTAGCTGCTCATATTTTACGAATGTCATCCCTGTATGGTCGACGTATCCTTATTTTTAGTTGTTTAAATATAAACCTTTCGATGGATAGTAAATTTGAACTCATCTGCATTATGTGATTAGACTAGTGAGCGTGTCTATGCATTTAGAGGTTCGCTCTGTCGCGAAAGTGTTAAGTGATTTTCTGTGATTTTGGGTTTTCAGGCTTTAAATCTTTTCAGATTTAATTTCTGGCAGCTTTGCCTTAGGTAAATTTTTGTTACGGATAATAACCTATTTTCATTTGGGTTGAATCGAAGTCTAGATACGCGAGCTAGCTATTTGCCCTAATCAACTATTCACTCGAAAAGTGAATAAGCATTGGAAAAGTGATTTTATTATTCACTTCTCACTTTTTAGAAATAGGAATTTGATAGCCTTTTTGGAAATCCTCTTATGAAGGATTCTTGTTTTGTTCATTTGGAGAGCTATGAGCATAGATTTTGCATGAGGTTAATCTTGCTGGATCCAGCTCAGGGAGTTTATGCTTTGCCGTCACTTTCAATAGATTTGATGGGTTATTTATTTTATTGCGCAAGTTTCAACTTTTTCCCTTTTTGGTATGACATAGGGCCTTCCCATTTTATTATTTTTACTTCATTTTAGCTTATGTTTCTTGTAGCAGCATGTTAGGAGGTTGAGAACTAGTGTTCCCCTCCATTTCTATATGTTAGTTATGCTCGGTTGGTCGGGTATGAACATTTTCCCTATTTTCGAGATGAGGGTTTGGGATTTTGAGCTGTTATGCTGGTCATTTTTGCATACAGTGTCTGATTCCAATTATTTTTGTATTTTCAAGGTTTTTGCACCTAAAGGCTAAATGGGTTTTAATTTTGGAATTTGTCCAAAATTTGTGGTTTTTACCTCATTTTGCGTGTCAACCTATTTTCTTGGGGTTTCTCGGTACAAGGTGGTCCATGGACCTAGATGATCTGTTTGGATATCAGTCAAACCATATTGCATTTCTTTTTTGCATTGGGATGCATGTTGTATTCATCTTCCCGAGTCTATTTTCAGTTGAGTGAGTTTTTGCTTGTGTCTCATCCAGTCCTTGTGCTTTGATCTTCGTGATGGTGGTGCACCACATACAAGTACGTGCGCGTACATTTTCTGAGCGACTTGCAAGTCCTAGTATTCTGTGATACTTCCAGAAATATGATCATTGGGGTTGGGTTGGAAATTTGCATGCCTACAGGCACTCATCATTGCATGAGCATGAGTAGGGTAGGGTAACATATGGAGGGGGCTTCTATCTTGCAGCTCGACGATCATGGCGCCATGGGTTGGCAGAGGGAGATTTATTTAAGTGATAACTAAAGAAAATATTGGGTGGTAATAAAACTTAAGATAATAAAATGTGTGAGCACCCAATTAAGTTTGAGGACACAATGTGTGAGCACGCACTTAAGTTTGAGGACACACAATATGAGCTTGGGCTTATCGATGCCCAACAACTCTCCATGATGTTAGTACCTACTTAGTAGCCCATTGAGATGTCTAACCAAGACCTATAATGTATGCATTGTCTATCTCTTGGATTCAGCCATCATATTTCCTGGCATGTGTGTTAGCCATGGTTGGTTATTTTGTGTGTGTTTGTGGTTGGGTCATTATCTCCATCAGCACAACGGGTGTGGACCTACAGGTGTCACGTGGTTGGGAGGCGTAGCTACCTTAACCACTGCTAGGGACCAATGTATAGAGACAATCTATTGTTCTAGCACGACCGTTGTTCAATGTGTTCACTTGGTACTTCAAATTCCAGAGTATGATTTCTTGTGATTTATGCTTTCATTGGGATGCTTTTCTATCATGTTTAGATGATGTTAGTTTTGATGCATTCATTATTATAATGATTAGAATGTGATAGGTGATGTTATCTACTTTGTAGGACTATCTTATGTTTTACTACTAGCATGTTAGATTTCCTTATGCTTATGTTGTAGCATGTTTTAGTAGTGGTGTCTCTATTACGACAATATTGACAATCTGATTGGTGGCTTGGGATGTTATGTACGAGGGATGGCTAGGGCCCATGATGGTCTTATGATGCCATTGATGGTTGGGAGGAACCGCGTACTTAGTTTGGTTATTTTTCTCATTGCGATGTTATTTCCATTTACTGCAATGTTTCCTTATGTTCTTTCCCTTCACTGATTGTTAGATGGTTAGATTGTGTTTATGTCTTTCAGTAGTGTATTCAAGTGTTCACACTTCGAGAATTGGATCTGGTACTCCCTAGTGTGGAGGTTCTAAACTATGTTTATGCTTAATGTTCTTCCGTAGGAGTTTTCTTGGCCTTTCCTGGGCAACCATGTGTCACCATGGTGCGATACAATAAAGTATCACGCACCCATTAGGATTGTATCGTGCATTCCCTAATTGTATCGCACACCTCTTGGAGTTTTTTCATAGTATCACACCCCCTTAGAAGAAGTGTCGTACAACACTCTAAAAGTATCACATGCCCTTAGGAGAAGTATCGCCCAATCCCTGAAAGTGTCGCCCTCCTTCTTTAGAAATGTCGTGCGATACTAGAAAGTATCGCCCAGTGCTGATATAAAGTATCACCTGGGTTTTGTAAAAACTTGTGCGGGTGGGCAATGAGCACTTTTTGATCTGATCTAAACTTGTTGGAAATCATTTGGGGTACCCTCTTAGGTGTTCTTCTATCCTTTAGGGTCGCATTTGGAATTTGGAATGTGTTCAATTCAAATTTAGTTATGTGTCATTCATTATCGGTCGTTTTGGTCAGTAGTGGCATTTGGAGATTCGTTGGTTGTCGAGATGGTGGTTCAATCTTCCGTTGCGATCTTTGTGATCCGTGTATGTTGTTGTCATGTGCACTTACACTTATTTTTTTTTTAAAATATTCTACCTTGTATTTCATCATTGTTCCAAGGATCTCCAGGCAGGGCATTGCACCAACACTTTAAAAAAAATCATTGAGGCATGTTAAAACACATGTGTATTATGCTAAGTTAGCAAAAAAATTACAAATTTAAAGGTGTGTTTATTTTCATTGCTTGGAGTTGATTTTAAATGTGCATAGTTTGTACCACCTCACCCATGATAGTGGCTTTTTTTGTATCTATTTGATTCAAATTGTAATCAATAAGAAGGTCTCTACCTCCACGTATTGATTTTATCAAACATACAAATACATGATTTCCCTCCCACACCTCAAATATGCAATTGGGTCACTTCTTAGTTGATGCAAGTCGTGTACTATTTATAAATCTTGCAATATTTTGTGATGCTTTTGGCCTTCTGTCAATGTATATAGCTACTATTTTACTTTGTTCACTAACTTTTTGTTGTATATAATTTTTCGTGAGTCCATACCTACACATACTTTTTTTATAACAATCAACATCCAACTACTATAATCATAGCAAGGTCCAACATACTCAATCAATTCAACAACCTTGGTGTAAGAGAACTTTATATCATCTATGGAAAATAGGCCCAAACCATGTAATGAGGATGGTGCTATGCGATATATCCTCTCTCCATCACAAAAATTAGTGTTTATTGGAGGAAGTTCATTGGGGACCCATTGTTTCTGTAGATGTTTGTACCTAAAGGGCACATCAAAGTCGCCTCTACTCTCATCATCATAAGAACATGACCCCCCTTAAGAAAGAAAAAATTTCATGTGCTTATTGAATTTCTTTATGATATTTTGACCTCGAGTCAATCTCCTTGATTTAGACATACTAAATGTCTCACTTTCTTCTTCCATTCCTATATTTTCCTCGCTCGAGGAAGACAAATCTGACAAATACCTATTCACTGGTACCTGGACTACACAAAATAAGAGAGATAGGTGGCAACGAGAGAGATATTTTACAAATGTTAAAAGACATTAATGTATATGGGGTGTATAGATTTATACCTAATGATCCATGAGACTGTGTGGGATGCTCATGAAAGGGTTTCATGTTTTTGCAATAGTAAATCAATTGTCTTATGTTAGCTTAAAAATTCATGATACATATACTCAAAATTACATTGAATATTAGCATCACTTATGAATTATAAATAATAAAAGGTTATAAGCATCATCATCATTCTCCTCCTCATCATCATGATCAGTAGAAGCATCATCATGATCAGTAGCAACATCATTTGCATCAGGAACATCATCTGCTTAATGTTTATATCTACACATATGGTTTTGAAAGAAATAATTGGTGTAATTAATGTATCTATCTGCAGAAATATTGGACATGTTGTACTTAATGTTTATATCTACACATATGGTTTTGAAAGAAAAATTTGGTGTAATTAATGTTTATATCTGAAAAAATATTGGACATGTACTTAATGTTTATATCTGCACATATGGTTTTGAAAGAAAATTTTGGTATAATTAATGTGTATATCTACAAAAATATTGGACATGTTTTACTTAATATTAATATCTGCACATATGGTTTTGAAAGAAAAAATTAGTGTAATTAATGTGTATATCTGCAAAAATATTGGACATGTTGCACTTAATGTTTATATCTGAACATATGGTTTTGAAAGAAAAATTTGGTGTATTTATGCCTCTTCATTTTGATTTTCTTCAAGGGAATCCCATCAATGGTAATAAAAATAAGAATGAATTTTCTAAGAGTTTACAATTGTTCAACAAAATTAATGTTTTACAAGAAAATGCACTTGAAGAACTGTTAGCTCATAAGCAAGAACATGGTGTCAATATTAGATCTATCTTGCTAACTCCTAATGGGTTGGGCTATTATTATTTGTCCCCATCACATTCACTTTGATAGCCATGTTAGGGAGGTGATCTCACCTAGTTCATCCTCATGACTTTGAATTCCTTAATCACGATCTTGGATGCTCAAATTAATGTCCAAGACATTTGCGACTTAGGGCCCTATTTGATCATCATTTGAAAGAGCCTCAATGTCGACCACAAAATCTCTCAATATGTTTAGAGGTTTAGATGTAATGTCACTCAACCCTTTATTGAAGTTATTCTTCAATATCCTTGGCTTCCATTGTTGGCCAATGTATGGAGCCTTTATATCCAACCATTTGTTATAAGTTGGGGAATGCACTTAATGCCTGGCATGCAAGTGATGCATCTACATATACAATTTTATCACCTTGAAAAACTATACTTGATCCTGCTAGCTGGGAACAACCAATTGTTCAAATTATTTTCACTTGAAAGATTATTTCTCCATCTTCATCTAACCTAAATTCTTGCTTCTCCCAGCTGTATTGTTTCTCTATTGGTATATATTGTAGAATAGATTTTCAATTTCTTTCTCCATGTTTTTATGATGCATAGAAAAGCCCATATCATCTTCGGATAACACTAAGAAAAGTGGTTGCAAATGTATGAATTAAAAACTCAAAAAGGAGTTCAATTAAATAAATAATTTGTGTGTCTGATGCTATTTAATGAAATACTAAACTAGCTAATCATCATATACTTATAATGATCAAAGTATGCACGAAGTAAGATCTTGGTATGTAAAATTTGAGCAAAAATAGAAGGAACACAAATCAAATAGGGAGTCATATTCCTAAAAAAAAATCATAATATGCAATATGAATTACAATGAACAGATCAATTTCTTTTGTAGAAATAATTATTCCTAAAAATATGCAAGAGCTAACTCAAACTAAATTTATAGTATAATAGAGCTAGATATGCAAGTTAGAAGCGCATGATATGCACAATGTATAAACTAGAGCCCAACTAGAATAGAATATTATAAATTTAGGCTCGATTAAGTGAACTTAAGTTATAGTATGAATGTACAAACATGTTCTTGATTATGTATAAAAATGTCTATGATGATATTCTTGAACATTTAGGCAATTAGTTAATACAAGATTGCAAACTCTCTAAGCATGAAATACATGAATAGGTCCTAACAAAAAAACACCTTATTAAGTACCCTTGTATAATGAAAGCCTCTCGAAGTGAAGGAAAAGGAGCAAAACCACATGGACAAAAACCCTCTAAAAAAGTGAGAGATGTAACTATATGAAATGTAAAATAAAGGGAGGCCTCAAGAGGACCCCTCAATGACAAATTCCTTCATTTAAATACTCAAATGCAACTAAAGATAGAATGGAGATGCCAAAGGCTTTACAAAGATTCTTTTAACTTGATCCTCTATCAATGTGTACTCCAAGTGGAGAATATCATCTTGAATCAATTGTTAAATATAGTGAACATGCAGATTTGAATACACTTAATCCTCTGATGCTCCACTAGATTGTACAAAATGTGAATAACACTCTAATTATCACACAAAAGAATAATGAGACCATTAGGAGGAAATAGAAGCTCTATCATTAACTAATTAAGCCATAAAACCTTTCGACTAATAATAATTGTTGCTATGTACTTAGCCTTTGTAGATGATAATGCAATTAGAGATTAGTTCTTGCAAAAAAAATACAATAAGGCCTAAACCAAGATAAATAAATAAATAAAAGCTAGAAGTAGACTTCTAATCATCAGAATAAAAAACCCAATCTAAATCTTTAAATCCAATGATGCAAGAGTCGCTTGATGAATAGTATGTACCTCAAAATGCATTTGATAGTCAACCATTGACTCATGTGGATCATGAGAAAAGTGAGCACGTAAGGGTCATCCATAAAAGAAGTATTAGGGTAAGTATGTGTTAGGTATAAAAGATTCCCAAATGAAATATCAACTAATAAAGAAGTTTTATTGGTATTCAAAACAATACCCAGTTGAAAGAGTGTGGTGGTAGGCTTGGAATCAAGCATGCCAAACCTTTGAAAGCATGTCACTTTTGTTGACAAATGAAAATCACATGGAAATATTGAACAACCTCAATCCCAAGGAAATAGTGTAGACACCCAAGATATCTCATGTCAAAAATCTCCATCAATGTTCATTGAACACTTTGAATCATAGAGTGAGATCTATTTGTAAGGATTAAATCATCTACATATAATACCAAGATAAAATTATACCCCTCTTGTTGCTTCCCTCTTGCTATTGACTGTAAACTATGGGGTTAGAATGACAATGAGTGAAACTAGAAGAGAGAAAAAGAGTTCATCTTCTGCTACCAAGCCCCACATACTTTCTTGAGGTCCTATAATGAATGTTGGATACTACAAGAAAAATCCCTATAGTTGATCCATATAGATCTCCTCATGAATATTTCTATGCAACAATGCATTCTCTACATCTATTTGAAAAATTCACCATCCCTATGATGTTATTGTACAATAAGTAAAATGATGTGGAGGCCAATGTTATGGAATATGTATGCAACTAGATCATTTTTGGTAAAGTTGATTGTTTGTTATATTGTACCTGATTTGATGACATTTCTACTAGAATTTGTAATCAACCCAGCTAATCAACAACTAGACCAATTTAACTAGGTTATGGCTTGTTTCTTTCTAAAAATATCTGCTATGATATGTTTTTGTAAAATTTCTTACAAACTCTGCCCATTTTTTGTGGTCTGCATTATTTTTGTGCAGGATCTTGAGAGAAGTCACTTAGCATGGGTTAAGTGAGTTTTATTGTTTTATTATTTGGATTTTTGAATATGTATGCAGCTGGATCATTTTTGGTAAACTTGATTGTTTTTTTTATTGTACCTAATCCGATGATAATTCTACAACAATTTGTAATCAACCCAGATAATCAATAACTAGACCAATTTAACTAGGTTATGACGTGTTTCATTTTTAAAATATATGCTATGATATGTTTTTGTAAAATTTCTTGTGAACTTGGCCCATTTTTCATAGTCTACATGATTTTTGTGCAGGATCTTGAGGTAAGTCATTTAGCATGGGTTGAGTGAGTTTATTGTTTTATTATTTGGATTTTGGAATATGTATGCAACTCGATCATATATGTAATAAGGACCTTGAAAAAGATCTCTCTAAATATATAAAGAGATACATATTTAGAAGGAAATATAAAGACATACATGTTTACAAGGAAAAGAAAAAACATTTACATGTGTACCTCTTCTCGCCCCTGAAGAAAATCATAGAGCAAGGGCACAACACTATTGGAAATATAAGAGGAGTAACTAATAGGGGAGGGGTGAATTAGTTACTCCAAAAATAAATCCCAGATCCCTTATATGTCAATACAAAATAACCTCTAAAAAATTGAACTCTGTTATGCTCGGTTAACACACAAAAAAATGCTATAACTCAGTAAACACTAAAAATACTTGGTAAACACTTAACATGAAAATCTTATGATATTATCTATGATTACTATTACTTTAACTTAGGTGCAAACACATAAGAGAAATAGCATGAACACATTTGACACCAAGATTTAACATAGAAACCCAATTTGGGAAAAAACACCAATTGCAACTAGTTACTATTTTTCACTCTTTTGAAGTGAGCCCTATTAGGATCCAATCCTATTAAAGGTTACAAAACACACTGTTAGGTGTGACCCTATTAGCGGATTTAATCACCCTATTCAGAGTGGCCTTGTTAGAGGTCTTTGGACAATTCAATAGAAATTTCACCCTGTTAGAGGATTTACAAATAGCTATTACGCCAACTTTGTTAAGAGATTTAGAAAATTGTTACAATGGTTAGAGAGTAACAATGAGATGACTTGATTTCTAATGCAACTGAATTGCTGATTAAATATCTCAATTTTGGCTTGTATACTTGATCCTTCTTGATCAAATGTATCTTTTGAACTCCACAAAGATATTCTTCTTATCCTTCTAATTTGCTTCCTCTTAGCATCATCAAATCTTTAATTATCTTCCATGCATTTACACTCTCTAATTATCAACTTGACCTTATATTTATATCTTTCATATTGTCAAGTTGGCTAGAATATAACTTAGAATAATTAATATTCATCTCCTCAGTTGGCTAGAACCATGAGACAATTCAATTGAACTTAATATGCCAAAACAAGAAAATCCTTTGTTAGCTGACCCTACTTGGTAGACACTAACTCTGAAATGATTTTCCTATGTTAATAAAGTGAGCTCGGTTAACATAGAATATTTACAAATTACCCTTGGTAACTGAGTGAGCTCGATTAACACTAGTTCCATCCAATATTTTTTTCATTAACCAAGCGAGCTCAATTAACACTCTTCTTCACAAAATTTCCTTTGACGCCCGAGTGAACTAGGTAGATACTATCTTCTGAACTAGGGAAACTCTGGAATGCTTGGTAGACATAGAAAATTGTCTTCAATTCCCAAGTGAGCTTGACGTATACTGACTAACAATGATATGACATTTTTTTTAGCATCAAAGATAATACACAATTAATCAAATCATGCCCTTGATGTGTCCTCGATAATCCAAGAACAAAGTCCATGCTAACATCCTCCCATAGCTTCTCTGATATAGGTAATGGCTGATACAACCTTGTATTCTACTTCACTCCTTTTGCCATCTAACATACTCTACAACTTTGTACAAACTTCTTGGCATCTTACTGCAACTGTGGCTAGCAATAATTCTCAGCAACCAAAGAAATGGTCTTATCTTTGCCAAAAAGTCCAACCAATCCTCCACTATGCTTCTCCTTGATGAGATTCTCTTTCATTGAACTCTTGGGAATGTACAACTAGATTCCTTTGAACAACATACTATCTTGGATCATGAAATCCAACCACTTTTTCTTATCAAGTGTAACAGGTTTTGTACAAGCCTTCCATGCTTTACACAAATTAGGATCATCTGAATGCAAAGTACTGAGTTCCTTGAACCAACCACCTCAATCTGCATGTATGTCAACAAAATTTTTCTTCTACTAAGAGAATCTAAAAATTTATTAGACTTCCCAATCCAATGTTTCAAAATAAATGTATGTCTCTACAAAAACCCAACCCACTTCAAATTCCTTTGGTTTAATTTTCCTTGAGAAGATAGTGTCTCCACTTCTTCAATACTTGAACTATAACATAAAATTCCTAATCATAAATAGAATAGTTTCTTTTTCCATCATTCAACTTCTCACTAAAATAAGCAATAGGTCTACCTTCTTGGCTCAAAATAGCTCCTATTGCAGTACCACTAGCATCACAATCTACTTGAAACACCTTGTTAAAATTAGGAAGTGCTAAAAAATGTTCCTCAATAACTTTATGTTTCAATAGATTAAAACTCTAATCTGCTCCTATAGTCCACTTAAATTCTTTCCTATCTTGTCTCATTGTTTCAGTCAAGGGTCCACAAATATTGCTAAAACCTCTTATGAAATTTCTGTAAAAACTAGCCAGTCCATGAAAAGATATTACCTCTGTCACACTTCTTGGAGTAGACCATTCAAGGATAGCCTTCACTTTCTCTGAGTCTATTTTTAGACCTTCTGCTGAGACTAAAAATCCCAAGTACACCAACTCATTTACAAAATTGTACTTCTTCATGTTTATCAACAACTTTTCTTCCCTCAACTTATCAAACACCTTGCGAATATGGATCAAATGCTCCTCCAATGTCTTACTAAAGATCAAAATATCATGTAGGCAAACAATGACAAACTTACCTAGAAAATCCTTCAGTACCTCATTCATGAGTCGCATGAAAGTGCTTGGTGCATTGGTTATTCCAAAATGCATGACTAACCACTCACACAGTCCTTCTTTTGTCTTAAAAGCAGTCTTCCACTCATCACCTTATCTAATACAAATCTAATGGTACCCACTCTTCATATCTATCTTTGTGAAATACTTAGCCCCACTCAAACAGTCCATAATATCATCCATCCTTGGCAATGGAAATCTATAGTTGATTATGATCTTGTTGATAGTGTAAGAATCTATGCACATCCTCCATTCTCCATTCTTCTTTGATGCTAATACAGCGTGTACAACACATGGACTCAGACTCTCTCAAGTCAAACCCTCCTACAATAACTCATGAACTTGTATGTTCAACTCTTCACTTTCTGTTGGTGTCATTATGTGCACTACCTTGTTTGGAAAATTAGCTCCTGGAACCAAATCCATCTGGTGATTGATCTTCCTCATTGGGGACAATCTATCAGGTACATTATTTGATACAATACCATAAAACTCTCCCAACATATCTACAACTTCTGTAGGTACCTCCTCTACTTCTTCTTTACTATCTTTTGGAATTGTAGAAAAACACATATGCTCATGCTTCATACCTTTGAGAAACTCTTTTCCATCTATAAAACATATTATGGAAGCACTACATACCTTTTTTCTTTCTCCTTCAATAGCTTCAACTTATGTTTCACTCTAGCCTTGGTCAAAGTTTAGGTATTTGCTCACCTATTGTGTAAAGCATGCCTATCAAACTACCATGATTTACCTAGTAACATATGACATATGTCCATAGGTATGATATCACATAGTACCTCATCCTGGTAGCTTCCAATCTTGAACTTCACTGAGCACTGCTCATTAACCATGACTTTGAGGTCATCTTGCTCCTAAGAAATATGGTATTGACGCAGGTGTTTTTATCTCTTCAGCCTCAACTTTGTGACCATCATTTCTATCACCAAATTGTCAGTACTTTCACCATTAATGATCACATCACAACACTTATCTTCACATCTGCACCTTGTGTGAAACAAACTCCTTTGATCAAGTTCATTCTCACCACTCAGTATGACTCTTCTATTAACTAGGACCTCTCCTCTTTCAATATCTTTAGAATGTGAGGATCTGGCATCTTCATCAACATGTGCAACTCTGGCCTAGCCTTCTATTATTTAATCTATCCTTCCTTGGCACTGGAAACATTCATATTCTCTATGCCCTTCTTCTCCGCAGTGAAAACATTTCCCACAAAAGCCTCCTCTTCCAAATCCTTGTCCTCTACCTCTCCCCCTCTGATCTTTCTTTTTTTTATCATAGAAATTATTGGAATTGTCTCCCCTTTGGTTTTGATTACTACTTCTAGCCTCATCCTTCTTCTTCTAATCATCATTACTACGTCCATAAGATCGTCTGCCAAATCTTCCACTGTGACCTCTTCCACTATTCTTGTTTTCAAACTTCTTGCTCATTTTTCCCTCAACTCTTAGGGAAAAATAATATGCCTCCTCAATATTGTTCATTTGAACCAGACTCAACTCTTCCTTAATACTCGGCCTTAACCCATTAAGATAATTGGCCATTTTCTCCTTATCAACTTCTACATCGCCAGTTCTAATGAGAACTCAATAGAACTCTTTGTTATACTCTTAAAAATATTTTCCTGCTTGCTTCAACCCTTACATCTTCTTCAACAGATCGAGCTCATAGTCTATAGGAATGAATTGTCACTTTAGTTTAGCTATCATCCAATCTAATCTAGCAATTTTGTCCTTTCCCTTTCTATTTTGCTCCAATTGAACCTCTTCCCACCAGATCTTTGGATGTCCCTTCATTTTTGCCTTCACAAACTTGACCCTATCAGGAACCTTAATATCTTCATACTCAAAGTACTCCTCCAATTAATTGATCCAATTGATCATCTCCTCTAGGTTAAGATTTCCCAAAAATGTGGGAACCTCAAACTTAGGTCTTTTTCCAATCTTGGAGATGGCCTTAAAATGCCTCTCTTCCTCCAAGTTTACAACTGCCTCTAGTTCGACATTTTTCTCTACTTTTTTCTCATCCTTTCTTTCATCTCTTATAGGAAGATTTATTCATCTACACACTTGTTCTTCTAATGCTTACATTTGTCTTTGGAGGGCTCTAAAACCCTCAGGTGTAACACCTACAGTTCTTCTGCCACACTCTCTTTGTGGAGGCATTCACTAATACATTTGGTACCAAATTGCAATAGCACTACCGTTGCAATTTGGTACCAAATGTATTAGTGATTTTCGTTCTTCTGCTGAAACCCTAGTGTAAAGTGCCTCACAATTGGCGACCTGTCTACATGCTTAGCCCAAACCATGGTCCTAGTACAAACTACCTCATAATCGACGATCTGTCCACACACTCAAAAACTCTAGCTTTGATACCACTTGATAAGGGTGCTCCCTTTAATACCATAAATACATAATAGAAACAAAGAAAAAATAGCAAATGCAAGATCAAAATATCGACTTCTTTTTTTCTCCATAAATGTAGAATTACAGAAACCACAAGTACAATATGTGAACCCACAAGGTTGTCTTCATTACAGTAATCTACAAGTCTAAGTTGTGACCTACCACCTAGAGTTGTTCTAGACAATGTTTGGGCCTTTCTTAAATAGGCAATTTTATGCTGCCCAAGAAGGTTCTAGACATTGAAACTTAATACCTAGGGCTGATAGACCCTAACAATACATATAGAGTCGGCCAAATACATCTTTGACAATTATTTTAGAAATTTTTGGTAGCCCAACTGTGGAAGGCCATAACTCTCGAACTGTTGCTCTAGTTGGCTATTATAACCACTTTTCAAAAATGCAAGCTTCTGATCTACAAGCTTAGAGTGGTGTAAGAGCCCTTTTTTTGAGTTTTTAGACCTCATAAGGGCACTCTAAGGCCTCCAACAGTGAGCATGAAGATTTTTCTCCTAAATTTTCCACCAAAAATCTATAATAACGTCTCAGATACTTAATTTGGAACAACAAGATTTTTATGGTAGACTTATAATTCTAAAATGAACCTTCATGTAGAAAATAAGAACATTCCAAGCTCATATGACAAACTTACTAAAAATAGCAAGTTCCTAGAAATAACAAACCCCTTGTCTACTAGTCCTTATTAAAATAGAAAAGAGTAAAAATAAATTATTTTTGGGTGATGCAAGATTACCCTTACACTTAGGATACTCCTACATTAGTTGTCAAACCCTAGTAACATTTTATCTATTGAGCAACTTTTGGCTCACTGAGGAACTTTTGACCAACTTAGGACCTAATGAGCAATTTTGGCTCTTTTACAAACACGTTGGGACTAGTTGCATTTGAAGGACTCTTGGAACTTATTAGAAACACACAATCTCTTAAATAACCCTTTAAAAACTTCAAAGATGAAGAATAAGGGAGGTTCCATGTACCAAAGAGTGAAAAAGTCCATTTGAAGCTACCTAGTTGTACACTCTACATCACAAAAAGTGAGAGAGGTCCATGTTTTCGTAATTATATTCAATCTAATGAACCAACTGGATCTTCTCTACATTTTAATGTCACAAGTATTGCCTCATGGTCTGACTCATGAACCTTCCAAAGAGTCTTATTATGCGATTTTCTACCATATTTTATCAAGTGCATATTTGACGCAACAACAAGGTTCAAATAATGAAGAATCTTCCTCTCTGTTTTCCAAACCTCAAATAACACAAGTTAAGGTTCTTAATAGAATATCATCTAAGCCATGTGTCGATTACAACCGCCTCACCTATATGGTACTCTAAACCTTCACCATCTATAACCGAGTGATCCAAAAAAAAATTGGCTTGGACACAATGACACATAATAATTTGCCCATTCTTCATTGTCTTCAATTGCAATAACAATAAAAACATGGATATATATGTTGGAAGCATGAATGTCAATGATACTTCTATGGGGGAGTATTGTAGAAACATGATTAGATCATTATCATAATGATATGTTACATTCATGACTATGTTTGTCATTAATGTCAACATAGTAGTTTTCTGTGGTTTTTGACAAAAGAACCATAGAAAGATCAAGTTGGTATGGATAGGTACTTGAGTACTTTCACTAAGCAAGGTTAAAAGGAGATGATACTAAGTGTCTAGTATATATAGATAACCTCAAAAGCATAAGATATTAATTCTAGAAGAAGTTATGCAAGTTTTGGTGAAGACTGTTCTGAGATAGAATTTACAGAAGCATGTTCTGGTAAACCTATTATATCTCTTAGCAGAGTTGTTATTCTAAGAAGTTGAAGTTACAAAATTTTAGAAAACTTGTTGGAGATGACATAGCTAAGCTCACACGTCATAATGTTCCATGTGTGGAAATTTATTCAAGTTACAAGGTGAAATATTAATGTTATCGCTAAGTGTAATGTGTTCTTAATGAGGTCCTATTTAATAATTAATCGAGAAGGTGTAACAGCCGAATTAGGGAATTGTTTTATGGATTCAGTATAAAGGAAGGACATTTTTGTTTATCATGTATGGATGCAAGTGAATTATTTTAAGCAACACAAAGAGCAGAATGCGAAGATAAGTAGAGCAGAGCAAAGTTGGAGAAAACTTCATTGCCGAGATTTTATTGTGAGATTTGAGGTTTGATATTTGGATACAAGGTTCGTGACCTGGTCTACAAGGTCTGACAGTGATTGTTCCAGTTGACAGGATAGAAGAAAGAAGTTAAAGTATAGTATAGACAATTATTCTGCAAGGAATAGTTAAGAGATCAGTTGGATAGTGAGTTCAATGGTCTTGCCCTAGAAGCTGTTTGGACAGTGGGTCCTTCTGTGTTCCACAACTCCTAACAAGGTTGGAATCTCCTAACAAGGATTCAAAGTCTCCTAACAGGGACTCATATATACTAAATGTTGTAATAGACTTCTAATAGGTCCATCCTCTAACAAGGAATATTTATAATAGTACATCATCTTGTCGACATCATTCCCACCAGGGTTTTCCCTCTAATCAAGGGTTTCCCTAGTTATCATATCTAGTGTAATTGTGTATGTACATCTTATTATGGTTTTTGTTTACTTTGGTTGAATGGTTACGATTATTTAACGTTGATAAATGTTTTAATTATTGGATAATTGATTCACCCCCCCCTCTTAATTATCTTGGTGGACTATTGTTTCTAACAATACATATAGTTATAAAGTTATATATATATATTACCAGGTTGCACTAGATTAGGCAAGCGATCAAATTCAATGGATGAATCCATCTCTACCATTTTTAGTGCTTGTAGGGGATGATAGGTGTAAATTGGTTCTAAAACTTGTATATCCCATTTGTCTACCCATCTAGTCGACTCACACTCATCCCAATTTTTCTCGGCACATGACAGACAAAAGCATGCCATTTTTCATGTGTGGATGCTCCATGAACTGCATTAGAGCCTCTAAATGAGTGCAACTCACTTAATCATGTCAGTGTGCAACAATCCTCATATGGTGCAATGTTAGTATTATCTATCAACCAAAAAAAATCTATGAACCATAAACTCACTTTCCTTACTTGGACCCAGTGTAGTGTTACACCACTAGATGATGGATTTTAATTTGTCAATGTTGCTTCATCTTTGCACTTTAATTTTTCACGAGCTAAGGCTCTTTTGATGCATGTGCCTACACCATCGTGCTCTCCCTTTCCATGACCAGCCTCTGTGAAATTCTACATAAATTGAATTCTAAACGACCTGTGCATCATGCTCAACCAATAGAACATCTATACATTCTTAAATTGAGATTTACAATTGTTTGACCAAATAATGTGTTGGTGATAGTGTATGTCTCTGTTATCCAAATCTCCATAAATAGTTGAAAATAACCATGTACAAACTCTATAGAATGTGATCGATCATCACTGATATCAAAATGGTACTCCCCCAATATATTATTGTCATCGTCTATACTTATAGGCGAATGCATGAATGTTATGTAAACAAATATGAAAACCTATTGAAAAGTATAATACTTTGCTTGCACCTCATTTTGTGGTTGTAATGTGTAGTTCTCTATGAAGTCTACAATTGAAACAATGGTATCTAGTGAAAATGTATCCTTGCACAACTTGAATTGCAAATCTAGCCATCAAGCTCTATGTGTATGCCTTGTATACTCATAAATAAACTTTTCATGAAAAAACCTTCATGAACTCATACACTGGAATCTTTTCAATGACTAAATCACATCTTTTACCCTATTTTCCATCTTTTAGAGCATATGTCACTGTCTTATATTTTTTGTAATCTACTATTTCATTTCCAATTGCATGTGTACTATCTATATGTTCACAAGTTGATAAAAGTTGCAAAGAACCACAAAATAAGCATGTACCATCCAAGCATGACATCTTGTAAAATTGCTAACCATCCCCTATTTCACATAAAATGTTGGATATGAATTCCCTTGAAGATATTGGTGGCTCATTCATGTCATAATCCTAAAAAACAAACTTAGAATGCAAAAATACACATATATGCCTAAAAATATCAAAAGGGTTAGAAACTTCAATATGTATCCTACAACAACAAGTTGTGCATGTGTGATTTATCTTCACATAAAAAAGTTTACCCATCTCAAAAAATATTTGACTTATTCAAATTTGAGGATACATACCAATAAATTTTGTAAAAAATTGCGCCTGAGTTGAGTCTAAAAAATGTTTTGCATGTGGATCGTGGTTTTGGCTACCAATCCTCCTTCTTACAACATCTCTTTGATTAGGAGAAACATGTGTGGTATTTGTCCAAAAAAATTCAATCAGTGATTTCAAAGATTCACTAATTTCTTTATCCTTTCGTGGTAATCTACCACTAAATTTCCATAACTTTTTTTTTGTTGGATCATCCACTCTCTCACGTGTTACCATGGCTCTCCTTAGAGTACCTCTACTAATTTTCAATATTTTCCTTATCTTTCTCATGAGTCAAGCTTTCTTCATTTGGGTACTTACTATTGTTGATGTAAGTACGCATCTTGTGATATTACTATCTTGTGTGCGTGATTTAGAACTCACTTTGTCATATGCACTCATTAGATTCTTTACAATATTTTTTTCATTTGAATCATCCATCATTCTTAGCCAAGGAATCTTCATGATGGGACTAAATTTCAAATTCTTCATCATTTCAACAAATAATTGGCAATATTTAATTCTTCAAAGAATAATCTCCACATACGATTAACTTTTCTTTGACAAGTATGCTTGTTAATCTTGTCAGGCATTGATTTCAAAATGTTACTATCAATATCAATCAAATATTTTGATCTTCTAAAATGAATTCTAAAAGGTGTTATAATCTCTTCCATTCCCTCCAAATTTTAAGCATAGACATAAGGTTGAATATTTTGTGTACCTTGAACCGAAGATGATGTGCCTTGGCAATAAGATGCAAAAGATAGAATATCAACTATTTGATATGTTGATGTTGTGCCTTCAACATGACATGATGGAGTGTGTATATTGTCAAATGTAGAAATTAGTGTCTCTTCAACATGAGATGATGATATGATTCCAACATTGGAAGATGGTGTAGCTTCACAATTCAAGTGTCTTCTTGAGCGTAAGAGTCTCATTTGTTCTCTTTGTCTTTCCAATTCTTCCTCTTTGTTTTTTTGTATTGGTGGTTCGTGTTCCTCTTTGAAAGATAATTCTTCCTTATTGCATTGCAATTTTATTTGTTCACATAGTTGTTTTATTTTATCTCTTTTAATTGCCAAATCTATCTCCCTCTCTTCCGTTGTTTGAGTTTTTAGTTTCGTCCTTGTCATGATGATGATTTCTATATGTCAAATTATTCAAACATCCAAATTACTTACAATTTGTAAATAGCAAATCATTCAAATACATATACAAATTACAATCAATGAATACACAATATATATTAAATAACTTGTCAAATTTCTAACCATTTCCAAATAACAATTTATTCAAACATAAAAATTTCAATGAATTAACTATATATTAAACAACTTGTCAAATTATAATGAGATTTGTCTCTATAATAATAAAGAATATTTTAAAAGGATTGCACTAACCTTTTCTATAGAAAGAATGTTCAAAAATCCTTGAAATGGTGTATCCAATTATTGAATTTGGTGTTTTCTAGCTTCCAATAGCATGAAAGAATGTTCAAAAAGCCTTCAAATAGTGTATCCAATGATTGAATTTGGTGTTTGCTAACTTCCAACAGCATGAAACCAATGTTTTCTATCAAAACAGTAGAACATACAATAGACACAAAAGAGAATATGAGTCAGTAGGGACCCAAAATTTTGTTATAACCATTTTTTGGTGTTTTCATATAGTGCATATGCATTATAAAGCACAAACACACTATGTGAAAAATCTCTCTCTCCCTATTCGACCCTCTCCCATCTCTCTCTCTCTCTCTCTCTCTCTCTCTCTCTCTCTCTCTCTGTGTTCCCTATCCCACCCTCTTCCATCCCCTTCTCTCTTTCTCTTCCCTATCCCACCCTCTTTTTTCCCCTCTCTCTCTCTCTCTCTCTCTCTCTCTCTCTCTCTCTCTCTCTCTCTATATATATATATATATATATATATATATATATATATATGTATGTATCTTGATCTTCATCTCCATATTTCTCTAGCTAAATCTCTCTCTCTCTCTCTCTCTCTCTCTCTCTCTCTCTCTCTCTCTCTCTCTCTCTCTCTTTTACAATATATTTTCACACACATCGCTCTCTCTCTCTCTCTCCCCCTATGACACCCTCTCCCATCCCCTACTCTCCCTCTCTCTCACTCTCACTCTCTCCCTCTCCCATTTCCTACTCTCTCTCTCCCCCTCCCCCCCATCCTCTACTCTCTCTCACTCTCTACCCTCTCTCCCTCTCTCCTTCCCTCTCTATTGAAATCTAGGCTTACAAAGTTTGTGCGCACTATAGTGCGTATGCTCCATGTAAGCCTGAATTTAAAATTGCTTTAAATAGCATGAACACACTATTTGAGGAATTGTATTTTCCTTGGGGATCCAACCCAAAGGTTTGGAGTCTCTAAATTGGTCTAAGATGTCTTTTGCAGCAAGCATACAAAAAATGATTGATTTTTCTCATGTTCTCTCCTTCAAGTTTTCTCATAGTTGAGCATCGATAAAATCAGGTTGCATGATATTGTAGATCTTTGTGTTAGCTATATAACCATATAATTTATTTCAAATTTGAACTATTTCAAGTCTTTCATCTATAATTTCTTTTGAATTTATGTCCATTTTTTGTCAAAAACCAACATGTACTAATTGGGGTGTAGATTTTAGCTCATTCATCAGATTTCACAACAACTTAGTTTTTTAGAAACTATACTCTATTCTACACACTTTGAAAAAAATAAGTTTTGATTTTAGATTAGTTTTCAATCATTTCTGGGGGAGCAGACAGATATTTCGCATTTTTGGGATGTGTCCAATTACAAAATTCATAAAAAAAAAAAAATAATACACATTATAAAATTACCTGAAAAATATGGGATAAACTGCATGGTAGTAGGTAACTTTTGACTTGAGAGATTAAAGAATTTGAAAAAAAAAAAGTTGAAACTTTTTTTTTTTTTTGGGCAGGGGGGGGGGGGCACACTTTGCACTATGTTATATTTTTTTCCTTAAAACATAGTACCACTTTCTGTGGCCCTCTTTTTTGAGGACCGAAAACTAAACAATTTTGAAAAAAAATTAGTAGTTTAGAAACTATATTCAAAGGACTACTACTTTTGTCACAATTAAATCTTGATAGCAATATCACAATTTGACTTGTGGAAATTATCTCTTACTTATCTATTACTTTTTTTTTGTCATATCTTAAAATTTTGAATGTAACTATCTTCAAATTCTTGTTGAAGTTCAGAAATTGTTGATTTCAGAAAAGAAAAAAAAAGTGGCCACTTATACCCCCCTTTTGGCACCACAACTTGGTGCACTTACCCAAATTGGCTCTATCCTATGAAGAAGCATATGTATAAGCCAATACATTCTCCTTGTACATTTTTTGGCACAATCACTTAAATAATGACTCTTGATATGGAAATGATAAGACTCTATAGATGCATTAGTTTCTTGATTGGCATGTAGGAAGTTTCAAAGATTTTTTGACCACATTGCTATAAAGCAATCATAAAAATATATTATTAACTAAATAATAATAAATTAAATCATGTAAATACAAATATACCAAAAAAATGAAAGTGTCAAAAAACTTACCACTACAAGTTTCATCATGGCACCAAGTTTTTTAGAAAATAATCAATGAATTTTTTATCTTCTTTGAACTCCTCCATGAATTGTTTAATTAAGTGAATGGTGGTATTTTTATTATCACCCATTGCATGCATCGTGTCACCCAATCTATCAAACATATTTGTTCCAACATCCCTATTGCTTGTGAACCTGTATTAGAAAAGATAATATGAAGTTGCATGCTCAAATAAGTGATACTTGACATATTTTGATTAAATATTGACTCACCTGTACACATTTTTTAGCCATGCCCTACACACATGCCAAATACATAAAAGCACTCGGCAATTAAAAGATAATCTGCATGTTATACATTGCAAAAATTTATCAATAACATTCTAAAAAAATGAATGCAAAATTGTAGTTTATATCATAAATCATGGCTAAAATTGAGTTAATTTTAGTTTAAATGTAGAAATTAAGGCCAATAAAAACTTGATAGCCTCAATTTTTGCACTGCCATCATATGTCATAAATGTGCTGACATGCCAATCATCTCTCAATTGTTTCCCCTATCTATTGATCATTGTTAACCATTCATTTATATCCTCAACTCTACTTCTCGCGAATGTTGCCCATGCAATAGGTACCTTAGCCTCTTGTTCATAAAAAATAAGCAATGTATATAATTATAATATGTGTGATTTTGAGTCAAACTCATTGACCCATGTTTCATGAGTAGTGAATCAACATGAATCCATCTCTCATGAGAATAAATGGAACACTTAGCACTCATTAGATCTAGGTGATGCTCACAGTGTGAAGCACCGGGACTTCTCGGGAGGTCACCTATCCCAATACTACTCTAGCCTGAGCACGCTTAACTATGGAGTTTCTTCCATGGTTAAACCCAAAGCTTGCAACCCCATTTGAAAAACCTTCACCAAGTGTTGTGCCTTATGAACCATTCATTAGAAAGCCCCTTAAGCTCATCAATTGATAAGTAGGAGATATTATAATTTGACTTGTTGTGGAAATTATCTCCTACTTATCTAATGTATATAACTCATATTGCACATGAATTCAACTTTGATAAATTAATTTATTGAAATAAAACAAATGAATGAGTAATATAAAATTAATAAAATAGTTAACATTTTTATACTTACAAAATATTTATTTGTTGAAAATGTTAAATCCATTGCAATAATAGAGTTATGTGAATGTTTGACCATCATTTCTCTCATCCAAGGTGTCTGGATGCCTACAATAAATGGAACATCTCCCATGGTGTTTGGTGTTTTATAAAGAAGAAGTTAGCTTTCTCCTATACATGCCACAAACTAACACTTTTTGCATCATCCTCATTTTTTGTGATCGAAATGAGAGTACTCTTTTCCATACATTTAATACATCTTTCCTTAGTAAATATGCATCTCTCTTATTCATCAACTATGTTAAACTATGGTCTAAGTAATGTTGCTTACAAATTGTGTCAATTCTGACACCAACCATTAATAAGGACTCAATGTATGATTTACATTCATTTGATAGTCTTGGTGCAAAGCTAGTCATTGGATCTCCAGAAGGGTTATTCTTTCCATAACAAAATTCACCATTAACATATTGATGGTAAAATTCATTATATGTGATAATAGAAACATGTGGTCTACCATACATAACTCTAACATGAAAGTGGGTTTGGCAACCCCCTTTTTGTATAAACTTTCGTATCCTTTTCACCTTTTCAATGTCTTTAGATTTTTTTCTATTATCCTTGGGCTCAAAAGCACAATGATATCTATTTAAGTACATGTAGAAAATAATATATTAATCGACATGATAAATAAAAAATTATGACATGCTTAATTATATGAAAATTTTAAGCATACCTTGAATACATTATGTAACTATGGTTAGTAGGGTTTTCCAATTTGGGCTCTCTATGAGCTTTATGTAGAAATGTTGTCTCTATACCATCCTGCAATAGACCTTCTCCTTTGATAAAATGAGCAAGTCTCCCAAGAGGGATAGCATCACATAAGTCAAGCTCCTGGATGTTTTCATTTGTTATAGGTGTCCATTCAAGATCATTCATTGAAAAAAGATTTCCTTTTTTTTTAACGTCTTGGACATCTAATCAAATGAGTAATTCCCATTTCAATCCTCTACTCATTTTGTACAATATTTGGCTAATTAGAAACCCTTTATCTTGTTAAAACATGCATGAAAAATACATTTATTCTATTATATCATAATATATATATTTTTCCTATCAAGAGGTGATAGATTTAGGGGATGATTCTGTAGGAAAGAAAAACCTATATCAGAGATGAGGAACAACTACAAATTAATGGATAATGGAGGTCTACGAAGATGTTGTGTGACTATAGATAATATGATTGTGGTGTAAACCTAGTGAAGATTTCTAAAAGCAAAAAAATGGAAAAGAAGCATCAAATAAGTTCAATACTTGATATCAGTGTGCAATATGAGAAAAAAACTTTCTTAACTTTGTATAACTAGCGTACAATAAAAAAAAATTTTAAAAATTAAAATTGAATACATGATTTGTAACTAATGTCTTTGTGTGTAATTTTACATTATATGTTCTAATATGTCATAAAAATTAACATAATTAGACAATAAATGTAATAGAAAATAAATAAAGAGATACTAAGGAAGACTCAAAGATGGACTAACCAACATAATAATATTTTGTCAAACTCATATAATCTTACTTGTGAATCAATAATTTATTTAATATTAAATAAGTAATTAAATATCACATGTTCTATATTTAATGAATAGATTATTAAGATTTAGTATAAACTACATTGTTCTAGATTTCATCTTATTGTTTCTTCAATATATTATTATATAAAATTAATCAGCTTAAATCAATATAAATATGATAAAAAGAAATATTCTCATACTTTGATACATTTGAGCCATTAGCCTAATACTAAACCAAATTGAATCATAGACCTAAACCAAATTGATTGATAATCCTAAACTATAAGACATATTAAATTAGATTTTGGATTTTAATAGAGTTATGACTCAATTAGGGATAGAGTTTGTTGATGGTTAAAATTATAAACAATAATATATGGGTTTGGGTAATGTTTGAGGTACATTAGGGTTATGGATTGATTAGGATTATGGTCATTTTAGTATAGTTTACTACCACTTATAACAATGTTCAAGTAAAGTTATAAATAGATGTAAATTATGGTTATAATGGAGACTAAATATCATATTATCATAAAATAAATGATTTTTAATAATAAATTGAAATTCCTGAAACTTTTTTTGAATAATTAACTTATATAAAGAGCTTGTAATAATTTTGTTATTTATATGTAAATATTAAGTTTTCAATCAATTTAAATATATTTAAATTAGTTATTATCTTAACAAATTTATTAGTTATAATTATTTTTATTAATACTTATAATTTATATACATTTTAATTTTAAATTTAAATTTAAAGTTAGATTTAATTAAAAATATATTAAATATTTATATATTTTTAAAATAAAAATAATGATTACAAATTATTAAATTTAATTAGATAGGGGATTACCTTTGTATTCTCTGAGGGATTCTTTACTTTTTTGTCCTTCCTTTATAGTATCTTAGTTGTTTGATTTGTTTTCACAATATGGTGTAGCTAAGTAAGTTTAATTTTGAAAAAGTCATTTATAAAAATAAACAAAAAATCATAGAAGATTTTGTCTTTGATTTTCACTTCTTTTGATTTTCCTATTTATTTCATTAAGATAGTTTTTTTTTTTTAACTATTTATAACAACAACAAAAAAATTAATTAAGATTTTGTCTTTCATTTTCACTACTTTTGATTTTCTTATTTATTTCATTGTTTTGACATAAGAGTAAGCTTGCATGCAGAGAGTATGGTATCCACGGGTTTAGAACGATAAGCAAATTTGATCATCCACTAACTACCATGAGATTGAAAAAATGGGGAGGACACAAAATGGATAGTGGATAAAGAGAAAAGACTTAATAACAATCTACTCCATAATCACAAACAATAGTCTAATCCATGATCAAAGATCTAAGTAGTGCCCAAAAAAATTGAATTACTTTGATATGTTACAAAACTAGGATTGAAAACCATGTGAAATACAAAATGTGAAGGAAATTATTACAAAAAGAAGTTATTATGCATACCTTTAAACTTAAAGGAAAACTTCAACAATGGCCTTGACCACTCGATCAAATCTTGTACCAAAAAAGTCAATCTCACCTAGGTGAAAAGTCCAACACTTAATAAACATGCATCATTAATCTGATAAAAAAGTTGTAAAAAAAGAAGTTAAAAAATGTAAGGAATACCTCTTGTGGAGGGAGTGTTTGTTCAGGCAGATTTGCGAGTAAGAGAGGAGCTAAATGGCATTGTTTGGTGCAGGGTGTTTGTTCAAGGGATCTATGAATAAGAGATGAGCTAAATGGCATTGTTTTATTTATGTCTTTCCTTCCAAAAATAAATAATCAAATCACATTAAATACATATTGGCTGGAACGTCCAATCTAACCAGCTCAGGTGCCTTTGGGATCAGCGACACTAACTGAAAGGACAAAGGCATCGTCATCTGACTTGGACGTATGAGAGACATGGTGGTGGGCATGAGGCATATGCCAATCTATTTTATTAAAATTAGAACAACATTAAATAAACATACCTAAACATCCATAATAAATATGTAAGAAATATTTATCATGTTATACAAGTTATAAATAAAATATAAAATTTATGTAATTTATTTTAGAAAAATATACTTGAAAATAATATAAATAATTAATAATATAAATTAAGGTAAAAATTGATTTAAAATAATTTATAGAAATAGTAAATCAAAAACATATAAAAAGAAAATGGACAAGCATATTATAAATGGAAAACTATTGAACTAAGACATTTTTTTTTTTCACCTCGGAACCACTTATAATTTTTTTTACAAAATGAGGGGAACGCTCCCATTTTTAAGACACTCCTTTCCAAAACCAAGGGCTCTAACATATAAGTACTGACATGTCATAAATGAGGGGCATGCGGCATATATGAATGTATGGAACATAAGCATTCTCCATCACGTTTTAGTTTAGCTTTTAGCCGTTGCCTGCATCTATGCGACAACCACAAAATAGTTTACGGTTTAGCCTTTGCTTTCCTTGGTGAACATATGTACGTACCTATCGCATGGTTTAACCATTTCCACTATTGTAAGATGTGATGTGCATGGTACAAAGTGCACCTATAATTTTCTCCATTGACATGCTCGTGGAAGCAACGTATGTCTTCCTCGATACGCTATAGAGATTGACACTCATTTGTTAATTATAAAGGAAACTTCCTTGCATGTTCAATGGTGTTGACATTACCAAGTTGTCTTTTTAATGTCAAGCGCAAGGAAATTCTTGGGAAGTATGGTGAATTCAATTCTCATTTGTCCTTTCAAAAGAGAAAGTTCGCCACATCTTCCCAAAGTTATGTTGCCAAGACGCTATGAACAAGGAATTGTGAATGTTCTTGTAGTTCTTAGGAACTCACCACTGAATTTCTGTATTAGGAGTGGGTCAAAGTACCCATTCACACAAGAGAGCATAGATTCTGAAGCGACTTGATCTTGTTTAGCTCCTTTTTAATGAGGGCTAATTCTTGCCTTGATTGAGAAAATGGAATATATTTTTTAACCTTTCAAAATATGTGAATGAAAAATAACTGTTGTTCAATTATGGCATCATACATAACATGATCTTTATCTATCTTATTTGGAAGCATTTGGAGAAGGATAATTAGGCTCAAGCATCGAAAAAAAGTCAAATTTCTTCTTAAAGATTCTATAATATTATATTATCTTATTAAATATTTCTTAAAAAGTTATTGTAGTTATGTTGGTTTGTTTGAATTAAACTAGCCCATTAGTATAAGATTTATGAGAAGATAATAAATTTGATTTCTTTGAGGAAGCACACTCTTGTTTTTGAATTAAAAAGTAGCCAAAATAAGGGGGTTAACCCTTACAACAGACTAACTGACTAAAAACCAACCAATTACCACCAAACAAAATTACTCCCTACCATTGTCAATCTAAACAAAAACATCACCTGAAGGATCATTATAAAAATTCTTACCATACATCTTATAACCAATGCCTTAAACAAAACTATTAAACTGAAAAAGTTTATAAACAAAGGCAGAACTGCCTTAAACCAAACAAAGTTCAAAAACTAGCAAACCATTAAACATAGAAAACCAAGGGGAGCAAGCCCTAGTTGAGCTTCTTATCATCCTTCCCCTTCAGGAGGATGTTGGCCCAGTCCTTAGCCAGGAAGTCAAACAACATTCTAGAGTCTTAATGGGTCAAGTCTCCCTCCTGATTGTCCTTCAACAAGTGCAGAGTAGTGATCCTCATGTGTGTCACCTTGATGGTGAACTATGCCAAAAGTCTCACTCTTTCCTCTAGGGCATGCACTCTCTCCCTCAGCTCTTTGCCAGCTAGCTTAAGAGACTCCTCGGGGACCTCCTGCTTTGCACTCAGATTACCATCCACCATGTCCTTGTCAATTTCCTACAAAACTGAGGGGTTAGAGATAATTGTATATTTAGGAATAACCCTAGCAGGTGAAGACACCGTCATAGGGGAGGGGGCCCTTTCCATTGTGTCAAGGAACTGGTCCTATGTGAGGTCCACACACCCCATCGTAATTGAAGTTGAGACATGGGTCATTTCTTTACTTCCCTTATTCATACCACCTGAGGTAGACCTTGAAGAGTCTGAGACTTCCACCTCCTTCCCCTCCTCATTCCCCAAGCCATAGTTCAACGTCTTCTATTTTATTCTGTGTTTGGGGTGGACCCTCTCCTTCGAATTTGAATCCTCCTCCTGCGAAGCAGTGGACATCAACTTCCTTTTAGCATTAGATTTCACAATTCTTCTAGATCTACAACTACCCCCTCTCTCTTCATCTTCTGAGTCCTCAAGCTCCTTCTCTTTCCCTTTCTCTCATTATAGTTTTTTACTATGAGTTTGGCATGATAAGCTATTGTATAGGATTTACAATTAAGATTAAAGGTCATTTTTACTTTGGATTTTTATTAAAAATATATATTATTTAATATATATTTAAATCATACTTTTAAAATGATGTGATAGTTATATATTTGAACTTAAATTTCTTACATATTTAAAAATGATAAAACTTTTATAGTGATTACTATCTTAATATCTAAATCTTTCTCTTCTCTGTCTCCATTTTTAAACAATTATATGGAGTTGCATCTTGTATTTCAATATCTTAGAAAGTAGATAATTACCCACTTCTTGTACAAATTTCAAGATATAGTTCTAGTTTCTAAATGAATTATGAGATTTTTATAGGTGAGGGAAAATATTATTGTATATTAAATTTGTTGGTCTAGTTTTTCACCTAGTTGGAATCCTCAAAATTCATTGTGAAAATCCAGTGTGTCCCATGTAAGTGACTAGGGTTGTGTTTCTCTTGATCAATCGTGCCCTAGAAAATCCCTAATTATTATGCCCTGATGTCTTTTGTGCCCTAGGTTCCTTCAAAAAAATGTTAATTGACCACACCTTTTTGAATTGAGGCGGGAGATTTGAAAAAACCTTAATACCTTTTTAAATTTCTTATTCTAAGGTTTTTCTGTGCTTTCACAAAATTGTTGTTTTGCCCTAGTTTGTAACTCAGTTTTAACCCAGGGTTGTGTTGTGGTTAGCCCACATTTTTCTTTTTCCTAGTTTGTAACCATTCAAGTGAAGTTGTTATTATAGTCATTGATCTCCTCCTAGATCAATGGACATCGCATTCTTGCAAATTCAAGATGCAAAGCCTTTAACCAAAGTGAGAAAGAGACAGAATGTCATGCCCAAAATACGATGGCAAAAACACACAAATCTTTTTTATAAAAAGTATAATAAATAAACAAACTATAAGTTTGATATATATATGTGCAAGGTTAAAGTATAAGTTCTCCACATAACGTCTTAAGTTTATAATCTTAAGGAGGAATTGAATCGTTAAATATGAATTCTCGATACAAATCTGATATCGACAATAGCTACATTAATATTCAATTTAAGAGCAATCTATTATAACTTAGAATGATTAAATAAATAAAAAATTTAATCTCACAATACAAAACAATTCTCTAGATGAATAATCAACATTAAAATTTAATCTAATAATCTCACTTAATTTTACAACCTTTACTAACCTAAAGCATTTCAAGGTAAAATAATACGAACTTTCGATTTAAGAACAATATAACCATTTATAATAAATCTCAAATAATTTTAAGACGGATTTAGTATGTTAAGTACTTAACTTTAACAACATATTAACTAAAAAAAATACCAACTATAATAACGCCTAACATACAATTTAACGTACTTCATTTTAATAACAATTTATTTTAAAATTATAATCTAATAAATTGAAACATTCTAAATATTTACATTCAAACAAGTATATACCAATAACTAAATTTAAACTAAAACTAAACAGATTACTAATACAAAAATAATTAAAAATAAGAATATAAATCTGACATAACAAATACTGCACTACATCTTACTTATCAAATTTACTAATAAACTAACTAACATATACTAATCTAACTAACCTATGCTAACTTATATCTAAAATGATTAACAATAAACAAACAAAATAATTAACATAAACCTAAACTAACATATTAGACTAACACTAAAATCTAACATACTAAAATTAATTTAATCTTAAAATTTAAAATTAACTAACATAATCTAAAACCTAAACTAACCTAACTATCCCATCTCCCGACTATATCCCCTACTCCCAAGGTCAAATCGACCCCTTTCCCCAAATCCCCACCAAAATCTCACTGCGCTTCCCAAGCGCTGTACATGGGACAGCGCGCTGCTCAATGGGAAGGTACATTAACAGTCCCCCCCCCCCCCCAAAACAGGCGACCAAGGTGGATGGAAGGGAAAGTAAGCAATTAAATTTTCTTTCAAACATTGTTTTTTTAAACTCCAATTTATTTCATCCTTTCATGAGAGCGCCCAAGGAGAAAAGCAACTTGCTTTTAAAACTTAACAAATTTAAAACACTATAAATCATGGCCAAAGTCAGCGTGGGTTATGAAAGGGCAGGGGTGAGTGATGTCATCCTCATGATGACAAAAGACTTTAATAAATCAAAACCCCCTTTCTACCAAATCTCAAACTGACGCCCAAGGGGGATGCTAGACATTGATGACATAAAGTTTCTTTGGTAAGTTAGGATATTTGTTCTATTGGAATTTTCTTCTTTTTAAAAAAAAAAATTCTTTGTTTATTTCATTATTATATTTAATTTGAAACAATGAATATTCAAAAAGCAAAAAGATAATAAGAGAATCTAATAGATTCCCTGTCTCAAGGGGGAGCATTTAAATTGCTCCCCATACAAAATCCAGAGAGTTTTTGCTCTCTTGTCACATTTTTACTTTTTGTCTTATATTTTTCTAAGTAAGAATTTTCAGTTGATTTAATAACCAAGGGGGGGGGATTTTTTTTTTTGAAAAGCAAGAGAAAAGATTGATGCAACAAAATATACCAAGGATATGAATCATTTGATTTATTCAATAATACAAGAATGGTTGATTTGATAATCATGATAGCTTACTCTACATTCATAATATGATTTCCTTATTATTGTTTTTTTTTTTTTGATGGATTTAAACATAGATTTAATCCTTGTGACACATTCATACAAGATTCATTAATATCTCAAACAACTTAAATTGAATCGTCAACTCTAATCATTTTCTTTTCTCAACATGATTTTCATATTTAACATATAAGGAACTTGAAAATTTGCTCAATTAAACCATCATTAAATCATCTTATTCCTGATGTGCATCCATCAAATTTGAAATTACGATTAAATCACAAGATAAACAATTATACTTAACACCAATTTTATTGGCAAACCTGATTCAAAGGCTGAGCCGGGAAAGAACCAGGAATAAAACCCGGTGTCGTTGCCATTACAACATAGTTTTAACAAACAATTACATAGGATTTCAATCCCAAATTACAACCATTTAATTGAATTTTTCCTCCATGACCCTCATCAAGGGATTCATAACAATTTCTGCAACACATTTCCAGAACCATGAAGGGAACAAAATCTGATCGGGTGATATCCAAGCATAACCAAGAGACGATCAAACATACATATTCATACATGGTTTACACAATAGGATTCACAATGAATCAAAACTAGGAAAAGGTGGATTCTTCCAACCAGGAGAAGTCAAGCACAACACCAAACAGATGCCCAGTCGAGGCTATATACCAAGGACTTTCGTTCTTCCATTTCAACATACCATAATCATACAAGGTTTGTGCTAATAGGTAGGGGCCCATAACACCCTACCCTTTCTCCCTCTTCTCATCCTGAGAAGAGACTCTACATTGGTTGGAGTCCGACTAAACAGACCTTTCCTAAAATTGGTCACTTCTGCCCTCTCCAAGGGTGAGTAATACCAAAACACCCATGCAAGAAAAATCTCAAAATTGCAAACATAAACATGAAAGGAAATCATCCAAAAAAATAACATGGTTTTCAAAACTTCCCAACATACCCACAAACATATAAACATTGAAACAACAACAAGGTAGCATGAGCATGAAACAAGAATGAAATCTGAACAAGGGAGATGAGAATTCCAACCTTCACAAAGAGGTAATGGCAATGAACAAGTTTGAGTAGAGCTTCCCTTTCCTTGCTTCAATCTTCAAGAACTCCTCTCTAAATGTAGAGATTGGGTAACAACCTCAACTAGTCCAATGAAGGCCTCTAAATAAGCCTCCAACTCAACCACCCAAAAGGAGCAATAACTACTTCCACCCACTAGCAATTCTAGAAACTCCTAACTCAACCTACACTATGGTTAAACCCTAAGTGGAGATGAGGTGAGGTAACTCAAGATAACCATGGTCAATTTTCGCACAAAGGCAAAAAGAGACTTTTTGAGTGACCTCAAAAGTCAATAAAAGGGGCTTAGGGGTTAGAAAAGACCCCTAACCCATACTCATACCCTTTGGGTATAATTATATCATGTTTTAAGCCTAGGAAAAAGGTTTAGAGCCAACAAAATCTAGGAATAAAATAGGACCTTCTAACTACTCTATCATTGCAGATTAAACACTAATCCGGATTAAGGGAAGACTAACCTCGATTAAGAACCCAAAAGCAAACTGACACCAACTAAACCAACTTGGGTCCAAAGGTTAAACAACTAACCCTAAAAAGCACACTGAAGCACATAAACAATTTACGAGTGTCAAACGACACTAAAAGAACATAATTACGAACATTAATATTCATTGAACAAAGAAGATACATACATATATCTCACAAAACAATACGCGAATTACGAACAACAAGGTTTCCAAAATTAGCACAAAGAGATCAGTTATGTTCCTCCATAGGGTTTCTCGGCTAAATATCTGCACACTCATTGCACACATCAGTAGTCCCATAAAATCACATGTACATATATACGTATCAGAAATTCACATAAATTGAAACATACATCAAATAGGGTTTCTTGCATCCTACCTATATCCTTAACCATAAAGATTCTAAAGTCGATGTGTTAATCCTACATTTTACTTAATTCATCAACATATATATACATAAAGCATTAAATGACAAACATTAAATATCTGAAAATAACATCACACAACATGAAATAATATGATATGTTCAAGTATCTGATAATGTCTCGGCATCTCAAGTCGTGAGTAACAAAAAGATAAAGTAACAACTAAGGCTACGAAGGGTCGAGGCGAGGCCTCACATAGAACGACACCTATCCTATGGGACCTAAGGAAATGCAGAAGTTAGTTTTTTTACAACAGTTGTTGATCTCCTTCTAGATCAACAGATGTCACATCCTCGCAGATTCAAAATGTTGAATGTTTAACCAAAGTGAGAATGTGAAAGGTTGATGTGTGTCCTATTGGGGGCCATAATTTCTTACTGCAACGTGCTTTGTTGAAATGTGCTAGCTCTCACACCTGGATTGGTTCTTAAGTTAGATTGAACTTTCTTCCCTAATCATTGATTCAAGTGATGATCAAGGGTTGTCATATTGTCACAAGATAAAGTTGCAAGCAATTTTTTAAATGTGAGAAGTGGACAAGTGTCCCTATGGGTCCACAATATGTTCAAAATAGCCTAAAGAAAAAGCATCTTTTCAGTCATAGATTCATATCAAGATCAACGAAAGTCATATTCTCACAAAGCCAAAATACAAAATGTTTAACCAAAGCAAGAATGTGAGACATTGACACATGGAATTTTTGGGACCAACTTGTGTTATGAGTTGCATAAGGATGTTATCAATGTAGGTTTCCAGGTGGCATATTTTGATTCGCTATGCGTACTAAGTATAACAAAGATTATTGTTTTCTCCCAGCCGTCAGATCTTCAAATGATCGATGTTTGTCATATTCTCACAAGATGAAGGTGTTCAAAGTTTACCCAAAGCAAGAATGCAAGAATTCACCATGTGTCCATGTGGGCCATATTTGACATACAGACATGGGCAAAAATCTTAGCCATCTATTGCTTGAGGATCAACGAATGTTGTATTTTCATATAATATAGATGCAAGGTTTTTATGCAAAGCGAGAATGCAATGTAGTGACACATGTCTCAATGGGTCCAATTCTTAAAAGAAATGTAACAAAAGCAAGGATCTTTCTTGATCATAAGATGTGACAGGATCAATGGTAATCGTATTCTTGTATAATGAAAGTGCTCAATTTTTAGCCAAAGCGAGAATACAAGGTTTCGATGCATGTCCCACTAGGTAAAAGGTGATGCAATTGTTAAGTTTGAATTGCAGTGGTCAGATTATGCCTAGATCAACAACCATTTTTCAAATTCATGATATAACATACACAATTTGACTATTGGATCATTAATGGTGTATCAAAGCAAATTTATGCAAAATAATTATGCATAAAATCTGTGATTTCATTCCATAACTAGTTACAAAGCAAAAGAGATTTGAAGCGCAGTGAAGCAAAGTTTATATTTTGAGTTTTCCACATAGTGAATTGTTCAGAATAGATTATTTTGTTAAAGCCATAAATTCATGGGTAAGTGCCTAAACTTCTGATTGTCTTCAGAGAATTCTAGTTTGCAATTTTAGTAAATTGATAAAAATGCCTCCACGAAGGGATTTTTTCAGAAAGGTAGAGTATCAAAATAGAAATGTACATGATGATTTCTTGGAACAATTGCCCCTCTCCACCAATGAAACAACCAAAGGGGAGGATTTAGTTCCTCAAAACCCTAGATTGATGATTGGTGAAGGTTTCTATGATGAGGCAAACTAATTGAGGGATGCAGAGACAACAATGGGCAGTTTGGAGCTATTCAAATATAGGTTTTCACAAAGAAAACATGATACTCCATTGAGTAATGTATGGGAATTTGACATTGGAAAATTGGTCATCCTTGTTGTTTTCTTTGATGATTACCTACTAACAATGTTGGCAAAGAGGTACAATCTCGTGTTGAGGGTTGTGAAGAACCACGTAGGAGATAACCTATTTAGGGTGACAACAGAAGTGATCAAAGAAATTTTCATGTTGAACCCTAACCACTCCTTGCATGTACAAATTGACTTGGAAGATCTACAAGCAAGGTACAATGCTTAGAGGATATACTTTCGGGGAGGGTCACTACAAGAGCATTTTGTAAGGATAGGGCATCTTCCACTGGTAACATCTCATACCCTTGAGCCCTTATTAAAGAAATATTTCAATCCTAGGGCACAAGATCTTTATATATCCCTCTACAAAATCTTTGGCATGGATGAGCAAGATCACATCAAAGGGTCTCTAGTTTTTATTATTGCTCAGACACTACAATATAGAATGAGACGTATTTTTATTTTGCATCCTACTTGGCTAAAGTGATTCACAATGGACTTATTGATATAAGCAAGGGTAAGGTTGACAAGCCCTTTTGTTGGTACTCCTTAATGATGTACATGTGCCTATACAAGGGATTTTTTGTCTTTTCAAAAGACATGAAACTGGAATTAGAGAAGGATGGGGAGAAACTACCTATTCAGCTTTGGAGTGTGTATATGACAAGGGAGGTCACTAACACTAGTTTTGTTTGTTTTGATAGATACTTTGCCTCAAAGATGAGGATCTAATTGACTGGACATAACCCCAAGATTCCCCAACCCTTACTAGAGTTGATCAAGCCTAAGGATGTTGGTCTTAAGATGGTTTTGACATTTGAGTGTCAACACACTTAACCACTTTTTACATTGATGTCAAGTTCACTATGTATGCTAAGCCACAGTGTGTGCCGAGTTAGATTTCCAATAGGTGTCGAGTGACTTTAGGTGCCGAGCAGTATATAAGTGTTGAGTGACATATAGGTATTGAGTCACAGTTGATGCCGAGCAAGCCAGAATGCTTCATATGCCAACTAAGCCAGAGTCATACATATGCTAAGCAAGACCGAGTGTAATAGGTGTCGAGCAATCTAGGATCAAATATGTGTCGAGCACTAGTAGTCCAGTATGTGTCGAGTAACACAGAAATTAGCATATGAGTTTGTGCCCTCAAAAACTCTAATGTAAACCATTTTTGGAGCTAACATAGAAGGATTTTGAAGGAGAAAAAGGATAAGGACAAATCTTTTACATTTCCATTGCAATCAGCATGCAACTAATCAAAAAAATGGAGAAGGCATGCAACCAATGAGAAAAATGCAAGAAATGAGCGAGAGCTTAAGATTCAATATGGATCATAGATCCATACCTAACCCTTAGTCTTCACAATCTTTAAAAGGAAGATGAAAAATCCATTACATGTGTGGAAGAGAACAGTGTATGGCGAAACTATAGTGAAATTTAGAGTGGAAGTGTGAAAGACTTAGAGAAACAGAGCAACAATTACAGATCCAGTTAATCAGAATAGTACAAGGGACACGATCAGATATCAGATCTCAGAGGATCAAGATCAGAAGGAGTAGAATAAGTGCCTAAAATCAGCAGTTGAAGATTTTAAGCAATCAAGTCAAAGGATTCTAATACTCTCTAGCCATTGTATTAGATAGTGAAAACCCTATATTGATAGGTTAGCTTAACAGCTATTTTGTAAATCCTTTGAAGAGGTGACTAAATACTTTAATAGGGTGACACTTCATGTTAAGTGTTTTTAAATCCTCTAACCAGGTCACTATCGACATAGTGTAAAGCCTTTAATAGGGTAGGTCTTTCACAGGGCAGACCATCAGAAGTGGTCAAACATTTATTGCTACAATAATTTTTGTGGGTATCATCCCCACCCCAGTTTTACCTTCTTATTTCTGGAGGGTTTCTAGGTTACCAAATTTGGTGTTATGAGTGTTATTGCATGTGTTTGTTTATGCTCACTTAATATGTTTATATGCATGCATCCTATTTTTAACTATTTGATTTAAAGGATTAGAAAAGGTTAAAAGTGCGGTACTTCTGATTCACCCCCCTTCTCCCCCCGCCCCCCCTCAGAAGTACTCTTCCCATTTTGAACATTCCAACAATTGGTATCAAAGCTATTGGTTCTCACAAGGAGAAGCATAATAGCTTAGAGAAAAGGTTTGAAGATGGAAGTCTTCAAACTTGGGAAGATCATAGACAATCAAGTGATTGATGTGCATCTCACTCTACACAAATTGGAAGAAACCAGAGAAGAATTGAGAAAGTCCTTAAAAAGAAGGAAGGATATAGCCATAGCTGAAAATGATATACACTACAAGGAGATTGATACCACACAAGTGTTTTCCAATGGAGATTCCAAGGAATTTGATTCAACAATAGCAGAACTGATGGAGAAAAATAGAGCACAAGCTGAAGAAATCAGAATACTCAAGCTTGACCAAGAATCACAAGCCACAATGCTTTGTGAAGTGATCAAACAAAAGAAGAGAGCCATTGAAGGCAAAGCCATGATAGAAGATGACAAGATAAATCTTACCAATAGACTGAAGGAGAAGACAATTGAGTTTGAAAGGATCTCAAACATGCAGCTAGACATCTTAAGCTAGATGATGAATGCTCATCATGAGCTAAACATGAAGGACATTGAAATTTCCACTTTAAGAATGCAAAGTGAACAATTGCAAAATGAATTGAGAAGAGAGAAGGAGATAGGAGAAAGTTTCAACAAACCCAATGAGGCTATCAAATACTTTGAGCAACTACTGAAATCACCAAGGGCTAGTAATGATACTTCAGGACTTGGTTACACCAGCACTGAACAAGGAGAATCATCCAAGACTACAGAAGAAAGGATCAACAAAGGTAAGAACACTAAACCTACTTGTCATTTCTATGGTAAAAAGGGACATACCTCTAATTTATGTAGGAGCAAGAACAATCATCAACATGATAAGCCTATAAATGCAAGCTTTTGTCACAAGTGCAAAAAGCAAGGACATCAAGCACATGAATGTCGAATTAAGACTATGAGGACACCAAGATTTGAAGGTCGCTGCTACAACTACAAAAAATATGGACATAGAGCATTTGAATGCAGATTACAGTCTATGTGGACACCTAATTAGCCTGCAAAAGGAAACAGCCATGGTCATCACTACAACTGGGATTACAACACCAGATGTAGCTGTCACTATTGTTAAGAATATGGACACATTCCTAAAAATTGCATAAGGACACATTTTAGAGGGAATTACAATAGATGGTTAAGTCAAACTACATGTTTTAGCTGCTTGAAAATTGGTCATATCAACAAGAATTGCCCGACAAAGTCAAAAGCACCGAAGACAGAAGTTAGCAAAGGAAAAGGGAAGGTTGATGTTGAACAAATAAGAGGGAAAATGAATAAGACTTGGAAAAAGAAAGATGAGTGCAGCACATCACATGGAAAAATCACTTCACCCAAGAGGTCAAGTGATCACACTTCATCCAACTAAGCAAAAGAAAGGTGTATGGGACTGATATACAAAGTTATATCATACATCAGTTCCAAGACAAAGAAGTATTACGAAGAAGAAATTTGCATGAGCAAAGATGCCAAGTCAAAATTTGAAGTTTTTGCAAATACTGTTGAATTGTCCTCAGATGATGAGTAAAGCTCCAATGGATGCCGAGTCTCTAAAAGTGACCGAGTTGATAGTTGAAGCTGAGTGAAGAACTAATGGAAGCCCATAAAACAAAATACAATGGGAGCCGATTCATGATGAAACCTTCAAGTGTTGAGTTTACAGTTGTATGCACTAAGCATTTAATGATAGGTCTTGATAGGTATAAGGTCAAATTTTGATCATTTTCACACCATTCGAACACAAAGCAAAGATGAGAAAAGAGAAAAAATGATCATACAGCAACCTTGAAGCCATTTGCATCGAGCTCAGTAGTGATTCAGCATACATTTCAACAATCTAAGGTATGTATCAAGTACTGAGCTACGCAAAATTAAAGTTTTTAATATATTAAACCCTAGTTTGGTAAAATGGCCTCTAGTTCAAGAAACCCCAAAGGAAAGGAAGGTCATGAGGTCTAATTAGTAAGCAATGAGGTTAAGCAACCCAAGTTTAGGCCCATTCTTGAGGTTGCATACAAAAATGACCCAATTGGTGCATTGTCTATCATTCCACCTAAAGTAATCATGGTGCAAGATGTGATAAAGTGTTATAACTACAAGATAGGTCCAATAGGTGATCTAGAGATATACCAAGCCTATGATAAGCTATATGAAAACAAGATTCTGAAGGATGAATTTCAAATAGTCAAGAGAAAGGGTTTGACCAATGCCCTAGTCTACCCTACTAAATTTAAAATTAAATGGATACGGATTGTTTTGAGTAGGATTCACAATGGATGTTTATGATTGGAAACTAGACTGGTAAATATTACAAAAAGGATAGTGCTTAGGGTTATAGGTTTCCCAACCCTAGATCAGCCTAAGACCCTCCATAGTGATTCCAAAGAAATCATTGAAAAGAATATAGGTGCCAAATGGAATAAGAGGGGTATGACTATTGACACTATAACTAATCCTCTTCTAGATTTTGCTATGAGGGTGATATCCCACAAATTCTATCAATCTAGCAGATTGAACAATGTGCCATGCATAGATGTTGATGTAGCTTACAAACTGGTGAAGAAACATCACACGTATGATCTATCAGAACTTTTGTTGCAGCAAATTAAAGAAAACCTAGGAGCAATAAGGAGATCAAAAGGTGCTCAATGCAAATTTGGTTCAGTTCTTATGTGCATATTCTTTTATGTTATGGAAGAGTTTCCTTCTATAGGGAAGGTGAATTGCAACCCTAACAAAACTATAATCACACAAATCAGTGAGTTCATTGATCATATGGGTGACAATTTTGAGGCACAAATGACAAGTTATTTTGAAGATTTTAAGAAAGCCACGAAGCAAAGGGTGAGAATACCAGTTTCCCTAGTGGAAAAGCACATAAATGATATATGTTTGTTGGTTGACATTGACAACACCTACATCCAGGCAACAATACCAAAAGTAAGATGGCTAAGGCCATTAGGATATAAGCTTGATGTAGATGAAGCCTCAACAGCAATCACAACATTGTTTACATAAGAGATAGATAAGGCAGCTCCTCACTTTGGCACATATGATGTTGTCAAATCAAAGATTGAAACTAAATTAAAGATAGCCACTGTTATCAAGAAGAATAACAAATTAGTAAAGAAGATAAAGAAGAAATTTGGAGCAAGTATTGAAGGAGAAGCAGGTGGTGAGGAAGAAGAAGAAGATGAAGAAGAAGAGCAAGGGCAAGGTCTAATGGGGTTGACCCAGGGCTTGGGAGAAGGCAAGGAGGAAGGTGTCAAGGAAGAAGAAGCCAAGGAAGCACCTACACTAGTTGAGCAAAAGAAAAGAAAGGCTAAAACATAGCCTCCAACTTAGCCCAAACCCAAGAAGGACACAAAGCCAGCTCAAGCCAAGCTAGCTCCAATTACAAGGGCGACTACAAGGGCATCCACACAAAAGGCCAAAGAACAATCAAAGGAGAAGAAAAAGGCCAATGAAGAGACTGGAGAAGGGCCAAAGAAGAGAAGAATGTAGGTGGTTCAGCCAGATACTGATGAAGAAGAAAGAATAGAATCAGAGGATAATAGCCAATTTAAAGTGGTAAGTCATCCTCCTAAATCTGCTATTGACAAACTTTGTGAAAAGATTCGGAATGCAGATTTGAATGACTTGAAAAATATTGATTTTAATAAGCTCAGTAGAGAAGAGAAAAATAAGGTAGAGGAATCTATGTATGCAGTGATGGCAGAATTTAAAAACACACCTCTAGAACTTGACAATACCATGCCCAAGGAACTATATGAGATAGTTGAAAATAAATGGCATTATTATCTAAAAATGAAAAATGAGATTAGAGAATCTACTTTAGCTCAAGAAAAGCCTGATATGACAAAGGGTCAAATAACTAAGGTTAACAAGAAACATGGTGGCAAATTTGCACCGAAGTATAGAGCCTTCAACATCTTGCAGAACAAGATTGAGGATGTAGTGAATAAATCCACACAATTGTGGAAAACTATTTGTAAAATAATTGATGACAAACAAGAAGAAACAAACAAGGCAGAGACCAGTGCCAAGGAAAAGGTAGAGGAAAAGGAAACCGAAGCAAAGAAAGGAGAGGAAGAGAAGAAAGAGGAAGCATCAGCAAGAGAAAAGGAAGAGAAGAAGAAAGAGGAGGAAGAAAAGAAAGATGAGGAGGACAAAGAAAAAGGTGAGGAGGAAGAAACACAAAAAGAAGATATGGCAACAACTGAACAACAGCAAGAAGAAGAATAGAGTGTGCAAAACACACAAATGCAACCTCCTAGTCCACCTCATACAACCATCACACCTGCAGATACAATAATCATTAAGGATGTTCCTAACTATTCAGCTTAGAACATCAATCCCCTAACTGTAGAGGATCTCTCCAAGATCATTCACCAATCCACTCTTTAGGCATAATTATGCACAAGCCCTGTATTGGTGAGTGTAGATGAGCTACAAAGGGTAGTAGCAGAACCTCCAAAAGAAAAGGTGAAACCAAAGGTACTACCTTTCACCTACATACCTACTAGGACTAAAATTTTGATGCTTCCACCACCTATAACAACAAGTGACACCTCTCAGAAGCTGAGTGCAAAGGAAGGGAAGTTAGATGAGAAGGAGGATACAACAAAAGAAAAGGAGCAAGCCACCATACAGACATTGGTAGAACTACCAAAGAATGGCACACATATAAAGACCCTTCATAAGTCGATCACTGAAGCCATTCCTCATCTCCAAGCTTGAGTTCAACCAAAGTGGCCAGGGTACTTCACTATGGAGACCTTGAATTGGATGAAAACATTGTAATACCTACCTATGACTCCAAGACCATCACCATGGATCAAATCACTAAAATGCAAGATGCATTAAATAGAAGGAGGAGGTAGGAAATACTAAGAAAATAATATAAACACAAGCAAGCTTTGAATGACATTAAGGACATCTTCATGGATGCCTTCAGCTTGCAGTCGCCAAATGAATCAAAGCCCATAATGGAGCAACTATCAGATATAGTTGACCAGGTGACTAATGAAGACCAGGACACTAATGTTAAACTCATGGAATGGTCAGAAAGAAAATTTCAAGGGAAGGTAAATGAAAAGATATCAAGTGATATAGCACTTGAATAGGTTGTGTTGGATAAGAAAATTGATAAGGTCAAAGCTGTACTTGAGAACATTTTCTCATTGTACAAGAAGTTGTGTGATTTTTCCAACTTCACACAAGAGACAAATCAAAGAATATTGAAATTGGAAATAAATTTGAAGATTTCTAGCATGCAATTGCCAAAGGATCTAGCTCAAAGTGAGAAGCATTTTGCACGATCGCTTCACACTCAAAGGGATTTAGCTATACTCACAGTAGAGGAAGCCAATATAAAGGCTAAATTAATGCAGATTCAATCCTCTATCACCCCACATTTGGAGGTCTTCCATAAGGAACAAGTCTATGCAGAAACTATCCTAAAGAACGATCCAAATCTTTCTACACTTGATGGACTTGTACATCTTGCTGCAGAGACTACCATCCAACACAAGTCACTAGACATTGCTTTCATGAAATGGGATGCAGCTCTGAAAATGATAATAGAGGTAAATAGTAAGTTTTTCGCTAAGTATGGTAATACTCCTTAGAACCCTTTGACATAAGTGTCAAAAAGGGGGAGATATATGTCTTAGGAGAAATAATAAGGACGATATATCTAAGGGGGAGAATACTAAATTTTGATTACATTCTTTCATGGGGGAGATATATGTTTTGAGGAAGATATGAATAAAATAGAACACAGGTAAAAATTATAGGTACAAGGCAAAGGCAAAAGAGTATCAAATATATTCAACACAGAATTTTGTTTGCAAGAATGTCAAGACACAATCAGCTCAAGGGGAGTTATAAGGTATTTTGAACAATTTTTTGAATAAATTTTAAGATTTTGTGGATAAGGTACTCATAAGGATAGATTAGTAATGTTTAGTTAAGTGTATGACACTCATTTCAAAGGGGGAGATTATTGGTCTTAAGATGGTTTTGACATTTGACTGTCAACACACTTAACCACTTTTAACATTGATGTCGAGTTCACTATGTATGTCAAGCCATAGTGTGTGCTGAGTTAGATTTCCAACAAGTGTCAAGTGACTTCAGGTGCTGAGTAGTATATAAGTGTCGAGTGACATATAGGTGTTGAGTCACAGTTGATGTTGAGAAAGCTAGAATGCTTCATATGCCAAGTAAGCTAGAGTCATACATATGCCAAGCAAGACTGAGTGCAATAGGTGCTGAGCAATCTAGGATAAAATATGTGCTGAGCACAAGTAGTCCAGTACGTGCCGAGTAACACAGAAATCAACATATGAGTTTGTGCCCTCAAAAACTTAGATGTAAACTATTTTTGGAGCCAACATTGAAGAATTTCAAAGGAGAAAAAAGATAAGGACAAATCTTTTACATTTCCTATGCAATCAGCATGAAACCAATCAAAAAAATGGAGAAGGCATGCAACCAATGAGAAAAATGCAAGAAATGAGTAGGAACTTAAGATTCAATATGTATTGTAAACCCATACCTAACCTTAAGTCTTCACAATCTTTAAAAGGAAGACAAAAACTCCATTACATATGTGGAAGAGAACAATGTATGGGGAAACTATAGTGAAATATAGAGTGAAAGTGTGAAAGATTTAAAGGAACAGAGCAGCAATTACAGATCTATATGATCAGAATAGTACAAGGGACTCGATCAGATATCAGATCTTAGAGGATCAAGATTAGAAGGAGTAGAATAAGTGTCTAAAATCAGCAATTGAAGATTGTAAGCAATCAGGTCAAAGGATTCTAATACTCTCTAGCCATTGTATTAGATAGTGAAAACCTTATGTTGATAGGTTAGCTTAACAGCTATTTTGTAGATCCTTTGAAGAGGTGACTAAATCCTTTAATAGGGTGACACTTCATGTTAAGTGTTTTTAAATCCTCTAACTAGGTCACTATTAACATAGTGTAAAGCCTTTAATAGAGCAGACCATCAGAAGTGGTCAAACATTTATTGCTGTAGTAATTTTTGTGGGTATCATCCCCACCCCAGTTTTACCTTCTTATTCCTGGAGGGTTTCTGGGTTACCAAATTTGGTGTTATGAGTGTTATTGCATGTGTTTTCTTTATGTTCACTTAATATTTTTACATGCATGCATCCTATTTTCAGTTATTTGATTTAAAGGATTAGAAAAAGGTTAAAAGTGTGGTACTTTTGATTCACCTTCCCCCCCCCCCCCCCTCTCTTAGAAGTACTCTTCCCATTTTGAACATTCCAACAAAGGATCATGCCAAGAGTTTGAAAGTAAGTCATAACTCAAGGGATATAATCCCTTACTCTATATCTATTGTCTTCAAAGTATATGGTTTCCAAGGGAAACCTCATGTCCTCCCATATCGAGTGCCTCTAAAACTAGGAATTGCTGATTTTCTATGGTAGGTAGGAGGGCTTGAAGAGAGAGAGCTGGTGGGTAGGTCAAGAGGGACAATTTTTCCAAATTTCACAGTCGCCCATAATTTTGTGCTCACCTAAGAAGGATGGAGACATCTAGGTAAGTTTCTTGATAGATATCAAATGGCTCAATCTCATCCTCATTTTATTGACCCAAAAGGCTTCTATGATATTTTCAAAGATAGGACTAAAGCTAAATCATATGAACATATTGTTTACTTTTCGAAAGATATTATAAGAAATGAATTTTCTTTTCATGAACATGAAATAAAGAAGTAAAAATGGAAAGTATACAGAAGGGTCTTAGAATTTATTAATGCTTTAGATAAGAAATATGATCCCCTTGCTGACATTAAATACTACAGAGATAAGATAAATAAACTTATGGTAAATTTTGTTGGGTTCATGATCCCCTTGCTGACATTAAATACTACAGAGATAAGAAAAATAAACTTATGGTAAATTTTCTTGGGTTCATGCAAACTCTTAATGAGAAAAAATAGATGTTAATACAAGCATACCCAGATCAAGCCGTAGAAGTAGAGAAAATGTTGGCAAGTAGGGTAATAATAAGCCCAAGATAGTATATTCTACAAAGGAAAGCATGATATGTAGTTGCTAGAAATGTGAATATACAACCCGTTGCTTTGTATAAGAGGCAACTTTTAGAAAGCACACCCTTGACACCAATTGCTAAAAGGCAAAAGTTTGAAAAGGCATCTTCATCTAAAGTTGAGGAATACTATCCTTCACAGAATCCTATCCATATTGATAATGAAGAATCTTTAAGGGGTCAATGGAAGCAAATGGGAGGTTAAGGTGATGTATTGATAACTGCAACAAAGGTAGAGGAGGGAACACTTGAGGAACCTCCAATGCCACTTCTAGCCCTTATTGTAGGAGACTTCAAGGGGAAGGAGATTGATCTTGTTGTAGAGAAAGCTACAAGATTTTTTTTGGATGATGACAGTTTTGTAAAGTCTAGGGCTTTTATGCAATTTTTGTGGAGAAGCAATATAGAGATTTTTTAAGAAAAATGTAAAAAGATGAAAATAGAGGAACCTACTAGATAGGACTCTAACATAGAGGAGGAAATAAAAACTAACCTGATGCAAGAATTCAGTCAAATAACCCCTTCAAGGGGAAGACAATTGTTGAAGGATTTGAGAGTACTAATACTGCCAGAATGGGACATTGCTAATGCAATGATATTTGATGCAGTGAGGAGAGAAAAAGAAACAAAATTTAGAACTGAGGAAGAGGTAAAAGAAGCCCATAAAGGGGTGAAATGCAACAATGATTGTAAAGCCTTAGTTATTTGGTCAATAAAAAAAGAGATAAGGCCAGAATCCAAGAGGTCTTAGATGTTGAACATACTAGAATCATTGTGGTATACATGGTAGGAGAAGTGGATAGTGAGCAAGTAGCTCAAATGAATAAAGAAATGACCAATTTTGGGGTAGAGGTAGCCACCAAAGACAAGAATAAATTTCTTGAACTTAATGAAATTTTTTAAAAAGTGTTGGAGGGTTATGATAAGAGGGGAAGAAAGATCTATGAAATGGAGAAGATAATTGTAGGCTTGCAAAAGATACGAGGAAAGAGAAAAGTGGGGAGACAATCCAGCTAGCTATGAATTGCAACTTCTCCTATCCCAATACTTCCCCTAGTCCTATTGTGGAGATTCCTAACACACCCAAGTAGCCAGAATTCTATACAGCAGATGAACTGAATGAAGAAAAGGAAAAAATATGGGTGGTGCATGTAGAATTAAGTGTACAACATGAAGACAAAATAAGAGATACAATTTTGTTTATGACAGATAGAATTAATTGGCCCCTGTTCCATTTGGAGTTGTCAAGGTTGGTGGGCATGTGGAAAGAATTGAATAACAATGAAGCCACCTTGAGACAAATTTTGAATAAATGGATCAGTAGATATGATTCCATCATTGCTTTGTGTTTCTCTGTCATTGATGTAATTGATGACCTTATAGAGAAAATTTTTGACCAAGCAAGTGATTTAATGGTTTTGACTAAAAAAGAGATATGCTATAGGGAAGAATGAAAATATGTTTCTCAAAGTATCTCAGTAAAAAATTTGATCTCTTTCCTGATGTATTAAAAGGCCTAGGGTGTATAAAGGATAAGGAAGAATGGGGGAATGAGTTAAAGGAACTAATAAGTATCAGAGTGAATGATGCAACAAATAAATAAAACTACATTTGGTTTGCTAGAACCAGTGAAGAGTTAGTTTAGGTACAACTATTCTTTGATTCTTTCCATGAAGATTTTGACAAAATAAAGAGGTTGGGCAAATATGTGTTGAGAAAAGAAAATGAGATATTGAACTTCAACTATCTAGATGACACAATTTTCAATAAGTGGATGTCAGACTATTCTTTACCTATATAGTTGTTACATGTGGCTTCTCAGGAAGGGCTCACAAACAAAGCAACAGCCACAGAGGAACTACAATTGTTTGATATAGCTACTCAAACTGATAATATAGAAGATGATCAACAAATTTCAATAGACACCAAAGTGTCAAAGCCAAGCATAGTAGAAGAGGAGAAAGTGGTCCCAAAACTTGATGAGCAACAAAGAAAAGAAGATCAGTCATCAAGTGTAGTGGAGGAACATGAAACTACCAAAATAGAAGTGGCCCCACCATAAAGCAACCAATGAAAGGAACATAATGTTATCAAGTGAAAGACCACAATTTTTTATTCTTCTCCTACAATTCTTGATAGTGACAATTTTGTCCTTTTGTAACCTTTTTGTTTTAAGAATAATTGTCCTTTTCCCTCTAGGCCTGAAGCTTGTTGCAACTCACACTATATAAGTGAGTTTCCAAGGCTAGAGGATGGTCCAAATTTCTTTTTCTACATTAGTTTTGTAAATTTTGAGTCGATTCAGGCATGATGTAACTTTGTTTCAAATCTAAATATGAAAGTTAATAGTGGCTTGTCTACCTGTGTTATTCTTCTAATAGGGATAAGCATTCTGATTGTATACCATTTCAAGAGAGTTAATACAAATACAAAGAGTTAACTATTCATCCCAAATCTTGTCTCTTCACTTATCTCCACTTTGTTCTCTGAAATTTGATAGAAAAGTTCATTAAATTTTTGTTGTAATTCTTTTTGAATTATATTTTCTTTTGCTTTTGCTAATAATCTAATGGGTTATGTAAATGATTGATGCAAAATGGGAAGAACTTTTTGGTTTTCAATTTGAAGAAATGATAAGTATGAGATCTAGAAGTGAATATTGTTGATCTTTTCACAAAGTGTCAAGATAAGATCCAAAAATAGGAGTGTAATCCCTGTGAGTTATAGCCCAATCGACAAGGCACTGACCATTCTTATAAGTTAATCTAATAGGAATACTTTGCATAATGTAGAAAACTTATATCAATCTGGCTTTTATTGTTCTGTTGTTCAAGTTTAAAATGTTAGCTTGTACTTGATTCATGGGATTTAGGGTTTGGTAAAATAGCTAGTTATCATCTCTTTTTTACCATTGAATTAGAAGAAAGAAGGCTAAATCATCTATTATTTCTGGAGTTCATGTTGAGAACATTGATTTTAAAGTAAATAAGAATGAATTCCTAAGGTAAACCCACTTGAATGTTCAAAGTGAAGAAGACTTCAAGGTCTTGTTAGTTGGTCCTTTTATTTTTCCTTTTAGAATACCTACTATGGTTTTTAGCTACTTCTTAGGTTTTCTAACATTGTAAGAGGTAGTTGAAATTCTGTCAAATCAGGAACCAAAAAAATTATTGCAACTAAAGTTAAAGAAAATGATGAGATATTAATTTGTTGGACAACAATCTTCTTGTGTTATTATTATTGATCAAACATTTTTTCATAATCCATCAATGTAGAAATCTTTGCAATAGGGTTATACTTTATTAAAGTGGAAATTTTATTTATAGCATGGTTTTGCCTTTACTTCTTCTTCCATTTGGTAAATTAAGAATAAGAGAAATCAATATTCATCAACATTCTAATGAAGATTATCATTTGTTCAAGAAATCAGTTTAACAACTTAGTGATATGCAAGAGTTCAATTTATAACATTGATAAAGATCAATATGTCTTGAATTATAAGTCCAAACAATTTATTATTTGTACAAGTTCATGTTCCACTTAATTAAATGACTAAATTATCCTCTCAAATATCATGTAATGCTTCAAATAATTTAATATAGTTGTCCTCTACTAGTTTAATATAGTTGTCCTCCCCTCTTGGTAACCTTGCCTACCTCATATTTCCAACAATTGGTATCTAGAAGAAGTTTAAGAGCTTGAGCAAAGATTAGAGGAAATGGAGGTATATAGGCTAGATAAGGCTATTGACAATGAAAAGTTGGATCTTGAATTAGCTATTTAGCAACTAAAGAAAGCAAAGGAGAAACTCTCTTGATCATTGAAAAAGAAGAAAAGATCTTGCAGTACAAATGAATGATGATCTCTACATTGAAGAAAGAATTGAAGACATATATCCTGAAAGAAATTTAGATCAAGTTGATGACGCAATCAAGAACCTATTAGAAAAGAATTCTAATCTTCAAGAAGATGTTAGAAAGCTAAAAAGAGAACAAGAAATTCAATCAGTCAGATTATGTGAAGTCATGGAAGAAAAAGACAAAGCCAAAAAAGAGATAGAAGAAAAGAACAATGAAATTCAACATCTATCCTTCAACAAGTAGACTTCATTGATCAGCTCACTAGTGCAAATGAAGAAATTATGAATCTAAGGTCAGAAAATGAAAGACTATAGAATGATCTAAACACTAAAAAGTAAACCAATGAAAGGGTGATTAAATCTCAAGAAAGCATGAATCTATTAAATGAACAAAGCTAGTATAGACACAAAGGCAAAGCTAGAATAGGATACACAGAAGAAGATGAATCATCCAAGCAAGGAGCTCAAAAGAATCAAAGGCCTACTTGCAATCATTGTGGTAAGATAGGTAATACATCAAAAAAATGTTGGAGTAATCGTAAAGAAAAATTCAATGGAAAATGCTACAACTACAATAAGCATGGACATAGAGTAAGTGAATGCAAGGAGAAATCTAAGTTTGAAGGAAAATGCTATAGTTGCAATAAACAAGGACACAAATCTTCTAAATGCAAAACCAAGAAATTGAATCCAGCAAAATAGATTGTGAAAGCAATATTTCGATGGGACTACAACATATGGTGTAGATGCCACTACTATAGTGAATTTGGGTACATTGGAGAAAACTGTGGGAAACATCACATCAGGAAAAGAGATACCAGTAAAAGATGTTTCATTTGTATACAACTTGGACATCTTGCCAAGAACTATATGAAAATAAGAAGAATTGAAGATGAAAAGAAAGCCAAGGCTGACAATATCAAAAAGTAGATGAAGCAACAATGGATGCCAAAATCTCCTAAGAATGCAAGCCCAAGTCATGAAGTAGATGTCACTCAAGAGTTGGGTGACTTAAGCATTTCAACTTCAATCCCTATGGGAATAACTAGAATTGAGATTTTGAAGTAGACATCCCTCATCAGTTCCAGCCAGTAAGAGGAAGAGATCCATATTAGCATTCAAGATGCATAAGGATCACTGAGTGGTTGCAAAAATTCAAGACCTTACCGAGCTAGGTTAGGTCACAAAACCCTATTGAGCTAGGTCAAGATACACTAAAGTATTGTATGTGGACACCAAGTTATTGAAGACTCTACTGAGTGATTATGATTCTGTTGAGCTATGAATGTCTACCAAGCATTAAAGGTTGAAACTAAGTGGAAGACAGCCTATCACCAAGCGCGTAAATGTACCAAGCATTAATGGTGATTAAAAAGAGGAAATTTGTTAAAAGGGAGAAATTGAAGGCATTGTTTCACCGCTAATTTCCAGAGCTATTAGTGCATAACGATTTCAGAGCCTTGAGCGAATTGAGCATTTTTTATTGAAAGAATTTCAAAGTTTTTAGAAACCCTACCAAGCATGACATCTTCCAACAACAAAAATAAGAAAGGGTCTGAAATGTTTGTTTGAGGAGTCGATTGCAAGGCACCAAACTTCAAGTTGAGTCCAACAATTGTAAAAGCACTTAACCTAGCTAGTGCACAATAGCAAATTCCACCCAAGGTATTTCTCGTGCATGATACCCATTCATATTATCACTATTCTATTCAAGAGCTAGGAACTCATGAGATGAACGAAGCATTGAATGAGTTATGTGTGAATGACGTTCTAAACCCGAGCATCAACATTTGGAAGCCAAGGACTTGACATACATATCACATATGCCAACAGACTCCCAGGTCAAGTGGATAAGATTTATCCTAAGCTGTGTGCATGATAGACCTTTACGGTTGGAGCAACCTATTCAAATATCAAAGAAAATGATTCATAGAATCAGTAGTCTTCCAATGTTGAACAAAGCCAAATCAACCAAAACCCTAGGTCGGGTTGAACTGGCGAAGCAAACTCTTGCCAAGTGGGATGGCAGAGGAATGAAGATAAATGGAATCACAGACATGGAACTAAAGTTAAAAATTCATGTGATCACTAATAAGATCTACAACTCCAGTCATCTCAACAATGTGTCATGTGAGGTAGTTGATTTGGCTCTCAAAGTAGTGAAGAATAACATGGCATTCGACCTTACCGAGTTGTAATTGAATCAATTCAATAAGAACATGGAAAGAACTATAGGTTAAAAGAACAATCCATGTAAGTTTGGTTCACTCTTGAGTTGTTTATTTTTCTTTGTGCAAAAATTCTTCCCTTCTAAAGGTACAATAGTATATTGAAAAGATGTCCCTATTTGATGTCAAATAAATGAGCATATAGCAAAAAATGGGTAAAAAATTTGATACCATCATGGAAAAATACTTTGAATCATTCAAAGAGAAGATGCAAAATAGATATAGGATACCTAAGAAGCTTGCAAAAGACTACAAGGATGATATCTATTTAATGGTGGATTGTGACAAAGTGTATACTCAGGCAGTCAGACCAAGAGTGGCATGGGTTAAGCCTCTGGAGTATGAGGTTAACATTGATGACACCAAAGATATTATTGAGGCACTACTAAATGAGCCTATGGATCATAAAGCACCTTATTTTGGGACTTATGAAGAAGCCAAGGAAAGGATAGAACTTGAAATTAAGCTTCCTCATGCAGTTGACAAAGGAAGGAAGAGGATAGCAAAATTAAGACAAGAAAGTTCTACTCTCTTGCTGACAAAAGGAAAAGGTGATGATGTGGAAGAAGATGATGTGGAGGATGAAGATGAGGAAACCAAATCTGAGGAAGAAAGGTAAGGTTATCATAACAAGACCTACTAAGTCATCCCTTGCTATATTCACAAGAAGGGAATAAAAGTATAGGAAGAAATTGAAGTTAGGTGAAGAGGATGCCGAGTAGAATTATTAAGAGAAGAAGCCAGGATCAGGGCCACACTTGCAAAAATCCAAGGCATGATTCTTCCAAACACGAAGGCATTGTAGACACACATTGCACATGCTAAGACACTCATACATGACAATAACTTCTCCATAGTTGATCACATGATGGAGTCATCAACAAAAGTTCAAATTGCATTGCACACAAGTAAGGTGTTACAGGAAAATTGGGACAAGACAATAACATTAATCTTGAAGGTACACTCTGGATTCTTGTCACAATTTGGTAATTACATTTAGTATACACCTTTGGCATTTATGTCAAAAAGGGGGAGAAGTATAAATGTCTGTGTGTGTGTGTATGTGTGTAAAGAGGGAGAAGTATATGTAAAGACATGTAAAATAATGTTTATGTATGGGGGATTAGTATAGTATTATATAGATACATGAATAGATAAGCAGAAAACATCTTTTACAAATGCAATTTTGAAAATTTTGAAAAATAGAGTATGTTACTAAGTTGTAGACATAGAATGGTGATAAAAGAATATTTTGACTTGTAATTTTGAGTATTCAATTTTTGGGATGATAAGTTTTTTTGTCACTAATGCCAAAGGGAGAGATTGTTGACATTAAGTTCAATTTGTCTATTAGTGACTCACACTTAGTCAATATATAGTTGTTATCAAGTTTCTCAGTTGCTACAGAGCTTCAAAACCTTTGTACAGTTCATGCCAAGTGTAACAGTATCTACCGAGTTGTTCAATGCAAGTGATGGAAACTCTAGTCTTAATTGAGATTCATAGTGTCAACTGAGTTACAAAATGTTAACCATGTTCTCTAGTGTTTTTCTAGATCGTAGTGTTAGAAATGTGAATCTAGTGTTGACCGAGCTACGGAGTGTCAACCAAGTGATTTAGTATATATTGAGTTTCATAGTGTTCACCGAGTCACACAATGCTGACTGAGTTCAAGCTACTTGGAAGTGATCAATATGAATTGAGCCTCTTCGTCAACTAAGTGCCAGACAATGTCAAGTGCTGACAATGGTTACCGAGTATCAGAACATCACCAAGTTTGTTAGAACCCAAGTTATAGCAGTTGGGCTAACTTTGTGGGTTTTGGTGAAACTTGTATTATAGATGACTTTAGTAAGTTATAATTTGCATTGGTATATATGTGAAGCATTTTATCATATCCATATATATGTGTGTGATGAGTATATGATGAGAAAAAGTGTGAATTAAAGAAGGCTACAAGTAGTATAAGGGACAACAAAGCATTATCTATCACAATAAGGTGATCATTGTAATTCAAGGAATCTCAACCAAAAAATCAAAGTTACAGATCAGAGATCAACCTCTAGTTCATCCTAATAGGTGTATCGGTTAAATCCTTTAACAAGGTAGACTTAACAGTCTTATGTAAAATCTCTTTACTGAGTACATACTTCATTGTATGTTTTGGAAATCCTTTCACAAGGTGGACCTCACAGTCCTTATTGCTCCTAACAGGGTAGATCATCAAAAGTGATCAATTGTAACCCTTAACAGGTTAACTTTATACTATAGTACTAAAGCTTGTGGGTATCATCCCCACCCCAGTTTTACTTTCTATTTGGAAGCTTTTTGGGTTATCATATATTGTGTCAAATTTCTATGAATGTTTATTTACTTTCATTCTATCATGCATGCAATTAGATCAGAATATTCTATTAAGGATTAATTGGTGAAATAAGAATATGTTTTATTGGTTCCTAATTCACCCCTCCCCTCTTAGTAACCTTGCCTACCTCATGTTTCCAATAACAACATCTTCATCATGCCTTCTACCTCAATCCAAGTCCACATAACTAGATTACATCTTTGCTAAGAGATATGTAATCCAAACAACAATAACTACTACATGAAAAATCAATCTAAATGCTACCTCAACCAAATCTTTAATAACTATGTATTGTCTTCATATTTCTATGTGTACTCTTAACTGTAGTATCTAAATTCTCTGTGGAAAATTATCCCAATTCTTCATAAGATCATCTTCAATCCTCGAACCTCATAAAACTAATCTTAGTCTACTACACTATCAGTCTTCATAGAATAACCAATATCTTGACATCAATGACAATTTTTTTCATGAATGTAACACACACCCTCTCAATCATGTCTCCAATAATGTTAGGATAATATCCTATAGGAATACCATTAGCATTAATGCTCAACAATCTCCCCCTTTGGCATTAATGGAAATATAAATAAAAAACATCTAAGTTTCATGAATACCAAACGTCACTATATGTCCACTTACTATAACCAACATGCATAATGAAGGAGTTAATATTCCCCATACATTGGCATCTTTAAAAATCCTCTTCATCAATCAAATCTTCAAATCTTCTTCATCAATATTTCAAATCCTCTTCATCAATCTTTCAAATCCTCTTCATCAATCAAATCTCTCTTCATCAAGAACATTTTTCCAAAGATATCAATTTCTCCCCCATTGACATTAGTCAATATACAAAGTTTCTCCATAATATATCTACAAAAATTCATATCAAAACATGTTTTATGGTGCAAGGTAACCACATAACTCATGAAACCATGTGAAAAAATATAGAATATTGTCACCTTAAACATTCCTATACTCCCATGCTCAGAGATACACATCGAATATATACATAAGTCATTGAAACCACAAAGAACACAAGGCCAAATGCAGTATATTTGTAGGTGTAATTATTTCACTTCACATAAAAAGAAACCACAACGTGCTCGATTGTGAAGTCTTATGGATTGCAACCTTATACACAATAAGAATTTATAATCTCAAAGCCTCATCTCGCAACCTCTATCTTCTATCTTCGGATAATCATGCCTTCCTACATCTAACCAAGCTTCTTTTATAGCTAGCTAAGCCACACATTAGCTAGTCAAGCATTTAATTACAATATAGGTCCAAACTTAGAAGAGTAAACCAAAATCCATGAAGAGGACAATATGAAATCATGCGCACTTAAAGGTAGGCCCACACGTGTGTAATGAATCGACTCCTAACTATTTAGGATGTCACGTAATCAAAGGAAACTACACAAATATGAGCAACACACTTTGTTGCATAAAAATGGTAGGAAATAGGGATCACAAATAATGACACATAACTTGATAAATAAGGAACATTAGAACTCACACACTTAGGACAAGGATCTAGGATAGGTCCTTGACATGATGACAACTACACACAACATTAAAAAAAAGAAACAACAACTACTTTGTGAACATCGGATTGGTACAAAAAATAAGAAATATTTTTGGTTGATCCAAGATTGCTCAAAGACCCAAGATGATCATGCATCAAAAACCTAGGGTTAATAAATAACTAATTTCCACATTAGGCATCACCAAAATTCTAACCTGAATCATAAAGATTCAACTCAGCTTGTGTAATTCATGAACTATCTTCAACTTGTTTGTCTTTTCGTTGATTTAGGTATTCCATGTAGTATTTTCGTCTGGTGCTTTTACTTATTCTATGACTCAAAATCTTTTCAATGTTATCAATCTTCCTCTTAGGATAATCCAAGTTATTTTTCAACTTAACATCTGATTCAAAATACTCAAAGATATCTGCAATGTTGAATATAGGTAAAATATCCATGTGTCTTCTAGCAATTCAACTTCAAAAGCATTTCCACTATCAAGTTTCCTTAGAATCTTACAAGGACCAAAATTCTTCATTTTTAGCTTACTATAGGTAGCAACTAGAAATCTATTCTTCTTCAAGAAAATCATAACCTCATCACCAACTTTGAAAGATTTATGTCTTCTCCTTTTATCAACTCTATGTTTGTATTCTAGTGTTAGCACCTAATATGAACACAATTTTAAAATTTGAAGTGAAGAGTTTTTGAACCACTTCGAACTAAAGTTCGAAGTAGTTCAAAGTGGTTTGATAAATCCAAATAGTTCATTCTACATGTTTAGTTCAACAAGTTCAGAATCTCATCATTTAGGTTCAGACTCTGCCAGTTCAGCAGTTTCGAGAAACTGTAAAGGTACAGGTCAAGATGCAGAACAGTTTAGTAGTTTAGAAAGTTGAAAATAATGGTAATATGATGGAAGTTGACATAAATGATGCTGAGAAATAGATAGAGCCACGAGTTATTTCAAGATGGCCTTTTGTATTTGCAGATAAAGTTCATCATTCCAAGGCACCTCTTGAATGTTGAAGAGGAAACTTTAGATTTCAGTGGAGATGTTGGTTCTATTGGTCGATTGGCTGTATCTAAATCATCTTCTGGAGATCATGAAATCTTACTGGACCTCAAAGGTGCCATTTAAAAAATAACAATTGTTCCATCATATACATTTCATATTGTCAATATTGGGACCGTAGAGGCAAAGACTAAGACCATTGTGGACGATTTCATATAGCTTGAACCACATTCCAATATCCATGAAGCTGAGACTATGGTCAAAGAAACATTGGATGGCCTTATGTTTGATTCTGATGATGTGGGAAGCTTTGCCAATTTTGAATGAATAATATGTAACAGGCTAAGACTTTACTCAGTGGTAGTCCACATGTTTAAGTTGAAGAGAGGCACCTCGAACCTCCATCAATTAAAAAAAAATTGATCCTTCCAAACCAATGAAAGTATGGAAGCATACGGCCGGTACCAATACAACTAGCAAATTCATAGAGATCACAGTTTGGACACATGTTTCTTATGACCCCCGAGTGAGATTAATGTGGATGCTCATGTACTAAGAAAATGAAGATCACCGTAGGCAAGAGATCTTGAAGTCATGGCAGTCTGTATGTTTGCATGATAAAAAGATAACAAGTATGGTAATCTAAATTGTGAACAGAGATCTTACATTTCATGAAAGACTTCTTTTCAAACCCAATAATAACTTGATAAAGGAAAATGTGAGGATGAAAGTTCCCTCTTACACTTCCTCCAATTCAAGTATGAGAAAGGTTGATTGGGTAGACACAGAGCTAGTAGTGACAAAGGCATACAAAGTCGAGGATGATGAAGGCCTTCAAAAGAAACTCTGGTTCATGGTTACTAGGCACGTGATTAATCAAGAAAGTGAAAACAATATATCGCCAAGACCATACCCGAGCACACTCTGTGTTGGCATAGAAACAGAGAAATGGTATAAAACTATTTGATGGAACACAGTCTGAGTACATGTGATGACCTGCGAATGCAATGGAAATATACAGACCCGTGAAGTGCATCCAATTGCTTTGTCTATACCCTGCGCAAGCCATAAGTATCACCATAATAGATGCTTGGGATTCATTTTAGTATTGGGAGTCAATAGTATCTATTCAATGATTTTTCACAATCTTGTAATATAAGAGGCACGAAGAATATCTGTGAATTTCTATGAACCCGCATGTGGACATCCAATGACGCAGATAGAAAGAGATCTGCAGGTTTGGGAAGAAGGCAATGAAATAATTAGTGGCATCCTTAAGGAAGACTCGAACATAATATAATAACTTGGTATCTATATAAGAGAAAAATGCCTAATTATGATGAATCTACAGAAGTGACCATATGTGAAGATGGTCTCTAAAAACATCAATGACAGGTGTGAAGCCGGCTATCCAGAGAAACATATTCTTTAAATTATAATGTCTAGACGGATTCATATTTATTCAGAAAAGAATAATCTCCCCACTATGGCCCATTATTACACCTTAACAACACATTTTCTCATTATAGAGTTGCATTTACAATGTTAAATAAAAAGATTGTGAATATCAATCTTGGAATAAAGAAAGTGGTTCGGGAAGGGAAAAAGGTTATTGAAATAGAAGAGAAAATAAGTTTAAAGAAAAGTAAACTCAAGAATCAGTTACCAAAACTAAATAGAACTGACAACAGAGAGGATAAAAGGGTCAGAGAAAGACAGAAAAGGGGTTCCATTCTTTCTAGCTTCTGGACTGCAGACTGTGTGCTACAGCAAGGAAGGAAAATTTCTAGATTTATTTCATTTCTTGTGACGGAGAGAGGGCGGAGCTTATTTCCTAAACTTTGTGTTAGAGATAGGAGAACTTTTGATTTGTTAATGTAATGTTAAAGAAAAGAGTTTCAACTTTCCTTTAGATAGTGATTTTTGGATTGTAAATGTGTAAGAAGATCTTTGTGTCTTTTTCATTTAGAGAAGGGAGGTTGGAGGATAATTATATAAGAACTTTGATTATGATGCACTTTCCTTCCACTGATCACAATCTTTGTGTTGTTTTCAATTTTCTCTAAAATACATTTCATGGTCACTGTTTTCAGATAATTCTATCATTTCAAGATATCTCCTAAAGCTCTGATTCCTCATTTTCTCAAAAGGATGGAAAATACTTCTTTGATCTCATTTACTTTGTAATGCAGCATTTGGGCATGTGAACTTTGTGTCATCTAATGTTCTTTGTTGTTCTTTCTTTTCAATAATCCTAGTTTCTGCATCTACTTTGTACATACAAGTAGATGTTTGTAATCCTTTTGTGCTTTTAGGTTAAAAGCATCCATATTTTAATTCATTGTAAATCATATACAGGGAGCTATACCTGATAAAATTCAGAGGAAAGTTATCAATCCAATGATAACTTGTCCAACTATTAGTGCTGATTAGTCTTCTCATTTGGGCATTCAGGGTTATATTTGTATATATTTTCTTGGAGGACAATCTATTCACTAACATATAGATTATTGTCTTCCAAGTTCATTTTAACTTCCTTGTGTAAAGTCTTCATGAAATCTACAAATTCCTCAGCTTCAACACTTCACTTTGTCTCAAGGTTCAGATCTCTCAATTTAGTAGTCCCTTAGAAATTATTCCATTGACAATGTCAAAAGGTTTCTTCTTAGTGCTCCTTTTCACATAATTATTGTATGTGAACTCTATTTGTGCCAAAATCAAATCCCATTTAGTAGGCTTATCTCCAACCAAACATCTCAACTAGTTACCCAAACTTCTATTCACAACTTCAGTTTGTCCATCTATTTGTGGATGAAATGTAGAACTAAATTTTAACTCTATATTTAACTTCTTCCAAAGTGTCCTCTAGAAATAACTAGCAAACTTAGTACCTCTATATAAAACAATAGTTTTAGGAAAACCATGCAATCTTACCACTTCCTTAAAGAATAATTCGACTACATGTACAATGTCATCTATCTTCTTACAATGTATGAAATGAGCCATCAAAAATCTATCAACTACTACCAAAATAGAATCATTACCTCTCTAAATTCTAGGAAAACCAAGAACAAAATCAATGCTGATATCTTTCCAAGGCTTATCAGGTATAGGAAACAGTGAATACAATCCCAAGTTCTCATTAGTTCCTTTTGTTGTTTGACAAATTCTACAACTTCTCACCATCTTTTGCACATGCTTATAAATCTATGACCAAAAGTACCTATCTGAAATCCATTTCACTATCTTATCAATCACAAAATGTCCAACAAGTCCACCACTATGCTTCTCCTTCATTATGTTCTCTCTTATAGATCATCTGGCTATACACAACTAAATTCCCTTGAACAACATATCTTCTTGAATGAAATAATCAAGCCACTTATCTTTCACAGGTTTTGCAAAATCAAGGTCACTTTCATACAAATCATTCAAAATATTAAAACCAAGCACCTAAACTCTCATTTTTGTCAAAAATTTCCTTCTTCTTCTCAAAGCATCAAAAACCTTGTTTGAATTTCCACTCTTATGTTTCAACAAAAAGGAAAATTTCTACAAAAACTTAACCCACTTCATATGTCTTTAATTTGACTTATTCTTACTTTCCAAATATTGCAAAGCTTTATGGTTAGTACAAAACAAAAAATCTTTAGGCATCAAATAATGTCTCCATTTCTTCAAAGCTTGAACAATAGCATAGAGTTCTTGATCATAATCTAAATATTTTCTCTTAACATCATGCAATTTATCAGTAAATGCTACAAGTCTTCCTTCTTGACTCAAAACAACTCCAATAACACTTCCACTAGCATCACATTCAACTTGAAAAACTTTACTTAAATTAGACAAAGCAAGTGTAGGCAATTTTGAAATCTTTTTTTTCAATGTTTCAAAACTCTTTTGTGCTCCATGTGTCCACCTGAAATTTTTATTATCTCCTCTCGTAGTCTCAATCATATAGCATTAAAAATAGAGCTGAAATTTTTGATGAACTTCCTATGAAAAACTTGCCAACCCATGAAATTATCTCACCTCCCCAACATTCTCATGTGTAGGCCAATCAAGAATAACTTTCACCTTTTTAGGATCCATCTTCAAGCCATCAGGTGAAATGACAAAACCAAGATACACAATTTATTCCTTCATAAATGAACATTTCTTTAGGTTAATCAACAATTTCTCCTCTTTCAATCTCCACAATACTTATTTGACATGCTCAAGATATTCTTCTTTAGTCTTATTGAATATCAAAACATCATCCATATATATATACAATCACAAATTTACCTAAGAATCTTTTCAAAACCTCACTCATCAGCCTCATAAAAGTACTAGGTGCATTAGTTAGACCAAAAGGCATAACCAATCATTCATACAATCCCTCATTAGTCTTAAAAGTAATTTTTCATTCATCTCCTTCTCTAATTTGACCTGATGATAGTTGTATACGTGAAAAACCTACCCATTGGGAACACACTTAAATAAGGCAAACATTAGTTGTACATGTTCATATATCAAGACTCAAATAATAAACAACTAAAACTACTTGCATTTTACTAAGCTAAACAACCAATAGATATGAGTCCCACACAACCTCAGAGCAACTCAACAAGGACACCCGTGTGAACCTTGTTGGTATGCTCTAGTTGGAGGGATGTGGATGTGCTCTCCCAAACACAACAATTGAAACCCAAGATGCTTGAAATGAAATGCAAGATGTATGAAACTAACTAGATATGAAGAGAATGATTCAAACAATGGTTATGGATACAACCATGTTCAAACCATTCAAGGATAGTGAATATGGATGCAAGAAAATAAACTAAATTAACCATGCAAATGAAATAAAGCTAGCAACTACCAAAGGTTAGCAAAAATGCATGATATTACTAAGAACTCTAGAACTATACTAGCACGATAACAATGCAAATGAGGAAGATGAATAAAGCTTGAGACAAGGGCTCTATTTATAGGTTTGAGAGAGGCCTTGGGGAGGTGGCATCTATGTGGCATCCACATAGGTGCCATAATGGAGACACATGGGCTAAGGAGACAAGCCATGCAAAGGTCAACATTGTTGATCTCAGAATGGTTTTGACAATTGAGTTTCAACAAACTTAAGTTATTTGCTAAGTCCATGTCAAGCTGGTGACATATGCTGAGTATAATATATACAAGTGTTGAGTTGCAATGTGTGTCGAGCCAGAAATATAGCAAGTCCTAAGTCACTCAGGTGCCGAACAAATAGACAGTACTAAGTGAGTATATTTGTCGAGTGAACAATAGATGTCAAGCATGTTAAGATGTCGAGCATGTTCAGAAGATGAGCATGTTTAGGTGTCGAGCAAGACTGAATTTCAATAAGTGTTGAGCATCAGTATTAAGCAAGTGTCGAGTAACACAGAAACAACATAAGAGTTTGTGCCTTCACAAACTAAGATATAAACTATTTTTCATGCCAACGAATGAATAGATCTCAAAGCTTAGAGATAAGATCGAATCTATTTGATTCCCTATGTAATCTACATGCAACCAATTAGAAAAAGGAAAGGAATTGAGCAAGAAATTTGGATGAATCTCAATCGTAGATTCATACCTACCATAAGTCACGAAATATTTTTGAAGGGAGATGAAGCCCCAAAATTAAGAGAGAGTGTGTAAGAGAGAATGCATCCAAAAAAGGTGACTTAGAAGAAGGACAAAATTATAGAATCAGTTAGCAGAACAGAGGATCAAGGTTATAGCATTTTCATACTAGATTAGAGAGGATCAAGATGAATTGAATTGGGATCTAAAATTAGCAATATAAGATTGTAAGTGCATCAAATAAAACATTCTATTCTACTCTCTAACAATTGTTACAACAGAATGAAATCCTATAGACTTAGGTTGGTTAATAGCCATTGTTAAAATCCTTTAACAAGGTGACATTCCAAGTGAGTGTTCTAAAGTCCTTTAGCTAGGCGCACTTCTAACAGGGTTTTAAAATCCTTTAGTAGGGTAGGATCTAACAATCCTTTGTAAGCCTTTAATAGGGTAGGCCTTTCACCGGGCAGATCATGAGAATGGTCAAATAATGTAACCTTAGTAGGTGAACTTTATTGCTGCAGTAGTGAAGATTTGTGGGTGTCATCCCCACCCCAATTTTACCTTCTCATTGGAGGGTTTCTGGGTAATCATATCTGGTGTCAAGTGTTTATGTGGATGCATTTATTTTACATTATTTCTATATGTTTATGCATGCAATGTGTTAAATTTGAAAGTTTATTAGTTGAAGTTTAGTACTTTTGATTCACCCCCCCCAGAAGTATACATTTCTAATATGTATTTCCAACAATTGGTATCAAAGCCTAGTTCTCATTAGGAGAAGCCTTATAGCTTGGAGAAAAGATCTTGAGATGGAGGCTAACAAGTTGGGAAAGACTATTAAAAATTAGGAGATTGAGATACATCTCTTACTACAAAAACTGGATGAAGCCAGAGATTCCTTGAGAAGTTTGTTAAAGAGAAGGAAAGAGATTGTCATAGCTAAAAATGACATTTAGTACAAGGAGATTGACACCAAAAAGTTATTTGTAGATGGTAACTCTTGTGAATTTGATGCAACAATTACAGATCTCATGGACAAGAACAGAGCACAAGCTGAAGAAATCAGAAATCTCAAGTCAGAGCAAGAATCACAAGCTATACTACTATGTGAGGTGACTAGAAAAAAAAACCTATAGAAGACAATGCCATGATTGAAGAAGACAAAAGAATCTTGTCAAATAGATTGAAAGAAAAAATAGCAGAACTGTTTAGGATCTCAAACATGCAATTGCATACCCTAAGACAAATGATGCATACCCATCATGAGTTGAATGTCAAGGACATTGAGATAACTACATTGAACTTGCAAAATGAACAATTGCAAATGACCTAAAAAGAGAAAAAGAGATCATTGAGAGTTTCAACAAGCAAAATGAAGTTATCAAGTACTTTGAACAATTACTAAAATCCTCCAGATCCAACAAAGATACATTAGGATTAGGCTACACAAGCACTGAAGAAGGAGAGTCGTCTAAGACTGCTGAACAAAGGAATGATAGAGCTAAGAAATCTAAACCTACTTGTCATCATTGTGGGAATAAAGGACATATAGCTAATGTTTGCATGAGTAAGAATGTTAGTCAGGATGCCAAGACAAGGAACATGATCCATTGTTAAAAGTGCAACAAACAAGGTCATCAGGCACATGAATGCAAAAAAAGGACCATGCATGCATCAAGATTTGAAGGACACTACTACAATTGTTATAAGTTTGGACACAAAGCCTTTGAGTGTAGATCCAAGTCTACATGGTCATCAAACAAGAGAAGAAATCATGAAAATTCTTAAAATTGGGACTACAATACAAGAAATAGTTGTCACTATTGTTAAGAGTATGGACACATTCAAAAAAACTACATAAGAACACATTTCAGTGGAAGCTACAATAGATGGTTAAGTCAAACTACATGCTTTACTTGTTTGAAGACTGGTCATATCAACAAGCACTACCCAACAAGGACAAAGGCCCCTAACTCTGAGTTCAATAAAGGAAAAGGGAAAGAATATGTTGAACACATCAGAGGAGAGATGAACAAAACATGGAAAAAGAAAGATGGATGCAGCACATCAAATGAAGAGATCACTTCATCTGATAGGTCAAGTGATCACACCCGATCAAATTAAGCAAATAGGAGGTATGTGGGACTAATATTTAAATACGGTATCATACATCAGTTCCAATATAGGTTAGTTTTGGAGAAGATATAGAAGCATGAATACAGATGCAAGTTTATGAGAAAAACCAAGGTCAAATCTTTAAAGTTTTCATCTTACTACCGAGTGTGAAAAATTCTCTTCAAATGCCGAGTAAATGCTAGTGGATGCCAAGTTGATAGTAAAATTAGTTGAAGCTGAGTAAGTAGTGGTTGTTGAGTAAGGGTGAAATTCCTACAGATGTCGAGTTGTGCAAAAATTGTATTGAAGTCGAATGTACAATTGTATATGCACTAAGCATTAAATGCGATGTTTTGAAGGGTATAAGGTCAAAAAATTTCTCATTTTTTTGTCATTACGAACACAGAGCAAGAGCAAGCAGAGTGAAGAAGTTATTTTCAAGCAGATCAAAGTGTAGACACCTAAATCTGATTACATCACTTAACTAATCCTATTTAGTTACCTCCTAAGGCATCATTAATTAAGTATTTAATATTTAATTAATCTATTTTCATCCCCTAGTTAATTAATTCAATTAATTAATTATAGCCCAATTGATAAAATCAAATGAAAAATTCAAAGTCTAAATATCAATTAAATCCTTATTCTCATATTAAATTAAATAAATACATAAAACTATTTAATTTAATCCCAAAAATCCCCCTTGATCTAATAAATAATTTCAAATCAATTCCCAACCCTTAACTATATATAAATCCCCACCATTAGCTAAATCCAACCCATTGACCCATGCTAACCCCGCTTAACCAACTAATTAACCTACCTCATAAATGCTAGCCCACTTGCATCCTCTAACATTCCACTTGCACCCTAATGCCCTCCTAAGCTAAGCCTAATCCCTTCTCTAAGCATGTGCACAACTTTAACCAAGGGTTAAGAAAGTCTTAAACCAAACCAAAGTCAAAGTTCTATCCTATCCCTCTTACATTCCTATCCAAAAGCCTTAAAGACTCTTACATTCCTTAAAGGCTCTTTAAATATTTTTACACCTATTTTCCACACTCATCCTCCGTTATCCTCCCTCATAACTCCCTCTAGCCACCTATCTTGACCCTCTTCCCTATCCAATCCACTTGTGACACTTGTCACAAGGCTAGAGCTTTGAAGAAGCACAATCCATGTACTATTTTCTCCTTGCATCCGAGCCCTCCTTAACCAATTCCCATTCCTTGTATCCTGTCCCTCCATCCTCACACCCTTAGCCTATAAATAAAACTCTTTCCCTTCACAATTCATCATCCACTTCTATGCTAATGTTATAATGCTATTTTGAGAGCCTAAGGACTATCAAAATATCGTCATAATGGAAAAATCCATCCACAAATCCATTTTGACTCATCTCCTCCATTGAAGATTGAGCAACGTCATTGAGCACACATCCCATCTTTCGAACACATCTATGCATCACAGGGAAGATTGCTTGGTTTAAGAGGTTTGCACGTTCTTAGGCCACTTTGGTATTTTCATTCTCTTTCATCCAATCATATATGTGAGTTAAATCTATTGTTTTGAATGCTTTGGTTATTCATCATTTTCCTTTAAGCGCTAGTTTTACAGCTCTACATTTTGGCATGCCCCATTGGACCAACCCACAACCACAAGGTGAAATTTATTTATTTTTTTTAAAAAAAAAATCCACCACCACCAATAAAATCTGACAAGTTTCCTTCTTCTTTTTTTTGGTGAAGGCCATATGGTCTTCAAATTTATGCTCGCAGGTTGCTAACATCAGCATTGCATCAGCAGCCTTCTGCAAGCCCTTTCTAAGCCTTAAGAACCAATGTTCGATGTTTTGCTCATAACTTGAGCATCCGAACTTCGTTTTCAAAAAATAAAATATCACCAAGAAGCTAATTCCAAGCCCATCATGATGGTGTTGGTTTCATCAAATTTTGAGGCTTTTTAGATAAAAAATTTCACTATCAAAGATTGATCTTTGTTTTTAACATTTTCATGGCATGGTTATTTCACTTTTTATTATACAATTTTGATACCTTAACTTGATGTTTTGTAGGGATATTTTCTAACTCATGCATTGCAAGTTGAAGAGTTCTAAGAAACCACTAACATGTGTCTTGTAGGTTTTCCTTAAATATTTTAATGCTCTTGGAAAATAAACTTGAATGTTTAAAAATTTGTGTTTGAATGCATGTTTCTCAAAATCAATCTTGAATGTCATGCACTAAAATATAACATTTTCATTGGAATGCATGATCACCACACTCTTGGATGCTAAAGGTTAAAAAGAATGAATGCGATGAAAATTTGATTTTGGGTATTAAAGAACATTGTAAATCAACACACTTCAATTTTGGTGCTTAAAAGGAACTTCATTCAATCTTGAATGATCTAAAGTGAAAATGTTCTTATTCCCTCCTTTTCAAAGCTTTCACATGCACGATTTACTTTTGTTGACTCGATTTACTTTTGTTGGTGATGGTGTCAAGTTAGAATGAACATTTGAATGTTAATCACATGTGTCTTCAAGTCATAAAATGGTGAAGCTAAAAGCTTCAAAAATAGAATGAATCAAGTGCATTGCATGTATTGAGATTGTGCCTTTTAGCACATCTTTGACTTCTCTATTTCTTGCAAAGTAGAACCATTTAAATACGTGACGCATGTACCAAAGTTGTTAGCAAGACCATTCACAACAACCTAGGAGTGCTTCTAGTGAGTTCATCCACCTCTAGGAAGTGCGTCCCCTTTGGTGAGAAGCTCAAACTGGTAAACAATCTGGCCGGTATATAAATGAGGGGAAAGGTAAACTTTCTCACTCTATCACCCAAGTTCGAGTGGTGTGTTTCTGGGGGTAGCCTAAGGTGGGAAAACTTTTCCACAATTTTAGCGTGTTTAGAATAGATTCTTAAGTGGATCACATATGTAATAACCATTTGGCAAGACTTCACAGACCTAATTATGAACCAACTTAATGGCTACACTTTTATCCTTGGTATGTTATTTTCGGTGCAAGGGAAACAACATCCCTCAAGATTAATCACCATCGTGCTCCCCTAGTAGAGGCATAAGGCTACTTGGGTTTCATCTCCAAGGGTCATTGTTCATGCAGAAGGGGACTTCTATTTGCCATGCCTTGAAGATTCTTTGATGTGTATCATTTATCGATCAACTCTTGTATCAACCCATCTCTTCGATTAGAGGGACATATTGCACTAGAATCAGGAGACATCAAGTTATGGGTCATTGAATAACATATTGCAACCAAAATTTGACCTTAGGGATAAAGAGTGTGTTTGAATTGTCTTATTTGTGCAAAAGACCCGTGAAGAACATTTGTAAAAACTTACACAGTTTCTATGGTTACTATCAAATCCTTTTGCTAAAGAGATCATCTGTTTGTCTTTCTCAAAGTTGCTTTTTCCTTTGAGAAACTATTTTCTCATAAATCCCTCACATTAGAAAAAAATCTCATCTTTGTTATTTCAAAAGGCAATTGTTAGCAAGTCCATTTGCAACAATTTTTTTCTCATTGGTTCAACTTTTCCTTGTCAAAAATTATACTTGTTCCCCCAAAACAACAAACCACTAAGCACGTCTCGGTTACAAATCCTTTTTTTTCCTTAGTCCAAAATTTTGTCCTTTTCAAAATATCCTTGTTATCTGTCCTACTTGATCAAAAATAACACATTTTGTCTTTCAAAAACCCCATCTTTGATAGTCTAAAGAAAAATAATTGTTAGCAAGTCCATTTGCAACAACTTGCATCTCCTTAATTTACCTTTACCTTTTCTAGCACTATACTACTACGCAAAATCCAGTTGCAAACAAACCCTTTTTTTCCTTGGTCCAAACTTTGTCCTCTTTAAAGTATCCTTGTTACCTATCCTACTTGACCAAAAAAAACACATTTGTCTTCCAAATAGGTGCTCCTTACTCTTGACCACCAGATTGTTAGCAAGTTCATTTGCAACAAATCCTAAGCCTAGTTTGTCCCACTTTGCCACTTACCCCCTAAAAATACCCCAAGAAAACCATTTTAACTAAGAAAACCACTTTGCCCCTTTTCCATAAACATACCATTCTCTTGAATCCTAGTTACTCCTCAACTGATTTATGTTTTCAACCAAGGTTAAAAGGTATACTTAGCGTAGTCACGGACTCTAAAAAACCCACAGTTGTGATCAAATCTCATAGATTTATCCCATGTCAAGCCAAACCAAGACCAAAGCAAAACTTCCACAAATACTAGTTTACAAGGAAATAGAGGCCGAACACAAGAAGTATATCCCCAAACCAATGATCACTAAACTAGACCAAATTGAGAAAGATGGTGCAAACATTGCAATACAAACCGAGTGGGACTACAAGATTCAGAACCTAACTCTTTGATAAGGTGTCAACCATAGCCTTATTGATAACTCTCATGTTAACTACTTTGATTAGGTCCATCTTTTTCCACACACACTTATACACTTGTCTCCTTGTAGGTTTAGTCTCTCTGTTAATTCTTCATCCCATTCAAACATTTGGTAGAATCATCTCCTTCACTTTTTGTCATCAACCTTAGGTTTTCAGAAATCCTCCAAATCAAGCATCATTAAACCCTAGAATCCTCCATTAGTTGCTCCACACTTAGAAACATTTTAGCATCACCTCATTAAGCTTTGTTTCCCTAAAGAAATCTCCATCCATATCACCATCATAGTTTTCCTTAAACTAGGCATTATTTAGGATAAACTATCATTTGTGTCCCACATCACATTAAGCAAAAGGTTGGGCTACACACTTGATCCCATTTGTCTTCCAAAAGGTCAAAAACTACCTTAGGGTTTTGACACCTCCTTCACATTCACACATTCACACTTATGGGAAACATAACCTCCTTTGCCTAACACCATCTTATTTAGGCATCATTATAAGAATTTTTCACACGTCCTCCTTTGCATCTTAGGAAATCCTTCCACCCTAGTCACACCTAGAAGAACATCTTTTCACAATACACTCAACATCCATCTCTTTTGCTTTCCATCCTTAGAAAAGTTAGCATTTCATGCCACCACACATGTTTTTGTAAATGGAAGAAGAAAAACATGGATCCTAGTCTTAGTAGTAGCACGGCTCGAGTTTAGCCATACCCCATAGTTTCAAAAGTACCACCAGATCCACTGTCACAAACTCCCAAAGAAATAGGTTCTTTGATAGATATTGATGCTTTCATGAACCAACCTAGACACGTGACCATTGTTAATGCCATCATAGATTGAAATAGAGAGACCATCATGGCTAACTTCTTATGAGATAATGTTGGCACCTTTGATTTTTGGAGACCATCGCCTACCAACATTATAGATCCTACACACCCTCTGTTTGGATGGCAACCACCATCTGCAGGGTCATTTTTCCCTCATGATCTTTTTCTTTCACCAAATAGTGGGTATCAACAACACAAATAGAACTAGCGGACCCGAATATCCCATCAACATAGGTCACTACTCCCATTCCCCAAAACACTCAACCCATCCTTACTCTATCCTTAATTCATACCACATCTCAATCAACCACAAGTATACCATCTGCATCTACCGCCACCACCCATATCTCTACTTTACAATTACTCCTTTTCCACTTAGTAGTACGACATTTCCCCTTCCATCTCAAAATACATCTAATCCATTCACTAGTACCCTAAATACCCAACCCACATCCTAGTACACTACAGGAATGCCTCCATTAGGGTCAAATACTTCATCTTCCATCCCTACCAACATCACTATCAATCCATTTATCGCTAGCCAAAGTACTTCAGCCTCATTTCCTTTAGGACCTTGGAGTTTTGGTACGACCCAAGGGCCTGCCACCAGTATCCCCTTCAACACTGCATCCATGCCTATATCTCAATCACCTTCATCCCTTCTTTCTCAAGTTTATTCACTACCACCCATTACCAACTACCTTTCTATGCCACCCTTAGGCAATAGCCAAATCATTACTCCATCACAATACCCTGCTACGCACACTCTACCTCACATTAATTACCTTGCACCTGTTACTACTTAGTTGATCTCTCACGCAGGAGCACAACCAACATATATTAGGCAAAGTATACATTCCCAACGTGTGGCCCAGGCATTGCCAACACTACCACCTTTTCAGCTGCAATCATCACACTAACAATATGCCTAAGCACCCCCACATAATTATCTAGCTAGGAAACAACCCCGCACATATGTCCCCCCATCAACAATCTATCTAGAAGATTTAGCAGTATGGCCAAAACCCATTCCAACAACCCATATTGTCTATCCCACCAATAGTGCAACCTATATTCCAACCACCACACTACTATGGTAGTCAGGGTTTTCCATATTCGCCTTCAGCATCAGCTACGCATCCTACACCAAGGGCACCTAGACTGGGGGCACCTATTTCCCCACCTGTGAACTCTGAGTGGGAAGAGATGAAAAATTCTTTAAACGCCCTCAAAGATGGGACGGACTCAAAAACTTTTAAATTTGAAAATGATTGTCCATATCTGTTTGACAAAACCATCATGATGACACCTTTTCCTAAACATTTTGAGATCCCCAAGTTTGATAAATTTAGAGGGAAAAGTCACCCAGTTACACATGTCAAGGAATTCTATAGACACTGTCAAGAAGTGGCCTATAATGATGTGTTCCTCATGTACCTTTTTCTAAAAAGCTTAGCGAGCCCTACCCTTGAATGGTTTTATCGAATACCCTAGGGCACCATTAAAACTTTTGCTAATCTTTTTAAAGCATTTGTGGCTTAATATGCTCATCTAGTCGAAACTCAGTTATCTGTAGTAGACCTAGTTCATACCAAACAAAAGGGAGGCGAAGGCCTTGCAGAATACTTGCAATGTTGGCAAATCCTCACAACTAGGATCTCATGTACTATCCTGAATGTCACCTTATCAAAATGCTCATTAACAACGCACATCCTAGTCTCGCCCATCACATGGTTATGAACTATTTACAAAAATATAAAGACATTAAAGAAAAAGGGATAGGACTCGAGCAAGGGCTCATCAAGGATGGTGTCATCAAACTTTACAAAGAAAACACACAAGACTGTGGTTCAAGCAATGACAAACCACGATATTGGAATAAAAATAAGAACATAGTTACTGACAGCATTACTGACACTCAACATATTCATGTCATCGAGGCAGCAGCTAACAGTCCTACCACATTTTGTCAACAACCTTATCAACAACAACCACCATCCTATCAGTAGCTGCCTATGCAAAATAGTTAACACAATGTCCAAATACCTAGCCATCAAAATCAGACTAATGCTATCACACTTTTAGCCGGCCCTAAACCACGTGTTTAGAGACAACCTCGTGTATACACCCCATTAGGGGAACCTATTGATGTGATCTTTGAAAAACTAGCTAAGGATAATCTTATTTGACATCCACAAACACAACCCTTGGAACAAAACTAGTTTAGGGCATCCTAGTATAAGGATAATGAATTTTGCAAATTCCATTATATCAAAGGACATACCACCCTCAAATGCATGCAACTCAAGGACTATGTCCAAGACCTAATTGATCAAAAAGAGATCACAATGGGAGCACAGGCTTCCCCAAATGTCGAATTACTGATATACCAAAATGCTTTTCCTCCCCATAACACGAACACAAGTAAAGGACCTACAAATGCTCCTATCAACAAACCCACAAATACTCATGGAAAACAAGGAGATAATTGAGACAAGTCTCAAAACTATACTTTAGTGATTTTGGACTATGAAAGCCTTATTGGGTGCATATCACAAGTGGAGCCTTCTATCAATGTTATAAACATCAAAGCCCTAGATGCCCAATGTGCAGTTACTACCTAACGAGATCGACTCAATATATTTGGCCCATATATATCTACACCCTCAAGGCCACCTCTGTCAAGAGCACCTTCATCAGGATCACCCCCATTAGGACCATAGTATAATATCTTGGAACACCTTGGAAATACGCCAGCTCAAATTTTCATTCTAGATCTCTTACAAACAAGCCCACTTTATCAAGAGATCCTTGCCAATACTCTCCATGAGTCATGTGTCCCTCCTGATATAAATTCCACTAAGTTCTGCAACTTGGTCAGCCACCTTTCTGCATCATGTGCTCTATCCTTCAAGACCATTGACATCTCAGTAGTTGAACCTAATCATATACTTTCGCTTCGCATCACTGTCATGGTTTCTGACTTCACAGTCGAATGGGTCATGATAGATAATGGATCGGATTTAAATATATGTACTTTAAAATTCATCAAACAAGTAAGATACACTGAGGCATATATCATTAATGAGGTAATTACCATCAAAGCATATGACAACTTATAGCACACCACTGAAGGAACCATCTTGCTACCTATCCGAGTCAGCCCAACCACTAAAGAAATAGTTTATCATGTAGTTGATCTTAACCTTCCATACAACATCCTCCTTGGTCGGCCATAGATTCATGCCATGAAAGACGTTCCATCCACATATCATCAATGCATCAAGTTTCTGCATAATGGCACTGAGGTAACCATCCACACAAATCCTGAACCCTACACTTATTACAATGCAGTCAAAGCTTCATACACTAATCATTGTCCTGGAATCGAAATTGGCCACACTGTGGCCAGTTCCTCTAGCACCTACCATGATCTGAATACCATGTTAGCTTCCACCCTTTCCATAGTTAAGTTCAACTACCAAGGTTGCCGAGAATACAATCTCATAGATGCTTTTGCTATTGGCACTTTACCACTTGATCCACATACTCGAGGGTGCCCAACCTATCAGATACCAAGAAAAGATATGACCCCTCAGATCAAATAGCTAGGATCTACCACATTTCTTACCAATGGTATCCTTGATGGAGAGGAAAATGCTCCTGACATTAGTACATGGTTATACAAAGAGCCACCTCCAAAAAGTAAAGAACTTCTTGATCACTTCAAAGAAAAATACCAATGGTCTCATCTCCTTGCTACTAAGCAATGGGATTATCAAGGAGGTGGTCTAGGTCATCTGGAGTTAGGCATTAGGGATCTTGTGGAACCATACAAAGACGAGAAAAAGAAAAGCTTAGGCTATGGACTCCCCGTGACTGGGAGCACCACGAAAGAATGCCATGCCTTTACAAACATGCACAACAGTCTCGTCAAGGTCAAAGACATCCCTAAGGAAGAAGAAAAGAAAGCCTACGATGATATCTTCCTTGATGAAATTATCCTAAGATCTTTTGTGCTCTTCCAATTATCCCTAAGTCTCATAGACTTACCACTCGCTCACCCTGAACTCATTGATTAGGACCAACCAAGCATTGTCCATGTTGATGAATTCTCTACAAAGCACACACTCCTTTGATTCATGGGGGGAGAAACACCACATAATCAGCCACCACCACCATTAGCATATGTCTACAAACTAGATCTATCAAGTTACTTTGGGGAGGAGGAAATATCTGGTTCCAAAATCGACCTAAAAAAAGAAATAAAAAAGCAAAAAGGAAAGCAAAACCATCCTCTAGTGAAAACTCCTCTGGAGCACCATTGGATTTCATGAAAACTTAAAAGATTGAGGTGGCAAATTCCATTATATTGAGTTTTCAAAGATTGAGATTTCATCCTCCCCCCATAGGATCGTAGGCCTGCCATATCATTAGTCATGATAGAGGAAACTAGACTGGTCAATATTAGTTTGATTGATGAACCAAAGATCACATATATTGCAGCATCTTTACCACCTGAATAGGAAAAAATTCTCATTGAAGTCCTCTATGAGAATGTTGGTCACTTTACATGGTCCTATCAAGACATGTCGAGGTTGGACCCTAAGCTAGTAGTACACCATTTGGCTGTAGATCCCAAGGCAAACAAAGCCTGTCAAGAAAAAGCTTTGAAAGATTCACCCTCAAGTTGCTTTACTAGTTAAAGTAGAGTTAGAAAAACTGCTAGAGGCAAAGATCATTCACCCAATTGACTATTCTGAATGGATCTCCAACATGGTACCCATCACAAAACCTTCTGGTGATATTAGGATTTGCATAGACTTCAGAGATCTCAACAAGGCTTGCCTAAAGGATGATTTCCCATTACCAAACATAGATGGTTTCACTCGATATAATCAAATACAGAAAGTAGAGGTAGATCAACACAAGACAACATTTACCACCCTGTGGGGGACATTTTGTTATAACATGATGCCATTCAGATTAAAGAATGCCAGGGCAACATATCAACACACCATGATAGTCATCTTCCATGACGTAATCCATAAAACTCTAGAGGATTATGTGGATGATATTCTAGTTAAATCTCTTAATGCCCTTGATCACTTATCTCATTTCGAGGAAGTGTTTAATCGATTAGCCAAGTATTGTCTCATGCTCAACCCTATAAAGTGTGTCTTTAGTGTTATTTCAAGAAAGCTCTTGGGATTCATTGCATCATGGTGTGGAATTGAGATTGATCTTAAAAAGGTCAAATCCATCATGGATATGGCTCCTCCTAAGACACTCAAGTAGCTTCACTCTCTTCAAAGGAAACTACAATCCATCAGGCAATTCGTCTCTCAGCTCGCTGACAAGTGCCAACCGTTCACACATTTACTCAAAAAGGATCAAAATTTTAGGTGGGACCCCATTTGTCAATGAAACTTTGAATTAATCAAACAATACTTGGTTAATCCACCTATATTAGTTCCTCTAGTTGTAGGCCGTCCACTCATATTATACATCACAACTACCCCCACAGCACAGGGTGCTCTTCTAGTGCAACTTGATGATACAGGAAAGGAAAGGGCTATTTACTACATCATCCATACTCTAGTTGGATATGAGCTCCATTACACACCAATGGAAAAGGGTTGCTTAGTTGTGGTATTTGCCACTCAAAAATTGCGTCATTACATGTTGAGCCACATTGTGCAACTAATATCCAAAATTGATCCATTAAAGTATATGCTATCACGCACAGTACTCATAGGGTGGCTAGCTAAATGGGTCATGCTTCTCAGCAAATTTGACATCCAATATGTTGACAGAAAGGCGATCAAAGGCCAGGCTATAACAGATCACTTGGCAAATGCACCTTTGGTTGTGGATCACCCTTTTATTATGGAATTCTGAGACGAACACCTTTGTTTAATCGAAGAACAAACATCGTAAAAATTATACTTTGATCGATCTTACACATCCCATGGCTCTAGAGCCAAAATACTCTTGGTCATGCCTCAAGGAGATTACATTCCTAAATCTTTTAAACTATAGTTTCAGTGTACCAATAACATCTTAGAGTATGAATTCCTTATTGTTGGACTCAAAATAGCAGTCGAATGGAACATCATAGAGCTACAGGTCTTCGAAGATTCACAACTCATTATCAAGCAAGTTCTAGATGAATATTAGATAAAAGATGCCAAGCTGCAACCTTACAAGGAGTTGGTAGATCAGTTGAAGGAACATTTTACTCAAATACAATTCACACAGATACCCAGGTTGCAAAACAAAGCTGCAGATGCCATGGCCACTTTGGTTCACTTTTAGAGATCCCATGAGAGGCTACATAGTATGAAATCTTAATTGAGCAACTACACAAGCCTGCATATGAGAATGATGAATCAGCATAGGCATGCATCTTGGTTGGTCCCCAATCCCCATGGTACCATGAAATTCATGCTTATCTACTAAATGGTATCATATGTCCCCATCTCACATGAACCCAACGCTAGAACCTTATTCGCAGACCATCCCATTATACTATTATAGCTCAAACCCTATATCATCGTGGCTATCATGATACTCTCTCTTGATGTTTAGACCAAAATGAGGCTGCAATGGCTCTCAAAGAAGTACACACTAAACTTTGTGGTGCTCACACAAGCGGAATAGTTCTAGCTAAGAAAATCCTACAGGCAGGATATTATTGGCCCACTCTAGAGCATGATGTATGTGACTTTGTAAAATGATGTCTACCCTATCAACAACATGCTAATCTAATCCAATCCCTAGCTCAAGATCTACAACCTATTGCGCCGCCACGGCCATTTGCATGTTGGGGGTTTGACCTTGTTGGTGTTATCTGTTGGAAATATTCAATATGTCATAGGTTACTAAGAGGGGAGGGGTGAATCAGTAACCTTAAATTCTTCTTTTGAATTATTCACAAACCAATCTATGCTACTGTATGCATTAATACTGGAAGTTAAAACATTCATCATAGAAAAGAACACAATATTTTGGTGACTAGAAACCTACCAAATAGAAAGTAAAACTGGGGTGGGGATGATACCCACAAAACTTCAATACTACCACATAAAGTTGGCTGGTTAAGGCTTACATTAACCACTTCTGGTGATCTTCCCTGTTAGGAGCACGAAGGACTGCTAGGTCCACCTTGTTAGAGGATTTACAAACATAGAATGAAGTATGCACTCAGTTAGGAGATTTATACAAAGACTGTTAAGTCTACCCTATTCGAGGATTTAGAAAACTAATTCACCTGTTAAGATGAAGTAGTGGATCTGCTTACAACTCATTGTTGATAAGATCCTTTTTGTACTGATCACCTCTTGTGATAGATACAACTTTTTTGCCTCTATATTTGTTAGAGTAAATAATTAATTTACTAATTATTTATTCTATTTACTTAAGCTTACTTAGGTTAATGCATTTATTTAATACTTAGTATTTAATGCATGTTGAGGTTAGTTGTTGACAACACGGGAGTTTGTTCCCTTTGGCATACTTATCTTTTCCACCTTTTGTGGATGGGTGTTGAGTTGTCATCCTTATCTTCTACCTCCTTCCAGCTTGTTCTACAAGCTTCCATGAGGCCTTTATAAGTGATCTCTCACGCATTGTAAATTCATTCCATTTTCACATAGCAATTCTAATTTCCTATTGTGAATCATTCTTGTGTGGTTTTTTCTTCAAGCTCTTTGCTCTCTAGGTTTCTCTTTAGCAAGTTATTTGCACTGCAGGTGATCTTGGTGCATTATCAGAGTCAGATTCTCAACTCCTACATGGTATCAAAGCCTCCCTACTGCTTCTTGTTCGAAGGATTTTCGAAGCCGTGATTTGAAGTCACAAACTCTAAGTTTGTTTATGCAATTTTTCTTCAAATCAGGGGTAGAGAAAATTTTTGGAGCATTTTTAGCCCAAACGGACGTTACCATTGGATCCGGAATGCCATTTACAACTAAGATTCATATAAAACTTTTCGTTTTTGGCTTCAAAAAAATTTTTTGGAATTTTTTGACTCCCAGGGCTGTCTTACGGACAGATTTGAAAAAAAAAAAATTTAAAATATATATAAATTTTAGGCGCCACCGCAGCAGCGCTAAAGCACCACCGCATAGCCACCCACCGACCACCTTCTCCCCGCTCGACCGATGGCAGACATTGCACCGTCGCCCACAAGGTGCTCCTCCCACCCACCACCAGAGCGTGGCCCGCGAGCAGCCCGCGCACCAATGCCATAGCCTTCTCTCCGTCGCCGGCACAGTCCTCTGCTCGTCCTCATCACTAGACCAATCAGCGCCCATCGCCTAGTCAACATTGCATGGATCCCTCTGCTACTTACACGTGTTTCCTGCCGGTCGCCCAGTCAGCGCGTTCTGCAACTAACACGTGGACTGTGATGTCACTTTTTCGTCTGTTGACGTCACCCTTGTTGTTTTCTGCTAATGTCATATTCTGACTTCTTGACGTCATTTAACATCTGTTGACTTCATCTTATCGATTATTAGATTTTTTCCCAGCAACAGCCTAGTGATGGGCATACGGCTGTCAAATTTAAGCTACTGCCTGTAATTTTCTACCAAAGTGCATTTTTGGAGCAACTATCAATTTTTTGGCTATAACTTGAGCATAGAGAGGTCTTTTTCCAATCTAGAAGAAGCATCAGAAAGGTGACTCAGAGATGGAAACATTGGTGCTAGTTTCATCAGATTTTGACTTTGATTGAGCTTTCATTTTTGGTATCAAAGTAGAGGCTTTTGTTTCCTCCTATTCTATATCAACGAATCCAGGTTCTTTTTGAGTTTTTTGCTTTCCATAGTTGTTTTTGCTATATTTTAGGGATATACTTGTACGTTTTTGGGGGGGTGTCTTTCTTTCCTGTAATTTACTTCAGTTAAGACCCTTCTACTTTCGTCTTCTTCTTTCTCTCAATGGCGGATCCATCTGTGACTCATCTTACTCTGCACAACTATCACACCTAGAAAGCACAAATGACTAGGCTTCTCATGTCAAAAGGTCTATGGTCTTGTCTGGATGAGACTCAGCCAATTCTTATGCGCCCTTTTGAGGTTCTATAGCACAAGAACAAAATGGATGAAGCCATGGGATTGATTGCATTGAATATTTCAGACAATCTACTATTTCACTTGGATGGTTTGACCACTCCACGGGCTTATTGGCTCAAATTCCAAACTTTGTTTGGCATAGTGAATGAGTTCTGGGCACTTCAGCTAGATGCAGAGTTGACTTGTTTGACACCTGACAGCTTTCCCACCATTGAGGACTTCTTGATGAAGTTCAAATCTCTGCCTACACTTTTGCAGGGATGTGGGAAGAACAAAATAGATGATGAGTGTATCTTTTTGATACTCTCAAAGTTAAAGGGACAGTATCAGATCTTCTCTTCCACTTTCTACTCCACTATGGATGCCTTGGGTGTTAGACACAGGATGCCTTCATTTGAGATATTTTGTGATTGATTAACCCATGAACAGTAAAAGATTACTCAAATGGATTCACTTTCAAATTCACAGTCACGGGCATTGCTTTCCAAGGATACATAGGAACAGAAGTCGAAGCAGATATCAGATCCCTCTTCTACTAGTTTATCATCTTCTAAGAAGAAGGATAAAAAGAAGACCGCAACTCCTACCTGTTCCTATTGTGGGAAAGGATCTCATGATGAAGCACATTTTTTTTAGAAGAGATGTGATGGCTATGAGAAACAGATTGCTGATTTGCAAGCTCTCCTTCAGAAGAGCACTATTTCCTCTCCATCCTCTTCTACCTTACAAGGGTTTTCTTTTTAGGCTTCTTCCACCTCTTCAACATCTACATTAGATCTTGGAAAGGGTCATGCATTACAGGCTTCCATTGCATCTCCTTCATGGGTTCCTTGGATACTGGATTCAGGTGCTTCTCACCCCCATATGACATCTTCTCAAGGTGTCTTCTCCACTCTTAAGGCTTCTCTTATTCCTCACATTCTCATGGGGAATAACACTATAATACCAGTCTGTGAGAAAGGTTCAGTTCACATCCAGGATGGTATATTCAATGATGTATTGTATGTTCCATCTTTGTCTGCCAACCTTCTCTCAATTTCTCAAATTACACACAATGGATCAGGGAAGACAGTTGAGTTCACTGTTGATTCAGTCTTCATTTGGGATTGTGTAACAGGAAGTCTTATTGCTACAAGGGCGGTTGATCCTTCCACTCATCTCTACACCTTCTCACACTTTGGTCCACCATCTCCATTGTTGGAGCATGGCTCTTCTCTTTCATAGGAGCATCATGTGGTGCAGTTTGGATACTTGAACCTTTGTATTGTTCCTAAGATCCCTATTTTGGATGCTACACCACATCCAGTTGAGGGCTTTTCTCCTCTGCAAGATTCTTCTTCCACTCTACTTGATCCTCTAGCTTCATTTATTGAGACTCCAGGTAAACTTTTTGTGGATACTACAGTGGACATTCATGACAGTGTCATCACACCTGCCTTAGGGATTCCCTTTCCAATTCCTCATACATTCTCTTCTGGGCATCAACTAGGCTTTCTAGTTGCCCATCTCACTCAGGGGTTTCCTTGTTATGTGCCTTTGTTCCTTCTGCATTGGAGTTTCATTGGTTCGATCATTTCTACAAGAGCTCCATCATTATGGGGGGGCCTTGGTGTCTATTCTCATGGGGGGGCTGGTTGTACTTATGGTTTTGAGAGAGTCTCTTGAAACATTTCTGGTGGAAGTTGTCCTTGGGGGGTCTTGTTGAGGCCTTCCTTCCTTCCTTCCTTTATTTTTCAGCATGTTGTTTTTACCTCTTTTTGGGGGAGGGTTTTTCCCATGTGGTTTTCTCTCTTTCCCCATTTTCAAAGGTTGCATTTTGTTGCATTGTTCATGGGTACCTAACATGGCCTCGTTGCCAGGACCCATTCTGCATTCATCTTAGTTTTGTGAACTTAAGGCATTTCCCTAAGTTGCACTTAAGGGGGGTTGTTAGAGTAAATAATTAATTTACTAATTATTTATTCTATTTACTTAAGCTTACTTAGGTTAATACATTTAATTAATACTTAGTATTTAATGCATGTTGAGGTTAGTTGTTGACAACACGAGAGTTTGTTCCCTTTGGCATACTTATTTTTTCCACCTTTTGTGGATGTGTGTTGAGTTGTCATCCTTATCTTCTACCTTCTTCCAGCTTGTTCTACAAGCTTCTATGAGGCCTTTATAAGAAGTCCCTCACTCATTGTAAATTCATTCCATTTTCACATAGCAATTCTAATTTCCTATTGTGAATCATTCTTGTGCGGTTTTTGCTTCAAACATTTTGCTCTCTAGGTTTCTCTTTAGCAAGTTATTTGCACTGCAAGTGATCTTGGCGCATTATCAAAGTCAGATTCTCAACTCCTACAATATTGACCTTGCTGTGTTCCTTGAACTGTTGTTGATAATCTTTCACATATATTTCTCATTCCTTTGCTATCTCTTCATACATGTGATATCTTACAATACACCTTACATATATACCTTCCAAATTTACAAATCTGCAAGGTCAGCCAAAACATAAGTGAACAAATACATTACAAAGTCAGCCCAATAGTAAATAACTCAGGTCCAATGAACTGACTCGGTGATCTTCTGATACATGACGTTCACTGCATTACTCAGCATCATCATGCACTCAGTAGAAGTGAAGGCTCGGTCCATACTAATTACTTGATGTAGTTCTGAACTTGGTGATCACTGGTGACTCGGTAGATGTAGTATCACTTGGTAGATACTAAGTTTACCTTGCTTCACTCGATAAATACTAATTCTCCCAATGCTCAATTTACACAGAATCTGCATGACATAAACTTGTTGCTCAGTAGACATTGTGAAGCTCGGTAGACACTATTGATCTTCATATTGCCTGTATTCACTTGGTAGCCATTGTCTACTCAGTGTAAACTGTTGAACTCTTCAAAGCTTGGTTAATACTAGAATTCTCAGTGAGAGTAGAGAATTAAGTGCTAAGCTCGGTAGCTATACTAATATGGATAAGTGTTGTCACTAATGGAAATACTGACTTAATGCCAACAATCTCCCCCTTTGGCATTAGTGACAAAACACTTATAAGCCAAAACATATGTACATAAACTGACTCACTAAGTTTTGGTTTTTCAAAATTGATCTTTGTAAAGTTGATGTATATACATTTCTACATATATCTCCTTGATGATATATAATGTATATACAAAGATACTTATGTACATAGCTATACACATATACATGCTGACTCTATTGAGTGCTATCTCCCCCTTTCACTTATACTGATATTTCTCCTTATATACAGAATTTCCTTTTTTGCTAAAGTTGATAATCTCTCCCCCTTTTTGATAGTAATGCCAAAGGGCTACATGTACTATCTATATAGTTAAACCAAAATGAAAAGAAATTCTTGATGTACCTTAAGAATGAGGGCGAATGAAGTATCCTAATTATTTTACAAAATTTTGCAAGTAGAGAGAGATATCTACACTTCTGCTGATAATTTGATCATGTGATCAACCACTAAGAAGTTCTAATCCTGAACCAATGTCTTCCAATGAGCAATATGTTTCTGCATTGTATCCATTATTGGCAAGATCATGTTCTGAATATCAATCAAGGTTGCTCTTATTCTTGCTTCTTCTCTCAGAAGTTCTACCTGCACTTTTGCTAGATATTTCACCTTAGTGTGATGAGAGGAGCTGGAAGAGGGGTCAGCCTGCAACTTTGATGCACTAGATTTCATGTCAGCATCAATCTTATTTAGCTTCTCCTTAATTTCATTGGTAAAATTGGACATATCACAAAGTTTTGCAAAAAGTAATGCTGCATTATTAAAGGAATTTTCAAAATTGACCAAAAATGTGGACAACTCCACTTGTTTGATTGCAATCTATTGAGCAACATGCTCTAGCACTTTGGTATCAAACTTCCTTTCAGCCTTTTCAATTAGCTTCTCTAGTCCAGAGGAGTCCTCATCATATTTCTGTATAGCCTCTTCTAATTGAATCAAAATATGTTGAGTGGAATCCACTTCAATACCTATAGCATCTATAATTATAGTCTTGGCATTTTTAATTATTATGTACTCCTTATCCCTTTCAGACCTTAGGTTCTTCTGCATATCTTTCTTCTCTATGAGTTGACTGGCTAGTCTCATTTCTTCAATAGTAGCAGTCTCATAATCAATCTTAGGTATTATTATCTCTATGTCTAAGTCAATGTCTTCTTCAATTTCCTTTCCAATGATTAGAAGTTTTAATGGTTGCCTTAGCTTTACTTCAGTGATGACTAGTTTGATCTTTGGAACAAAAACAATAGTAGAGATAGAAGGGCTAGTAGTGAAAATGGAGTAGGGCTTAAGGATTGAATGCCAATAGAAGTACTCACTGGACCAAAAACTAAAACACTTCCCAAAAATGGTGCCATACTCGATAGAATACTCATAAAAGTGTCTGAACTAATTGGAATCGAAGTAGATGTACACAATGCAGATGAAAAAAAATTGTAGTGCTTACTAGAATTGATGAAGACAAAATTGTAGAACTTATTGATGCACAAACTGAAGATGCAAATATAGAAGGAGCTAACTTGGTAGCTAAATAGGTAATAGTCAGCTCTGTAGATGAAGTGCTTGATACTTCTATTGCAAGAACTTGGAGCTAGGAGGTGACCGGTGAAGATTGAGCAATTGATGTTGTTGTTGTGCTCGCAATTTCACTAGTAGAAGCTATCTCCATAGATGTGACAGTCTGTGGTGGAGTGTGAGGAAGAGATGCAATAGCTTCTGTTGCAATTCTAACTAGATCATCTTCATCATCCTCTTCCTCCTTGTCTTCATCCATTTCTTATATTTCCTCCTCCTTTTCCTTCTCCTCTTCTTCCTTTTCCTTCATTAGAGCATGCAATTCACCTTCAGTAACTGTGATGGAAGGAGTGTTGTCATCATCATCATTATCATCATCATTACTATCATCATCTTTAATTATAATAGTTTCTTCTGATGGCTTGTTGAGATGATACACATCTCTCCAGATGTTTGAGGCATGCTTAACTACTTATTCTATGTTATTCATTAATATAAAGCATGAGTTAAGCTTTAGAATTATTCTATCTTTGTGCTATTTCATTGCCTTCTTTACTTCGCATTAGTCAGATTAGGTACCAACTATTTTAGCTATTGTTCAAAGATGTCTTTAACAGTTTGTACCGTGTTCTCCCATCTAACTTGGATTTTGGCAAAACGATCTACATGGATTTGAGGTTGCATCTGGGCAGGGGAGTATTTCCAAATACCCATTTTCTCCATGACTAATTCCTCAATCTCTTTCTGCTTAGCTAGAGACGGGGTCTCATACTTGAGAACTTTGAAGTTACATATTCCTACTCCAAATCATCCTTTCCTCAAATGTAGGTGGAGAGCGAATGAATACTGGTTCACTTTTACCTTTCCTACTTCTCCTCGAGAATATTGTAGTAGGTTTCTTCTGAGGTTTAGTGATAATCACTTTACCTTTATTTCTAGTTGGTTCCTCTTTCTTTGATTCTTCTTCTTCACCTTCATCAAATTCCTCTTCTTCATCATCACACTTGCCCTCGGTAAGAATTAGAGGACCTTCAGCTTTCTTCATTTTTGTAATCCTCTTCTTGCCTCTATTGATAGCTTGAGGAATCTTGATACTGAGTTTATCCTCTTCTTGGATTCCTCAAAAGTGCCAAATGCAGAAAGATTTGGATTGGCTAGCTCATTTATTAAAGCCTCAATGATGTCTCTAGCTTCATCAATGTTAATTTCATAAGGCGATGGTTTTACCCATGCCACTCTTGGTATGACTGCTTGGATGTACACTCTGTCATAGTCCACCATGAAGCATATGTCATCCTTATAGTCTTCCACAAGCTTGGGTGGGATTTGGAATCTGTTATTCATTTTCTCTTTGAATGCCTCAAAGTAATTATCCAACACCCTTTCAAATTTTTCACCCATTTCTTTAATAAATTCATTTATCTGATAAAGAATAGGGGTTTCTTTTCTCCATACAACTATGCCCTTAGATGGAAAGAATTTTTGAACATAAAAGAATAAACAAGTAAGCAATGAACCAAACTTGAAGGAATTATTCTTGGAAGTCTTCACACTTTCAATTTTTTTGTTCAATTTCTTCAAAAGTATATCAGACAAATCAAATTCAAGGTTCTTCTTTATAACCTTGTATGCTAGGTCAACTGCCTCACAAGGAATGATGTTTGACCGGCTTGAGCTATAGATTTATGTGTAATGATATGAATGCTGAACCTAAGCTCTATGTGAGAGGCATTATTTAGTTTCAAACCTCTACCATCCCATTCGGTTGGGGTTTTCTTCTGCAGTTCCTGTCGACCTAGGGTTTTGGTTGATTTGACCTTGCTTAGTATTGGCAAACCTTTAACCTTGTGTATCATCTTCTTCGTAATCAGAATGGGTTGTTCCAACCATAATTGACCATTGTGAAACCAACTCAATATGTATCTTATCCACTTCACTTGGAAATTTTGAGGCATGTGAGGGATATGAGTTAATCCTTTGACTTCCAAATGTTTATGCTTAGGTTTCAAAACTCTGTCAACACACATTTCAGCTAGGGCAGTATCCATTTCTAGTGTTCCTAATTCTTAAACAGAACATTTAAAGTGATTTCGTATGTTGTTAATTAGGAGTACCTTGGGAGGGATTTGTGACTGAGCTCCATATGGATCAAGTGACTCAACAACAGTAGAAATGATCTTGAAGTTTGGTGCTTTCCATTCAACACCTTTAACCAACATTTTAGAACCCTTCTTTGGTTTAGTGCTGCTTCCACTGGTAGATGCCATCGATGCTCGGTAGATGATGTAATTCATGAAGATCTTGCTACTAAATTACTTGGAAAAACTATAATGCTCTTTCAAATTGCTCTGTTCTTCAAATTTTGTGGATGCAATGAAAAATGAAGTCAAAATTGCCCCTTTTTGTTGAGAAATTTTCATAAATGCTCGGCGCCATTATGACATAGTGTGTGAAAGATTTTCATCCACTGACCTAACTTGGAAAGAGTATCAACATGGCAAACAAACCAAATTTCCTTTATTCCCAACCTCGCTCAGTAAGGTCTACAACCATTTTACCTCGATGGAGTCTAATGTAGCTCGGTGAAGGATAACCTTTCTGTGATTCCTAGTGTATTTGAAATGTTGATTGGATCATTTGCATTCTTCATATTCTTGGAACTGCTTATGATTTTCTTGCTGAGTACAACTCCAACTCATTCTTAGGAATTTAGTTTGAGGGAATGGGGTCACCCACTTCTTGAGTGACTTCACTACCATGATTTGAGCTAGTATCCTCAGTAGATTTAGGAATCCATTGTTGCCTCGTTTGTTTCTTTATATTGTCAACCCTTGCTTTCTTTTCATCTTCAACTTTTCCTATATTCATGCAATTTTTAGCTATATGACTGAGTTCAGTGCATGTGTAACACCTTATGGTAGTGTCCTTCTTCTTTAGATGATGTCTTGCACAATTTATACCAATGTGTCCATATTCTCCACAGTAATGACATCTGCACCAGGTATTGTAGTCCCATCTAAATATTTCCTTTACAAGTTGTTTAGCTGGATTGAATGATTTGGATCTGCACTGAGATGCCTTGTGACCATGCTTTTTGCATTTATGACAATTACCTTCAAATTTTGGTTTCTCCTTGCATTCATTGGCTTTGTGACCATGCTGATTATAGTTATAGCATTTTCCATTGAATTTTCCTTTTCCATTGCTCCAACATTTGTTTGATGTATGACCAATTTTCTCACAATGATTGCATGAATGTTTTAGATTCCTTTTTGCACCTTGCTTGGAAGATTCACCTTGTTCTTCATTGTATCCAAGTCCTACTTTACCTTTTTTCTTATGAAGATTCTACTCATTTTGCTGAATCAGTTGATTCATGTCTTCTTGTGATTTCAACATTCTTTCATTGATTTGTTTTTCAGTATTTAGGTCATTCTTTAATTTTTCAACAATTTTCTTTTCATATCTCAGTTCTCTCAATATTCTTTCATTAATTTCCCTTTCATAATTTAGATCACTTCTTATTCTTTCATTTTGTGCTTTGAGAATCTCGATTTCTTCATTTCCTTCAGTGATTTGATCAATGAGGTCTTCATGTTGATTGGATTGATTCTATTCTTCATTGTTTCTTGCCTCCAATTCTTCATTTTCTTTATTCCTTTGTTCCAAAATTTCACATAGCTTGAGTGATTGGATTTCTTGTTCTCTTTTAATTTTTCTTAATTCTTCCTACAGAGAGCCATTCTTTGCTAGGAGTTCCTTGATTGCCTCATTAGCTTCATCCAAGTTGCTTGATGGGAAAAAGTCTTCAATCTTTTCTTCAACATATTGATAGTCATTCATTTGTCTTGCGAGTTCCTTCCTTCTTTTTAGGGATTGGGAAAGGCGCTCCTTTGCTTCTTTGAGTTGAGTTATGGCCATTTTCAGATCTAGCTTTTCATTGTCAATTGCCTTATCAAGTCTAAATATCTTCATTTGTCCTTAGATCTTGCTCAAGCTATCAGGATTTTATCCTGAGAACCACAAAGCTCTGATACCAATTGTTGGAAATATTTAATATGTGATAGGTTACTGAGAGGGGAGGGGTGAATCAATAACCTTAAATTCTTCTTTTGAATTATTCACAAACCAATCTATGCTACTATATGCATTAATACTCAAAGTTAAAACATTCATCACAGAAAAGAACACAATATTTTGGTGACCCAGAAACCTTCCAAATAGAAAGTAAAATTGGGGTGGGGATGATACCCACAAAACTTCAATACTACAGCATAAAGTTGGCCGGTTAAGGCTTACATTGAGCACTTCTGGTGATCTGCCCTGTTAGGAGCACAAAGGACTGCTAGGTCCACCTTGTTAGAGGATTTACAAACATACAATGAAGTATGCACTCGATTAGGAGATTTATACAAAGACTGTTAAGTCTACCTTGTTAGAGGATTTAGAAAACTAATTCAACTGTTAAGATGAAGCAGTGGATCTGCTTACAATTGATTGCTGATAAGATCATTTTGCACTGATCACCTCTTGTGATAGATACAACTTTTCTGCCTCTGTATTGACCTTGTTGTGTTCCTTGAACTGTTGCTGATAATCTTTTGCATATATTTCTCATTCCTTCACTATCTCTTCATACATGTGATATCTTACAATATACCTTACATATACACCTTTAAAATTTACAAATCTGTAAGGTCGACCAAAACATAAGTGAACAAATACATTACAAATTCGGCCCAATAGTAAATAACTTGGGTTCACTGAACTGACTCGGTGACCTTCTGATACATGGCATTTACTGCATTACTTGGAAACATCATGCACTTAGTAGAAGTTAAGGCTTGGTCCATACTAATCACTCAATGTAGTTTTGAACTCAGTGACCACTGGTGACTTGGTAGATACTGAGTTTACCTTGCTTCACTCGGTAAACACTAATTCTCCCAATGTTCGATTTACATAGAATCTGCATGACACAAACTTGCTACTTGGTAGAAATTATGAAGCTTGGTAGACACTGTTGATCTTCATATTTCCTATATTCACTCGATAGCCACTATCTGCTCAGTGTAAACTATTGAACTCTTCAAAGCTTGGTTAATACTAGAATGCTCAATGAGAGTAGAGAATTAAGTGCTGAGCTCGGTAGCTATACTGATATGGATAAGTGTTGTCACTAATGGTAATACTGACTTAATGCCAACAGTATCACACCTCTCTCTTTAGAAGGACACAAGTGGATAATCACTGCCACTAATTATTTCACCAAATGGGTAGAAGTCATTCCCCTTGTCATTTCCACAAGAGTTCAAGTGTCTAAGTTTATTCTCTATCATGTCATTTTTCACTTCGACATCCCAACTACCATTTTTACTAACCATGGAGGTAATTTTGAAAATCTCAAAATGGAGGAATTGTGCACTTCCCTTCATATCCATCATCATTTTTCTAGTCCATACTTCCCACAAGGTAACGGTCAAGCGGAGGCAACTAATAAAACCCTACTCAAAATCCTAAAGAAATTTGTCAATGATTCTAGCCATGATTGGCATTTGCAAATAAACCCTACCCTATGGGCCTACCGCACCTCGTTCTGTACATCCACAGGCACAACCCCATATTCCCTAGTTTATGGTCTTGAAGTAGTATTACCTATTGAAGTTGAACTCCCATCTCTGTGCATTTCTTTGTAGGGCCAGATATCAAATGAGGATTATAGAGTGGCTAGACTTATCCAGCTAGATTTACTTGGTGAAACAAGGCAATAGGCCTATGACCACCTCATGGTCTACCAGAATCACCTCAAGTGCAACTTCAATAGGAAGGTCCATCTGTGCTAATTTCAAGAAGTTCCAAACTGATCGAGAAAAGAAAGGAAAGTTCGAGCCACATGGCTTGGTCCTTGCGTGATCACAACATCTTTTTGCTCAGGGGTCTATCAGTTATCCACACTTAAGGGTGATGTCCTGAATGATCCCACCAACGTCATTCACCTCAAGAAATTCTATGCCTAAAACTCCTCAATGTATCCTACTCCCTCAAAATGAGGAAATGGAAGAGAAAACATAAAACAGCAAAAAAAAATAGTAAAGAGAAATAAGCATCCGATGGTGAAAACTTGGCAATTCAAGTGCCTTGGATAGGTCCCCTGGTGAAAACCTAACAATTAGGTGCTAGGTGTACTTAACCATTTCATTATCTCTCAATGACCTACATCTCCCCCATCATCCCTTCACACCTCACTACCCATCTTCCCATTTTCCAAAGTGTTCCAAGAGTTTCATCCTCACACTCCACCACATCCCGACATTTCTTTTCAAAATCTTTGGTTTGGAAAGCCTTCATAGGTCATGTATTCTACCATGATTAGCATCTTTGTACCACTCTTGTATCCTACCACATGTATTATATCAGGTCTATTTTATCCTTTGTATCATGTCTATGTATCATATCCTTGTAGCAACAACATTATTCTATGTATTCATATCCTGTATTCCAATTCATCATTCCATCTCCTCAATTCCACAAGCACCCCGATGTCATTCATTTATATCCTAATGCTCCTGGAAATCTACCACCAATTGCACCATCTCATTGCACATCTTTCAACTCATCCAATCACATTCTTAAATCTTTTACAATCTTTGGTCACAATCCACTCATCATCATCAAAATACATCATTCTCACTCCTTGTCTTAAAGTATATCATTTCTTTCTACTTAGTTCTGAAAATGCCAAAAACATCAAAAACAAATCCATAATTCACTCCATAATTAACATCATCCCCAAGCACTTGCCTTTCATCTGTGCACCATCCTCTCACGCTCTTTTAATCAAGACTTGAAAGAACTTCTTGTCTTTCTCTACCTGGTCAGCCCATTATTTTTCCACTACAAGCACTTTCTCCATCACTGCTATTTTATCATGTGCCACTTGTACTACAGCATTGAATTGCAATGCTCAAAATGGCCAAAATGCAAACAACCCTGGGTCCCCCTTTTGTTCCCCAGAGCTCTGCATCATGTTCCCTAGATTGCTTTTTCCCTTCCTCCATAAGGTTGTTGTTGGTCGCATCACGGATCTTTCTTCCCCTTCTGGTAGCATCTCTTCTACAGATAGCTAATCATTTGCACCCGCTCCCTCTGAAAACACTCCCACACTTGGTGAGTTCATCTCATTCTCTTTTTCCCTCGACTCTATTTGTTGCATCACACCTTTTGCTAATAGTTGCAGCAAGGTCAAATTTTCTTCTTCCTCTTCTACTTGATCCTGAGCTAGATTAATTTTTCTAGCCTCTACCATTACCTGATCACAACACCACACACTTTGACATGGCATAGTTTCTCTCCCTTCTTGTTGGCTCCACTTTACACCCTACTTCTGCCCCCTAAACCACTTCCTTTCCACTTGGCTTTCATTTTCCTCTTCACTCCATCCCCCCATTCCTCCTTCTATTAACTTTGGCATTTGTTGCCTCTTCTCTTGCAAATATACCATTGATATTTCACTCAGAGCTTAATTCTTCACTCACACTTTTCTTATGCTTCCGCTAACACTTCATTTTACTGGGCTTTCATCAAATTCACTCACCTTTTATAGAACCAACAACATTCTCCATATCTTCCATTAAATGCTATCGATATCTTCGACAACAAGCTCCAATACCCACCATCATAAACAATCAAGTCGGTAACCACCTCTGTCCTTCCCACATATCACCTTCCCTATAGTAATAGTATGTTATATCCTATCTCTTTTGGCTAGCTTCTCATCCCAAGATTTTCATCCCCTCTATCTACTCATCCTGACCTTTTTCTACTATCTTCTCATCCTGAGCTTTTTTCGCTATCTTCTCATCCTGAGTTTTTCTTTTACTATCCCCTTTGTGAATATCATGTTCAATCTGTTGTATATCCTCCATAATCATTCCTTCTCCTAAGCCCATTGTACACACCTTGTTTCCCTCGTATCATTTCATGTTTTGATCACAAATCGTAGTTCTCTTGGTTATGTGCTTTAGTGAATCCTCATATGAGATCCCTTGTCATCAAAATATTGTCCTAAAAAGTTCTAATTGTATGTTTAATCCTAGTCCTCAATATTACTGATAGATCCTTGTAGGATGCATCCTTCCTCTCATCTGATCTTGGTCTATCAGTATCCAGTCCTACCGATCTCTTTAGCAAAAGGTTACTTTTTCATGGATTTTGTATTTTCTTTTGCTTTATTTTCTTTTCAGAATTTCAAGTTTGGTTCTTAAAGTATCTCTTCCAAGCAATTTGGGTTATTCCCTCCTCATGGTCACCATGATCTTTTATACCATGGTGTGCTATGAATGGGGCAATTCAAGAGCAAGGTTTTGTTCAACTCTTCTTTGTCTTCTTTTCTGCTTGTGAGTCAGTCAGATATGACCCTTGCATAGTCCAAGCATGTGATCAGTTGTGGTTACATGGTGTACTTGGGAAATATCATTTGCTTGCAGATTACCCAGTACTATTTCCACTTTGATTCCTTTGGGATTCATGTGTGATGTTGGGGCAATCCTTGCATGTTTTTTTCAAGTCAGTCCTATGTAATATTGGTACAATGGCCTTGATGTTCATAGTAACCGTGGCATATACCCAATATTCCTATATCAAAATAAGTTCTCAACTACATGGTGGTGCTCCCCTTTGGAACACCCACATGATCAAGCTTTAGTGGATTACTTCACACTCCCATCCTATCAAAACATCCCATCCTATCAAAGCATCCCTTTGTATCCAAGCATCCCATCCAAAAAATCCTACCATCATGATCCTGCCAATCTATCAAATCCCATAGTATCCAATCCTACATCAATCATAATCATAGCTCCTGCATCAATCATTATCATAGCTCATGCATCAATCATAATCTTAGTCATCACCAATCATAATCCTAGAATCATACTCTCCCCAACCCTATCATCTTCGAAATCACTTGCTTGGGTTCAATTTAGAACAATCAATCACCCTCCCCCTCCCCCTATAACTATTGTTCTTAACCATTGGTTATCCTTGCACACAAGGTTTTCCTTTGTATCATTCTACCATAGTGAGAGTATGAGCTTCCTGACACCCCCTCTCTTAGCCACTCTTAGTCATCCTACTCGCCCTAGATTCTTGTACCTTTCAAGAAGCTGTCAGGCCTCACCTTCTTTCCCCACCACCTTCTTGAGGGGGCATCACATATTCCATTCTCTCCTCTTCTATTTGAGATTGGGGCAACCATGTTTCTTTCAAAGTTTTCTTTGTGTTTTCTATCTTCAAACTTCTTTGAAATAGTATTGTTCCAACACTATCTCGAAGAGGGGTAAAATGTAGACACCTAAATCTGATTACATCACTTAAGTAATCCTATTTAGTCACCTCCTAAGGTATCATTAATTAAGTATTTAATATTTAATTAATCTATTGTCATCCCCTAGTTAATTAATTCAATTAATTAATTATAGCCCAATTGATAAAATCAAATGAAAAATCCAAAGTCTAAATATCAATTAAACCCTTATTCTAATATTAAATTAAATAAATGCATAAAACTATTTAATTTAATCCCAAAAATCCCCCTTGATCTAATAAATAATTTCAAATCAATTCCCAACCCTTAACTATATCTAAATCCCCACCATTAGCTAAATCAAACCCATTGACCCATGCTAACCCTGCTTAACCAACTAATTAACCTACCTCGTAAATGCTAGCCCACTTGCATCACTCTAACATGCCACTTGCACCCTAATGCCCTCCTAAGCTAAGCCTAATCCCTTCCCTAAGCATGTGCACAACTTTAACCAAGGGTTAAGAAAGTCTTAAACCAAACCAAAATCAAAGTTCTATCCTACCCCTATTACATTCCTAGCCAAAAGCCTTAAAGACTCTTACATGACTTAAAGGCTCTTTAAAGATTTTTACACCTATTTTCCACACTCATCCTCCCTTATCCTCCCTCATAACTCCCTCTGGCCACCTATCTTGACCCTCTTCCTTATCCAATCCCCTTGTGACACTTGTCACAAGGCTAGATCTTTGAAGAAGCACAATCCATGTGCTCTCTTCTCCTTGCATCCTAGCTCTCCTTAACCAATTCCCCTTCCTTGCATCTTGTCCCTCCATCCTCATACCCTTAGCCTATAAATAAAACTCTTTCCCTTCACAATTCATCATCCACTTATATGCTAATGTTATAATGCTATTTTGAGAGCCTAAGGACTATCAAAATACCATCATAATGGAAAAATCCATCCACAAATCCATTTTGATTCATATCCTCCATTAAAGATTGAGCAACATCATTGAGAACACATCTCATCTTTTGAACACATCTACGCATCAAAGCGAAGATTGCTTGATTTAAGAGGTTTGCACGTTCTTAGGCCACTTTGGTATTTTAATTCTCTTTTGTCCAATCATATATGTGAGTTAAATCTATTTTTTGAATGCTTTGATTATTCATCGTATTCCTTTAAGAACTAGTTTTATAGCTCTACACAAAGAATTTGCACAAATTTCAACAAAGATTCCGCATCACCTCATCTATCTAAGGTATTCTTCACGTGCTGAGTTACACAGTTTAGTATTTGTTGAAAACCATAGTTTGGAAAATGGCATCTAGCTGTAAGAATCCAAAGGATAAGGAACCTTTTGAAGTTCAACTGGTTAGTAACGAGATTAAAAAACCAAATTTTAGGGCTATATCTGAAGTTGCATACAAGAATGATTCGACAGGTGCATTATCAATTATTCCTCCCAAGGTCGTAATGGTTCAGGATGTGAGAAAATGTTATAACTGCAAGGTTGGAGGAATTAGAGACATGGAAATTCATCAGGCTTATGACAAATTGTGTGAAAATGGGGTGTTGAAGGATGAATTTGAAGTCATGAAGAGGACGGGCTTAACCCATGCCCTAGATTTCCAAACAGGTTTCAAAACGGAATGGATTAAAATTATCTTGAGCAAAATCCATGATGGATGCCTATGGTTAGAAGGAGGACCCATTAAAATTTCAAAGAGAATTGTGCATAGGGTTATAGGTTATCCAACCTTAGATAGGCAGAAAACCCTAAGCAGAGATGCAAAAGAGGTAATTGAGAAAAATGCAGGAGCTAAGTGGAACAAAAGGGGAATGACCATTAATACTTTCAAAGATCCACTTCTCGATTTTACAATGAGGGTCATATCTCACAAATTCTACCAATCAAGCATATTAAATAGTGTTCCATGCATTATAGTTGATGTAGCTTATAAGATTGTCAAAAGAGATCACACCTATGATCTTGCAGAACTTCAGTTGCATTAGATAATGGAGAACCTAGGAGCAATAAGGAAGTCAAAAAGTGCTCAATGTAAGTTTGGTTCAATACTTGTGTGCATATTCTTTTATGTACAAAATGAATTCCCATCTTTTGGCAAGGTTGACTGGAAAACAAATAGGTCAATTGTTGTGCAAGTTAAAGAGTACATTGAACAAATGGGAGAAAACTTTGAATCGGTCATGACAAGTTATTTTGAAGACTTTAAGAAGTCAATGAAACAGAGGTTGAGAGTTCTTGTTTCCCTAGTTGAGAAACACTTCAATGAGATTTGTTTCCTAGTTGACATTGATTGCACTTACATTCAAGTTGCAATACCTAGAGTTAGATGGTTAAGGCCTCTAGGGTATGAAATAAATATTGATGAAGCCTCAGTAGCTATCACTACGCTCCTTGCAGAAGATATTGACAAAAGTGCTAAACATTTTGGTAAATATGATGTTGTCAAGTCTAAGGTTGAAATGGAGTTGAAAACTACCTCAGCTCAGAAGAAGAAAGACAACCTGGTAAGGAAGCTGAAAGCTAGATTTGGTGAAGAAGCTGAAGGTGATGGTGATGAAGAAGAAGAAGAAGAAGACAAAGAAGTGCAAGGTCAAGGACCTTTAGCACTAACCCAAGGCATGGGTGAAGACGTAGAAGAAGAGGGTGTCAAGGAGGAAGATCAAGCTGAAGAAGCACCAACCAAACCAGAATCTAAGAAGAGAAAGGCTAAAATAAAGCCTGCAAAACAGCCTAAGGGTAAGAAAAATGTAAAACCAAGCACTGCTAAGCCTACTGATCTAGCTACAAGAGCCACCACAAGAGCATCTACTCAAAAGGCCAAGGAGAAAGTTAAGGAAAAGAAGAAGGCAAAAAAATAGCAAGGTCCAGAAAAGAAGAAATTAAGAAGAAAATATATTGCTCAACCTAACTCTAATGAAGAAAAGACTGAGTCAGAAGACACAAGCCAATTCAGAGTGGTAAGTCATGCCACCAAGTCTGATTTAGAGAATATTTGTAATAATATTAAAGATAATGTTGACTTAACTAGCTTGTAGAACATTGATTTCAGTAAGTTAAGTAGGGAAGAACAAAACATGGTTGAGGAATTAGTCTATACCATGATGGTCGAGTTCAAGAACACCCCGCTTGAACTTGACAATTCAATGCCTAAGGATTTATATTCTATTGTTGAAAATAAATGGCATTATTGCCTTAACATGGAGAAGGAAATAAGAGAGTCTACATTGGCTCGAGTGATGCCAGAGCTCACAAAAGGACAAATAACTAGGGCTAATAAGAAGCATGGGAGCAAGTTTGCACCCAAATACAGAGCCTTCAGTATTCTTCAAAACAAAATTGAAGATGTTGTTAAGAAATCCGCTCACATGTGGAAGTTGATTTATGGGCTAACCATAGTTAAGAAAGGAGAGGAAGATCCATTTGAGGGAAGAAATAATGGAGAAGAGGAAGACAATGAAAAAGAAGGAGAAGTTGAGAAAGAAAAGGTAGATAGCACAGTGGAGGAGACACAACAAAGAAAAGATGAAATGGCAACAGCTGAGGAGAAGCAAATAGAGCAAGATATGTTAGACACACAATTACCACCCTTGAGCACTCCACACGACACCCCTACACCTGCAGACACAGTAATAGTAAAGGATGTTCTTGATAACACACCTCAGAACATCAATCCAATGACTGCAAAGGATCTAGAGAAGATCCTTGACCAATCAACACTTCAAGCTCAGTTATGCAATAATCATGAATTGGCTAGTGTAGATGAGTTGCAAAATGCAATAGCTGACATAACTAGGGATAAGGTGAATACACAAGAACCATCTTTTTCCATCCCTAAAGCTATAAGTGGACAATCTCAAGAGCAAGCATCAAACGATACAACAACAAAGGTTGACTCCACAGCCAAAGTGATGATGATTGATCACAAGATTGAGGCTATAGAGGAGAAAGAACCTACAAAGGCACAAGTAGGATAGATGGGTACTTTTTTCCTACTACACAAGTACAAGGTGCACCACCACAAATAATTATTATTGATAAAGAAAAATCAAAGGAGGAGGAGGAGACTCCAAAGGAAAAGGAACATGAAGTAATTCAAATTTGGTAAATCTACCAACTACTAGAACTCCTACACAAATGCCTCAAAAGCTGAGCACTAAATTTATACCACTCCAAATCTCAAAACCAAGCATGAGCTCAAAAAAAGTAGCAAGGGTACTTCATTATGGAGACCCTATATTAGATGGGGAAATAGTCATTCCAAAATATGACTATGAAAACATTACACTTGAACAGATAAACATCATGTAGGAGGCATTGGAAAGGAAGAAGAAATAGGAGATACTCATAAATGAGTATAAACAAAGGCAAGCATTACATGGGATTAAGGACATCTTCTTAGATGCCTTCAGCTTGTAAACACCTAATGCAACCAAGCTAATATTAGAACAATTGTTAGATATTCTTGAGCAGGTGACAAATGAGGACCAAGATGCCAATGTAAAACTTATGGAATGGTCTAAAAAGAAGTTTCAAGCAAAGGTCAATGAAAAGATATCCAGTGAAATAGAACTATCACAGGTAGAGCTAGCAAAAAAAATTGAAAAAGTGAAGATAGTAGTTGAGAATATATTCTCACTGTACACAAAATTATGTGATCCTTCAATCTTCACATAAGATACCAGCCACAAAATAATGAGCTTGGAAAGAAATTTGAAAGTATCAAGCATGCAATTGCCAAAAGATCCAGCTCAAAGTGAGAAACATTTTAATACAATGCTTCACACACAAAAGGAACTAGTTGTATTGATAGCAGAAGAGGCTAATACTAGAGCCAAATTAGTTCAAATACAAGCCACCTTAACCCCTCACATGGAGATTCTACAAAAGGAACTAGCCTATGCAGAAAATGTATTGAAGAAAGATCCTAATCTTTCAACATTAGAAGGCTTAGTTCACCTTGCAACAAATACAACAATACAAATCAAATCCCTAGAAGTTGCAATAAAAAACTAGGATGTTGCTCTGAGAATTGTGATGGATGTAAACAAGACCTTCTTGGTCAAATACTCAGTCAGCATATAGACCCTTTGACATAAGTGTCAAAAAGAGGGAGATAAATCAAAAGGCCAAAAGGAGACTTAATGCAAGGGGAGACATGTAAAAGGGGGAGTCAAAACAAATAGAGAAGAGCAAACAAAGGGGGAGTATAGAGCAGAAAAACAAACATAGGGCATATCAGACCAGATAAAGAGTATCAAAATAAATCAGCATGAGGCAAATCCAATCAGCGAGTTTTTGGATACAAACAAAATATGGCACATCAACTCAAGGGGAGTTACAAAAAAATTGAGGTATATAGTCCTTCACAAAATTTTGAATAGTTTTGAATTTTTATATATATGTCGAACTAAAATTGTATTATACTTAAGGGAGATAGATTCATCATATAGTTAAGTGTTTTTGACACTCATGTCAAAGGGGGAGATTGTTGATCTCAGAATGGTTTTTACAATTGAGTGTCAACACACTTAACCTATTTGCTTAGTTCATGTCGAGTTGGCAACTTATGCTGAGTATAATATATACAAGTGTCGAGTTGCAATGTGTGCCGAGCTAGAAATACAGCAAGTGTCAAGTCACTCAGGTGCCGAGCAAATAGATAGTGCTAAGAGAGTTGCCGAGTGAATAGTAGACGCCAAGCATGTTCAGGTGTCGAGCAAGAAATTTTTTTAGTAAGTGTCAAGCATCAATATTAAGCAAGTGTCGAGTAACACAAAAACAACATAAGAGTTTGTGCCTTCACAAACTAAGATGTAAACCATTTTGCATGCCTGCTAATGGATAGATCTCGAAGCTTAGAGATAAGATCAAATCTGTTTGATTCCCTATGTAATCTACATGCAACCAATTAGAAAAATGGAAGGAATTGAATGGGAAAGTTGGATGAATCTCAAATGTAGATTCATACCTAACCCTAAGTCATGAAATCTTTTTAAAGGGAGACAAAGCCCCAAAATTGAGAGAGAGTATGTGAGAGAGAATGCATGCAAAAAAGGTGACTTAGAAGAAGGATAAAATTGCAGAATCAGTTAGCAGAATAGAGGATCACGGTTATAGCATTTTCATACTAGATCAGAGAGGATCGATATGAATTCAATGGGGATCTAAAATCAACAATATCATATTGTAAGTGTATCAGATCAAACATTCTATTGTACTCTCTAATAATTGTTACAACAAAATGAAATCCTATGGACTTAGGTTGGTTTAACAGCCATTGTTAAAATCCTTTAACAGGGTGACATTCCAAGTGAGTGTTCTAAAGTCCTTTAGCTAGGCACACTTCTAACTGGGTGTTAAAATCCTTTAACAGGGTAGGATCTAATAATCCTTTGTAAGCCTTTAACATGGCAGATCATTAGAATGGTCAAATCATGTAACCTTAGCAGGTGAACTTTATTGATGCAGTAGTGAAGATTTGTGGGTGTCATCCCCACCCCAATTTTATCTTCTCATTGGAGGGTTTCTGGGTAATCATATCTAGTGTCAAGTGTTTATGTGGAGGCATTTATTTTACATGTTATTTCTATATGTTTATGCATGCAATGTGTTAAATTTGAAATTTTATTGGTTGAAGTTTAGTACTTCTGATTCACCCGCACCCCCACCCCCGGCCCTCTCAAAAGTATACATTTCTCATTTGTATTTCCAACAAACATAAGCCTTTTTGGTGATTGAGATGGCTCAAGGTGTGCTCACACATGTGTGAGAAACCTTGGAGAAAGAAAAGGGGACAAGTGTGTAAGAGTGTAAGAGGCTTTTTGGATAAATTAATAAAAGGGAGGCTTTCTTGGATTTTAAGTTGCTCACACATGTGAGAAAACACTTAGGGGCTAAAAGGTGCTCAAGGAGGTGTTTAAGACAATTAAGTGGGATTAAGTAGTGGGTAGATTTAGAAGGATGAGAGTGATGGGTGGTAGACTAGGTTTTAGGTGGGATTAGGGTTAAATTAAATAAGATTTAACTTAATCATAGGATTATAGAATTTAATAAAGTGGGGGGAATTAAATAAATTGAAATTTATTTAAAAGGGGATTTATGGAGCATTTTGTATTAAATAAATTTAATGCATTATAGGGGATGCATTTAAATTAAATTTAAATACATTAGGGAAGTGAACCTATTTAATTAAATAAGTAGAAGAATATGAAAAATATAATGAATTAATAAATAATTAATATTCTCTAGAATCAATGCACATTCTCCATTCTCCATTATTTTTAGGTGCTAATACATCAAGTACTGTACAAGGAAACAACCCTTCTCTAATCAGACCCTTCTTATGCAATTCTTGCACTTGTCTATTCAACTCAAACTTTATTAGGTGTCAATCGATGTAGTAATTTATTAGTTAAAATAGCTCCAAGTATTAGATCCATACAACGACTTATGCTTCTCACAAGTGGTAAACCATCAGGTACATTATCAAAAATAATACCTTGAAACTTCGATAACAAGGATTCAATCTTTGGTGCATGTTATAACTCATCTTATTTCTCAATTTTTCTAAGAACTAGAGAAAAAAATTCTCTTCTTTCACATCTTTAACAAATTGATTACCTTCAACCAAACATACTCTGACTATGGTACAGTGATTCTCCTCAGGTTTCTCTACCAAAGGCAACAATATTTGTTTCTTTCCATCTACCCAAATAGTATATTGATTCAGTCTACCATTGTGCAAAGTTTGTGTATGATACTACCAAGGTCTACCCAAAGGAATATGACAAAAATACATAGGCATAATATCACACAAGACTTCATCGTGATAATTTTTTATTTTGAATTTAATAAGGCATTGCTCACTTACAAGTAATTAATGCTCCTTTTGAATCCAAGAAACATGATATGTCTTAGGATGTCTTAATCTCTATAACTGCAACTTGTTAACCAACTCATCAAATGTCAAATTATAAAAACGTTAACTATCACTAATTACCTTGCAACATTTTCCAACTATCCTACATCTAGTTTTGAACAAACTTCTTCTCAAAGAAAGTTCTCCATCATTTTCTTCATTCCACAAGATCCTTCTTAACATCAGGTTCTCCTCATTTTTAGGTTTATTAGGTGTTTCAATAATTTTATCACAAGCCAATGTGCTTCTACTATTAGCTCCAATCTTCTTTCTAGAGTTAGTACATCCAAAGGCTCTATGTCCTTCTTCACCACATTTATAACAAGTACCTTTAAACTAAGATATTTCCTCTCTTAATTCCCCATTATTATTTCTAGAGTAACCAATATAGCTACCTCTAGTGTAAGTACCTTTTAGCAATAGGTTATTCCTTCCATTTTGATTTTCATTTATCTTGTATTGCACTATCAGATCTACTACTTTCTCCATATGTTTTGTCGTTGCTTCTCTGAAATCTACCACCTATTCCTCTCTATCTCTGATCATGTCTTTGCACCAATCTTTCTTCAGCGTTAAAAGAGTATTGATATGGTTCTTCTACATTATCCATCTTAACATAGCTAATCTCATCTTGAATTGGTGTCCTCAAACCATTTAGGTATCTAGCAACTTTCTTAACTTCATCATCCACATGTCCAGATCTAATATCCCATCTATATAAATCCTCAATATATTCCTTCACACTCATGTCCTTTTGCCTCAAATTTTTTATTTTCATTAATAAATTCACTTTGTAATCTACAAGGAGAAACTTCTTTTTCATCTTTCCAATCATCTTCATCCATGTCTTGATCTTTTCCTTTGCCCCTTTTTGTCTCTCAATTTGCAAATGATCCCACCAAAGTGAAGCATGACCCTTTAACTTTCTGACTGCTATCTTAACCTTCTTGTTATCAGGAGTACCTTCATACTCAAAGTATTTATCCATATCAACAATCGAATCCAATACAATATTAGTCTCAAGTCTTCTATCATAGCAAGCAACTTCAACAACAGGTCTAGCATTTTCTCTAGACAAAACTCTCATAAGCCTCTCCTCATCTTTCTCAACCTCAAGTTTATGGTTAGGATTCAGTGCTTCCTCTTCATCATCACTAATATCTTCAAGATATACACGTATTCTTTATGTTGTCTCTATAGCTTCAAGTCTCATTGCAATCTGACTCAACATGTCCATAGTAGCATTACCAACATTCCCTATACCATGAACCATCTTGACAATAGTTCCTGCAAGATCGTAACCTTTTGCAAGTTATAGGTCAGATTTCAAATTTTCCATCCTGCAACTAAATTTAATAGGTTTTCCATGATCCAAGCCTCAAGAAAGAACTCACTCTAATACCACATAATGCAAGGTAACCACATAACTCATGAAACCATGTGAAAACATGTGGAATAAACTCAACTCAAACCTTCCTATACTCCGCTACTTAGAGATGCACATGAAAACTAGACATGACTAATCAAAACCACAGAGAACACAAGGCAAAATGCAACATATTTGTAGGTGTAATTATTTCACTTAACATAAAAAGAAACCTTAAACATGCCTGACTATGAGGTCTTCTGGGTTGCAACCTTATACATAATAATAATACATTCTTAGAATCTTAGCTCGCATCCTCTATCTTCTATCTTCTAAGAGTCATGTTTTCCTACATCTAACCAAGGTTCTTTTATAGCTAGCTAAGCCAAAAGTTAGCTAGTCAAGCATTTAATTACAATATAGGTCCAGACTTGAAAGAGTAAACCAAAATCCACATAAAGGACAATAGGAAATCATGTGCACTAAAAGATAGGCCCAAATGTGTGTTAGGAATCAACTCCTAAGTGCACAAGACACCGCATAATCAAAGGAAAATGTGCCAATCAGAATAACACACTTAATTGAATGAAAATGGTAGGAAATAGGAATCACAAAGAACAATATAGAACTCAAGAAATAAGGAGCATTAGAACTCACACGCTTAGGACAAGGATCTAGGATAGTTCCTCAACATGATGACAATTATGCACATCATGAAAACAAAAGAAATAATGGCTACTTCACAAGCAACAGACTAGTATAGAAAATAAGAAATTCATTTGGTTGATGCAAGAATGTTCAATGACCCAAGATACTCCTGCATCATTTTACCAAAAGATGTTTTTAATGTGTTATTCTCCCCCATCGACATCAATGACAAAGGTATCATTATGTAAATTCACTATGAAGATATGCAATAAGCTCAAGTATCCAAAGACATTGTTAAATACTAGTACCAAGAGTCCTTAATGGCTCATCTCAAACACAGATACTCCCTCACAGAGGAAGCATCAAGCATCTAGTCCAAATAAAATAAATAGTGCTTTGTTACCATTGACTGATGCAATCACTACATTAACTACTCAAAAGTAGGCTAGAGTATAACCCCAAGCATACCTCTCAAGTACTCAAATGTATCCTTCAATAAAGGTTTTATAAATATGTCTTCTATTTGCTTCTTTGTGTTAATATACTCCAACCCAATCCATTTTTAAGCAACTTTCTCTCTTAAAAAGTGATAGTTAATAAATATATGCTTTGTGTTTGAATGTAAAACTTGATTCTTTGGCATACCCATTGTACTTGTGTTATCATAATGTATGATAATAGGCTCTATAAACTCGATCCCAATATATTTCAACATTTATTTCTTCTATACAATATTATTACAATTATTTGATGTTGCTACATACTCTGCTAATGTCATACTCTATGAAATACAGTCATGTTTCTTGCTTGGCCAAGAAACAAATCTTCCTCCTAAGAAAAATACTCCACCACTAGTGCTCTTCATGTCATCTTCACTTCACATCTAATCTGCATTAATGTATGTACATAAAGTACAATTATTCAATCTATCATACCATAATCCAAAATTAGGTGTACCCTTCAAATATGTGAAAACTCTCTTCACTATTGCATAATGTGACTCTTTATAACTGCATTATATATATATAAGGTCTAGTGTATGTTATATATTGCAATCCTCCAATCATATCTTTATACTTTCTCTGTTCAAGAGAAGGTGACATATTTTCTATAAAACTTGCATCCAGATATCATAGGTGTTCCAACAAGTTTACAACTTTCTAAACCAAATCTTTTCAATTTGTCTTTGATATACTTAGCTTGTGATATGAAAATACCATCTTTTTTTTGAACAATCTACAATCCCAATAAATACTTCATCTCACCAATGATACTCATCTCGAATTCCTTCTTCATCTCTATTACAAATGCTTCACTTGCTTCATCACCAGCTCCAAATACTATGCCATCCAAAAATACCTCAATTATTAGTAATCCATTGTTGATCTTCTTCAAATATAAATTACTACCAACATTACCTTTTGCAAATCCCAAACTTATCAAATACATATTGAATCTTGCATACTAGGCTCTAGGTGCTTGTTTCAATCCATACAATGCTTTCTTTAACTTGAAAATCATATCTCCTTGATCTCTTAAAGAAAAACCTTCAGCCTTCTCAATGTATACCTCTTCTTCTAATTCACCATTTAGAAAAGATGATTTGACATCCATCTAATACACTTTTAAATTTTTGTTAGCTGCATATGCCAAAAACAATCTTACTACCTCTATTCTACCAATAGGTGTAAATGTTTCCTTAAAATTAATTCCTTCTTGATGTGAATAACCTTTACATACTAGTCTTCCTTTGTTTCTTGCAACTTCACCTTGTTTATTCATCTTTTTTTTTTTAATACCCACTTAGTTCCAATAATATTCTTATCCTTAGGTCTAGGAACTAATTCCCATGTATTGGTGTTTTCAATCTTCTCTACTTCTTCCATAGCTTGAATCCAAAAGTCATCCTTACTAGCTTCATCAAAATGTTTAGGCTCAATCTAAGAAATAAAACATAATTCTTCTTGTACCTTATTTCCTTCCATAGCTTTTTTGTATTTGCTTATAATAATTAGATTAGCACATGATTCTTTATCAGATTTCTGTTAGGTGTCACCACTTCAACTCTAACTTCAAATCTAGGTTTAGATCTTGGTTCTTCTCTCTGTGCATCTCTTTGAATTTCATTTTGCAAATCACTGCTAGTCTCATAAAATAGTTCTTGATCAACATTTTTTTTGTTAGGCTTTAATTAGTCTCTTCATCATAATTTTAATCAATTATTCTTTCATAAATTCTAAACTTCTCTTCAACTCTTCCATTTGTTCTCTCAACAATAGTCTTAGTTATCTTATTAAAACATTTAAATGTTTTACTTTTTAATGAATATCCAAGAAACATACCTTCATCACTTCTTGGTTTTCCAATGCCACCATCTCTCTTAATGTAACACTTAAATCCAAAGATTCTGAAATACTTAACTAAGGGTGCATGTCCAAACCAAAGTTCAGAGGATATTTTACCAGTGCCTTGTCTGATTTGTATTCTGTTCATAGTGTATACTACTATATTTACTCCTCTCAAAAATATCTTAGATACATTGTTCTCAATCATCATCACTCTTGTTTCTTCTCTCAATTTTTTATTTCTCTTTTCTACTATCCCATTTTGTTCATATGTCTTAGGGGCTGAAAGTTGTCTTTTAATGACATTTTCTTCACAAAAAATGTTAAACTCATTTGAAGTAAACTCTTCACCTCTATCAGATCTCAAACATGTAATCTTCAAACCATATTCATTTTTAACTCCACTCTTAATTATCTTAAACTTCTCAAATGCTTTATATTTATCTATAAGAAATTCTACATCATTCTAGTGAAATTGTCAACTTGAATCATAAAATAATTTTCACCATTGAATGTTTTTGTCTTTATAGGACCACTCAAGTCTATATGTACAATCTCCAACTTCATAGATGTAGTAAATTTCTCAATTGGAAATGAACTTTTGTTTTGTTTTTCTATCACACATTCCTTACACACCGATGAAGGGTGCTCCCCTTAATACCATAAACACATAACATAAAAAAAGAAATAACAAAAATTTGCAAGAACAAAGTATGGGCTTCTTATTTGTCGATATCTCTAACCACTATTGTCTATTAGTGTCAAACACTTAGTCATTTACAAGGCAAAGTCAAATGATCGTCACTATGACTGAGCTACTCTATATAGGCTAATTCATGTACATACGCAAGTATGTACTAAACTTTATAGGAGCCAAGTAAGTTTATGGTCACTAAGCATTTTCTATATGAGTCATAATGATTGAGCAAGTAACAAGTGTACTAGTGTCGATTGGCATAGTGTGTGCCAAGTGCAATAAATGTTGAGCATCAGAAGAGCATGATACAGGTTGAGCAACAATAATGCCAAGCATCAAGAAATACTAAAGACCAAGCAATATAGTGTTTACATAAAAGTCAGGAATGGAATAGAGTTTGAGGCAAAAAAATTATCAAGTCAACTTGGAAGGAACATTTAAAGTTTGTAGAGGTTGTTATAGAACATTTAATACTTATAGAGGTTGTTACAGAACATTTATACAATGTGGACCACAGATCCCTATGTTGTGTGTTCAACAATTTAGATAAAGAGGCAAAATATGGAAGCACCTGGAAAACTCTTTAAGAAACTCTTTAAATAGCGATGATCTTAACCTAGATCGTGTGGAATATCATGAGTAACAAAGAGGGAGATAAGAAGAGTATATGTGCAACCATAGAGAAATATACAGTGAAGGATTTAGAATAGATCAGAAGTTAGTGAAGGGTTATGTTATCATCTAATAAAACAAGTGACTATTCATAGCAGTGAAGTGAAAGGGAAAGACAAGTAATATTAGATCAGAGGAGAGGATCAATTAGCAAGGAGAAGACTCAAAATTCGCTTGTAGAGAAAATCGAGAGTCAAGTACTAAATCAGTTCTAGTCAAGTTGAATCAAGGTAAATCTCTTAACAGAGTGGTCTTAATAGATCTTTGTAAATCTCCTAACAAAGTCCTTACTTTGTTGTAAGTGTTAAATCCTCTAACAAGGTGAGACCTAACAGTCTCTTAATATTTTAACAAGGTTGGCCTTTCATAGGGTAGATCATATCTTATGATCAAACATTGTAACCATCATAGATGAACTTTATTATTGCAGTAGTGAAGATTTGTGGGTGTCATCCCCACCCTAGTTTTACCTTTACCTTGGAGGGTTTTTGGGTAACAAATATTGTATTATGTGTTTTATTTTCACTCATGTAATAGATCATATTTACATGTTTTACATGCACAAGTTTATTGATAGGTATAAAGTGTTTAAGATTCTAATTCACCCTCCCTCCCCCTCTCAATATCTCGTTTGTCCTATTTATAAATCTATCAATCAACAATTAGTATCAGAGCATTGGTTCTTTGAGGGAAGCTTAATAGCTTGGAGATGGAGGCTTTCAAACTAGACAAGATTATTGACAATCAAGTGATTGACATCCAACTCATACTACAATCTTGAGAAGACAAGACAAGATCTAAAGGATTCCCTAAAAAGGAGAAAGGAAATTACCATTAAGATAAAACAATTTTCCTATGAAGAAGTTGAGTCTAAAGGACTATTTGAATTAATCAACCCAAATAACAAAGCATTTGCAAATCTACTTGACAAGAACAAATTCTTGAATGAAGAAATAAGAGAACATGAAATCCAATCAGTAAGACTATGTGAAGTAACTAAACAAAAGAAAATAAAAATGAAGAAGACAGGACTATGGTTGAAGAAGACAAAAGGGTAATGGCTACCAGACTTGAGGAAGGGATATCACATGTGCAAAATCTCACAAACACTCAACTAGATCTAATGAATCAACTAATTCTTGCAAATCAGGAATTTAATCATAGGGATGTGGAAATTGCAAATCTCAAATCACAAAAAGACATACTAGAGAATGAACTGAAGACTGAGAAATAATCCATCGAAAGATTCAACAAACCAAAAGAGGCAATGAATTACATTGAAGAATTTATGAAGTCATCAAGTTGTTCTAATGGGTCAAGACATTCATGCACTAAGAAAGGAGAATCATCCAAGAATGGAGAACTGAGGAATGCAAAGTCAAAGGACAAACCAACATGCTATCACTGTTAAAAACTTGGTCATACAGCAAATATTTGTAGAAGCAAACATGGTACGCAAAATTCTAAACCTAAGTTTATTGGTTACTATTTGTACTGCAAGAAACAAGGACATCAAATGCATGATTATAGGTCAAGATTGAGGAATGCATCTACTACACCTAGATTTGAAGGATACTACTATAATTATCAAAAGTATGGGTATAGAGCATATGAATGTAGATCACAGACAAAACCTTACTAGACAAATCAAAGGAAGAATTATGCACCTAAAAATGCATCTTCCAAATGTCATAAGTTTGGACATCTAAGAAAGATTTTAAGGACTCAAGTGCATTCAAAAAATTAGACAAAAGACAAACGAAAAGGCAAAGTGGACATTGAGAAAATTAGGAAGGAAATGAACCAAAAATGGAAAAAGAGAGTAGAAGATGGAAATAGTGGAATAAATGGAGCTGAGGTCACCCAATCCAATGGAGAAGGTGATCATGTCATCTCAAACTAAGAAAGAAAAGTATGTATAGAATTGTATACTTACTTGATATATCATACATCAGTTCCTTACATGTAAATGTGCCAAAAGTTCATATCTGCATATATAAGATGCATAAAAAAAAATTTGTAAAAGGTTTTCGAGCATCGGTAAAATTATCTATGTTGACTAAGGATTGCAACATAGACCGAGAACTTCATAAATGAAATGGTAGAGACCAAGTAATATGGAAGAGACTGAGCTATACAGTAAAGACCTAGTTAAAAGGCATCAATATTGATTGAGATAGTTGAATTCCACTCACTAGAGTACACAAGATTAATGTAAACCCTAAATTGATCAAAATAAGGTGTATATTGAATTTCAAAGACATTATCACATACCTTGCACATACATTTTTGAGAGCATAGAGCAATTTGGCGATTTTAGCAGCAAGCAAAATATTTCAAAGCAATTTGGATGAAGAAGCTTGAATGAGTAAATATCTAAACTATGCCAAGTATCTATAGAAGAAAGAACTTCAAACCCTAAATAAAAAAATTGCAACTTTATCAACTGTTGGAGAGTGGTGTTTGTCCTCCACTAAAGTTTTGTGCTATTCTAGAAATTACGATGAAAGGAGACTCAATGGGAGCACTATCTTTGACACCACCTAAAGTCAATATGATCCATGATGTCAGAAATTGTTATATGTGTAAAATTTGAGAAGTAGGAAATTATGAGAATAGAGAAGCTTATGAGAAGCTTTGCAATGGAGGAATCTTGAAAGATAAATCTCAAATTGTTGAGAGAAAAGGGTTAACTCGTGCCCTAGAATTCTTGAGAAATTTCAAAATCGAGTGGATTAAAGTTATTTTGAGCATAATTCATGACATAAAGTATTGGTTGTAGAATGGACATGTGGAGATCATAAAGAAAATGATTCATAGGGTTACATGTTATCCAACCATAGAAAAGAAGAAAACCATGTGATGTCTAAGTCCTGAAGAAGTTGAGGCAAACACAGGAGCCAAGTGGAATGGACATGGTATGTCCATTACAAACATATCTAATCCATTTATTGAATTTTCTATGAGGGTTATAGCTCACAAATTCTATTGATCGAGTAGATTGAACAATGTGCCATGTATGGTTGTGGATCAAGCATGGAAGATAGTGGTCGAAGATCATGAGTATGATCTTGTCGAGCTACAGAAACTGTAACTTGTAGATAATTTTTCATCCATAAGAAAGGTGAAGAATTCAATGCATAAGTTTGAATCCCTTATTGTTTGTATATTATTTTATATCTAGAAGTATTTTCTTGGTATTGGTGATGTTGTATGGGAGCAAGACAAACCAGTGACAAGACAAATTAATGAGTGTATTACTCAATTGGGAGAAAATTTTGAGAATATGATGGATGCTTATTTTGATGAATTTAAGCAAAGGATGAAAATAAGGATGAGGATACCTAAAGAATTGGTCATAAAATACTATAGTGACATATGTTTTCTTGTGGATACGAACAACACTTTTGTACATGTAGTTAAGCAGAGGAAGACTTGGTTACAAAGTTTTGAATATGAATAAATAGTGATTTAGTGAATGCAAACATTGATGCACTATTGAAAGAAGAGATAGATGTTGAGGCTAAACCTTTTGGTAAATATGAAGAAATGGGTCAATGAGTTTGACTCAAAATCACACAGTTAAATCCTGATATCAATATCACAAATATGAAGAAGCCAAAGCGAGAATAACTATAAATATAAAGATTTTTTATAAGGAGAAGAAGAGGAAGAGAATAATAGAAGACCTAGAAGCTAAGCTAGGAACCTTAGACAAGGGAAAAGAACCATTACATTTGATAGAAGGTCTTGTTGAAGACGAAGAAAAATATAGTGGTGATGAGGAAGAGGAAGAAGAAGAAGGTGACAATGGAAAATCCCTAGTTGTTGTCATTCCATCAAGAAAGAAGGCTCAAGGAACAAAGAAGAAGCCAAAAATGACACCTCCACCACCAAACAAGCCAAGGACTAGGGAAACTTCTAGTGCTAAGAAGACTGCAAAGAAGAAATTAGTAAAGACTACCAAGCCCAATGCCTCCAAAACCAAAAGAAGGAGATTGGTCAGAGGACCACTTTCAAGGAAATCTAAGTCTATTAATGAGGTATGTGTAGATTTGTAAAATATGATACACTAGATAATGATGATTGAAATAAAATTAATGAGGCTATGGTAGAAATAATCTATAATTTCAAACTAGCTCCTAGTGATATAGAGAAACAGATACCTCGAGATCTATTTGATAGATTGGAGAGAAGATGGCAACATGTAGAGATGGAAGAGAAAAAGATAAGGACTACCATATTAGTCAAATTAATGCTTGATCTATCCCAGGAGCAATAAGACACATTTTTGGAGTAGTATAGGAGCAGATTTGTTCCAAAGTATACAACATTTTTTATCTTACTAAATAAAGAGGAAGTTATGGAAAAGCAAAGTGAGTTGTTGTGGAAGAGAATTTTTGGATTATCTACTAAGAGAACAAAGATAGACACTATAAACATTGAATATGATTACAACAGTGGAGAAAGTTCAGGTTTGTCGAGTCCACAAGGCAGCATGTCACTAGTACATCCTGACACCCCTGAGATTGAGCACTCAAGGTTCATAAGTACAGAGGCAGATGGTGAAGAAAAAGACACAAGTATAAATAATAAGATTATTTCAACACCTCATATTGAGGAAAGCAAGGGATCAAATAAAGTTGAACAAAGTGCAATTGTTGTTGTCTTGAGCACAAATGCACAAGCATGACTGAGTGGTGAAACCCCTTCACCAACTCTCAAGGTAGTGTCGAGCAATATTACTCCTTCACCGAGTAGAAAGAGGAAAGCAATAAAAGATGTTTCACTAGATATTAAGGTTATTCTGGATGAAATCATTGAGATGCCACAATTGGACCTGACAAATCTCACCTTGGAGCAAAACCATTTTGCTACAAGAAGTTTTGGCAAAGAAGAGAGCTTAAGCAGAAGTAGATATTATATGGTGTAAAGCATATTTTTTGTTGATGCTTTTGAATTTCAAACTTTTGATGAAGAAGCACCAATCATTAACCAACTTGTAAATATAGTTGATCAAGTGAATGCTAGTAGTATGGAGTCAAATGAGAAACTAATAGATTGGTCTGCTAGAAGATTTGAAACTAAGGCTGTGGACAGAGTGTCTATAACCATTGCCAAGAAGAAATTAATATTACAAAAGAAAGTACATGTTATGATTGAATTAATTCAAAAGGTACAACATTTGTACACAATTTTTTCAGATGTGCCAAGATTTACCAATAACATTCAAGCACAAATAAATAAAATTCAAGCTGAGACAACAACATTATTTTTGAGTTAGCAAGATCAAGTATTGATCACTACAATAATCTACTGAATGCTCAATGCCCATTGGTCGAGCTTCAGGTAGCTGACGGCAATATGTGATCCAAATTGATCTCTATTCAAGCAATGGTGATACCTCATTTGGATGTCATGCAAAGAGAATTGAAAACAACCCAGGATATTATTATAGAAGATCATAATCTCTTAGTGGTTGATAGTTTAATTGATTTGGCTGCAAGACTTCAATTGCACAATAGTGTTTTGGAAGAAGCAAGAACCACATGGGATCATGCATTGACCATGACCAGAGTTCACAAGAAATTCATTGAAAAATATGGATTAATCCTACCTATTCAACTCCAACAACAGTGACATATAGTGTTAAAAAACAAGGGGAAATTGTGATGTAAAGGGGGAAATGAGATATCAAATTAAAGTAAGGGAGATATACAAATTTGAATAAAGGTGAAATGGATTTGTTATTCATTTTTGTATTGTTTATTCATTATTCATTGGCATAAGTCATAAGACTTAGGGGGAGAGCTTATTATCATATTGTGTTGTGAATATATATATAGACCATAACAATACATATACACTTGACCAATTACATTTTTGACATTTATTTTGGAAGTTTTGGTCGGCCTAACTTTGGAAGGCCATAACTCTCAAACTGCTGCTCTAATTGGCTATTATAACCACTTTTTGGAATCCTTAGCTTCTGATCTACAGGCTTCAATCAACACAAGTTCCCATTTGTCGAGTTTTTGGGCCTCATCCAGGCACATTTAGGCCTTCAATGGTGAGCCTAAATTTTGTACACCACAATTGCACACCAAAAATTGGAAATAAATCTATAAAATGTGCATTTTATGGCACTGAGCCTCAACTGGTAGGTTAATATATCCAAGATGAATATCCACCTTTGAAATTAGGACATTCTGAGCTCATATGTTTGATGTACTAATAGAAAGCCTCCACAGACAACAACTCTACATTAAGACAACCCTTATTCAAACAACTGAAATGAAATTATTTTTTGGTTGATGCAAGATTGCTCGTACACCCAGGATGCTCCTACATCAGACAGTCAGGGTAATTTGAGAAGTGGCCCTGTCACGTCTCAGGCATTCAGAGGAAAAACAAGATGGTTAACCTCCTCATTTGCTAGCCATGATGAATCTTCTACTGGCCTCCCTTTCCATTTGAACATATATTCTTGATAAGTTCTATTCCTTCTACTTTTTCCAACACGATTGTCTAGTATCTCCTCAATCTCCTTTGAAGTCAAACTAGCTGCTAGAATACTCCACTACATTTCTACAACTTCATCTCCATCACCTCCTGCATAATACTCTGTCAAATCTAAAATGTTAAGCACTGGTGAAATATTCAATTCATTAGGAAACTCCACTTCATAGGTATTTCCAGAATCATGCCTTTTCACTATCTTGCACAATCCAAACTTCTTCATTTTCAACTTATTATATGTACCTACTGGAAAATACTCCTTTCTCAAATGAACCATGACTCTGTGTCCAATATGAAATTCCTTGTACCTCCTTTTCACATCTTCCTTAACCTTGTACTATGTATTCATCTTGATAATGTGTTTCCTCACCTCCTCATGGATATTCTTGAAATGTTCAACAAATACTTCTACTTCAACACTACTTATTTCTCCTTTATCCAATTGCCTCAATTCAGAAGCATTTCTAGAACTACTCCCACATACAATATGGAATGTTGATTTAGCAATGATCCTATTGAAAGAACTATTATATGCAAATTTTTCTCATGGTAAAATTAGATCCCATCCTTTTGGGTTATCTCCAACCAAACATCTCAACAAGTTTCCCAAATTGCAATTCACAACTTTTGTTTGTCCATCAGTCTGTGTATGATGTGATGAACTAAACTTCAAATTTGTCTTCAATTTCTTCCACAATGTACACCAAAAATACCCAACAATCTGAAACTATACTCTTTGGCAAACTATGTAGTCTCACCACTTCTCTAAAAAACAACTCTGCCACATGAATAACATCACTAGTCTTCTTGTAGGGAATAAAATGTACCATCTTTGAAAACCTATCAACCACATAAAAATAGAACCATGACCTCATTGAGTCCTTGGTAATCTAAGACTGAAATCCATGCTAACATCCTCTCACGACTTCTATGGTATAGGTAATGGCTGATACAACCCTATATTTTACTTCACTCCTTTCGCCATCTAACATACTTTGTAATTCTGTACAAACTTCTTGACATCTTGCTGCAATTGTGACCAATAATAGTTCTCAACAACCAAAGTAATGGTTTTATCTCTACCAAAGTGTCCAGCCAATCCTCCACCATGCTTCTCCTTGATGAGATTCTCTCTCATTGAACTTCTTAGGATGCATAACTGACTCCCTTTGAACAATATACCATCTTGGACTATGAAATCCAACCATTTCGTCCTACCAAGTGTAACGGGTTTTGTATAAGCCTTTCATGCTTCACCAAAATCAAGATCCTCTGGATACAAATTCTTGTGTTCCTTGAACCTAACCACCTCAATCTGCATCTCTATCAGCAAAAGTTGTCTTCTACTAACAGCATCTACAACTCTTTTAGACTTCCCACTCCTATGTTTCAAAACAAATGTAGAACTCTGCAAAAACTTAACCCACTTCAAATGCCTTTGGTTCAATTTTCTTTGACTATTCAAATTTTGCAAAGCATGACAATTAGTATACAAAACAAACTCCTTAGGAAGAAGATAATGTCTCCACTTCTTCAATGCCTGAACTATAGCATAAAATTCCTGATCATAAATAGAATATTTTCTTTTGGAATCATTAAACTTCTCACTAAAATAAGCAACAAGCCTACCTTCTTAGTTTAAAACAACTCCTATTGAAGTACCACTAGCATCACAATCTACTTGAAACACCTTGTTAAAATATGGAAGTGCTAAAACAGGTTGCTTTGTAACTTTATGTTTCAACAGATTAAAACTATTATCTGCTCCTACAGTCCACTTGAATTCTTTCCTTTCCCCCCTCATTGTTTCAGTCAAGGGTCCACAAATACCACTAAAACCTCTTATGAACTTTATGTAAAAACTATCCAATCCCTAAAAATATCTTACCTCTATAGCACTCTTTGGAGTAGGCCATTCAAGGATAGCCTCTATTTTCTTCAAGTCCATTTTCAAACCTTCTATTGATACTACAAATCCCAGGTACACCAACTATTTCTTCACAAAACTGCACTTCTTCAGGTTTATCAACAACTTTTATTCTCTCAACTTATCAAATATATTTTGAATATGCATCAAATGCTCCTCTATTGTCTTGCTAAAGATCAAAATATTATCTAGGTAAATAATGATAAACTTACCTAGAAACTCCTTTAGTACTTCATTCATGAGCCGCATGAAAGTACTCGATGCATTGGTTAGCCCAAAAGGCATGACTAACCACTTGTACAACCCTTCCCTTGTCTTGAAGTCAATCTTCCTCTCATCTCCTTCTCTAATGCAAATCTAATGGTATATACTCTTTAAATCTATCTTTTTGAAATACTCAGCTCTACTAAAATAGTCCATAATATCATCCATCCTTGGCAATGGAAATCTATACTTAATTATGATCTTGTTGATAGTGTGAGAATCTATACACATCCTCCATTCTCCATTATTCTTTGGTGCTAATACTATTGGACAACACATGGACTCAAACTCTCTCAAATCAATCCCTTCTGCAATAACTCATGCACTTGTCTATTCGACTCTTCACTTTCTGCTATTGTCATTCTGTGTGCTTCCTTGTTTGGAAAATTGGCTCCTAGAATCAAATCCATCTGGTGAATGGTCTTTCTCATTGGGGGTAATCCATCAGTTACATTATCTGATACAATATTAGGAAAATTTCCAAACAAATCGACAACTTCTATAGGTACCTCCTCTACTTCTTTTTTACCATCTTTTGGGATTACAAAAAAATACATATGCTCATGCTTCATACCTTGGAGAAACTCCTTTCCATTAACAAAACATATTTTGGCAGCACTACATACATTTTCTTTTTTCTTCTTCAATGGCTTCAACTTATGTTTCAATCCATCCTTTTTTAGAGTGTAACTATTTGCTCACCCATCATGTACATCATGCATGTCAATTTGTCATGGACTACCCAACAACATATGACATATGTCCATAGGTATGATATCACAAAACACCTCATCCTGGTAGCTTCCAATCTTGAACTTCATTGAGCATTTCTCATTGACCAAGACCTTGTGGTCATCTTGCACACAAGTAATATGGTATGGACACGGGTGTTTCTATTAGAAATAGGGAACATTTTACAAACTTTTGCCCACAACAGAATATTGTTACTCACTTTAAACCATGTATAAGAAAGTAAATCAATAATGTTGAATAGTAAAGATAACCATACACAATGAAAACACGTAACACCATTTTTTTAAACTAGGGAAACCTTAGTCAAGGGAAAACCCCAGTGGGGATGGTACTCACAAAATGATCCACTAAATAAAAGTATCTAGTTAAAGATATTGACCCTGTTAGGAGTCTATTAAGTACATATAGTGTCTTTAGCCCTTGTTAGAGGAATAGGCCCTATTAAAAGCCTTAACCGTGTTAGGAGTTGGTAGTGCAATTGCAATGTATGCAAGATGACCCCACAACCCAAACATGCAATATATTATTAAGCTTCTTTACAAAAATAGATATACATACAATACTGTCTCATTGCTATACTTCACAATTCCTTTGATCATACATCATATCTCGCATCATACAAGGCTCTCATATCACATATACATCCCTCGCATAAGTTTGTACATCATCTACATCACACACATAACTGCACAAGTTATGATCTTTACTTATACCTTGCTTTTTAGAAAACTCTATTCAGTCGGCCTTGATGCTTCCACATGTTTGATAAATTAAAAAATTAACTTAGGATTAACATATAGGATGTCATCCCATCATAGTTAAGTAATTATTTTATACCAAAATATTTCCTTAAGCCATAATTATCATTTTGTTGTCATGCTCTGTTTTTCTCTATTAATTTCATGTACTGGTAAATCTTTTGTAACTAATTTCGTACTGCCATACACATCTGCACACTTGCAGACATCATCATGACACTATTAAGTATTTCTCCTCAACTGGCACATGTTAATTTTGAATTAGTCATCCATACTCATTGAATCTATTTGTGTGTTGCTACAACTATGAACATACTTAGACAATTTTTTGTTTCTAATTTCACAATGAAATACCAAAATATATGTTTCCATAAATGACAACGCCAAATTGACTAAGTACTCAACTAAATTAACCATATTGCCGACAAACTCCTTGGCATTGATGGTAACATATGAGAAAATTGGTTAAGTCCCAAAATGTTGATAAAAATTTGTGGCCTTAACAAAGTTTCAAAAAAATTCAAAATTTTATTTACAAAACTTGGACCGTTGCATATTACCATCTTTCCTTGTCTCCTAATAAAATGATTTCCTATATACATAGCTAAGCTCCCCCTTTACATATGCATACATCATTTACATTTATTTCTTCATTTTCTTTATATACATTACAATTTTCCATTACATTCTTCTCCCCCTTTGACATCAATTACAAAGGTGTCCAAAATTTTATATTTACAAGACAAACTTGTTACCTTTTCCTATTCTAACTTGAGATTCTTGATATGCAATCTAAAAAATCAAGTTTCAGCCTCTCAAGATCCTTCTTCCAGTTCTCTTTTATTGTATCCAATGTGTTGATAAGTGCACATAATACATATGATGCAACTTCTACTATGCTCAAGTTTGTGTAGGAAAAATTTTCATAGGATGCCTTTGCTGCAAGACACTCATCCAATTGCCTCTACAAAATACCGATTTTGGGAGATAAGTATTCTCTAAGAATAGAGAATCTCTTTATCACCTTTTCCTTATCATGTTCAAGACCTCTGATTGCATTGTGAACTGCCTCCATGTCTACCTCAATATCTTCAATTCTTTCATCTGGCTGCTGCAATCTAATAGTGAGTGTTTGAAGCTCACTCATTCTATCTTTGACCTTGTCATCAAAAAATTTCAAGTAATTGTAATATATTGCACATTGATTATACAATGTATTTCCTTCATCTATGCTCTTCATCAACTCCTTGATGCAAACATTCAGGGATTGCAAGTCATTCCTCACATTTGTACATATTGTATCAACTAATATTGCATCATGCTTGGTCTGTGCTTTTACCAAAGCAATGTTAGACATAGTGGTGACCTCAACATCGAAGGTTCTTACCATTTCCTTGGCTTTTTTCTGAATGTTTGTCTCTGCAATACTTGTCAGCATTGTCTTTTGCATTTTTTCCAAAACTTCTGGAAAAATTCTTTCTAAGTTCTTAACAGATTTATTCTTTTCAAGCAATTTTCTTAGAGACATCATCAGACCCTTCTAATCATCATCATCATCAAATGTTATAGGAAATATAGTGACTACTTCTGTTGGGGGTACTATTGGGACAAATGTAATCTCTGGTGCAACATAAGGTATATCAACCTCATGTTGGAATATGACCATGTCTACCTTAGTATCTGCATGTTTGAGTTATGGCTGGAAGATACTCTCTTGCATCACAACTTTCCAAAAATTCTTCATCTTGTCCTCATCTACCTTTACTGCAACTTTCCTTACCTCTTCTTCCTTCCTTTTATCTTCCTCTTCTTTCTTTCTTTCTTCTTCTTTTGTCTTCTCTTCAATCCTATTCTTTTCTTTTTCTTTTTCTTTTCTTATTCTTTTCTTCTTCTTCAATATTTCTTATCTTTTCTTCTTCCTTCTTTCTTTCTTCATCCTTTCTTTTCTTTTATTCTGTTGTCTTCCTCTTTTCTTCCTCCTCAACTTTTGTCTTCTCTTCTTCCTCATCATTTTCTTCATCTGAACAAGAGTACTCAATTATCTTGCCAATAACATTTGTGCCAAGATCCTTGAAAGGATCTTCTTCCTCACCATCAAATTTTATATGAGTGTTATCCACTTGCATGGATTCAGTATCAATCACTATATGTGGAGTTGAGTCAATTTTATGAGTTCCCTCAACTTCTTCTTCACCAACACGAGGTGTATAGGCCTCAATATGCATAGAGCTTCCTCCTTCTGATTGTGAACTCTCCTTAGTGGCTTTAGGCATAGGATTCATGTAACTGATTATGGCTTCTTTAGTTTCTTTGTTTACCTATTCATGGTTTCCTCCCATAAGAAAAATTTCTCTCCTCTTGTTTCTTAGTAAGGGCTCAATGCCCTCCAAATATTCTTCATATCATCATCATTATTGATAACACATAGTTTCTTTACTAGATGAATTCTTAAATTCTTATCTTCTTGTACCACTATTCTCTTTTTGTTCAATAGTTTTTTATACAAATCTGTAGGAATCTTATCTTGAGAACTATCAAATCTTTTATTTCTCAGAATCATATTTCTCACTATAGCATTCTCTAACTTCCTTCTATCATTATTACTATACAAACTGTAATATTTATTCAATTGAACAAAACTATCATTCTCAATGAGTTGTACATTTAACTTTTCTACTTTGTGTTTCCAAGCTTTCTTACTAGTTGATGTTCTACCCTCACCAACTACATGTTCTACTACCTTCTCTTTAGTCTCTTCCTCAGATTCATTAGATTCACTGATCTGTAATATTTTTCTTCTCTTCCCCAAATCACTGGTGGTCTTCTTGGTCCTCTTCTTAGGGGATGGTGTATATTCTTGCTTAACCTTCACCAATCTCTCTGATTTCCTCTGCACAGATGATATTATTACCACATCTTCATTAGGCTTCTCCTTATGTCTAGGTTGTTCTTTAACAAGTTTCACTTGCATAACTGTGGCATAGGGTAAACTTGGAATTTGTGATGATGATACAATAAAGGTAATCCCTTCATTAGGTCTAGCTACAACAAGGGGTGTAGCTACCAACAATTCTATTTTGCATCTTGCCTTCATCTCCTTGGCAATACCTAAGGCTTCACTGTATTCTTCTATGGTCATGTCAGTTTCTTTGAGAATAGCCTCTATCTTCTTTTGAATGTTCTTCTCAACTTCTTTGTTGTGAAATTCAAAGTGAACTTCCTTTATCTTTTCTTCATATGTCCCCCATCTAGGACATTTAGTATCTCTCTTTGATTATCCCTTAATGAGTTCTTCACTCATTTCATAACCCATAGGTTCTATGAATTTTACTCTAGGTTCCACCATCTCCATACTTGTCGTATATGTTTCTACCATAAAACAAATTTCATCTTTGTACTTCTCTACCATAGCAGGAGGGATTATGTATCTCTGTTTCATTTTCAACTGAAAATTCTTCGTCATTATGTCAATATCTTTGTCTTTAACTTCTTTGAGTTTGGCCTTGTAACATTGAGTGATCAACTTCATGGTGCACTCATTACTATTCCAACTTGTCATACTAGGGAATTATTTGGTTGCATGGAAAAACAAATAAGTTAGTAAAGATTCAAATCTAAAAACTATGTTCTTAGATTTCTTCAGCTTCTCTGTATTATCCAACAACTGCACTCTAATAGTCTCACACATGTTCACCTTTTTCTTTTCAACAACCATCACATATGTTGCGTGTAAAAATCCTGATAGCATAGAATTTACGGTCTTTGAACTATGATTGAGTTTATATCCAATAATCTTCCTCAAAGCTTTAACTCCAATATCCTTGATTGGGTCAACTCTCATATTTATGCCATCAAATTTAGCCTTCAGATTAGTTTCAACAGTTTTCCCAATGTTCCTATCATTGACCTGATTACTACCCTCATTGCTCAGTCCTATGACCTTATGAATTAGGTCATTATCAATAATGATAGATATATCTCCTACCCAAAACATATCTTCATGCACTCCGCTCAAAATAATCCTACTCCATTCATGATTATCAAATTTTGTATAGAACATATACTTGATTAGGTTCTACTCATTCAAGTATGTAAACTTGGGTTTCAAGGCTAGGTTTCCATTGCACATTATATCTAAATCCTTATGAATGTCTTCATCTCCAATACTCTCAAATTTATAGTGAATGTGGCTCCAAACATCTTCTACGTGTAGCACATTTGGTGGAATTTGTGAAAACCCTCCCAAAGGATCATCAATCAGAGAAACAAATGGGTGCTTCTTAACTTTATACCTTGGTCTCTCACTAACATCACACATAGATTGGCTCACCATTATGCTAACTAATTATACTAAAAAATTTCAACTGGAAGCTTCGTAAAATACCTTAATTATCATGCATTAGGGCTTCTTCAACTTTGTACTTTCAAACACTTCAATTTTCTCTTAATTCATTGTCAAATCGCTCACAAATGCTCTATGACTCTTCACATGATCAAATGGTACTCAAAATCTTGTTTGCAATCCTTAAATCATTTTAAAATTAACTTCACATTAAACGTGTATCTTCTTCATCCATAAAAGTTGTTTCTGATTACTGATAAGATTATTTTCTTCCGTACGACTTTATGCGATCATAAAAATGTTTGCACACTTAATCATAACTTCCTCATTATGTCTTCTACCTTTATTCTGACTGCACAATTTCTTATTCGATCTAACTTTAGTTCTGATCAACTGATGCTCTGTCTTTACTAGAAATGCTTAATTCAAATATGATGAGTCACAAACAATTGCTAACTTCAATCTTCCATCAGGTGCATCAAATAAGTCTTCTTCCATTACTGTATGTAAACTTGATGGTTCCTTTGCTTTGACAAATACTTCCTTGAATTATTCCACATACTCTTTTAATTCTTCTTTATGACTATTGTTGCTACTATCATTCCTTCTAACATTTTTGTTATTACTCCTTCTATAGTTTTGATTTCTATTCAGGTTCCTTACATCCATTCTGCAAAAATCTTGCAATGTGTCCAAAGTTATTACATAACTGACATACTAGTTCTCTTCTCCTTGCATTAGGTTCATTATGATTAATAGATGCTCTACAATTCCTTGATATATGTCCAAAGTTTTTACACTTATAAAAAATAATCTAGTTCTTTCCTCCATTAGGTCTTTCTCCATCATTAGATCTTCCTTCACTAGATGTTCTTTCACTGGATCTTCTTCTTTCATTACTACCTGCAGGGTTAGTACCTCTAAACATTCTATTGTTTCTATTATTATTATCAAATTTAGGTTTCTTACAATCAATTACTCTATGACCAATACCATGACAATTCTAACAATACAAATATTTAACATGCTTAAATGACTTACCTATGCAATCTCTCTTCATGTGTCCAACTTCATTACATGTAAAACATCTTCCTTTGAATTCATACCTTACTTCTTTAGGTGGTTCAACTTGCTATCTTTTTTTATGGTCAACACACTCTTCAGGTTGACTCACTTTCTTATCTTCTTTAGGTGCATTAACAAATTGACTTGACTCAATCTTATTCAGATCTTCCTTTTCTTCTAAAGGCTTAGGATCGGGTTCTTTTCTCACTTCACACTTCTTAGCTGACCGGTTCAAGGGATATCCAAGACTAGTTTTATCATAAGTAGGTCCGTGTACATACATTTTCTCATTATGCATTTCACTACTAGATTACAACTTCTCAAGTTGTTGCTTGGTTTGAGTTAACTCTCCTTTTATAATAACATTGTACTTCTCAAGATCTTCATACTATGACTTGGTAGTTTCAAATTCAGACATGGCCTTTGAAACACTGGATCTAAGATCTACATTCTTAGATTTTAGATTTGACTCTATCTTATTATCATCACTCTTAAGAATTAATTTCAGATTACTAATCTCTAATTCATGTTCCAGAATTTCATTCTCTTTCTTTAATCTAGAGACTTGATCATTATATTTAGCTGGTTCTATTGAATCTTTCTTGGATCTAAGATGATCTATCTTATCTTTCAACTTACCAATATATACTTTTGCATCTTCATATATGTCATTTAGAATACCAATCTTCTCAAGAGCTTATTCAAGATTCTTTTGTAATTCTTCCATATCTATAAGAATCTTACTCAAGTTGTTAAGCTTCCTCTAAGTAACTGTTCTCTAATACCAATTGTTAGAAATAGGGAATACTAAGGGAGGGAGGTTGAATCAGTATTCTACAAACTTTTCTCCACAATAGGATATTGTTACTTACTTTAAACCAGTTATAAGAAAGTAAACCAATAATGTTGACTAGTAAAGATAACCGTACACAATGAGAACTCATAAAACCATATTTTATTAACTAGGGAAAACCCCAATGGGGAAGGTACCCACAAAATTATCAACTGAACAAAAGTATTTAGTTAAGGATATTGACCCTGTTAGGCATCTATTAAGTACATAGAGTGTCTGAAGTCCTTGTTAGAGAACTAGGCTCTGTTAAAAGCCTCAACCTTGTTAGGATTTGGTAGTATAATTACAATGCATGCAAGATGAGCCCATTTCCCAAACATGCAATATACACTTAAGCTTCTTTACAAAAATAGATATACATACAATATTGTCTCATTGTTGTACTTCACAATGCCTCTTATCATACATTAGATCTTGCATCATACAAGGCTCACATATCACATATACATCCTTCACATAAGTTCGCATATCATCTACATCACACACATAGCTACGCAAGTTATGATCTTTACTTATACCTTACTTTTTAGCAAACTATGTTTAGTCGACCTTGATGCTTCCACACATTTGAAAAATTACAAAATTAACCTAGGGTTAACATCTAGGATGTCATCTCATCATAGTTAAGTAATTATTTTGTTACCAAAATAATTTCTGAAGCCATAATTATCATTTTGTTGTCATGTTATGTTCTGCTCTATTAATTTCTTGTACTAGTAAATCTTTTGTAAATGATTTCGTACTACCTGTACACATCTGTGCACTTGCACACAACATCATGACACTGTTAAATATCTATCCTCAACTGCGCACATGTCAATTTTGACTAAGTCATCCATACTCATAGAATCTATCTCTGTGATGCTACAACAATCTCACACTTTGAAAAAAAATAATCTATGGATTTCACAATGAAATACCAAAATATATGTTGTTATGAATGACAAAACCAAATAGACTAAGTATTGAACTAACTTAACCATATTGCCAATAGTTTTTGCCTCTTTAACTTCAACTTTGTGACCATATTTTATGACACAAGATTGTTAGTACATCTACCATCAATGATCACATCACAACACTTATCTTCACATTTACAATTAGTGTGAAACAAACTCCTCCTTTGATCAGGTTCATTCTCACCACTCAGCAAGACTCTTTGATTAACTAAGACTTCTCCTCTTTCAACATCTTTAGAATGAGATGACTTGACATCTTTGTCAACATGCACAACTCTATTTTAGCCTTTTGTTCTTCAATATGTCCTTCCTTGGCATTGGGAATATTCAAATGCTTTGTGCCCTTCTTCTTCATAGTGAGAACACTTTCCATGGAAACCCCCTCTTCTAGATCCTTGCCCTCTTCCTCTTCCTCTTCCTCTTCCTCTTTGATCTCTATTGTTTTGATCATGGAAATGATTGTAATTATTTCCCCTTTGATTTTGATTGCTACTTCTAGCCTTATCCTTATTCTTTTGATCATCATTTCGACCTCCATAAGATCGTCTGCCAGATCTTTCACCATGACCTCTACCACTGTTTTTGCTATCAAACTTTTTTCTTAGCTTCTCCTCTACTCTTAGGGTGAACTGGTATGCCTCTTCAATACTAGTCATTCAAACTAGAATCAACTCCTCCTGAATTCTTGGCCTTAACCCATTAAGATAATGTGCAACTTTCTCCTTATCATCTTATGCATTGTTGGTTCTAATGAGAACTCAATAGAACTCTTTGGTATACTCTTGAATAGATCTTCCCACTTGCTTCAACCCTTGCATTTTCTTCAACAGATCAAGCTCATAATCCACAAGAATGAATTGTTGCTTCATTTTAGCTATCATTCGATCTCATATGGTGATTTTGTCTTTCTCTATTCTATTTCACTCCAATTGGATATCCTACCACCAAATCTTTGCATGACCCCTCAGTTTGGCCTTTGCAAACTTGATCCTATCTGGGTCTTCAATATCTTCATATTCAAAGTACTCTTACAATTAATTGATCCAATCGATCAATTCCTTTGGGTTAAGATTTTCCAAAAATGTAGGAACATCAAACTTAGGTCTTTTTCCAATCTTAGAAATGACCTTGAAAATATTTTCCTCCTTTGGGTTCAAAACTTCATCTTCTATTGCTTGATCGACATTTTCTTCTTCTTCCCTTTCATCCTCACTTTTGTCACCACCTACAGAAAGATTCATTCCTTTGCACATTTTTTCCTACAATGCTTTCATTTTTCTATGAAGGGCTCTAAAACCCTCAGGTGTAACACCTATGACTCTCCCACCATGCTCTCTTCATGGAGGCATCTTCGTACTTTTGCTAAAACCCTAGTGTAAATTGTTTCACAATCAACAATCTATCTACATGCTCAATCCAAACCATGGTCCTAGTGTGAATTGCCTCACACTTGGTGATTTTTCCACACACTCATACCACTTAATGAAGGGTGTTCCCCTTAATACCATAAACAAATAACAAAAAAAAAGAAATAATAATAATTTACGAGAACAAAATATGGGCTTTTTATTATTGCCGCAAATGTAGAATTAGAGAGTTCAGGATTACAATATGCTAACCCACATGGGTGTCTTCATTACAATAATCTGCAAGACAAAGCTACAAACTATCACCTAGAGTTGTCCTAGATAATGTTAAGGCATTTCTTAAATATACAATTTTATGCCACCCGGGAAGGTTCTAGACAATCAAACTTAACAACTAAGGCCAACAAACCCTAACAAATCATATATAGTTGACTAAATACATTTTTGACATTTATTTTGGAAGTTTTGGTCTGCCCAACTTTAGAAGGTCATAACTCTCAAACCGTTGCTCCAATTGGCTATTATAACCACTTTTTGAAATCCTCAACTTCTGATCTACAAGTTCAAATAAATGTAAGCACTCATCTGTCAAGTTTTTGGGCCTCATCTAGGCACATTTAGGCCTTCAACGGTGAACCTGAAGTTTGTACACCAAAATTACACACCAAAAATCTAGAATAAATCCATGAATACATATGATATTGTATGGTGCCTCAACTGGTAGGTTGATATATCCAAGATGTATATCCACCTCTGAAATTTGGACATTCTGAGCTCGTACGATTGACTTACCATATAGAAATCCTCCATAGACAACAACTTTGCATTAAGAAAACCCTTATTCAAACAACTGAAATCAAATATTTCTTTGGTTGATGCAAGATTTCTCTTGCACCTAGGATGCTCCTGCATCACACACAATGTTAACAAGTTTTTACAGTTTTAGGAAAATATCTAATTATGAATATAGTACTGACCTTCACAATGTTATAAAATTTTATATGCAAAAATATCTTATGCCACAACCAATTATCATCCACTTTATAAACTAAGCATGTCATGTCAATAAAATTCAACTAAAACGCATTACCTCTTGTCCTTGTACCAGTACCAATCAATGTGATGCCTTTGTCTTTGATAATGCAGGTCTTCTCTATAAATTGCAACTAATATCCCTTGTCCACTAGCTGGCAAACACTCAAAAGATTATGTTCAAACTATCAACAAAGTACACATCATTAGTTTTAGTCTTTCCATCAAGTGTAATAGATCCTTTTACTGTTGTATGACAGACTACATTATTCCAACTCCAATAATTCTATCATAGTTATTAAATTAAACAAACTTATTCATATATACAGTCATGTGATGGGAACAACCACCATGAATAATCTAATTAGATGTCTTTGTCTTTAATAATGTAGGTCTTCTCTGTAAATTGCAACTGATATCCCTTGTCCACTAGCTGGCCAACACTCAAAAGATTATGACAGACTACATTATTCCAACTCCAATAATTCTATCATAGTTATTAAATTAAACAAACTTATTCATATATACAGTCATGTGATGGGAACAACCACCATGAATAATCTAATTAGATGTCTTTGTCTTTAATAATGTAGGTCTTCTCTGTAAATTGCAACTGATATCCCTTGTCCACTAGCTGGCCAACACTCAAAAGATTATGTTTCAAATCATCAACAAAGTAAACATCATTAGTGTTAGTCTTTCCATCAAGTGTAATAGATCCTTTTTCCTTCTATATGACAGGCTACTGTGAATAATTCCAATTAGATTTCTTCTTTTCAACTTGAGATACTAATGCTTTTTCTTCTCCAACTATCATCCACTTTAGCAACTAAGCATGTCATATCAGTAGGATTCAACTAAAATGCATTACTTCTTGTCCTTGTACCAATACCAATCAATGTGATGTCTTTGTCTTTGATAATGCAAGTCTTCTCTGTAAATTGCAAATTATATGCCTTATCCACTAGTTGGTCAACACTCAAAATATTATGGTTCAAATCATCAACAAAGTAAACATCACTAGTGTTAGTCTTTCCATCAAGTGTAACATATCCTTTTCCTTTTATATGATGGGCTACATTATTCCAACTCTAACAATTCCATCATAGCTATTAAATTCAGCAAACTTATTCATATCTCTAGTCATTTGTTGGGAACAACCACTGTGAATAATCTAATTAAATTTCTTCTTTTCAACTTGAGATACTAATTCTTTTTCTTCTCCAACTTCTTCTTTTTCAGGGCTTCCTTCCTTAATAGAAACAAATCCTATCTCATCATCACTATCACTCAAAAATTCTTCATTTAATTCATCCTCATAATTTGCAAAAAGACATTCCTTAGGCTTTCTTGATTTGAAGTGATTTCTAGTCTTTCTTACTCTCTTAGAACACTTAGAAGAATAATGACCATATTCATTACGAGTCCAACATTTAAATTTTTTTTACCTTTAGGTTCTCTCTTTATAAGTGCAGTAAGTCCTTCTTCAATCTTCTTTTCTTCTTCTACTTTTGTTTGGTTGCTGCTGGCATAGTCTCCATTAGTACTCGCTCTTCTTGTCAACATAGGTTGAACACTTAATGTGCTAAAAGAAGTCCAACATTAAACATTTATTCACTTTATCTCATCCACATCTCTGCTAACTAAAATCTCCCAAGAAGATTTTCTCTTGTAAACTTTGATGACAAGGGGATAAATTGTTCAATCATTTGTGTTGCCTATGTAGGTGCCAAAATCTTCAATATCTTCCATATACCCTCATCTTCATATTTTGATCCTCCACAAGTCTTAATTCATGCAGTAATTTTTGTTATTCTACCAAAATAACTTCTGATCGATTCATCTTCCATAATTTTAGCATCTTGATATAGACATATCCAATTTTGTAATCTAACCTTCTAAGCATGATCATCGCCTTCAAATTTACTTAGCAAAGCAATACAAATTTCCTAAGCTAATCTTAAAGTTTTTACCTGTGTGAATTCAGTTTATGGAAGAGTTGATAAATGTGCTTCTCTAAGAAGCATATTTAGCATGAATGCATCTTTCTAATCCTCATCACAAGTTCCAAGTTTCTTTTCTTCAGTCACATCCTTTTTACTCTTAGTAATCAACCAATAACCCGTACATTATATAAAATGCATCTTCATCTTTTCCTTCCAAATTTCATAGTTAACTCCATCAAACTTCATATTTTCTTTCCTAAACTACATCATAGATCTTCTTAAGTTGTTACACTTTTCCTTCAAGGACCTAATGCTTTGATACCAATTGTTAGAAAGTAAAGTCCACCAAGATAACTGAGAGCGGGTGGGGTGAATCAATTATGCAATTATAACAACTCTCAATATCCTTAATAATTCCAAAACATGTAAACAATAGATGCAACATATAAAGATCACCATACACAATAACACCATATATGTTAAATAGGGAAACCCTTTATTAGAGGGAAAACCCAGGTGGGAACGGTGCCCACAAAATGATGTACTAATATATAAGTTCTTTATAAGAGGATGGACCTTGTTAGGATTCAATGAAATACATTTAGTACATATGAGTCTCTATTAGGAAACTTTGAATCCTTGTTAGGAGATTTGAACCTTGTTAGGAGTTGTTAAGGAAAGACAAATGGACCCACTGTCCAAACAAATTCAATATTATCCTCCCTGAATAATACAATGGTTCGTCAACACTGTCCAACAACAACTTATTTGACAAATACAATTATTTGTCCACTCATCATGCCTCAACTACACCAAACACTTCTTTGATCAAAATATATTCATTATCGGGTTCATTGGATCTCACATACAAGTTCGCATACTCGCATTACACCAATATTCATACTGGATGATTACAACCAAGGAAATCATCCTTCCTTTTGTAGACACCTAAATTTGATTACACTGCTTTGGTAATCTAATTTAGCCATCTCTAAAGGCATCATTAATTAAATTCTTATTTAATTAATCCTTTGCCATCCCCTAGTTGATTAATTTAATTAATCATCTATAGTCCTAATTGATAAATCAAATAATCTATTATTTATCAATTAAATCCTATTCTTCTATCTAATTCCAAAAATCCCCATTTATTAAAATAAATCTATTTGATAAATGAAATCCTCAAATTCAAAAACCCCTAACCTATCTCTAATCCTCCATTTAGCCTAATCCACCCCATCCACCCATACTAACCAAGCTTAGCCACTAACTCACCCACCCTCATTAATGCCATCCACTTGTACATCTCTAACATCCCTAATCTAATCCTAAACCCAAGCCTAATCCACCCCCTAATGTTGTCACATTCCCTAAACAAGTTTAAGACTTTCCTAAACCAAGTCAAAGTCTCCCCTCAAAAATCTCAACCACCAAGTCATGAGTGCTCTTACAAACCATAAAAGACTCTTACAAGCCCACTCATGACTCTTACATCCATCTTCCACACTCTTTCCTCTTCCACACTCATTCCTCTTACACCTCTCTTACATACTCAACCCCACTCATCATGCCCTTAACCAACCCTTTACCCTACCCTCTCACACTCATCCTCCTTGTGACAAGGTCACCTTTCCATTGGTGCTAAACAAGCACAATCCATGTGCTCTCCTTTGAGTACATCCTAGCCCTCCTTAAGCCTTCATCCATCCTTACATCTAAGCCCTCCATCCCTCTACCCCTTGGCCTATAAATTGAATCCCATTCCAAGCCATTTCATCAACAATCTTGGAGCTAAAGTTACCATGCTTTTGAGAGCCAAAAGCCATGCTCATACCCTTATAATGTCAAATTGAGAGCTCAAAAAGCTACCAATTTGCTATTATCCATCTCCACCATTGAAGCAACTTTGAGCATTTGAGCATACATCCACATCAAAGGACACATCTACAAAATCAAGGAAGCATGGAGTGTTTCCTTTTTTTGGGTTTGCATTCCTTAATTGTTTCTTTTGTCTAATCTCATATGTGAATATAGTTTTAGTTTGTGAATGTTTTCTTTAATGTTAATGTTCTTTGCACACTAAGATTCTTGTTCTACATTTTGGCATGCTCGGTGGGACCCCGCTATGGGTCATTTTTTTCATCCATTTCAATCTAAAATTTGCTTTTACAAACTAACAATCTAATGGTTTGTTGTTGTTTGAGTTGTTGCAAGGTGTGTTTTCTTGTTTTGCAGGTTGAAGAACGCACTAAAGAGAATGACGTACCTTTTAAAATCCAAAAATAATCAAAAAAATTTTTTGGAAAAAACCCACGTCCGTCGGTTCACTTCGCGCAGTGTCGTCTCCGCAGTTTGGCGTCTCCGCCTGTTGTCTCTGCAAAAAGTCATCTACGCAAACTCAATCATCGTCTTCGCAAGCTCAATCGTCATCTGCGAAAGATAAACCGTCGTCTACGCTTCCACAACTATCGTCTGCACCTGCAAAATCGTCGTCTGCACCTGCACAACTGTCGTCTGCGCGAGCTCAACTGTCGTCTGCGAATTTTGGCGTCTCCGCTTATCAAACTGTCGTCTCTGCTGCCGCAATCTGCCAACTGTCGTCTTCGACGCCGCCAGCTACTTTCTTCATCAGACTGTCGTCTGCGCAGATCAGCGTCTGCACAGATTAGCGTCTGTGCATATTGGCATCTCTGCCTATTGTATTGCTTTCCAAGATTTGTTGCCTAGTTTTTGGCTGTCTTGTCCAAGTCATTGTCTTTGCATGCTTTCAAAACTCTAACAAATGAACCTGTATGTTTAAGAACACCAAAAATCACAAAAAAAAAAAAAAAAAGAGTATAAATCAAAATTTGACTTTTAGTGGTTCCGTAGGAAACAGACCATTCTAAGCATTTTTACGCATATTAAAAAGAACAAAAAAAGTTAAAAAAATTTTTTCCATAGTTAAGCTTTCATTTTAGAAGATTTTGGGTAACTAATCAAATTGTTTTTTTGTCTTATTGCAGGTTGGAGCAACAAACTTAATCATGCTTCTTAGATTTTCCTTGGAATGAACTTGAATGGTTAAACACATTTTCCATTGAATGAATGTTGCTCAAAACAAACTCTTGAATGCCATGGATTAAAATCAATTTTCCTTGGAATGCGTGCTTAAAACAACAAATCCAATCTTGAATGCCTAACAATCAATGAACATTGCATGGTTTTGATGCATCTCAATGACGCTCGCTTTTCTTACAATGACGAATTCTCGATTTCCATTATGTTGACGACGCTGTCAAGTTGGAATGAACATTGTATGCCATAATCACGAGTGTCTTCAATCATAGCTTACAAAATCTAAATCATCAATTGGAAAAGAACTCTGCTTTTTAGCCCAAGGTCATCCAAGTCTTCTCTCCCCTTATCGTCTTTCAAGGCCATCTTGGGTGCATAAGATTAGGATCCAAAATCTTGTTTTCCTTTTTTTTTAGGAGGCCTGCTTAGGGATTTCATCACCCCTTCGGACGACCTCAACTCCAGCGTTCCGGTGGAGTATAAGAATCGGGAGGTGAATCGAAAGACACCTCTCTTGGGATCAAGATTTTGTCACTCGGGCTAAGCCTCAAGGAACTTTATACCCTTGAGAAGTGAAAAAGGAGAAGTGGGTTACCGCTCCTCTCGGCTGTGTGACATCTTTTTGGTTTCATCTATGGATATGGGCCTCACATACCTTCTGTATATCGAGGACTCCCTAGCTAAACAAAATTTCATCCTTGTAGAAAGCTTCCTAGGATGTTGGTGTGTTTGACGTGCTTGCTCCAAAATTTTGTCTGCTTGTTTGTTCATAGCCTTTAAATGAATGTTTGCCAACTTTGGTCAAAATCCCAGAAAAGCAAAAATCTCTCAGCTCAAGGCATACTTAGCGTAGTCACTGCCTCATCAGAAAATCATCCAAGCTCCCTTAGTTCTTTCCTTTAGAACAATCCCAAATCCAAAGTCCATCCAAATCATCCCCCCCAGCCAGCTAGCAACCCAATCCAAAATCACACCCAAGCCTTTAAAGAGTTGTTGTCACTCTGCCAGAATTTGCTATCCAATCAATCCTACCAATCAACCAATCTCACCAAAGTTATCCCTCTGACAGAGCATTGTCTAGGGTAACCCAACTTTGTCACTTGTATCCCTCATCACCTTGAGCTAAAGGTTGGGATCCACAAGTGGTCAATCTCGTGTCATGCCCATAGGATCATTAGTCTATCCTTAAGTTGACACAATCTCCACCAATCCAGCGCATAGGAAAGCAAAACTCTCACTTTTTGACAGCATGCCCTTGAAGTCTTCCATCCTTAGGAAAGCCAAAAATCTCTAGCCAATCCTCCTTAGGTCTGTCATATAGCTTTGACTCTCCCTAGGAAATCTTTCATCAGCCAATCCAAAATCTGAGCTTAATCCAAATCCAACCATGAGCTTCCGTGTTCATCCATATGCAAGACCCCATCCCCATCAAACTCATCGTCAAAGCATGAAGTACCAATCCTATCATGATATATTCGGTCGTATTGTCCTTGCCCCTGCCACCTCCTATTCCAATGATGAGGAAGATCTTGTTGACTATGAAGGGTATCTTGAGAGCCTTAGAAACATTCCACCAACCATCCCCCAAAATCCAAGAGTTATTCCAAACTATCTAGTCATGCCATTTGATATCCCGGCTTCTCCTCCATCACCCAATCAACCAAGCTTCCAATCTTCCACCCCCATCACACTAGCTATTCCTGTCAATTCACCTCCACCTCCGACACACAAGTCTCCAAGGAATCTCCTAGAGAAAATGCAAGAAAAGCTGCCTCCAGTAGTCGATAAGCCATGTCAACTAATCCAACCATGTGAAGTAGTCAATAATGAAGCTTCCCCATCTATAATATCACCTCCATCTCCTGTAGCTATCACCCCCATACCATCCATCAAATTGCTTAAAATCCTTCCACTTCCCACAAGCATCAAAATCCCACCACTTGTCAAATCCCTCCAAATCCTATCCACCTCACCTCCAAGCATTTCCCAAATCTCCCATAATGACCCTTATGCATCCATCTTCTACTCACCCATCTCCACTACTGAATCTCCCATCTATCCATCGACTACCTTTGAAGAATCCATCCCTTCACCTCCTATCGCACCATCCATCCCAATCCAATCCTATCAAGATCCTATCCAAAAGCATGTTGACATCCCTCAAAGCATAAATGAAGATATCCTCGTACCATGTCTTCCATCCATAGTGTAGTCACCATCCCCTCCATCTCAAAAAACTCAAGCCATACCTCCTCTACTAAAGGATATCTTTTTATCCCATCAGCTAAATCAAGATCCTATCCTACCATCTCCTCCACTCCATGCTTCCATCTTACCACCTATTCAAGCTATTCCACCATCTATAATCTACCCTCTTGGTTCACTTACATTCAACCATGGTGGCCTCCTCTCAGCAGAAGAATTAAGAACAGTATCTCCCCATTGCAGTACATCTGAGAAAGCACTTCCACCATTTTTTGCAAGCAAAAAGTATCCTCAGCTAGTTCAAATGCTCAATCGATGGCATTATCAGGGTCAAGGTTTAGGACCACAAGAGCAAGGAATTAGAAAGCCTACTATTGCACAAAAGAATCCAGGATTTCATGGTCTTGCATATGCATCCAAAGGCTCACCCTCTAAAAGTGTTGGTACACCACACCCCCAAAACAAGCCTATCTCCAAACCCACCATGCCAGCCTCCCATCAGTCTTTCAAGAAATCTTATGTCATCCCCCCTCCACCATCTTTGCAACCCAAAACAACCTACCATATCCCCCCTTCATCCGCTAAATCCATTTTGGGTCCCTATGTCCCAAAATCTACCATCCTCCATCCTCCTATCAGCCATCATAAAAATCCTATTCCATCCATTCCTATGCAAGATCAACAAAGGCACATATCAGGGCACATCATCCATCATCATCCCCCTACATGCTCTTTCATATCCTCTCCATCTCACAAAGCTTCTCCTAACCATCTTCCCAAAGCTTACCACAGCAATGTAAATGCTAACTTCAAAATGCATAAAGCTAAAAATCCACATCCTAGGCAATCATATGTCTATTCTAAAAGACATACTCCAAAAAGGCAAAATCCAATCAAAGAATGCAAAACAATGCAAAAGCCTATGAAAAGAAAAACCAAAACCATGTGGATCCCAAAGAAAAAAGTTGAAACCCAATGCATAATGGCATCTACCATTGCTAATCCCCCATCCAATGACTCATGTCCCCCATCTCCTAACTCCATCTTGGGTGCCTATATCCCCTGGCGCACTTTCACAAATCCTCCATCAAGCCCCCGTCTACCATCTATCCCCCATCTGCTCTTTTCACACCCGTCCCAACATGTGCCAATGTTGATCCTGCAAGCATCCCCATCTCATGCTCCTTTCCAACCTTTTCATCCCTCCATCTCCTACCATCAATCCCATCTAATCCAATCTATTGCATAAATCACACATCCAGTGTACCAACAGCTAGCAACAAAATTGAACATTCCAATAGCTAGTGAAAAATCCCAAGGAAAAAAAAGCAAAAATAGCTGAAGAAAGCCAAAATCATTCTAGCTAAGTCCAATGTCAAAAAGTCAAAAAAAAAGAAAGAAAAAGAAAGCGTCCACTGGTGAAAACTTGGCAATTCAAGCGCCTTGGACAAGTATCATGATGAAAACTTGGCAAACAAGCATCATGCGTAATCCAACCATCCCCAATTCAGCCTATCATCCTCATGCTTTTGGTCACATCCTGCCATCCAGCTCCATCTTCCAATCTATCCATCTATCCTCCACCCTCTAGCTTCCATCTCACACCATCCACTTATCTCCTACAGCTTCTGTCAACCATCACAGCTATCATCCATCTCCCTATCATCTTCAGCTTTTCTATCCTAGCTTCAATCCTATCACATCCATTGTACAACCTCCTTCCACATATCATATTCTGACTAGGGGCATTGTATTCCTTGGAGATCTTGTCTTGTCCATCCTCCCTTGTTATTGGTATCTAGCACTAGGCTATCCTCATGCAAACCCAATGTCATCTCTTTATATCCATCATAATCCTAGCTATCTACCATCCTATCTAGCCATCTCATCCTGCTCCTCTAGCTATCCTTGGTCACAAATTCTCTCATCATCATTAGGAAGCATCCTCCCAAAATCCATATCTTCTGCTATCCCCTCATCCTTAGCTTCTGCATCTTGCACCAACATCAAACCATCCCGCTATCCTATCATCTTGAGCTTTTGCATGCTTGTGAATATCTTGGTCAGCTTCAGCTTGTAAATATCTTGGTTCGTCAGCTTGTACATCCTCTTTAGCTTAGTATCATTGTATCTATCCAGCTTTCGTGTCAGTTTCCCCTTGATCAACATCTTGCACACATCACACATCTTGGTTAGCTATTCCAATACATCCTTTAGCTAGATCTCCTATCACCAAAGTGTTATCCTTCTTAGTTCAGCTTGCCAGACACATCACTCATCCCAATCCATCAGCTTAGGTGCTCTCTGATAGGTCCTTGCAGGATAGAGCTTTCCTCATGTCTGATCTTGGTCCGTTAGTACCTCGTCCTACCCATCTCGTTGGAAAATGGTTCTCTTTTGGATTTTCACTTTCTTTTGATTTGGAATCTTCCCTTTTGGGTCTTGAAGTACCTTTTCCAAGAAATCTCCTTGTTCCCTCCTCAAGGTTGCCACAATCTTCCATATCATGGTATGCTGCGAATGGGGCAATTAGAACGTAAGGTCTTGATCAGGTCTTTTGTTTGTTTTCTTTTTCTGCTTGTGGGTTACCTAGTGTCATTTCCATGCTGCTTCCTCTGGGATTCATGTGTGATACTGGGGCAATCCTTGTGTGTTTGTTTCGAGTCAAGTTCGTCAGTCCTCTGGACGGTTGGTAAAAAGGCCTTGATGTTCTTGGTAACCTTGGAAATTAACCAACAATCCTATAGCAAATCTAGTGCTCAACTACATGGTGGTACTTCTCTTTGAAGTATCCCTTCGCTCAAAAAGCTTCAATGGATTCCCTTCATCTCCATTATCCCCCATCCATATCCTACATCTGTCGCTCCTACCCTAGCTTATGCGTCAGTATCTCTTTGAATCACTCCTCACGCTTAGCTTTAGGGATCCACAATCCTAGTCTTAGGGATCCACCAATCAAATCAATCCACCAAGCCTCATCTTTCGAGATCCACAATCCTAGTCCTAGGGATCTCCGAAACCCATCTTCCGCCAATCTGACTCTTTTAAATCCTATTGCATCAGCTTTTATCATTCCATCATTCATCCCTCTATCCATGGATTCCTTTTATAGCGCTCCGCTCCTCCACCCCCCCCCCCCCCCCCCCACAATCTTGGAAAGTCTTAAGCTTGTCTTACTCTTGTGCATCTGATTCTCCTTTATCATTCTCCCATAGTGCAAGTTTGAGCTAATTCAACCTCTTCTCTTTTGCAACCTATGTCTTAGCTCATCCCAATTTCTTGTACTTTTCAAGAAGTCGTCGAGCCTCATTTCTCTCCCCGCTGCCTTCTTGAGGGGGCATCATCTAAGTCTAGTCTCTCCTTTTCTTATCCGAGACTGGGGCAACCTTGTTGCTAAAACATCTTCTTCGTGTCGTCTTCATTCTAACTTCTTTGAAATAGTGTTGTCTCAACACTATGTCAAAGAGGGGCAAAATGTAGACACCTAAATTTGATTACACTGCTTTGGTAATCTAATTTAGCCATCTCTAAAGGCATCATTAATTAAATTCTTATTTAATTAATCCTTTGTCATCCCCTAGTTGATTAATTTAATTAATCATCTATAGTCCTAATTGATAAATCAAATAATCTATTATTTATCAATTAAATCCTATTCTTCTATCTAATTCCAAAAATTCCCATTTATTAAAATAAATCTATTTGATAAATGAAATCCTCAAATTCAAAAACCCCTAACCTATCTCTAATCCTCCATTTAGCCTAATCCACCCCATCCACCCATACTAACCAAGCTTAGCCACTAACTCACCCACCCTCATTAATGCCATCCACTTGTACATCTCTAACATCCCTAATCTAATCCTAAACCCAAGCCTAATCCACCCCCTAATGTTGTCACATTCCCTAAACAAGTTTAAGACTTTCCTAAACCAAATCAAAGTCTCCCCTCAAAAATCCCAACCACCAAGTCATGAGTGCTTTTACAAACCATAAAAGACTCTTACAAGCCCACTCATGACTCTTACATCCATCTTCCACACTCTTTCCTCTTCCACACTCATTCCTCTTACACCTCTCTTACATACTCAACCCCACTCATCATGCCCTTAACCAACCCTTTACCCTACCCTCTCACACTCATCCTCCTTGTGACAAGTGTCACCTTCCCATTGGTGCTAAACAAGCACAATCCATGTGCTCTCCTTTGAGTGCATCCTAGCCCTCCTTAAGCCTTCATCCATCCTTGCATCTAAGCCCTCCATCCCTCTACCCCTTGGCTTATAAATTGAATCCCATCCCAAGCCATTTCATCAACAATCTTGGAGCTAAAGTTACCATGCCCTTTTGAGAGCCAAAAGCCATGCCCATACCTTTATAATGCCAAATTGAGAGCTCACAAAGCTACCAATTTGCTATTATCCATCTCCACCATTGAAGCAACTTTGAGCATTTGAGCATACATCCACATCCAAGGACACCTCTACAAAATCAAGGAAGCATGGAGTGTTTCCTTTTTTTGGGTTTGCATTCTTTAATTGTTTCTTTTGTCTAATCTCATATGTGAATATAGTTTTAGTTTGTGAATGTTTGCTTTAATGTTAATGTTCTTTGCACACTAAGATTCTTGTTCTACACCTTTATACCAAGTCCTAATTTTTTTTTATTGATTTAGCCTTGAGGCTTTCCCAATTTACAATAATAATATAGGACCGACTTAAGATATTACATTTACACGTTACATTACATCTTTACACTTTTCATAATTACAAACAACTGTTGGGTCACAATCTTCATAACTCTTCACTCAATGCTCATATGCATGTGCACATATGACCACAACATCTTCATCATGTCTTCTACCTCTGTCCAAGTTTTCATAACTAGATTACATTTCTAGTAAGAGATATATAATCCAAACAACATTAACTACTACATAGAAACTCTATTTGCATGCTACCTCAACCAAATATTTAATAACTCTGTTAAGTCTTCATATTTATGTACGCACTCTTAATTGTAGTATCAAAACACACTGCAAAACATTATCCCAAGTTTGCATAAGACCATCTTGAATCCTCAAACCTCATGAAACCAATCCTAGTCTACTACATTGTCAATCTTCATAGAATAGCATATAATTATCGTTATTGTCAGTCTACTACACTATCGATCTTCATGGTATTCAAAATTATCGTTACTGAATAATATAATGATTCGTCAACACTATCCAAAAGAAAATTCTTTGCCAAATATTGTTCTTTTCCTACTCACCATGCCTCAACTGCACCAAACACTTCTCTAATTGAAAGATATTCATTGTCAGGTTCATTGGATCTCACATACAAGTTCGCATACTCGCATTACACAAATATCTTCACTAGATGATTACAACTAAGGAAATTATCCTTCCTTTATACTAAGTCCTTAAACAAATTATTGAGTCAGCCTTTAGGCTTTCCTTATTTACAATAATAATATAGGATCAACTTAAGATATTACATTTACATGTTACATTAGATTTTTACACTTTTCACAATTACAAACAACTGTATGCCCATGCCTTCATAACTCTTCACTCGATGCTCATCTAGGTATGTGAGTATGATCAAATCATCGTCATCATATCTTCAACCTCTGTCCAAGTCCACATGAATAGACTACATCTCTATTTAGAGATATGTAATCCAAACAACATTAACTACCACACATAAACTCTGTCTGAACGTTGCCTCAATCAAATCTTTAATAACTCTACAATGTCTTCATATTTTTGTACGCTCTTAACTCTATAGAACATTATCCCAAGTCCACATAGGCTCAAATTCAATCCTCGAACCTTGTAAAACCAATCTCAATCTACTACACTTCCAGTCCTCATAGAATAACCAATATGTTGACATCAATGACAAACTCTATCATGAATGAAACACACAACCTTTGAATCATGTCTCCAACAATGCTAGGATACTCCCTCATAGGAATAACATCAGCATTCATGCTTAATATCTACCTCTCTTCATTTTATCATTACAACATAAGAATTCAAGCTCTCTCTTACATATTCACATCTTAAATATTCTTTAAGGTGGATCTCAAGCATTTCAAGACATTTATCAAGTGAATCTTCTCTATGGGTAAAACTTCTACACCTCATTAAAGGCCAAAGTGAAGGAGTCCACCATCATGGAAGAAGATCGTAGTATAAGCATCCATCCACACACATCCAAGCATTTAAGTCTTCGAGTGTTCAAAGTTCATCTATGTTGTTATGTGGAGCCTTATTAGACTTAGAGTTTAATTTCTCTCACTTTATTTGACACGATTTCCCACCAAATTATTAGTATGGGGGTTTGGACTTGTCATTGGTGGACGTATCCTAAGGATTGGGTGAACCACATTAAACCTTTGTTTCTTATGTTCTCTTCTATGCGATTTATTAGTTTTTGATATTGGTTATTTGCATGTAATTATTATTTATGTCCATGGTTAATCCTAACAATCTCCTCCAGATATTCCTAAAGCATTGGGGCAAACTACAACATTCATTGTACAAGGCTCACCTTTCATGACTTTCTTTTAGGTTTTTGCATGGAGTCAAAGATATTGTATTAACACTTGTGATTACATCCAAAGAAGTATTATGTCATCAAGGCACAAGGTAATTCCTATTTTTATTATCTAACTTCTATTTCATATTTTTAAAATCTTCTTTCAAGAACATTTCATCTCAATTTTAACTTTGATTCCTCAACCAAGGTTTGAATGAGGCATACCCACTCTAGACAATATTTTCTCCCTTTTGTGTGTAGAAACATGTACAAAACTGTTGATGCGATTAGATATGGGAAGTCCAAGATCTTTGCAATTGCCCAAAAATAAAAATGGTTGGAACTAGTGCAAGGAATAGGTTGACCTAGTCCTTGGAACAAGTTGACCAAGTCACCATAGTCCCTCTAAAGAAACATCAAACTAGGTTTAAATAGGTTAGGCATACCTTATGGGCTATGTTGTTTGTTACAAAATCGATATGTTTGCATTCTTCTAACCTGTACATACTGAAATCTATCTTTTAGCCTAAGTGTTGCACTGTTCAATCACACTTGCATGAGCGACCTCAATTACAATGAAGGATCACTGCACTTAACGCTTAATCCGAGTGGGTCATCTTCCTTCCAAAATATTATAGAAAATAAGACCTAATTCTCATTTCTTATTGTATTGTCTACAATAATGTTATTGTTCGTTTTATTACACATGTTATTTTATTATATTTTTTAAATATAAGATGTTTAGTGCATTCTCTTCTAACTCTTACATCCATTGGTGAACTATAAGTTCAATGATTTCCCCTAACATTTTGAAGATTGAATCTCAATCTTCCATGTGTCATGAACTAAAGATGAATACAAAACCCACTTAATAGTTAGAGAAATTTAAAATTTGAATAATTTAATTCTAATAATAAAAAAGAAGAAGCGTGCACTACTTCTATTACAAACACAAAATAATTTTTATTGAATTATATGGGTTGAATAATTTTGTTGTTATTATAGTTTTTACATTCAACTAATTATACAACAAAAATTGATAGATTTTTGTTATTTAAAATTGTTCATGTTGTCTTATACATAGAGTTTTTTTCTAGTTCATTTAATTGCTTGTATTGACATTTTTATCCTAAATATGCATAATATTTATACATGAATTCCCCTTCTTCACATAGAACTGAGTTATTTTTAGTTGCCAGATTGACACTTTATCCTAAGTAGGCATAATATTAAGAAGAACATTTTATTTACAAACACAATGACTATTTAAAAAAAAAACTATAATTCATTTAAATAAAAAATAAAAAATCATTAATTATATAGTAAGACATTTAACTTGAATTTTAAATGTTAATTTCTATTTATATATTAATGATCAAGGATGATGCCTTACTACTTGAATGGATATTTTATGGCTATACAAGATGTATCCATACTCAATTATTTTGGCAGATTCAAGTGACAAAAAAGTCTAGCTTATTTGATAGTTTGGAGACAAAATGTGTTAATGTTCTAAAGTATCTTGACAAGCGCTTTGTGCTTTTAATGTCCAAAATCAAGGATGGGTGTTCCTTGGGATCACATTAATCTCTTGTATGAATCACATGTCATGTTTCTTAGGAAGCCATGCCAAAGAAGTGCAATAACAAGTAAGACATCAACTACAACTAAGTACTGAGCAATATAAAAGAAATGTTGATTTGCATTAAGAAGAGAAATTGTCTAAATAAGGTGACTAAGTTACGATATATTTGTATAAAGAAACATTTCCACCTAGAGCATGTAAAACAAGTTAAAACCAAATAAAATTGAACCAAGAAAATTACTTCAAAAGATTAATGAAATTTCTAATTTGTTGTACTTGCTACTTGCTTGAAGGTCTTGATAGCATTCTTATTGATAAGTAGGAGATGGATTTGTGTGAACCACTACTCGTAAAACTTGAATCAATGAGTTTGACTCAAAAAATAATGTAGCTAAATATTGATGGCAATATCACAACATTCCTATTTTCAATGTGGCAGATCTTTATTCATATCATTTTGGTAATAAAAAAGTTTGTGATGACAATATGCTTAGGGATTTAATCAATCATCAACTCCATGTGAAGAGGGAACAAGTTGAGAAAATTGTTCTCACTAAGGTGGTTGCTATATAAGATCTTGGAATTCTAAACCAAATTTTCTTCATAACTAACGGGATGGGAGTTTTTAGAATAAAATTACGGAAAACAAATAGTATGCCATCTTTTGTTGTTTTGCATCTAGATCAATGGAAAATATGCACATTTTGTAGGTTACCCTGTTTTGATTTTTTTAGTGTTCTATAATTGCTTGGAATTATTCAATGCATTTGTAGACCTCTTTTAGTTTTTTTCATGTCCCCTTTTCAAATAATTAAAAATAATAATATTTTCTAAGGCAGGCAGGCCCAAAAAGGTGAAGTTTTAGAAAAAGGGGATAATATTTGGAAACTAATGGACTAATAAATGAAAATTATTATTAAAATATATTTTATTAACCCCTCTTGGATGTGAGTTAGGGTTATGCCCTCTTTTAATGAGTTTGAAGGCATTTTGGGCTCATTCCAGAACTTGATTTTTGTTCATTTCTTTGTTGTTCTTCAGAGGCTGCCAAACCTGTGGAGAAGGAGACCCAAGAATGGGAGTTTGTAGGTTTCTAGGAAGGCTAAGGATGAGAGTTTGAAGCCATTCCATGTGCATGCTCATGCAGAGTTTGCCTTTGTGCTAAACAATGCAGATTTGTGGGTTTTCAGGTGTGTTTTTGTAAGAGTTTGGTGTTTCCGGTTGAGTATTTCATATCAGTTTGGGTTGCTAATGTATATCAGACTTTTAAATGTTAAAATAGAGTTGAATATATGTATTTGGATATGATTATACTTCTATGATAGATTATTAAGTTTTTGTGGTGATTCCGAGCTATTTTGTGCTATTTTCGGGAGCCTGATGAGCATTGTTTTTGTCCTCCGTTTGGGAGCTATTGTGTGCATGTTATATAGATCTAGAAATATCATTTTATAGGCTATTATGCTGCTCTAATTTCTGTAAAAATGTCCATTTTCAGACTTATTAATATTAGGTGAAGCTGTGAAGCTTTTGGCACTATTTCTGGCATACCCGATTTGGGGTTTATTGAGAAACTGGTGGATTTTTGAAATATAGGTTGCTTGATTTTAAAGATATGATTTGAGGCTTGAAATTTCATATAAAATCAGTAAAGGGACATTTCAGTGGTATCAGAGCTATGATCTTGCCAGCCTGAGGGTTTGTAGAAGTTTGCATGTCAGTTTGACAACTACCCAAATCTTGCATGTCATAATTTATGGTTGCATGTTGCTTCTAATCAACTGCATGCCAAAATCTATGGTTGCATGTTACTTCTAATCATTTGCATGTTAGTTCTTGGTGAATTTGGTGGTTGCATGTTGCTTCTAATCAGCTACATGTCAAAATTTATGGTTGCATGCTACTTCTAATCATTTGCATGTTAGTTCTTGGTGTTTGAAGAAGTTATAACCTATTGGGGTTACACTCTACTTTATCCAGAATGGACAGGTATAGTACAGAGTCTCGGAGGACACGATCTTGGACAATTGATATCTAGAGTCAGAACAATAGAAAGGATGGCTATTTAGACATTTGAGATAAACTTAGGAAAATAAGCCATGACATGTCTGAACAGTTGGTTGAGCACCATCGTATGATGAATGACATGTTGTCTGACCCAGCTAAGGTGGATAAGTTGACCATATTTCTATTTGGCAGATTTTCTCACAGGGCAGATGACATAATTACCAAGAACTTGCATGAGGAGTTTGAGAAACTAGCTTATAGCTAGGCAGAGGTCTCAGATTCTACTCCACCACAGGAGGTAGTAGGAAAGCATATTATGCAGATTGATAGTAACGATCAACTTGATACTAAAGTTGAGACAGTTGTATACAGGTTGCCAAAGGGTGATGTCTCAGGTACTCAGGATGGTTCGGTTCCAACAGGCAGTGACTATAGCATAGTAGGTTCAGATGATGATTATGAGGATGTTTGGCACGATGGTGAGATACCTGGTAGAGATGAGAAGACATTGAGAATTAATAACTTTGCTGAGAGAGAGTACTAGGCATAGTTAGATGCTTCGTCACATGAGGTTGAGGCTGGTAGTACTTCACATGATTTATCTAGCCAGCTGAAGGTGAGTGAAGACAATATTGTGACTACATTATCTCATCATGATAGGTATGTGGAGTTAGTTGGTATTGGTCATATTACTCAAGTGAGGATTTTGCTTGAGTTACCAGCTGATTCTAGTTTACGGATATGGACTCGAGATTGTTATATTGGCATTTGGGATTCAGTTGACTAGAGATCTTTAACACTTTTTGGTAGCAGTGTTTGTTTGGGTGCTATCATGGATTTGATTAGCAGATTGCATGGTGTTGTCTTTTCTTGTGCTAGCAGCTTGTCCAATGCTGGTATTAGTTTTTATACACCAGTGTTGGGCTTTGTTCATATATCCAGTCGACCATACTTGCTGGAATGTGTTGATGATCTTTCATATTTGGCAATGTGTACATATGAGTCCCAAGATCATATTGGCATTGATGACATCCAGAAGGATACAGTGGGCAGTTTTGAAGACTTAGTTTCCTTGGGTACAAAGGAGTTGGATAGTAGTGCTATAGTTTTTGATACTCCGTATGTTGATATGAGCTTTAGTGTTGATTCACAAGATATGAATGGTAATACTCTAAAGACTAGTAACTTTGAGGATACTCCTTTAGACAGTGCATCAGAGGAGGTTTGTAGGAGACAATTAAGCCAATGCCATCATGTGTCTAATCAATTGAGAGTTAGTGAGCGAGACATTGCTATCGCTTGCCAATATTTCGATGCTGCTCGTCAATTGTTAGCAGTTTATGGATGGGGTTCTCCTACTAGTGATGAGCAGGGAGGCAGTTATCTTTCCTTGACAGAGTTCCACTCTTTATGGGAGGCTATCTAGATTCTAAGATAGGATTATATGCAGTTGGTAGCCGACAGAGATTATCTTATGGAGTGGGGCAGTACAACATATGATGCATTGTTGGCCAAGGAAGATGAGGTGAGTGAGCTTACTGAGCAGCTTGAGGTGACTTATGAGATTTTTGAGAGTACACAGTTGGCTTTCAAGGAGTCACAGTTTCATTTGGCTAAGGTGACCATGGAGTTAGAGCAACTACAGTCTTTACTAGATTCTATACAGTCACAAGCTGTGGTGTCTGATGATCTGAGGATGTCCATGGTTGAGATTGTCAAAGATAGTGGAGATGGGATGCATCCATCCTTGATACTAACATTGGCATATCGGGTTCATCCCCACTAGAGTCAGGTTCAGTTGAGTTGGGTACTGTAGCAGATTGTTGTGGTATGCCTGACATGGTGGTGACCTCTAGCACTAATGGCACAAAGACTAGAGATGCTGTATCAAAGACCATGTGTGATGTTGGTGAGCCAATAGTTGGCATGGTTCCTGCTAGTAATACTACTCCCTTGGTGATGTCTTTAAAGGTAGTAGTCAGTTCCAACTTGGTTAGTGATTGATTGTAGTTAGTTACATCTGGATTGCAGTCTGAGCCATTGACTAAGATTGGCGCATTCTATCAGCATTACATTGTGAGGTATACTCATCAATTTACCTTTGATGACCATGTTGATGAGATGATGATACAGAGATGTACTTTGGTTCCTAGTGCTTATCATCAGTTATGGGATAGTTTGATGCCTCAAGATGAGAGTTGTGATGGGCATGACATGGCAATAGGTTCTGCAGTTGACAACTTGATAATACGTGACTTAGAGCAAGAGTTTTGGAGTGATGCTTCAGTGGGTGTTGTTATTGATTCTACTCCTTTGGCTATGACATCTCCTGACTTAGCTGGTGATTAGTCACAGTGGGTTGTATCACTTGTTCATGGTGAGCTGTTGATTGAGGTTGGTTTTTTTTATCAACATTATATTGCAAGGTATGTACATCAGTTAGCATTTGATCCTTGTGTTGAGGAGTTGATGGAAGGCAAATTTGGTTTGGGTTCCAATTCTTGCTATTTATCTTGTGATGACTTTTCACCATCAGGGGTGCATGGGAGTTATGGTTATGAGACAGTGGTCGGTGATCTATAGAGTTGTGTTGATTGCAGGAGTTGTACAGTGTGTGGATTCTTCATACTTGGTACAGTTTCATTCGGGAGCATTCACCATTGTTGCAAAGTTGGATTGTACATTCCGTATAGGCCAGTGGAATGCATTGATGGTATTTACTGTGTTGGTAGTTTAATTTGTCCACTTTACTTGAGTTTTGATGTTCTAAGAGTTTGTGTCTCGTGAGTTTCTGACTGTGGAAGTTGTGACTTTGGAGTTTGGTTGAGCAGTAATTGTTAGTTTGATTATGGATTCCTCTTGGTTATATTGCAGAGGATATTGCAGGAGCCTATGTTAATTGACAATAGTATAGTTCATGACTACATTTGGGATCCAGGTGGATTGATTGGTTTATTGTTCAGCCATTGCTTGAGGACAAGCAATATTTGGAAGGGGAGGACTTGTCATGTCCCCTTTTCAAATAATTAAAAATAATAATCTTTTCTAAGGCAGGCAAGCCCAAAAAGGTGAAGTTTTAGAAAAAGGGGATAATATTTGGAAGCTAATGGACTAATAAATGAAAATTATTATTAAAATATGTTTAATTAACCCCTCTTAGATGTGAGTTAGGGTTATGCCCTCTTTTAAGGAGTTTGGAGGCATTTTGGGCTCATTCTAGAACTTGATTTTTGCTCATTTCTTTGTTGTTCTTCAGAGGCTGCCAAACCTGTGGAGAAGGAGACCTAAGGACGGGAGTTTGCAGGTTTCCAAGAAGGCTAAGGACGGGAGTTTGAAGCCATTCCATGTGCATACTCATGCAACGTTTTCTTTTGTGCTGAACAGTGCAGATTTGTGAGTTTTCGGGTGTGTTTTTGTAAGATTTTGGTGTTTCCGGTTGAGTATTTCATATCAGTTTGGGTTGCTGCTGTATATCAAAATTTTAAGTTAAAATAGAGCTGAATATATGTATTTGGATATGATTATACTTCTGTGATAGATTATTAAATTTTTTTGGTGATTTCGGGCTATTTTGTGCTATTTTCGGGAGCCCGATGAGCATTGTTTTTGTCCTCCGTTTGGGAGCTATTGTGTGCATGTTATACAGATCTAGAAATATCATTTTATAGGCTATTATGCTGCTCAAATTTCTGTAAAAATGTCCATTTTCAGATTTATTAATATTAGGTGAAGCTGTGAAGCTTTTGGCACTATTTCTGGCATACCCGATTTGGGGTTTATTGAGAAATTGGTGAATTTTTGAAATATTGGTTGCTTGATTTTAAAGATTTGATTTGAGGCTTGAAATTTCATATAAAATCAATAAAGGGACATTTCAGTTTTCTATTGGTAAGAACTTGTAGGCATAAAAACCTGTGCTAACCAAAGGATCAAGGTTGAAACATTCTAACAGATGAATCACGAATCTACACCTTTGCATTGTTATTTAAATTTTGCACCCCTTTAATAAATAGGAGTTCACTCAATATTGAATTACATTATGTTGTGAATATTGCAAATAATTTTTGGATTAGGTCATTTTAGTTAATTTTTGAGCATCATAGCTTCCAATCCCACTTTATGATCTATCATTAGAATGATTATTGTATCTCATTGAACTCTCTATTATAATTCCAATCATGTATCATAGAGTGTGATTAGAAATGATGATGAAAGTCTCTAATGCAATCTAATTTATGAGCTCTCTATTGTCATCCTCGTGATGGACTAGAGAACATAATCTGGAAACCTCATCATCACATAAGGTGATTTGAAAGTGAAATGTCATCATCACATAATGTGATCTGAAACTAAAACATCATCACAATCCCCAACCAAAACATCATCACAGTCCAAAACCAAACTGTTGATAAAGAAAAACTCTATCCTAATGTACTTGAAAAATATTAAAAAATTAAAGATTGAAGAAATTCTCTCTATTATGTTTTATGAATTCTTGTAATGTTTTTGAATTTGATTATATAAGTGATTTTTTTGATCACACTATATGATCCATCCTCAGAAACTCATATCACACAATGTGATCTATAATATATCAATACAAAATCTGCATAATCTACATAATTTCACATACCTACAACGAAGACAAAACTGTTGGTGATTTATTAGCTAAATGGGGGTGTGATGGTATCAATCTTGATTCCACAAGACTAAGTATTTATGTGAATGACTTTCCAGACTTAGCACATTTAATTGCTACAGATAAAGATTAAAGTGTTGCTCCCTAGAAATATTTTTATTTGCTGTAATTGTTGTTGATGTTGAATTATTCATTTGTATTAGCTGTGAATTGGGGTTTTCTTTCCAGATTCTTTCTCTAATGAACCTTTGAATCCGGTTACTTATTATATATATATTTATTTATTATGGTGCCTCGTCCACCTTTGCCTTAAAAAAAAAAAAACTTAAAAACTAAAAATAAAGTAAATCTACATAATTGAAGTCTGAAACATATAAAAATATTTTATAAATCCCTGTTTTATAATAATCAAAACAGTAATCAGGACTCATTGAACAGGTCTGCTTGGAAAGTAACAGGCCACCGACGACTTCAGGTAAACATCGCCCAAAGTATTAGAGAAGAGCAGGTATTTTAACTTAATTATCTAAATGCCAAGCATAATACCCTACGTAGACTCTCTTCGATGGCCTTGTTTGGATGCTTGTGGACCCACAGATGGAAAAAAAGACGTTTGGGATGTTCGTGGAAGACTGGTCTTTTGCCATCATCGTCTGGCCTAAATGTACCTTCTCCTTTGTCAATGATGAGTAATTTCTCCCCTTTTGCCAAGAAATTTCGTCCACGCTGCAAAATATCCACACTTTTTCTTCCCTTCAGTGACAAGTCTACGCTCTGTTTGCCTATACATACAGCATACAGGTCACCCATTCATTTAGACCATCCAGTGAAGAAGAAAAAGGAAGGAGAGGAAAAATTTGTTTTTGAGTATTTCAGCGCTGATCCAATTTCTCAAGCTTATCATGGCTTCTGTGCTTGCAAGGTTAATAAATTCATGATCTTTTCATTTCATGAATTTATGTGGTGGAACCTGTATAAAGTTTTGAGATCATAGATGCAAAAAATTTGGGTTTTCTAGTTTTGATTTCATTAGCAAATTTCAGCGAAATTCTGATCTGTAACGCTCTAAAAAAGAAAACCACTCGATAGATTCTTTTTCAGGGGGTTTCAAGTTTCCTTTTGTCTTAAATTAGTACGGGTTGCTCTTTTCTTCGTATTGTGCTGATTTTGTTCATGTGGGTTTTGATTGCAGTTTTGGACAACCAGAAACTTTCGAGAGGGCAAGTTATGCTGCTTACAGCAGTGTTAATGGATATGTTCTGCAAGACTGTGGAAACAACGTACTTTGCGTGGCCTTTTCTGGTGCTCTAGAGGCTAGTGCCTTCAGTCAAACAGACACCAAATTTGGCGTCTGCAAAATCAACGAAAATAATGATTGCTTTGAATCCATGGTGGATGGGACTACAAGGAAGGAACGAGAGCCAGCCAGCGTATTTAAACCGGCTCTCATCAAATTTGTGGCCATTTGGAGGGATCTCAAAGCCCAGGTTTGTAGATTATTTCTAAACTCGGTTGATCGAGCAGATTTAAGTAGGAAAGAGTGAATAAGATGTATTAACCTGTTTTGGGTATGTAACTGGAAAGATTACACTCATTTTAAAGAAAAATCGCAGCTTTTAGAAAACTACCCAGAATCTGCTTGACATGTGTAAGGTTTTCAGAGCTGGGGAGGTTATCCTTTTGGATATATTTTCTAGAATCCAGGGGAAAACTTCAGCCAATCAAAAGTGGGTATTTTTGTAGTTAGTATTCCGCTTATTGGGTTACACCTGTGCAGTTCTTATGAAGAGGCGTTAAAAACAGAGGACTGTCCCAGATCTTACGTAGGGCAGCAGTCAAAGGAAGTTGCCTCTTCCCTCCCTCCCTTTTTTTTCGACAGCTGCTTACTTTTTTGTTAGGGTTTTTTTCACCTGGGAAACATAGACTGTTTGTGTTTATTGGGTATAATTGAGATCATATATCTGTCTATGTAAAAGGTCTCACTGGTCTCAGGCCTGCTATGTGGGTATAGTTTTGCCCCTTTTCGTAAGCCAAATCCATCTCAGAGTGAATAGATTTGACTGGGCTTGTTAATCCAGTCCAGGTTCATTCCTGGTTTTTTTTTTTTTTTGAGTAAATCTACTCATACTCGTACATGTGTCCAAGTAGTTCTGTCTATTTAGGAGAACATCAAGATTACCATGCTGAACTTTACATTCACCAAACAAAAAAAACATAGGGCTTTATCGTTACGATAGGGTCTTTAAGAGTCCAAAATTCAAGTTTTGCCCAAAGAAAGTGATAATGGGTTTGGGTGATTCTCTCAGGAGCCAGAAATGGCAGACTATACCGAGAGGTGGTTGTCTCAGAAGCTATGAAAAACCGAACCTATTTTGTTTCAGATTCTGTAATCAGCTACATTTATCTATTGAGCTAAACACAGGAAGCGTAAAGAAGGAATCTTGGAAATACATGTATAAATCTTTCTACTTCAAAATTTATAAATCTAATATTATCTTGATGTCATATTATTATCGGAATTTAACTGTGTAGTTTTTGAGTCAAATTTATGACCTTCATTTCATTAGTGGTTCACATGAACCTATATCTCTCTCTCTCAGAAGAATGAATGGAACACTTACCACTCATTGGATCTAGGTGATGTTTACATAGGTGAAACACCGGAACTTCCTGGGAGGTCATCCCTCTCAGTACTACACCAATTCAAGCACATTTTACAACTGAGTTTCCTCCATAGCTAAACTTCAAAACCTTCACTAAATGTTGTGCCTTAGTTTTTGAGTCAAACTCATTGACCAACATTTCATGAGTACGGTGGTTCACACAGACCCATCTCTCATGAAAATGAATTAGATCTAAGTGATGCTCACATAGGTGAGGCACTGTGGCTTCCAATAAGTATCGAGTGTTTCATTCATTCTCATGAGAGATGATTTGTGGGAACCACTGACCATAAAACATGGATGAGTGATTTTGATTCAAAAACTACACAATTGAATCCTAATAGCAAATCACAATTTGACTTGTTGTAGAAAATATCCCCTAATTATCAATTTTCCTGTTGTCCAGTGACCTCCATTTTGAAATCATCCCTTATCTGCAAATCCAAAGAGTCTACCTTTGGCCATTGCTGAGAGAAAATGCTTCGAAGTACTCTGTAGGCAAGAAGTCATTATTTTCCCCGATTGTCATGGCTGAATTTATCATCAGACAACATTACGTTTGCTTAATTATTTATATTCAGTGCTAGACACAATGATTTTGTACATGGAATTAAGTAAACTTCATATTTTGTTCCTACAGGTTGCAGAGGCACTTGCAACAGGAAAAACTGTTGTGTTCACAGGCCACAACATTGGAGGTGGGATTGCTACTTTGGCCACACTTGCAAGTTTGGAGAAATGGGGCAAGGGAGCCCCTGTTTTCGCCATCACATTTGGTTTTCCCCTGGTTGGAGATGAAATTCTAGCAAGAGCGGTTCGTAGGCAGGGGTGGGACAATCATTTCTATAATGTTGTTTCAAAGCGTGATGGTTTTGCCAGTACTTTACTGGCCCCATGCATCTCTGTCTCAGGCTTTATGGAAGAGCTGTTGCCTTACTGGCAGAGATCTGTTGAGCAGATGAATAGTGGAGATACAGACGTTATTATGGGGCTTGCTGACGTGGACTTCAAAAAGTATGTGCTCACTGTCCTGCACCATGCTTGTGCAGTGGTTAACTTGACCACGGTTAACAATATGGAACCTGGAAACAAACTGATTGCAAGCCTGAAGCCTGCAGTTAAGTTAAGCCCTTATAGGCCATTTGGGTTTTATCTCTTCTGCTCAGATGAAGGTGCCCTTTTTGTTGAAAACTACGAGGCTGTCTTCTCCATACTCTTCTATTCCTTAGCCAGTGCACAGGATCAGGTTTCTATCTCAGACCACACTAATTATGGGAGAGTTTTCAATGGAAAGACGATCATGGTCAATTTGGAAGGGCTTCAGAATCTTCCATTAGCACAAGGTGCAGCACACGCTTCTCCCATGGAAAATCAACTTCATGAACTTGGACTCGGCATTCAGGTCAGCGTCGTTCATCTGGCCTTTTATTTAACTATTATAGTTATTAAGTTTTTATAAAAATGGTTTTAGATTGATAATTTTGTGTCAGAATTTTAGGAAAACTTTGAGGATCAGTTATTTATCTCTTTTATTATTAGTTCTTTTATTATTAGTACTTGTCATAGATTAAGTACTATTGTGATATTTTTTACATTTCATTGTTAATCTCATTAAAAGTTTTTCTTTATTTTTAAATTTAATTATAAAATCAATACATTGTACATAGTTAGATGTAAGAATTTTTACTTAATAATTTGTATAAAATATATTTCTATTATTTGATTGGATGAATAATGTGATTTATATCATTTTAACTGAATTATAAAATATAATATTTTATACGTTTTAAGATTTTTAATATTGTATTTTATAAATTACTTTCAATTAAAAATATTATGTACACTTATACAAAATTTTGGAAAAAGAGGGGTAAAAATTTATTACAATTGGACCAGCGCAAAGGGAAGCTGCCTCCTATCCATAATATTCTAGCCCGGAATATGACCAGAAGCCCATTTGACCAAACAATCAACAACTTTGTTCCATTCACAAGGAATGCAAGTAAACCTAATGAACTCAAGAGAGGTACAAAAGAGAAGAGTCTGATTAACAATAGTGGCCAGTTGCCAACTAACATCCTCAAGCTTCTGCAAGGAAAGCAAGTTCACCACCACTTGGGAGTTAGACTCACAGATAATCTTGCGCGATCCCCACAAACAACACTGTTCCATAGCATATAAAATGACCTGAGCTTCCATGATATTGTTAGTGTAGTCACCCTTATGCACTGAGAAAAAGAATTTAACTTCACCAAAACTACAATGAGCCACTCCCCCAATACCAGTAGGGCTTGGATTCCCTCGAGAAGAACCATCAGTGTTAATTTTCAATACTCCATGAGGAGGAGTCCAATGCCCCCTCCCGATTCACCCATCATTTCTTTTGATGCTGAGGCTACTTCTCTTTGATACCATTGAGTTGCAACCCCATCCTGAAGATGAAAATTGAGGCGATTACATATAGCAAAGATTAGCTGGATCCATACCCCCATCTAGCGCACACTTCACTTGAATAGTTTCTTGAAGAGAATGTGAGATCTTCCACCAAAGATGCAAACAATAAAAACCCCAATCCAAAATTCTCTGCAAATGCTCTCCAGAATCTAGAACCCACACTAACTTTCTCCAGCAACTGCCAATCCAAAAAGAAGAGGGAAAAATATCAACAAAAAGGGCAAACAACAAACAAGGGCTAGGGATTGAGCCCTACCCCAAGCCCAGCCGGCATCCATCGCTCCTCATCACTATAGTCTGCACTTGTTTTCCACTCGATCGGTATCCTTATGATAACAAAGATCAAACCATTATACAATATTTAAGAAATACTATTATATATTATTATTTAAAAAATACTATATAATATTTTTTTTGATGGGTAACATTTTGTATTATATTGATAAAAAGAGAGATACATTGCTTTGGTATGGCTGAATGCCTTCATGCTTATACTACCCATACCTTGACCATTCACATGCCATTAGACAAATAATTCAGAGTATGAACTCTCTGAAGAAGACAAAACCATCCAACCCAAACACATAAACGATCAAACAAACAAAATAGAGCCATTGTCATCTCCAATGTCTGTAATTTCTTACTCCTTGAACCATCACACAACTTCCTCACGAGTGAATGTTGGAGTTGAATGGTCATCCATTACTGAATTCCCCTGCCTCCCCCGGTGGCGCTTTCCATTGCCCTCACCTTCTTTGACTAGCAACAAGGCATCAACCCAAACTCCTTTTGATGTAGACACACCCTCCTTAAGGTGGCATTTCTTCACTATTTGGTGGCGAATTTGTTGTCCAAGAGTGAGTGTGCTCTTTCTCAGTGTGGCCTTTATAAAGCCTTGTTCATTCTCCTCCGGCACCCAAATGTGCCCAATCAAGAACTCCACTATATTTTTCCACCCCTATTTTGCTTTAGGGGTATGGGCACCTTGTGGATTTGAGGATAGCCACACAACAAATGGCTGAATTGAAGAGTCCACTCCACCAATTAGCCTCCAAGGTTCAATTCCCATCTCAACACCTACACCCATAACAACTCTCTCAATTATGCCCTCCAATCGCAGAAGCCACTGCCTGTCCACACATGCAGTAACAACCTGGCGGACCTCTTCTTTCAATTCCCCCACCATCAACATGAGCACAACAAACAACAACACCGCATCCAAATTTGATCTCCTCTTCTAGAATGTGTTCAAATATTTTGGCCCTAGCGTTTGTTGTACGCCCTCTAGAAAGGTCAGGTCGTCAAAGACAAATGTGTTTGAGACGTCGTGTGGTAACTTGGCCTTTGTAGGTTTGCATCTGAGAATTCGAGTCCAGAGCGAAGTTTGCCTCCATTTCTGTCACAGTGGAAAACAAATGAACTTGCCCTGCCTTCAACTGAATATATCTACCTTGGAACTCTTTGGAACTAAGTCAAACCAACACTCCATTTGACTCGCACGAGGGATACATCGGTAGATTGGAAATCTCTGCTTACTGTGGAATGATATAATGTCATCGGAAGTCGGAGTCATGATGCCTTTACCTTAAACCATCGAGTTTTAAATTTTCATGTGTGAATTAATGTGTCTAATGGCCAAACAACAGTGCTCTCTTTATTCTAATCCAAGGTGACGAAAGTCCTCAAAGATTTCATTTTGTGGACCCAATGCTGCATTGGCACCTATATTGGCTTAACATATCCACCACCTTGTTTGCTTCCTGATATAAATGTGAAACCCTAAAATCATCAAAATCCAAAAGCAATTCGTTGACTTGTTGTATACATTGATCCAGGTGCCATACCTCCACCTTCCCTCTCTTAATGCCATTTATGATGATCTCTGAATCACCTTACAGATGAATGCGTTTATAGCCAATTTTTGCGCCTAAGCCCAGAGCCTTCTTGGCTACAAAACATTCTGCAGTATTATTCGTTCCATCCTGCAAATGTTTGGCTGCAAAAGCGCGAATGTTGCCCTTGTGGTCTCTCGCCACACACCCACACCCTGAAACACCTCAGTTTCCTCGGCTGCCCCGTTAAAGTTAATCTTAATCCAACCATCCTACGCTATTGCCCTTTTCAAAGTTGGATTAATCCCAACAAGCCCAAGAACGGGCCTACTATAATATTTTTATTAATTTAAATAGTCTATATACTATATGAAAACTAAATTTATAATAAAACTAAGTCATTATATGACAATTGTTAATTATATATATATTATAATCTCATAGTTTAATATTTGATTATAACAAATATTGAAATATTTAATAATTTAAATTTTGAATTAAATAGAATACCATATCAATGTATGTTAATAATAGTTCTAATATAAATATAATAACTAATAGTACTGATCCACTTAGTGCTCTAGACAAAATAAAATGAAAATTGAATTTTGATAAGATATTACCCAGTGAAAGTTTTGTCATTAGATCTAACCTAGTGCAGCGTGGAAGCCCCGACTTCACTAATATTAGGATAAATCAGACACGAACTGTATTAATTATTTATAATATTATTACTTTATTTATTTATTAAATTTTAAAATAAAGACACTGTTACTTTTATACGTAGAAATATTGTAATATAGTATTCATATTGTAATATAGAATTCAGTAATATACTTAAAAATATATTGTAACTGTAAGGATTAAACAGAGAATGAAAATGTTGCAATAAGAAGAAATACACAACACCGGATTTATCCTGGTTCACCACAATAGTGGCTACGTCCAGACTGCAGAGTATTGAATTAATAAGAAAAAGTTAAGTTACAAATGAGCAGGAGCAGCATATAAAAGGGCTCCAATAATATTACAAATGAAGAGTCTTTGGAAACCAAGAGACTCGATTATTGGAGGGAAAAGAAGACTTGACTGTTGGCCTTCACAATATCAACAAACTCCCACCTGAAGGACAACCAATGCTGCAACTGATCACCCAATACCCTGCTCAAAGAATGATCTATCTTTTCTTCACAAGCCCAAGAGAAGTTCTAGCACATTCGAACTTCTCTTTGGCAACAACCTTCGTGAATATATCAGCCGGATTTATCTTGGTGTCAATCTTGACAACATTCAGCTTGCCCTCTTCGACTGCATGACGAACAAAGTGAGCATGTGCATCAACATGCTTGGAGCGACGTTGTGATGACTGATTATGTGCCATGAAGATCGCACTACGGCTGTCACAAAACAGATTATATTCATTTTGATGAACTTTCAATTCACCAAGTAATCGCTGAAGCCAAATCATTTCCCTTGCACCTTCGGAAAGAGCTAAGTATTCAGCTTCAGCCGAAGAAAGAGCAATGCAATGTTGCAACCGTGAAGCCCAACTGATCGCAGCTCCAGCAAATGTGAAGGTGTAACTAGTGGTAGACCTTCGTTTGTCCAAGTCTCCGGCAAGATCAGAATCAGTGTAACCTTGTAGTTGAACTTTGTTTCCGCCAAAACATAAAACATAAGCTGAAGTACCTTTTAGATACCTTAGTATCCATTTGACGGCTTCCCAATGAGCTTTGCCGGGATTGCTCATGAACCTGCTCACAACTCCCACCGCATGAGCAATGTCGGGGCGAGTAGAAACCATAGCATACATAATACTACCAATGGCTGATTTGTATGGAATTTTCTCCATAAATTCTTTTTCTTCCTGTGTTTGAGAACATAATTCAGAACTTAATCGAAAATGACCAGCAAGAGGAATAGGAGTTACTTTTGATTCAGCCATGCCAAATCTTTCAACAACTTTGTCAATGTATTGTTTTTGAGACAAAGTGATTTCCCTCTTTTTCCTATCCCTTGTGATTGTCATGCCAAGAATCTTTTTAGCTGCCCCTAAGTCTTTCATTGCAAACTTGCTTGCCAATTTTTGTTTCAACTGATTAACTATTCTTTTGTTTGAGCCAGCTACTAACATATCATCGACATAAAGAAGAAGGATGACAAACTCACCGCTTGGAAGTTTCTTGAAGTAAACACATGGGTCTGATTCACATCTTGTGAAATTATGCTCTGTCATGAAGCGATCAAATTTTACATACCACTGTCTTGGGCTTGTTTGAGGCCATACAAGCTTCGATTTAATCTGCAATAAAGATGTTCATGTCCCTTCTTTACGAACCCTTGAGGCTGCTCCATGTAAAGTTCTTCTACATCACCATGTAGGAATGCGGTTTTTACATCAAGCTGTTCTAACTCAAGATCCCACGCTGCTGCTAATCCCAAAACAGTTAGGATGGTTGTCATCTTGACAATTGGTGAGAAGATTTCATTGAAATCTATCCCTTTTTCTTGATCAAATCCCTTTACCACCAATCTGGCTTTGAAGCGTTTATTGCCTTCCGCTTCATCTTTCACACGATATATCCACTTGTTCCTAAGTGGTCTTCGATTAGGCGGAAGAGATACCAAATCCCAGGTTCGATTCTTGAGTAAAGAATCCATTTCTTCACGCATCGCTGTTTGCCATTTATCACTATTGACATCTTTGAGCGCTGCTTTGAATGTAGACGGTTCTGAAAATTCTGAAACTAGAATTGAAGGCTCTGCTTCTTCAGCGTACAATAATTCATAATCAGAGAATTTAGCCGGCATTTTTCATTCTCTAGTGGATCTTCTCATTTGGGGTTCTCTATTCTCTGGTTGAACCAATTCAAATGGAGAACCGGTTACACTAGTTCGCTGGTTTAAATGTTGAATGCCCTCTCTGCTGCTTGAGAACAGATTATTATGAAGTGTGCCTTCTCCCTGTGATATATTTGTATTGGGTGCCTCAAAACCGGTAATACCAAGATGCTGGTCTGTGCTCTCACCATGTATATCCTGCACATTAACGTCCTGCAAATCAATTTGCACACCTTGCGAATTGACTTCTACACCCTGCGGATGCGGATTAACATTTCTATCCTGTGGATTTGCTTGGTATGCGGCTTTCATTGTTTCAGCTGGATTAACTTTAGTATACTGCATACCATTTACCACCTGCAGATTACTTGGACCCTGCGGATTACATGGCATATTATCTACACTCTGAAACTGCCCTCGTATATTGCCATGGATGTGATCTGTATTTGCTTCCATGTTTCTCACATTTTCTTGTGCTTTCTTGTAAGCCCGACAATTTCTCTTTGTGTGGCCAGGCTTACCACAAAACCAGCATTCACCATTCCTACCTCTTGACCTTGAACGATTGGGTGACTTTGATCTTCGCTGATAGTAATTATTATTTCCTCTATGATGGCTTCTTCCTCTTCTCTCAGTGCTGACCATAGTGAGAGCATCACCGGATGAGGAGTCTTTGTTACTCCTTCTCATGTCTTCACTTAATAAAGTGGCAACAACTTCATCATAGGCCAGCTTTGACTTCGTAGAGCTTGAAGTACTTACAGCTGTAACTATGGGATCCCAACTATCAGGGAAAGAACATAACAAGATGATTGCTTTGGATTCGTCATCTTGAGTCATACCAACCGAGCTTGCTTGACATAATAGGGTGTTCAAATCATTTATATGATTTGACATTGCAATCCCTTCATTTTCAGTTTGTAGAGTTTCTTCATAATGAAGATTTTGTTTGCAGCCGACGCCGTTTGATACATATTTTGAAGTTTGTCCCAAACATCTTTTGTTGACGTCTCATTTGAGACATTGAACAAGACATTTTTCGCTAGTGAGAGAAAAATGGATGCCATCGCCTTGTCATCCATCTTTTGCCAATCTTCATCAGTCATTGTAGACGGTTTCTTAGACTTTCCTTCAATTGCGAGAGCCAAGTCTTGCTTAACCAGCAAGGAACGCATCTGCACTTTCCACAGGCTGTAATTCTTGCCTGTAAATTTCTCTATTTTCAAATCCTCCATCTTTCTGAAAAATTCGACACTGATTTTCCAACCTGCACACCTCGTGCTCTGATACCAATTGTAGGGCCCATTTGCCGTTGCACCAAAAGCCATGACTATTAGTGAACATGAAACACCACATAATTAACCACCTGTGGGCAGGGGAGCGCGTCGCATCACCCAACAATCTCCTCCTCGACGCGCATACCAGGTGCTTACGCGGGTCGGGAAGGCAACAGGGAGATTTGAACCCATGACCAGGCCAAAACCAGGCTCTGATACCAATTGTAAGGATTAAACAGAGAATGAAAATGTTGCAATAAGAAGAAATACACAACACCGGATTTATCCTGGTTCACCACAATAGTGGCTACGTCCAAACTGCAGAGTATTGAATTAATAAGAAAAAGTTAAGTTACAAATGAGCAGGAGCAGCATATAAAAGGGCTCCAATAATATTACAAATGAAGAGTCTTTGGAAACCAAGAGACTCGATTATTGGAGGGAAAAGAAGACTTGACTGTTGGCCTTCACAATATCAACAGTAACATGGTATTCTGAGATTCTAAATGAAAAAAATACAATTTAATAAAATATTAGATGTTCATATTATTTAAATAAATATAAGATAAGATATGGTAAAAAGTAAGTAGAGTAAAATTTATTTTATTTATTTATATTTTGATGTATTAAAAAAAAAATATATATATATATATAAATGAAATAAGTACTGAAATTTCACTATTATATTTTGCTTTCATTTGAAGTGTGTGTTTTTTAAAATGATCATATTTCAAAATATATAGTACTTATACAAATAGAGATCTAAAGTAACTATTTAGATACTTCTTTTTACTTCAATTAAAAATACAAGAATTATTTTTAAGAAATAATGAATGTTATAGTTTAATATTTGTGTCTGATATGAAATAAAAAATAAATAAATAATATAGCCCAAATTTACATAAAAAATGTCTTAGTTTATATTATCCTCAATTTCTTGATATTGTTTCCGATAATTGACACATTGGAAAATGTGAGTATTAAGTCTCTTAGGTCACAAAGTAAAGCTTAATACTCACATTTTCCAAGAATGGTGGAATTGATTCAACAATGTTAATTGAAAGGTTAAAACTTTTAAAGATGTGTTAAGACCTCTCAAGGGCCCCACAACTCATTATTTGGATCACTACTTTATCCTAATGATGAGACAATTAAGTTTTAGCATATCTAATCCGAATATCTAAAATTTGCCATACTCTCTCCTTATAAAACCTTTTCTTTGGAAGAAACAAACTACTAATTTAAACAATATATTTCTTTGAAACGTAATTTCAAATCCTTGGTGATCCTCACTATCTGAAAGGTCCAATTGTTTGAAACTTAAATTTGAATCCTTACACAACGGAATTTAAAGAATTCCCTTCTAAGAACATTTCCAATTTACAAATGTGAAATCTAAATATCTTTTCAAATACCTTCTCAAAGATTAGTTTTATAGTTCAGATTTAAACAAGAGTGGAGTTTCATTATTATTTAAAAAATTATAAACAACTCGGAATATTGGATTCAGTCATGATCGGTCGTTCAGTTTTTCAATAAAATCACGATGAGAATATTTCTGTGGATTTAACGATTCTGATGCCATTCGCTAATTAGTCGAAGCAGAATGATATTTGAGATGTCGTGGAAGGTAGACTACATATATATAAAGTGGTAAATTGAAAGGAAAATTCAAAATATTAATTTTGTTCACAGGACAAGGGACATACAGTCTTGTTAAACATCATAGTTACACAGATGAAATTATATGTTTGCAGTTACAACTGTTTGTTCAATTTAATCTGGGGCACTGCTTTAAAAGAAGAATTTGCAATTTTGTGTAAAGATATAATTTTTAATATTTATTTGTTATTTTGGAGATATTTTTTCATTATTTGTTATATCTTTCCTTTTGTTTATAATTTTTAGATTTTTTAAATTTCAATTTAATTAGATACTATCAAATAAGATCTTATAGTGTGTATTAAAGTAATTTATTTATTATATTAGGAATATTTCACATTCAAATTTTAATGTTTCATCAATAATTAAAACAGATAAATTTTACTTTGAAATATTTGAAAAACAGAAGAAATACTTTTCTTTCTATTTTTCAAATGTTTGTTTTTTAATGTTTCATCAATAATTAAAACAGATAAATTTTACTTTGAAATATTTGAAAAACAAAAGAAATACTTTTCTTTTTACTTTTCAAATGTTTGTTTTTTTTCATTGATTCTAAGAATACTCAGAAGTGAGTGTATAATATTATATATTTATATTTTATCAAATTTGAATTTTATATCCTAATTTCTCTACAAAAGTGGAGGTACATTACATGCCTAAATTTGGACATATTTCATTAATATCAAATTTCTACATTACAATAGAAGTCTTCACTTCCCAAATTCGATTATATACATGTATAGTTACTACCTGTATGTTACATAAATATATTCACAAGTTCTGTATCCATATTATGTAGTTGGTCCTTACATATAAAAGTATTCTTTTGATCTCTGACCTTATATTAAAATCTCTTTTATGTTTGTTAACTCTGTTAGCAGAACACAAGGGCCAGACTTGCACTGAGAGCTGCAGGAGAGGCGGAGCAGAAGCTGATTGACAACCGCAACAAACTGAAGGAGGAACTGGCAAAGCTGTTTGAAGGAGCGCGTGCGAAGGAAGCGGCACACATGACAAAGCTCAAAGAGTACAGATCCAACTGCTTGACCCAGAGAAACATCGGGTACTATGACGCCTTCAGAGAGCAGAAGGAGAAGGTTGATTTTCATGCCAACCTCAACCGCCTGAACCTCGCTGCCTTTTTTGACAAACTCGAAGAGATGGTGGAAACACACCAGGTGCCTGACGACTTCCACTTCATCGAAGAACTGATAAAAGAAGGAACAGAGTACAGGCTTCTTGTAGAGCCTCTTGACGTGGCTAATTATTACAGGCTGGGCAAGCACGAGGATTCTGGACATTATATGAGAAATGCAAGGCCGCGTCGTTATAAGGCTCTTGAAAAGTGGTTGGCAGACATAAAACCCCAAGAAAAGAAGATGGCTGTGATTAGTGGTCTGCAAGATGTAACAAAGGATTCCTGCTTCTGGGCTCACGTGGAAGAAGTTTCGTGGATTATGAACAATCCAACGGAAAAGGCAGAGGTTAAGAGTACCAAGTGCAGTGAATTCCAGAACTATGTGAAGCAACTGTCGGACAGGAAGGAGTTGTGTGAGGAGGAAGTTAAGGCGGGGGATTCCACTTTTGTCAAGTGGTGGAATAAGCTGAGCCCACAAGAAAAGCAAACCTCCCCTATCGCTCGTATCTTTCGAGGCATAAACTAGCTGGGCCATTATTATATCAGTTTTTGGATTTGCTCCTTTTGAGGAATTGAGTGACACTATGGTTGAAGTGGCTTAGTTGCTGTTTAGACTTGAATGTCATGATTAAACTTTGTTTGTGTTTTAGCTCTGCATTATTCCAAGATAATGCTATATGTAATTATATTTTACTCTAGTAGATAATTTTTGTTTGCTCTCTTTTGTAATGCTGGACAGTAGTATTTTCCCTGGTTATTTGAGTATGCTAATGTAAATTCTCTTTTTAGTAATTTCAATGGTTGGAGAAAATGGAATAGTAGGACATTTGCACAGCATAAATTACTATGCTTATAACTGACGATTTTGAGTGCTGTACTATAGGATATGCTGTTTCTTAATATTAAGTTTTTTTTAATCTTAGTTTGATAATGGAGAAAATTATCCGTTTTCAGAATGGATTGGAGCTCCTTTTTTGTTATAGTAAAAATTTGGAGGTTATAATAGGGAACTTTATCCGGACTGTGAAGCGAGCTGAATACACTGTTGAGATTGTTTGTTTATTTAGAGTGTCACGTCATAATAATTTCTTATTTCTTACGTGGCTAGATTTTGCTTTGGAGGATCATAATGTTATATACATTATTATTATTGTGATATTGCTATTATTATTTTTGTTAATGACGTCAAAGTTATCAGTAGTAAAATTTATTTATGTACTTTTTAGAACATTGATGCAGAGAAATCCATATCTATCAAACAAGGGTGACAATGAAACGGTTAATTTTATTTCCCGTCTTGGCCATCCCCTTCCACATGATTTATTTAGTAGAGTTCTCTGTTCAAATTCTTCTGAAGCATGACTCCCAATGAATAAAAGAGCTTTCCAAAAAGGAAATATTGTCAGAAGAAGTCATCCACGTCATAAATTTGTTACAATTGAACTCATACTTGGTTGTCAGTTTGTTACGCACGTTTAAATAAAACATTCAGCGTTGTCAATGATATTCAGTAGACTATTTCCTTTATTGTCTTCCCTCTACTCACGTGGTCGAAGGTAGTTAGGATAACTATCAGTTCCAGCTGCATCTAGAAGTCTCTACCAACGTGGAAGTCTTGAGAGCTCTTTATATATAAAGGAACAGTAACATATGTTTCAATCAAGCAGACTCAATAAAATGTTCCCTTCTTTCAATCTGCTTTCTACTGTTGTTCTTTGCTCTTAGATTTATTTATATTTCCCTACAAATATTTCTCGCCCAGTTTCAAGCGTTCTCAATGGGCTGTCGTTCGAATTATACCTCTTAAACCTTTGAAGAGTAGATTAGGGTAATTAGAATAATGTATTTGAGATTTAGTTCTTTGTATTCTGTTTTTCTTTTCCCGGTATTATGTACAGCAGCCTGACATGTTCTGTATCTGTTCTACTAATTTAATATCCTTGAGATTTTCTTAAGAAGGCTTGCAAAGTATCAGCTAAGTACCAAAAGTTGTAAACATGAAAGAAGAGTAAATGCAGAAGACAAATTTAATACACAGAGAAGACCATGTTCCATTTCCACACAAAGATTCCATTTCTAAATCCTAAATCCCATGTTTCATTTGCACGCAAACCTTCCATTTTTTCATCTATATTTCCAAATCCCATACTACAAATGCAAGCAAAGACTCCATGTTTTCATCTATATTTTCGAGTCCCATGTTTTAAATACAAGCGAAGTTTCTTCGTTTGTCTTCAAATCCCATGTTTCATTTGTACAAGAGACTCCATTTCTTTATCTATATCTCCATACAGCTTCGGAAGCGAGAGATAAAGATACTTTAGCATGGTTGTTCGGCAAACTATTCCTGCATACACACATGAATAAAGGGATACTTTATTTTCAAGTGATACTTTATTAATGTCTGAATACATGATGCTTTTACATAGATAGCAGTTGCATAAAAATATTATGTAAAGTATTGAATGTCCTTAACAGATATCAAAGAAATCAAATGAACAAATACAATTAGACAGAAAATATTGTCTGTTGAACTCCATACCCCCAACACATTTTGTGAGACAGAACCCATAGGTTCAGATTGCAGGTTCGAATGGAGTAGTTTTCTTATCGCGAATTGTCCTCAAAAAGTTGTTCTATTTTTGCCATAATCAATTGATTTAAGGTTTGGGAGTTGATCTTGTGCAAGCATGACTTCAAAACCCTTCTTACTCGTGTACTCACGCCAAAGTTTAGAACCGCTATCCTCAATCTTGTTCAAGCACGTCTTCAAAACCCTTCTTATTCATGTACTTGAGCCTCTCATGCCAAAGTATAGAACTACTATTCTCAACGACCAATGTTGCTCCAACTTCATCGTAGCACTGAAGAACATATAAACTTCGTAATTTCATCCTTTTGATAGAACCAACACACCTTTGGTTCATTTCCAAGAATATAAAGAAAAAGAAACATTCAAGCTTTGTACATAAAGTTGACTTACATAAATTTGATTTCTTTTGAGAGGTTGAACGTGTATAACATCCTTCAAAATCCATTTACTACCATTCTTTAACAATATTAACATAATATCTTTTCTTACAATTTCACATTCTTTATTATCTCTAAGAAAAACTTTGCTAAACGTACGTTCCTATTAGTTGATAAATGCTCCCCAATATAGAGTAGCACGGAATGAAGCACCAAAATCAAGGACCATGAATCTATAGTCATGTAATTTGCTAATAAAATCAAAATACCATCATCTGTACAACATTAACTTCATTATTTCTTACCTTATCTTGAGACGTTTTGTAGGTCCAACAATTTCCCTTGGCATGAATGGATTTACCACAAAATCAACAAGAGAGAGAAGGGGGGTTATGTAACGCCCCGCTCGGGAACCCAAGAGAATTAAACCTAACATGTTACAATGTTTACTGAACTATTTTTTAAAAAAAAAGTTTAAACAACATCAAGATAACATTAATGCGGAAGCAATAAGAACATACATATCAAATACACATTTGCAATTACAGATACAGTTTCAATTCCTCAAGGATTCCTTTACGTTGAGTCACATTTAATAATTTTAAATTAATTAGTTTAAGTTCCAAGTACAATGTCTCAAGATCATAAAGAAATAACAGATACATAATCGCATAAGCAAATGCATAAGTATAAACAATACAATGAAAGTACATCCACTAAATAACATCCACTGCACATGTCGCAAGGTATGTGAGAAAAGATACAATACATCAGAATACATGATAACATATATACATCATATGAAAAGAAGTTATCTGAGATAAGAATTAAGAATGATAAAGGTACATCTTCTGCAACGATCATCCAACAGCTGGCAATGTGAAGGGGGACCCAAATGGTAAGAAGGCACTACTCCCGACCGCGTGGTTGCCTAGTCAGGCTTCCACTCCCACCGTGCAAGGAAGATAATGAACAATCCTCATACGGTAAAACAAACATAAAACATTCCTAGGCAAGGTACCCCTAATAGCCAAAACTACCTCAAAGGTAACACATGCTACTCAAGAAGATAAAATAATCCAGAAAGCAAGAACACTCCATCCAATACCGACATCACATAACCAAACATCATACACAAACCAAGTATAAACCAAATACCAAGATCACAAGATAAAGTCAACAAAAGACAATCACCTCAAGTCAAAAGCCACCTGTCAAAAGTACAACAACCATGAATCACCAATCATCATCAATGAAAGTAATAACCGCAATAAACATATCCAACAATAAATACACCACATCCAACAATAAGTACACCACCAGAGATACACAAAATCTACAGAGGAGACTCAGGTTACATAATAGGGAGTGTCATCACATGGCTGCTTGAGTTACCCTGGATTGGTCTCTTAATAGACCCTGGACCCTCAAGCGTTGAGTTACCCTGGACTGGTTACTATGAACCCCGGACCCTCAACATCACACATATGGAAAACTAGAAAGCCCTCTCAAGAAGACGAGGCACTCTTCTCATTCCCATCCTTAGTCTACACAAGCACTAAAGGCATGGGTAGATCAAATATCTCTAACTTATCTTTTTAGTGTGTTTCCCCCCCATAAATTTTACTTACTAGATTATCACTTATTACAATAACTTGCATTAGGTTACCCTGGCGCTGACCACTTTGGGTCCTGGACCCCTATGCAAGCCACTCCCAAGTCACGTACCTAGACAACCTCTCCTAAGCACAAAAATTCACAGTTGTGTCCCATACCACAACACTCATAAAGATCAAACTCGGTTCCTTAATAGGCAACCTGAAAACAAGATGGTTCTCCCACCCAAGTACACATAAATGCTCCACAAAGTAAACCTCATAAATATAATCTCAATTTGAATCACATAACACATCATGACAACTAGCCACATAATTGGTATAACAGAAATCCCACAAAACCTCTAGTGTACGTCCTAGACTGGTCAACACCTACTCGACACCAAAATGGACAGTATAAGCAAAACAGTATAGTTTCATAGTTTGCGTTTGATTTACAATAATACACAATAAGGTAAAAAGTAAAGTTTCAGTTTTGTGTTCAATGTATGTTTCAAGTGAATGAATTCTCAGTTTATTCCACCAACCAAATCTATAAAATTACCCCCATTTATTTGTCTGACTTAAATATGTAAAATTACCTTCATAATAAAAATCATTTTTCCTAAAAGACTAATCTGAGGATAATCGATTATTTATCTAAATTAAGAAAAAAAAAAAACAATTATTGAATTTAATAACCATCATGTCAATTTTATTAAATTCCACATAAATGATTATTTAACAATAGTAAATGAATTTACACATTGTTATATAATTGTTCTTAATTAAATTAAAAATAATAATTAGTTTAATTAATAATTGTTTTACTATAACTTATTCATTAATAATTTATTTAATTATTACTCATAATAATATAATCTTAAAATTTAATAATTGAAATTATATATATTTTAAATTTAATAATTTAAAAATTTAATACAATTAAAAATTTAATAAATAAATAAAAATTTAAAAAAAGCATATATCAAAACGTTTATAGCCCGCCGGCTTTTATAACATACTGGCCGCAACCCTTAGTAAAGTTGCGGCAGCTCTGCCGTAGACGGCTGCTAATGACAGAGGTACGGGGGGGTAGGGGTTGGGTAAAACCCGCCCCTCCCCAAATTTATTTTTAAATTATTTTTATACAATTTCTAAATTGTATCAAACGCCCCTCACACATCACTAACAATTATTATTATTATTTTTTTAAAATTGATATTAATTAAATTTAACTTATTAAATCTTTATTAATTATAAAATAAAATAAATTTCAAACATGTATAATTAAATATTTTATTTTAATTAATATATTTATTTTTAATTGTTTTCTTTTTTTTAAAAAATAAATTTTATAAATATAATCCGATAGTGAAGATATCATTAACCAAGTGAATTTTCAACTTAGAATTTTCTTCTCTTTCAAGTCCATTTCCGGATTAATTTCCGTACCTAAAATTTATTTTAAAAAAAAAAAAAACATTTATCTTTCAAATCTCAAGCCCGATTTCAATATCCAATAGATTCTTGCATTGTTTGATTTCTTATTCAATCTTATGCAATCCTCTAAAATAATTCAACGAAGTATCCATCTAAGCCATGTACAGATATTTCTCAAACAAGAACAATATTGCATACCCGAAAACAACACATGCAAAAGACACAGAGGAAACATAAACTTGAAGAGTGAAAAACTACTATACAATTAAACCACGAGATCCTACCTGGATCTGATGCTAAACAGTGGCAGCTAGATAAAGATTCCTACTGCAAGTGAAACCCTTCAAGCTACGAAAAACTTTCCTTCTTTTCCAAACCCTTTGATTTTCTTTTCAAACCTGTGTGTGTCCTGAAATCTGTGTGTCTGAAAAACTCTCTGAGACCTGTGTGTGCAATAATGACCCGAAACCTCTAATATAGAATCTAATTACCCTTTAGGGTTTATGTCACCACAACTTCTAAATTAGAATAATTTTATTTAATTAATTCATTCATGCACAATTAATTTTCTTTTTAAATAAAATATTCTTTTATTATTCCTTCATGCACTTTAAGTGAATTGTTAAATTACTTTATTTAACTTTCCACTTTACTTTACTTTAAATTAATTTGTTAACTTTAATCTCATGTGCACATTATTAAATTATCTTTATTCAAGTTCACATGTTTTTTTTATCTTTTAATTAATCTCTTATATTTTAAACTCATTCATGCGAACTTAAATCTTTTTCATAATTTAATATCTTTCTCCTTTTAATATATTTTTTAACGTTTAATTTGATAATATTTATTAACTTAAATAACAATAATATTTAGCATTTATTTAAAAATGAACTCTAAATATATTATTATTAAATTAAATACATATTATCACGTTCTAAATTTAATCTTAAAACTTTTATCTTCAATTTAATTTTTTATATTTAATTAATTTCTCAATTAATTAAATATTCAAAATATCATAATAATTTTCCATTAAATTAAATTATTAATTTAATCTATTAATTAGACTTAATTAATAGAAATTCATCGAAGACTCACAAAACAACATACACACAAAATACTCACGGGTTTAAAAAGGTTAGACAGTCTGTTATGAGTCCTCCTTGCAGGACAAGTATTTTAGGTTATGGCTAGGATTGGACCTGATCATTATCTTCCCATTCTCACCATTTGAGTATTTCTAATAGGGCATGCTCATCCTGGCAATTCAGGGAAGTCGATGCCCGGTACCTACATCCTGCATAAAAGACGAGCATGTACATGTATATAATATATCTAAACTAAACAGACAATGGCGGGGAGTGGTTCATCGTGTAGATCCCGACTAGCAGGTGACTACGACTCCCTCCCCTAACCACATCAAACACGTCAGACAGAAAGATAAAATAAACATGCGCACCATACACATGCAAGTATGGGGTAAGTATCGTAAAAATAACAAGTCTAATATCAAATGCGTACATATAATAATGCATCTCTATCAATACAACATAATCATCATTAAAGACATCATGTTAACATTTTTATGAAAGAAACCACATTTACTAACTAGGAATCATTAAAATATCATTAACAACACATGAATGAAATCAACTAAGCAATAATAACTGATACATTTGTAATCAAAGTCATGAAATAATATCATAATATTACAATTCTAGTATCTCTAAAGCTAATCGAAGCATAAAGTCAACCTAAAAGAATTTGATAATGATAACAGAAATGCGATCTAGGGGCAGGCACTACAGGTTAGAGAGAGGTTATTAGTTAGTGAAAGAATAAAAGTTTACGATTTGGGGGGGGGGGGGGGGGGAGAGAGAGAGAGAGAGAGAGAGGTTAAGAGAATGAGAGGTCAGGAGAGAGGGAGAGAATGAGAGTTTAGGGGTTCGTGAGAGAGAGGGTTAGAGAGAGAGAGAGAGAGAGAGTTTAGGGGTTAGTGAAAGAGAGGGGGGTTAGGGGCTAGTCAAAGAGAGATAGAGGTTAAAGGTAACATGTGTGTGTGTGTGTGTGTGTGTGTGTGTGTGTGAGAGAGAGAGAGAGAGAGAGAGAGAGAGAGAGAGATTAGGAATGGTGCAGGAGCACCTAGTCAAAGCTCCCTATTTTGACTTCTAGTTTTGATTTAAATGGCATGTACTGACTCTAGCCAAGTCAAGAGTGTGAATTTGGACCTTTTAAGGTCAAGGTTGAGTTGACTAGGTTCAATCCATTCTAGGAGGTTTTAGTTTGCTTGCTTAATGTTGCTTGTGTTAGGGGTTATGGGTCTTGGACCATAAAAGCATGAGGAAGGTATGGTTTTTAACCTATCCTATTCTCCAAGATGTTTTTACATTCCTTTGCATAGACTGGAGATCCTGCATACCATTTGGAGCAAAAGATGAGAAAGATGTCAATATTGACAGTTGTCACATAGGGAAAAGTGGTCAAAATCATGGGGATTGCTAAAGGATAAATCATGCCTAGACATCATAAATGGACCATGTTAGACCTACTTTGAAGGTTCCAAGTGATATATGTTTAAAATTGTAAAAGTTGTCAACAACTTTGAAAAGTTGTTTGACAACATTTGAGCAAGAAATGAACATGTCGTGGATTTAAGGTTGATAGTTGATATAATTGTCTGAAACCTACCATAAAATACACTCATTCCAAGGGTTGTGTACATTGCAAGAAGGAAGTTTTGTTATTGAAAGCCACAAATTTTGTTACAATTTTCTACAGTTTTTATGATTTTGGTTTTCATGATCACAATAATGGATTGAAGGTTGAATTTTGGCATTGGATTATTGAAGTTCATGCTTGTATAATACTTTTTGATTCAGCTTACTAGTTGGTACAAGTTCATTTGATTAACTTTTGAATTTTTTTTGTAATTAGATTGTGTTCCAATCTTGACTATTTTTACAAACATGGCTCCCCCATGAGTTCCTACCATGGATTCATCATGACCTTAAGGGAAATGGGAGTGGAGCCAATGTACATATTGTATATAGATGCTTGGGTCCTAGAAAGTTGCATAGCTATTTTTCATGTGAAGCCCTAGGCAAGTCACAATCACTGGGTTAGGCATTCATAGTACATACAAAAAGTTTTTGGAGGTTTGAATGTGATAGATACTTCAAAGCAAGAGGTGCAGAATGGAGAGGGGATAGTAGTGTTACTATTTGCAGCAAGAAGAAGTCTCAAATCAAGTTTTGCTAAGACTTTTATTAGACCCTAGTCAATATTGTCATTCATAATGTGAAACCCTTGATTATAGGCCTAAAAATTGCTTTCAAGTATATGGATAGCTTGGGGACCTAAGACCCACAAAATCTTCTAGTTTTTCCAAAAGGATACTTAAATCCATGATTGGATTTCCACCTTGTTAAGATAAATTTTGAGATATAGTCTAGAAACCCAAGTTGGAGGGCTAATTCAATCTTGTTTTGACAGTTTTTGGAGTAGATGTAAGGAACTTGAGGAGAACTTGTGGGACTTGTGTCCAGAAGCTTATGTGAAGTCTAATACCTCATGTATAAGTACCTCACTCCATGTAGTGGAAGAAATGCTCAAGAAAACCTAGGAAATGAAGTTGGCAAGTTGGGTTGAAGAGACATTTGGTGAACCCAAGAAGGAAAATCATTAGTGTATCTAGATAGTGGAGAGCTGGGGGATAGGAAAGAGATCCTCTAGATGTTAGGGCATCCATGTGGACCAAGTGCACTTGATTTCTTTTCTTCTTCTTTACTCTTAGTTTATGTTGTTTTGCCCTTGGCTTCTAAAGTTCTCCAAGAGTGTCCATTTGATTAGGAGTAAGATTGGAGAGATCCCAATATGGAATTATTATGTCTTCCGCTAGATCAACTTCTTCAATGGAAACTTCTGACTCTTTCCCTTTTTCCTTTGGAGGAGGTGAAGGAATGATTTCCTAACCTTTGCTCAAATCCCCAGTGCTCATTTGAGGCTTGACTTCAACTGTCATTGCACTTACTGTGGAATCACTTGCAACTAAAACAATATTGCTGATTGGAGAAACAACAAAAATAACAAAAATGCTTACATTTCCTTGTTGTGACTCGGTCTGAGTTGATGCTAAGAAGAGTGAAGCCTATTGCTCGGTAGATGGAGTAGTGGTAACACCACTCATCACTAAACTCAGTAAGATAACTCCAATAGCCAATTGAGTACTCATTTAAAAAATGTTCAACTTAATTGTCTATGACTTAGTTGCATTCTTCTTTGAGCTAGATGTCACTAAGGTTTTTCTTGGAGAGTTAGGGAGGGAGGCCATTACTTTTGCTGCAATCTTCTCAGGATCTAAATCTTGAATATCCTAAATCTCGGGTAGATCCTCACTGAGTGTTTGATCATCCTTGTCCTATTCATCATCCACTTGAACCACTTCCTCTGTGGCTTTTAAAACATGCAGTGCATAAATATTCTTCCATGCATTTGTATTTGATTGTACAATAGATTCAATATAATTTGACAAAATTAGGAATGCATTGAACTTGAGGGTTAATTTTTGTTCATGATTAATCAATGCTTCCTTTACTTATCTATTAGATAGATCTAGCATTACCTTCCTCAAGGTTTGTTCCCTGATATACTTGGAAACCATTACAACATTGTCCCAATGATGTGCAACTGCCTTAAGTAAAATATCTAGAACTTGACTACTTAACTCACTAGGAGGGTATTTCCATCTTGCCATTTTTGCTACTTAGGCTTCTTCTATCTAGTTTTTTTTTTTCTTTCTTATTTCTTGTTTCATATTTAAGTAACTTGAAATCTACCATACTTCCACCATCTTTAAGTCAACTCAGTCTTTCTTCAAAGGTTGGGGTAAAACTTTTGAAAGTTATCTACTACTCTTCTTCTTCATCTTTGTCTTAAAGTTTGAGCTTCTTCCTTGATTTGGTGGACCATATCCTAGTGAAAAAGGCAGGTGAGGACTTTGTAGCTTTCTTTATTATAGCTTTACCCTTCTTCTTTAGAGGTTCCCCTTCTGATTCTTCATCTTCAATATCATCAGCCTTACCTTTTGTGAGTAGAAGAGAGGAATCAGGTTCCACATACACCAATTTAATCTTTTCTACCTTCTTCACTTCCTCTTTTTATGGCTTGAGGAATCTTGATTTCAAGTAAAATCTTGGTTTTTCCCTCTTCATATGTTCCAAAATATGGTGCTTTAGGGTTTGCAAAATCATTGACAAGAGCCTTTATGATATCCTTAGTATCATCAATGTTTACCTCATAATCAAGAGGTCTTAACCATGCAACTCTAAACCTAACTACCTAAATGTACACATACCTTATCACAGTCCACAAGGAAACATATGTCTTATTCATATCCATCAACTAGTTGCTTTAGAGTTCTGAATTTGATTTGCATCCTTTCCTTGAATGTTTCAAAATATGCATCTATGATGCCCTCAAAATTGTCTCCCATTTCAGTTGTAAATTCATTGACCTAACATACACTGGGTTTGTCCTTCTTCCATACTACAGTGCCCTTGGAAGGAAAAAAATTCTGAACATAAAAGAATAAGCAAACTAAAGTGAACCAAACTTATACAGACTAGTCTTTGATGCCCAAATGCTTTCCATGTTCTTGCTCAATTGATTCATCTACAACTTGGTGAAGTTAAAAGAAAGATTGTTCTTCACTACCTTGAAGGCCAAGTCTACAACTTCACATGCAACACTATTTGGTCAGCTCGAATTGTATATCTTGTGTGTAATCACATGAATACCAAACTTTATTTCCATGTCCATGACATCATTCAGCTTCCTTCCTCTACCATCCCACTTGGTGAGAGTCTTCTTTACTAACTCAACCTGACCTAGGGTTTTGGTCATATTAGTTTTATCAAGCATGGGAAACCCAGTACCCCTATGAATCATCTTCTTTGTGATTTTGATGAGTTGATCAAGCCAGAATTGCATGTTGTGAATACAACTCATGATAAACATAATCCAACTAGTTTGAAAATTCCTCGGCATGTGCAATATATGGATCAAACCCTTCTCTTAGATAGGTGTTTGTGCTCAGGTTTTAGGTTTCCATCCATACATAAAGCTTCATATGCTTCATTCATCTCTAAAGTTCCCAAAGATCCGAATTGTACAATGATAAAACGATCTAATATCATGAATGAATAGTACTTTCACTAGAATCTACAAGTGTGCACTAATTGAGTCCAATTCTTCTGCAATCGCAAGATTGAGTTTGAATGTCAGAAATTCACGCTCAATGTTTCTCACCAACATCTCAAATCCCTTCTTAAATTTTTTTCTAAATGAGGTCGCCATAACACTTAGTGGTGGAAGGATAATCTTTGACAAATTTTCTCTAAATTGCTTAGGGGCTTAGGATTGCTCTGCTCTTTTTGCTCTGAAATTCACGATGAAAAATGAAAACCTTTGATTCTTCCTTTTAATCAAAATTTATCTTTAAGTCCTCATAAATACATCATATGATAGATAGATCGATGATAGCCTGTTTAATCGACAGGCATGAGATGCTTGGTTAGGTCTTCTACTCAACAAATGCCTTCTATCTTTAACTCGATAAGCACATGCTCGGTTAGGTCTCCGAACTCGGTAAGGTCATGCAACCCGACTTTTCTCAGTTCAAACTAACATTCAACTTGGTGATCCTAATGCATTTGAAATATTAATTTTGATATTTTTATTTGCTGCTTGGAACTAATATAAGATGTATTCTTTCAAATCATAGTTCCAATGATCTCCATGGATAATTGGTTTGAAATGGTTGAATCACCCAATTTATTGACTTGGGTGTCAACGCTCTCATAATTTTAACTTGCATTCTCTAGAGATTTCTTTACCCATTGCTGCTTCGTTTGACTTCTGATATTGTTAGCTTTTTCTTTCTTTTCATCTTCAATTGTAGCTCAATTCATATAGTTCTTTGCTAGATGACCAAGTTCTTTGCATACGAAACATCTCCTTGTAGGGTTCCTTTTCCTCATACGAGTTCTTATCTAATTTGGTCCAATATGACCATGCTCACCACATAAGTGACATCTGCACCATGCATTATAATCCCAACCAAAGATAGCTTTCAAAATTTGTTCTGTTGGGTTCCATTTCTTGGTTCTACATTTTGAAGATTTGTGCCCTTGTTTGTTGCAATTGAAACATTTTCCTACAAATTTGGTTTTCTCTATGCATTCACTTGCTCTATGACCTTGTTTATTACAACCGTAACACTTTTCACTGAATTTTGATTTATCATTGCTCCAACACTTGTTTGATGTATGTCCTGTCTTTCCATAATGACTACAAGTAGGTATTTTGTTCTTTTGAGCTCCTTGCTATGATGATTCACCTTCAACTGTATAGCCTAAGCTAGCTTTGCCTTTCTGTCTGAATTAAGTTCATGCTTTCTTGATATTTCATCATCCTTTCACTAGTTTTCCTTTATATGTTGAGATCACTCAACAAACTCGCATTTTCTATCCTCAAGTTGATAAGCTCTTGATTTGCACAATTAAATTGACTTGTCAAATCTGCTCGTTGAAGAGATAGGTGTTGGATTTCATTATTTTTTCTTCTATCCTTTCAGTTAGCAATCTTTTCTCTTCTTTTTCTTTGTCCTTTGGTTCTATGTCTTCATACATTCTAATTGACTAAATTTCTTGTTCTCTTTGATTAGCTTTCTAACTTCTTCATGTAGAGTGACATTATTTTCAAGTAAGTTTTTAATTGTTGCATAAACTTCATTTGAATTTTTGTCTTAGCAAATGTCTTCAATTCTTTCTTTAATGTAGAGATTGTCATTCATTTATATTGCTAGATCCTTCCTTCTTTTCAAAGATTAAGAGAGTTGCTCCTTCATTTTCTTTAATTGTTCCATGGCCATTTGTAGATCCAACTTTTCATTTTCAATGACTTTCTCTAGTCTATACACTTCCATTGCCTCTGATCTTTTCTCAAGATGCTAAACTTTTGATGTGAGAACCAAATGCTCTAATACCAATTGTTCGAAATGTATGGTGGGCTAGATGACTAAGGGGGGGCGGGGGGTGAATTAGGAACCAATAAAATTTTAACTTTAACACCAATCAATCCTTCATAAACTAATTTGATCTAATTGCATGCATGAAAAATGAAACCAACAAAACATTCATAACAATTGGCATAATATTTGGTCACCCAAAAACCTTCCAAATAGAAAGTAAAACAGGGGTGGGGATGATACCCACAAGCTTTATTACTACAGTATAAAGTTGGTATGTTAAGGCTTACAATTGACTATTTCTGGTGATCTTCCCTATTAGGAGCAATACAGACTGTTAGGTTCATCTTGTGAAAGGATTTATACAATATAATAAAGTATGTACTCGGTTATGAGATTCTGCATAAGACTATTAAGTCCACCTTGTTAGAGGATTTGATTGATGCACCTATTAGGATAAACCAATGGATGATCTCTTCTCTATAACTCGGTTTGCTGAATGAGATTAATTTGATGTATAAAGATCACCCTAATGTGATGGATGAGACTCTACTTTCCTTATACTGCTTGCAGCCTTCAAACTCTCATACTCTTCATATTTCATTCTCATTTGGATATGACAAGATACCTATCATATATATCCAAATAATTACCTTTTGGAGTCAGCTACAACATTAAATTAAACAATCTTCATTAAGTCAGCTCAATGTTGAAACTTAGGTTCAAAAGTCCACTCGGGTAATATTCAGATACTTGGCAACACAGTAAGCTCAACAAGCTTTGGCACTCAGTTGACACTGGTTCTTGGTCCACATTGATCACTCGAGAGTAGGCGCGAACTTGGTTAACATTGATGACTCAACAAACATTGTAGAGCTCAATTGATACTACAACTCGATCAATGCTACTTTCCCTCTGCTTGGTTAATACAACTAGCTTAGTTGACACTTTCTTTCTACTATACTTAGTTAATAGTTACTTTCTACTCTTTTGATACTGCGACAACTTGGTTTACATTGTGAAGCTCAATTTACACCATGAAGCTCGGTAATAATGTAACAACGCGATTTACATTGTGAAGCTCGGTAACAATGTAAGCAACCAAATGACTTAGTGTTTTGGCACTAATTGACAAATAGTTTGGCCATAAGATCAACAAGACTAACTTGAAACTACAATGTTGTCATCACAACATGATCCAAAAAAAAAAAAAATCATCACAATTTAAACAAAAAATGTTGATAAAAAAATCTCTAACACAGTCTATTTGAGAAACAATAAAAAAACAATTATCCAAAAAATTTCTCTTTCATGTTTTAGAATGTTTGTAGTTTTTGTATTTGATTGTGGAAGCATTTTTTCTTCAATATTTCTAGTGCATCATCCATCAAGTTTTAAGCCACACTAAATTATGCATTCATCAACATTTTAGATCATAATTTCAAATCACACTATGTGATTAGTAATGAAATAGAAAGTGTGATCGAAAATGATTAAATTAAAAGGGCTTGTTCCACCAAATCCTTTTAAAGCATATAAATATTTTTTATAATAACCAAAACAGTAATTATAACTCATTGAACAGGGTACCGACGATTTCAAGGAAAATTTTCCCTAACTCTATAGAGTAGAGAAGAGAAGATATTTTTACATTGAATATGTTTCCATATATGAGATGGAGGACCTAAATTTTGAAATCAATAGTTCTCAATTGATAAATGGTGTGAACAACCATTATAGATCTACTAGCCATAGGATGAAAAGGTTGTATTGAATAGTTAATAGCAATCACATTAGATGGTAAACAATTGATATGTCCCATTTTCCTTGCCACTTTACACATTTAGGTCAAGCTCATTCTTTCTAGAGACTATAAATGATGTGTAACAATGAGTTAGTTTTAATAGTCCATAAAACAACTTATCTGTCATTGGTCAATTCCTCTCCACGGCTTAATTTTTGATTGTTAACAAAAAGGGCCTCTTTGGTTGCGGGGATAGGAATTGACAATTAGGAATTGCTATTCTAGAATTGTTATTGTGGAATAGAAATTTGTTTTCTTTGTTTGGTTAGACAAAATAGAAATTGTAATTGAAAAACATCTGCAGAACAAAATTTGAATAGGAGATTATGCAAAATGATATGGTTGAATGAAAATTCAATAGTGGCTTTCTTGAGATTATCTACAAAGCAGCAGTAGTAGCTTCGCCTACACGTCCAACTTTAGAAGGATGCAAAAACGATGATCTATTAGTGAGTGAGAGCACATTTGCTATCAAAAGGACACAAAAATGACCAACTGAGGCAGTTGTTTGTCTAGCCAGAACAACAAGGGTCCACAATAGGCTATGATGGTACATTTTGCATCACATTCCCTATTGGAAAAATTGGCCTACTTGTGCATGTTTCAAAATTTTTACATATTTTCCCTCCAATTCAATACAAATATTGCACTCATTCATCCAACTCTCCTCCCCAACAATGCCCATGCAGTGGATGTTAGCGGAGACAATGCTCTAAAAATTACACAGAGCCAATAAATTGCTAGAACATAATAGTTATACATATGTGTGTGTGGGATCAAATATATACATAGTAAAGAATGAATTTCAGATTCAATGGTAAAAATAATGTGAGCATTTATGCATTGTATGTGAATGTATACTATGACTTCCAACTATATTTTTTCTCTCAGACAAGTTGGTTGAGCTGAGACGCTTGTAAAAATGTCTCTATTTTGAAAACATATAGACACCTTATTAGATGGTATGAATTTTTCATTATGCTATGTTATTACAGACCCAATGGTGGCAATGGCATTCACTGTTTTAACTTTCATGAGGATGAATTTGCTTCACCGAATTTCAAATTAGGATTAAGTAACCAAAAATCAAAATGTGAATAGGAATAGCTATTCTAATAACAGGGTTTTTTAAGGAATGGAGATATGCTCATTTTGAGGTCAAAATGGGAATACAGATTCCTATTCCCAATTCTGATTTGACACACCAAACAAAGAATACAAAACACATTCCTAATTTCCTATTCCTATTCTAGCAACCAAACGGGCCTAAAGGGGAATGAAGAAGTGATGATGAGAACTCGAAAAATACAAGTAACTAAAGATTAATTCAATTTAGATGAAGTAGTAGTTATGGTTATCCATTATACTTTGAGGGATGTCTATACCCTACTCCCCATCTCCATTTTTGCACGATGAGACCATGCTAGACAAGGTTGTAAATCTACCATTACACTTTCTATTTCATTTGCTTGAAGTTCTTAAAACATTTTCACCATATAGTTTTTTTTGTGCCAATGTTGAAATCACTCACTACATTATTTTTTTAAAGATATGCTCCTTTACTTTAGCCCCTTCCTCTGCTTAATATTCATAGAATATGAATTACATTTCATTTTAAAAGAAAATATGTGCTTAACTACTTGTTTTTATGCATTCCCTCGTAATTTATATAGGCTTCACAATTGATATTTTGTTTATTTTTTAAAGTATAATTTGGTTATACATTAAAAAATAAAAAATTTAAGTTAAGATTATTTTTATAAAATAGTTGAAACAAAAAATATTGTTTGAATTTTCCAATTTTTATTAAAACCTAAATATTTGATTTTTTTATATATCTTAATTATATTTGATAAAATTTAATAATTTAAAATTTGAATAATTAACAAGATTTTTTTAAAAATAAATCGTTGTTCATAATTTAATATAATTCAACTATGCAAATAATATTTAGTATTTTTAAATTTGAATACTTTGTTCCTTTTCACTCATTGCTTCCAATTTGAAAGAAATTCTTTAATTTGTTTATGTGTGCATGTCTTGGCCACAAAATTGAAATTGATAAATAGGGAAAGAAATATAGTAGTTTGTTCAATTCTTGGAATTTCTCCTTGAATACTCTCCACAATCTTTGTGACTCAGAAATTCCTTGAATTCTTTATTATTTCTCAAATTGTTGAATGCTCTTTTCACTTAGATTTAAGGAAGGATTGCCTATGATAGATTTACCAAACGTACAAACAAATTATATCTAATTTTTCAAATATTTTTGTTCAATAACCAAATAATTTTTCATACTTTCTTATCATTATCAATCCCCTTTCGTACAAAATAGACATTATTATAATCATAAGTTCTATTTAATTCTTATATTGTAACTTTACTTTTAGTTAAAGTCTAAATATATTTAAAAATTCTATAAACATATATAATTAAATTCACAAAGTTGTTAGAGATAGTTATTATAGTTATATCTATAATAGTTAAATTATAGATTAAATTTGTTCATGTCCTCAAATAATTTTTACAATAATTTCATATGAATAGATAATTATGTTCAAACCTTCTTTTAGCTCATTAGATTATCAAAATACATAGCTTATAGCTCTTCATATCTTCCTCTACATTTATCTCTTACCCTCACATTTTTAAAACCCTTCCTATCCCTTTCACATCTCTTCAATCTCTCTATTATTCTCTTCTATCTATGTTTTTTAAACCCTTCCGGTCCCTTTCACATCTCTTCAATCTCTCTATTATTCTCTTCTATCCATCTTTTTAAAATTTTGTCACTTTCTCATTCAAATTTCCTTTTCACAAGCAATATCCTCTGCTGGACCAGTGTCTCGAAATTCAAAAAGAATTTCTACATCTATTGGACTTACCTATTGCACACTAAAAATGCCAAGCATATAATACGCTACAGGACTGTCCCGATGGCCTTGTTTCGATGCTAGTGGACATGCAAATGCTTATCCATTGGCTACCTAAGAACTTTTTTCAGTGATTTGAAAGAGGAAATGGGCATGTTTGCGGAAGGACTGGTCTTCCGTACCTTCTCCTTTTCCAAGACTGATAATTCCCCGCCTTTTGCCAATAAATTTTGCTCAGGCTGCAAAAATTTCACACTTTTTCTTGGCTTGCTTGACAAGTCCACCCTCGGTCCGGCTATAGATAGAGCGTTCGTTTGGCATTCATTCAGACAATGAAGCTGAAGTTTTGGAAGGAAGGAGAGAGCCATTGTTTTTCAGTATTGTAGTGCTGATCCAATTTCTCAAGCTTTTCATGGCTTCTATGCTTGCAAGGTTAATAAATTTACAATCTTTTCATTTTATGTTTTTAAGATTAATAAAGTTTTCAGATCATAGATGTTTCAATTTTGGGTTTTGTCGTTTCGACTTCATTATCAAAGTTGTGTGAAATCCTGACCTGTAATGTTTTAGATCAGAAAACCCACTTGATAGATTCTTTTTGAGGGAGTTTCAAGTTTTCTTTTGTCTTAAACTAGTACTGGTTGGTCTTTTGTTCTCGTTTGTGCTGAATTTGTTCATGTGGGTTTTGATTGCAGTTTTGGACGACCGGAAACTTTCGAGAGGGCAAGTTATGCTGCTTACAGCAGTGATAATGGGTATGTTCTGCAAGACTCTGGAAACAACGTACTTTGCGTAGCCTTTTCTGGTGCTGTAGAGGCTAGTGCCTTCTGTCAAACAGACACCGAATTTGGCGTCTGCAAAATCAATGAGAATAATGACTATTTTGTGTCCGCGGTGGATGGGACCACAAGGAACGAAAGAGAGGCAGCCAGTGTATTTAAAGTGGTTCTAATCAAATTTCTGGCCATTTGGAAGGATCTCGAAGCCCAGGTTTGTAGATTATTTCTAAACTCGATCGATCAGATTTGACTAGGAAAAATGGGATTAAAATGTATCGACTTGTTTTGGGTCTGTGATTGAAAAGAATAAAGTCGGGTCTGTAAATGTAAAGACTAAACTCATTTTTAAGGAAAAATCTCAGCTTTTAGAAAACTGTCCAGGTCTAGAATCTGCTTGACATGTGTAAGTGAAAGGTTTTCAGAGCCGGGGAGTTTTATGCTTTTGGTTGGCACAAATACCACTCTTGTTTGGCTTAAATTTTCCCCTAGATACTTGGAAATCTAAGAGATAGTCCGCTTATTTGGTTACACCTGTGCAGATCTTATGAAGAGGCGTTAAAAACAGAGGACTGACACACTTCTTACGCAGGGCAGCAGTCAAAGGAATTTGCCTCTTCCCTACCCCCTCTTTTTTCGACAGCTTGCTTACTTTTTTAGTTTGGGAGACTGTTTGTGTTTATTGGGTTTGATTGAAATCTCTATCTATCCATCCATTCAAAAGTCTCACAGACATCAGGCCTGTTAACGTTGATTTAATTTTGCCTCTTTTCTTAAGCCAGATCCATCTGAGAGTGAATAGACTTGATTGGGTTAGTGTATCCAGTTCAGATCCATTCCTATCTGTTTGGAGTAAATTTACTCGATTTCCCACATGTCTCCAAGTAGTCTGGTCCATTTAGGAGAGCATGAAGATTACCATGCAGAACTTTACATTCTTCAAACAGAAAAGAAACTGGGAGCTGTATCGTTTCAATGGGGTCTCTTAAGAAGTCCAAAATCCAAAGTTTTGCCCAAAGAAACTGATAGGTCAACGTGGGCTTGGGTGGTTCTCTCAGGTGCCAGAGATAGCAGACTATACGGAGGAACAGCCGAACCCATTTCGTTTCAGATGCTGGAACCAGCTATACATATCTATTGAGCTAAACCCAAGAAGGGTAAATGAAAAATCGTGGAAGCACATAAACAAAAGTCCTTTCCCTTCAAAATTGTAACACTTTTCTTGTTGTAATATTGCTATTAGGATTTAACTATATAGTTTTAAAGTCAAATTCATTGATCCATATTTCATGACTAGCGGATAACACAAATCTATCTCTCATGAGAATGAATGGAACACTTAGCACTTACTGGATCTAGGTGATGTTCAATAGAGGTGGAGCCCCTGGACTTCCCCAGAGGTCACCCATCCCAGTACTGCTCCAGCTTGAACATGCTTAACTATTGCAGTTCCTCCATAGTTAAACCCACCCTATTTACAAAAGCTTCACCAAATGTTGTGCCTTTGTTTTTGAGTCAAATTCATTGACCCAGATTTCACAAGTAGTCATTCACACAAACCTATATCTAATATGTGAATGAACAGACTCAAAAACTACACAGTTGAATGCTGATAACAATATCGTTCCTTTATCTCCAAACCCATAGATCTATAAATCCAAGACTCCACCTTTGGTCATTGCTGAGCCCCCTCTTAAGACAAGGCTTCGAAGTACTCTGTAGGCAAGAAGCCATTTTTACTCTTGATAGTCATGCCATGGCTGAGTTTATCTTCTGACAACATCACTTTTGCTTTATGATTTATATTCAATTCTAAAGACTCTTATGATTTTGTACATGGAATTAATTAAACTTCATATTTTGTTCCTGCAGGTTGCAGAGGCACTTGCAACAGGAAAAACTGTTGTGTTCACAGGCCACAACATTGGAGGTGGGATTGCTACTTTTGCCACACTCGCAAGTTTGGAGAAATGGGGTAAGGGAGCCCCTGTTCTCGCCATCACATTTGGTTTTCCCCTCATTGGAGATGAAATTCTAGCAAGGGCAGTTAGAAGGCAGGGGTGGGACAATCATTTCTTCAATGTTGTTTCAAATAGTGATGTCTTTGCCAGTACTCTGCTGGCCCCATGCATGTCTGTCTCAGCCTTTCTGGAAGAGCTGTTGCCTTACTGGCAGAGGTCTGTTGAGCGGATGAACGGTGGAGATACAGACCTCCTTATGGAGCCTGCTGACGTGGACTTCAAAAGGTATGTGCTCACTGTCGTGCACCATGCTTCTGCAGTGGTTAACTTGACCACGGTTAACAATATGGAGCCTGGAAACAAACTGAATGCAAGTCTGAAGCCTGCAGTCAACTTGAGCCCTTATAGACCATTTGGGTATTATCTCTTCTGCTCAGAGAAAGGGGCCCATTTTGTTGAAAACTACGAGGCTGTTTTGCCCATTCTCTTTTATTCCTTGGCCGGTGCTCAGGACCAGGCTAATATTTCAGACCACACTGATTATGGTAGAGTTTTCCATGGAAACACAAGCATGGTCGATTTGGAAGGGCTTCAGAATCTTCCATTAGCACAAGGTGCAGCACTCGCTTCTCCCATGGAAATGCAACTTGATGCACTTGGACTCGGCATTCAGGTAAGCATCTCAACGTCCTTCACCTTGCTTCTAAAACTATATGTTGATAATTTTGTCCCAGGAAAAACTTTTAACCTAAGCTCATTTATCTGCTTTATTATTATTATTATTATTATATAGGAATTGACCGTGTGGTTACAATGTTTTTAATTTTTTTTTAATAAAGCTATATTTATTATTTTAGTTGTTCAATATTATAACCTTTTATTACATGACAAATTATAAAATATTTTATAATTTACAATTTTTAAATCAAGATTAAATAAACTTGCATAGAGCACCATACTCTTAAAGTTAATAATAATATAAGTAATTAATAGTAGTGATATTCATTATATGTTTAAGAAAAAAACAACTTGTACTTGCGGTTGCAGTTATAATTGATAAATAACTAATTATTTAGTTAGAAAATAAATAAATAATTACTTAGAAAATTATTGTATAAAATATTTGTAATGAATTTTAATATATTTACATTAAATTTTAATTTTAATTGATAGTTAGTAATTATGATAGAGTTATTAATTGAATCACTTACTTTTGGTGTGTATATGTCTAAAAATATTTAAACTTTTGATATGATGTTTAAAATTAAAATTTAAGATTTGTATTATAAGGCTATTAGTAACTAGTTATTAAAACTAAAATAGTTATTAGAGACATGGATATAAATTAAATTGTTACAAATTCTACCCTTACATTAATCCTTAATGTATTTTATATTAATCTTCACTTTATTTTATTGTTGGGATAATATCATACCAAAAATTATGTATTTCTTTGTTCTAATTGAAAAATTTCCCCCAAAACTTTTAATAATATCATATTAGAAAGAAAAGCTGAAAACATAGATATAGAGGATGTCCAAAAAAAAGACAATAATAAAATTTTGATTTTTAGATCTAACGTAGTGCAACCTGCTATGAGTTGACTTCACTTAATTTTGGGGCTCAAGTACAGGTGCAAACCCTATTAATTCTTTATAATAATATTACTAGTATTATTTAATAATTCTACATACATACATACATACATACATACATACATACATACACACACACACACACACACATATATATATATATATATATATATATATATATGTATGTATATATATGTATGTATATATATGTATATATGTATATATGTATGTATATATATGTATATATGTATATATGTATGTATATATATGTATATATGTATATATGTATGTATATATATGTATATATGTATATATGTACATATATATACACATACACACACACACACACACACACACACATATATATATATATATATATATATATATATATATATACGTAAACAGATCTTATTAGCAAATAGGCTATTATATGTGGGCATTTCATATAAACCTGTCCGACACCTTGAAACAACTAGTTGTTTTTTGAAGGCGGTTTGCACTTTTCAATCATGCAGAATCAAATCAGATTTACAATTGAATTAGATTTATACAATCAAATCAGATTTCACAATCAAATTAGATCTCACAATCAAATTAGACTCGAGCGATCATTTCTTATCCTATATTAGAGTTGACTGTAAGTTTGCTGCTGTAGGGGGTAGCTGTGATTACGGATATGAGAAGCTCTATATGCCATTTTTTGTGCCTCATTCAAGCATGTGTTTTTGCATAGATAGTCGACAGGAGAAATAAGCATATAAGCAATGGGAGCAGAAATTGGCGAGCTGGATATCCATGCTTAAGGGCTTTCCATGAAATACATAATTTGTGGGTAGTCTCTTTTCTATCAGATTACGAGCATTGTGACTTGATGTGCCAACTTTGTGGGTTGGAATACTTTAATTATACCTCATCTCATATCTTTCTGTTTCCTTCAAGATATATGGAAGGCCTTTTGACATATTTGCTTTTCCTCTACAATTCTGGCACATTGCATTACCTCTGGGCTTTTGTAGATAAAATTGATCTTTACCGCATGTTGTGCAGCGGTCATTATAATGTGTCACCAGCTTCGAAGGGGACGAGATGCGCACAATGACTACTGGCATGCTTTTGGAGTGTGTGCTATCGCATTGTTGGGGATCATTCAGAACATTTCCAGCGTCATTCTCTCCCAACGGTGAAGCTCTGTCCCATTAATCTCATCACAGGTTGGGGAGTAGGTTGTTTCCTTCGATGTCCACTTCAGGATAACCTTTTTCCAATGCAGAACGTTTTTTTCCATTGTTGCTAAGATTTGAGAATGGGATTGAGGTGAGTCAAGAGGTGTTTTTAATAAATATTGCACATGTGCCCACTGCCGTAGTCACTAACTATGATCACGGGTCAAAAGTGGACAGAGAAGCCCAATTGTCGACAGAGAAGAAGATTGAATAGGTTGTGGACAAGATAATTAGCTGGCTGGATAGCATTCAGTGTGCAATGGCGGACAAATTTGAAGACAAATTGATGGACGCAGAACACCATTACAGTGGGGGAAATTGGAAAAGATACTTCAACAATTTTGGGGAAGGATATTTGATCTGGCAATTTTATAGCTGGATATTGGAATCAGATAATGGTGATCTTTTAAATACACTATTATGTGTTGGAGAAAAGCATAGCTTAGTAATAGGAGATCATGTTGTGGATGGAGAAAAAATATGTATTAAATTTACAAAATTTAGTATTTTGAATTATGGGATGATGGGCAAGTTTGTGTCTGAGTCTTTCATAAGTGAAGATATCTTTGATTTTGATATAATTTGGAGAAGACTCATCGGGAGCATATTGGAACAGAGTTTGGCAATCTTGAGACCATCTCAAGACCTCGATGGCTATGTCAGTTGGACTCTAGGATATAAAGCCCAATAGTCATATAAATATTTATTCTCCCTCAACTCTTCGTATTCATCGGGAGTATATTGGAATAGAGTTTGGCAATCTTGAGATCATCTCAAGACCTCGATGGCTATGTCAGCTAGACTCTAGGATATAAAGCCCAATAGTCATATAACTATTTATTCTCCCTCAACTCTTCGTATTCAAAGAACTTTCTACATAATGGGTGTGTACAACTAGTGTAAGATTATATCTTTTAAGTCATAATAAAGTATTCCCTGTTGGAGTGTGGATGTAGGCAAGTTTTTCCAAACCATGATAAATCTTGTGTTCTTACATTTTGCCTTATGAGTTTTTGTTTTCATTAATTTCTCTGCCAGTTTATATTTACACTATTAATGCACCTTCCATAGATTAAGGGTATTGATAGGTGCATTCAGTATACAAATTCATGAGTAGAAATTGGGAAGCAAAGACAAGGACAAGTTTGTAGGAAGCAAAGTATTGAATTGAAGAAGAGGAGTGTAGATGGAGGAGAGGCAGAGGAAGGGTTACACAAGCTTGCTCAAAAGTTTAAAGGTCTCTCTAGGGATCGATTTTAGTTTAGGATGTTCAAGGACTAGCTGCTTCGGCATAAAAGTTTCAATAAGGGCACTACATAGCACATCAAATTATTTGGATTATTAGTAATTATTTCTTTACCTATATAAAACATATAAGAAGCCATAACTATTGTTGTAGATGTGGTTTTGGTTTTTCGAGTATACCCAATACTGTACAACCACTACTTTTGCAGTGGAGTCAGAAGTTTGCAAACCTTCAATTGTATATAAAACCTTTGGCTTTGTAATGAACACAAATTTCGATAAATATTGAAATCTATTTCAAATCATTGTTATCAAATAATACTCAGCTCAAGAACACAAATCACTGAAATCTACAATTCTTTCTTGTAATGGGGTAAAAATGCTTGAATCCCATAAAATACCCTCTGAAAATCTTTTGAGATACATTCTATATGTGCTTGAGGCATATGATATTCGATATAGTTATCCCATTTATGATATTCAAATTGAATTGAATTTTTGAATGAAAATTAACTCTTTAGGCTTTAATTGTTATTATGTTAATATTACTTGTTATATGTTAGGTTTATTTTTATGTATATATTTGGTTATTAATTAAACTTTAATAAATTAATTTAAAATATTTTTATTAAACAATTTATCAACTTTAGAAGTTTGATATTTATTATTGATTTTTTTAAATTATTATTTCTAATAACATGTGTATTTTGATATATTTTGACTTTGCATTATATTTGTTCTATTAAGGAGCAATAACTACGTGATCAGATTTTAATTCTTATCAAGAGGTTTGTAAGATTTATTCGATAGCTTGTTCTACAAAGACTAGAATAATGAATATTGTGGAGGTTGTGGGTGAACATTCAATAGTGTTTGTCACTTGTGCGATGTTTAATTTCTATAATTCCATGAACATTGTTCTACATGACTTTCTTTCTTATAGTCATAGAACTTTGCTAAGATATTTTCTTATTCAATATCTTATGCACTATATATATTCATGGTTATAAGAACAGATGCTATCACTAAGTCATTAATAATCTATCTTAATGGATAAAAATAGGAATGCTTACCCAACCAAGTGAAAGGAAAACTTGGAACTTTAAATTTTGATTGAGGTTGTCAGAAAAGTAGAGTTTTCTAAAGATTTTGGAGAATGCTTGGGTGATTCGAGAAATGTTTCTATTTAAAATTGAATTGCAATTAGTAAATATTTGTTAGTAAATTAATTTTTAATTTCTAAGTCAAAGATTAAAAAATATTTATATTACTTAAGTATGAGACATGATCTTTCTATTATGTCATATGTTTATAGGGTTTTGAATCTTTGGAGTGGTGTAATCAAAGAACATATAATTATCTTTAGAAATTATGTTCAATTAATTGAATTATTATTTTTGGTGTCTATTTCAATTAATTAGTTTTGGGTGTTTATTTCAATTTAGAATATCATAGTGTTTGTATGTATATGTTGTATCACAAAATTCTTCTTACAAGAAGAGATAGGTTGAGTTGAAGACTAGATGAAATCCAAATAATAATAATAATAAGAATAATATATTTGATTTTAATCTTGGCAAAATAAAAGTACATAATAACAATTATCAAATACCTTGAGAAATGTAGGTCAATATATAAGAAAATAGGGAAACCAAACATTACTATGAATAGAGAATAACTCATTAGCCAAAATAACATGAAAAACCTAAAAGTTTCAAAAAAAATCATGATATAGTAGAAGGTTATAAGTGATTTTGTCTAGAGAAAATTAAAACTTTCTATATTATTGAAGAGCAAGCTTTGGACCCATGAAACAAAAAACATTTGGGTCACTTGAATAGAATGATATCTTGCACAATAATCACATTATATGTTGCACTAGACCCGTGATGTATTAATAGGGACAAGGACATCGTTTTGAAGTTAGCACAAATGTTGGAGCGTATATGTACAAGGACAAGAACATCATTTTAAATACGAGTTGGGATAATAAAGAGAGTATGCAAAGACAATATTTGTTTGCTATAAACAAAATTGACCATGTGAAACACATAAGTGGCTCCAAAAAATGCTACTGCTGCCATTACAATATGCTATCTACACCTAATATTTTGCATTTTTCTATGGTTGGATATCGTTGAGGCTATATGTCATCCCAGTGTATGGCTTAGTTAGAATTTTGTAGAGGACAATGTTGTCATATATGAATAAGTTTCATTTTTTTTCTCAATGGATAAAACAACTAAGGTGAACCCATTTATGTGGTGGTAGGAGCCACTTCCCAGTCTAATAAATTTTTTGGACCTCTTAAACTTGGAAGTATCTTCAATATACATGTGTACATGTGTCATTTAACTCACCGAATTAATCCCAATGGTATTTTTCTTTGCTAAAGAAGCATGAGAGGTTAGGAGGTCAAATTAGGGATGCAAAAAAATCAACATGGACATATATTCTCACAAATGGTGGCACAGTGGCTGGAATAGTTGTCATGCGTGCGAGTGAATAGTTTGAAACCCTATTTGTGAACTCAATACACCAAGGTCAATCTAAAAGCAATATTCAAAGCCAAATAGGCAATAAGAAAGTTACAGAGCACAAGATAAGATGAAATGTGGAACAATCTACTAAGTTCAAATTATCTCTATTGATTCTCCACAACACAAAGTTATAGGAATAGACAAATAAATATTCACAAGCAACACAAATGGTTAAAGAAGCATACAATGGAGAAGATCTTTTATTACCACTATCACAACACACTTTCAACTAGAGAAGATATTTTCTGTATCTTTTTCAGTCATAGTTGTGATTGTAGTCCTGGGAATATCAAATAGAGGAATTTAAGATAGATTATTAATGACTTAGTGATAGCATCTGTTCTTATAACCATGAATATATATAGTGCATAAGATATTGAATAAAAAAATATCTTAGCAAAGTTCTATGACTATAAGAAAGAAAGTTATGTATAACAATGTTCATGGAATTATAGAAATTAAACATGCCACAAGTGAAAAATACTATTGAATGTTCACCCACAACCTCCACAATATTCATCCTTCATGTCTCTAGTGCATCCCACTTTTTTATAGTTCTCATATACTCAATCTCCGCTTTAAAATTAAAACTTTACCCCTTTATCAGAGATATTGGATTGATATAATTAACATATTAGTTGGAACTCTCATAAATGATATGTACAACATATGTTGGAATATAGATTGTTCTCTTTATAATACTCACAAAGATGCCAACATAAAATATTGTCTCATTGAATGTTATAATTGCAAGATGTATCCAAAATGGTAGTTGTGACCAGATTTTCTTTTTTTAAAGAGAAATGCAAGTAAAAATTAAGTTGTATGCAATACTTAGATACTGAGTATTCATTTGAACCATCTTGTACCCCAATGCAATACAAACTTTGCAATAGATTCTAAGCAATTCTATATTAGGACATACACATTGTCAACTATGTGAACATGTAAAGTACATGCAATAAACTATGCTACCTTGGGATGCATACCATTTTAATCTAATGTGCTACAATTTATACTATATGTTCTCACAAGAAAGGAAGGATTTGATTATTTATGTGTAATATTATAGACCTGGGAAAATAGCTTGAAAAATTAAAAAATCTAATCCAAATGGAAGAGATGTTCATAACATGAGTAAATCCAAAGTTCAAGTGACCAACACTCATGACGAACAGTACAAATATTGTAGATAGACAATTAGCTTCCCACAAGACATTAAAATAATAGAATATCTCTCGTGTAGAATTACAAATTTGGATGTCCTAATATTTGAAGACTCCATACACAATGAAAATTATTATGATTTCTATGCAAGTAGAAGTTGTATACCACATTAAAATATAAAATTACATATGACCCATTCTATAAGGATGTTTAAATAGATGTTTAATATCTACAACTACTTAATGATACAAGTATAGGCATTTCAAACATGCTTCACCCTAGAAAATTGTTATCAATTAATATTGATAATAACATGAGATGGATATTGTCAAAGAAACCTTGCAAATTATAGATGCAAATGAACCCCTTATTCATTTGTCAAAGCTTGAATAAATGAATATAATATTGAGGGACTTATCGACATGGATTTTCCCACACTCTTCTTGGATGGTATTGCATTGCCAATAAAAACTCACTATCGTCAAGTTAAAATGCATGAATATGTAATACACTTAATGAGATTCCATAATAGAAGATTTGAAAGCCACCCAAGGCTTTTCTATTTTGTATTGCATCTAATAATGAGACATTGCAAGCAAGGACTCTCTTCTATGTTTGTTAAGAAAAATCTAGATGATCACTCCATCCCAACCACCATTGAAAACCTTTGCATCCACAAACACAAATTTTCCAAAGCTCAATTATCTTAATGATTGATGTATTTCAGATCTTCCTTGTGGGGATCCCGAACGTATTGGAACAAATGTTGCACGGTGAGCTTTTAGATACGGTTACCCTATTAGGATATACTCTATTCTTCATATTTAGTGTCACAAATACTAAAGGACCAATGTTTTAATAATTATTTTCAAGTGGCATTCCATCTATCCTTCAAAGAAACAAATAACACGTGTAAAAAAAATTAATACTAACTTGCATTCGATTTTCTTGTTCTTGTACCAAATGTTCGTAATTTTCTACCTAGAGAAACTAATGGTATAGATAAGAATGACAAATGAATTTAAGTATAAATCATGTATGCTACCCAACTATTTATTATGTAACTATGATTATTTAATTTTTCTCTTTTACATTTTCTTTCATATTATATCAAAAAGAATATATGTAGGAAACCGTCTTATATAGGCATGCACCTTTGTCACTATCAGCGTACCCATGCTCCTCCAGATGCAAGTGCTAGTTATTAGTACTGTCAAATAATTTTTTGTCTTCGAATCCAACATCCTCTCTCTGCAATCTTGTCCAACGCCCCCTCTCTGCAATCTTAATTAAAAAGAAAACCATATTTAGAAGAAAAATATATAAAACTGAGGCGCACTTTATTATTCTAAATCGAGTCGATTGCATTTTCATCCCCTTTCTCTAATTAGCTTTACAATTTCTTTCCAACAAGTTATCATTGATTGAGCTTGACTACAAATATGGTAGAAAAATTGTATTAGTACATAAATTGCACTTAAATCACATCGAATCTGTTGCTGTCCAAACTGCAACGGAAGGAAGAGGAGTTGATTGCCATCTAAGACTTGTAACTGACTTTGCCCCCAATCTTTCCACTCTGTCCAAACTTCCATCCTCTCCCATACAGTCTGCATAGATGTTGTTCATCTCACTTAAATCTCCTTGGATGAAACCACACTTGATTGGCACATCAATGACACCGTGACTGACGAAGACATCTTGTTTGTGTTGTGAGTAATGGATGGGCCTGCGCAGCAACGGACCCATGAACAAACGTTCCACCACTGCCCTTGCAAGCCCATATCAAGCTCACATAATCCCGCTTCCAAAGAGTCAAAAACAGCACAAATGTTTCTCGTACATTGCTCTAAAATCTCTAGAAAGTTGAGATCATGGTAAGACTGAATGCCATGAGGTCCAATGCCCAATGTCAGAATTGTTGGATTCAGGTGGTGTGATGCAGATCAATAAATTCTGATAGTTTTCTCCTGCTGCGCTCCAACATGTCTGACAATCCTTATACATAGAATTCACTATCACTGTCTCATCCTTTCTGCAACTTATGCTGTTTTTCAGATTGCCCATTTGGGTTTCTTGGAAAGATAATGGTATCCCCAATGAGCTTGCGTTATCAGACAACCTTCTTCTCGTATGTTGAGAATAGCATGGACTGCTGCCATTACAGAAATCAACAGAGTGGTAGAGTAATTTTAAGTAAATTTAGGAGCTACTTGAGTATATCACAAATAGGATATACCAATAAGGTTTTATTGGTTCTATTTCTTGATGTGGGTCGCACATTCATCTGCCAATCTTTGTGGCTGGTTATTACTGGATCGAGTGTTGTTCAAGCCTTCAATAAGCAGTGCTAGAAATCGATGCTCTTAGTTAATTAAACTGAATTAAGATCTTAGAAGAGTGTCCATGTATTAAAGGAATTTTTGCAATGAAATATTTAGAGATTATTATGTCAGAGAAGTTATTCGGTGCTATTGCTGTATAGTGTATAGTACTACCTGGTGATGATACTAATTCAGTGCCTGTGTCATTGTGGTATTTTTAGGATAGGACCCCATATTTAGGGGGTCATCACTTTTCATCCCAGAGTGGTTCAATCCTGTAATTTATAGTGGTATTATGGTTGGAGTTGCAGATGCTTCACATGTCAGGGGGATTTCCATCAGTATTTTAGGGTTGTTAAAGAAAAACTTGATAGGGTAGCCACTTAGAATCACTATGATGGATTGTCTTGTGATGATAGTTAAATAATCATGTGGTATGATTTATATAATGCAGTTTAAAGATGGGACTTCAGACTCAAATAATGTTGCACCAAACCGGTTGGGGCTATCACTCTCAAATTAAATAAGATTAAAAATTAATTTTGTGTACTCTCCTGCAAACTATTTCAATAACTGTCTTATGATAATTATTGCACCAAACATAATCAGTGGGGGCTGTCACAGCCATCACAAACCTGTTTCTTGAGGAACCAGCGTTTCCCAGACCTTTTCTTTCCAGCAATAAAATTCTGGTCGAGTAATTAGAAGTAATTAAATAAAGTCCAAAACTAATTTTGACTACTTCCCAGCAAGCATTTAAAAATTTGTCTGTAATAATTTCTTCTATTGATTTTCCATCTATACTTCTTCATTTGAGAAAGGATGGTTGAAGTAAATATTGAAGTGAGCTTAGGATCATCGACTCTAACCAAGGCTATTCATATGACTATAATTGCTTCTATCGCTGACTGGATTACCGTATGGTTCAGAATGATGCTGATTGGACTATAGCAGCTTTTGATTAAACTCCTCCAAATATTGATGTGTAAATATCAATGTCTTCCCATCTTCCCTCTATGCACATCTCTATCTTGTCCTTGATGCCATTCTTGTTTTTTTTTTTTGCTGATTAGATGCCCTTATCTGTGAAATTGATGCTCTTGTACCCTTCTTTAAGTGTTCACTATTGATAACACAGTTCATATACATATTTCGAGGGCTATGTATGTGCAAAACAGGGTATCAGTTGTGATATTGCTATCAGAGTTTAACTGTGTGATTTTTGAGTCAAACTCATTGACCCATGTTTCATGAGTAGTGATTCAATATGAATTCATATCTCATGAAAATAAATGTTATTGATACAAAGAGATATATATATATCTTCAACTACTGATTATATCAACCGAGTTGTTATTTTGTCCCTGTTTCCAATTGTCTTGCTGCTGAATGTTCATTTCCCTGCACCGCTGCTAACTTGGATTCCGAGTGCATATTTAGCTCACTGGATTTCTTTTTTATCCTGTGCATTGTACTCCTTGTATTTGCAGATTAGTAGATATTCTATTGGACCTATAAAAAATTGTCACCGAGTACTCACTAAAGTACTTTCATCGGACTTAGGTTAAATGATTGAATATGCGTTTCTTTCGTTGGTCTGTAATTTTTCTTCTTCTTTTGTCATCCCGTTTGCAGATCATATTCTCTCTATGTATCTCCATTCATGTTTTCTGAATTATAATTTACAGTTCATTTTCTGTTTTTACTTTCCTATTAATTCTAACTTCCACGACCATTGTACAGGTTTCTTGTTCACACATAATGGCCTTTCCAGAATCTCAACCCGAGCAAATTACTTGTGCATCTCAACTCGAGCAAATTACTTGTGCATCTCCACCCTATCAGCAAAGGAGACATGTCAGTCCAGTAAGCTCACCTTCCTTTCTCAATTTTATCATATATACTAAATAGCAACAAAAATCTATTGAAAATGCTTTCTTCTGTGAGATTCATGTGTTCCTTTCCAATTAGGATTTACTTATGGATGGGTCATGTGTTTCTTTCCAATTAAGAGTTACAAATGGATGGGTCATGTATTTCTTTTCAATTATGATTGTTCTTATAATTCACTTGCTTGCATCATGACATTATTGGTGACCCTGTCTATGTATGTAAGGAACAAGGCCCAGACTTGGGTTCTCCATCGACATGCGTGCTTAAAATAAATGATGCCTTACAACTACCTTCCGAAAGAGTGATGCCTGGGATATCATCGTCTTTAAAGAATAAAGAAATCAACCCTACTATTACTCCAATTAGAAACTTGAATCCATATCAAACAAGGTGGCTTATAAGGGGGCGTGTTACAACGAAAAAAGAAATTCACCACTTCAAAACCCAACAAGGAGATGGAAAAGTCTTCTCTTTTGACATTATAGATTGTGAGAAAACTGAAGTACGTATCACATGCTTCAACAAAATTGTAGATCTTCATTACATGAATATCCAAGTAGGATCTATATATACAATAGAGGGTGGTATTGTGAAGACATCGAACAAGCTCTACAACAAACTTAATAGCCAGCTTGAAATATGTTTGGAAGACAACTCTAGGGTTTCACTCTTAGATGATGACCTATCAATTCCAAAACATCAGTTTTCCTTCATCCCCCTTGATGAGATTATCCACGTGGCCAATGATTGCCTTGTTGATGTTATTGGCATAGTTATTTGTGTGGATCCATGTACCACAATAAGGAGGTTTGATGAGACAGAAGTTCTTAGAAGAAGTATCCAATTAATAGATTTGTCTTCATCTACCATAAATGTAACTTTATGGGGACCAACCACTCAAAAAGAGGGTTCAGAACTTCAAGAAATGTACCATTTACACCAGGTTGTTGTTCTTGCAATTAAAACTGGAAAAGCCACTGAATACAATGGAAAGGTCATAAGCACTTTGGGCTGTACTCAACTCTTCATCAATCCAGACATAGAGGAGGCAACAAAATTGAGGATATGGTTTGATCATAATGGGAAGGATATTTTATCATCATCAACACACATTGTAGATGTGCCCCTACAAATTCCAAGGAAAACAATTGTGGAAATTGAGGAACAAACAATGAATGGCTCTCGAACTTTTCAGTACATTGTAAAGGCAACAATTCGATTCATAAAAACAAATTCAGCCTACTATCCATCTTGTCCCCTTCAATTGAATGGTAAACAATGTAAGAAAAAGGTTGTTAAAAATGCCGATGAAACGTGGACTTGTGCAAAGTGCAAAAGGACATTTGCAGATTGTATTTATAGGTACATACTTCAAATGAAGCTAGCAGATCATACAGGCACACTCTGGGCGGTTGCTTTTGATGAACCAGCCACCTACCTTTTGAGTATGTCAGCACAAGATTTATATATGCTCCAATTCAATCAAGAAGCAAAGATTGATGCAGATACAGTAATCAAACAAGGCTGTTTCAAACAGTATCTCTTCAGGATCTCAGTTCTATATGACTCAAGTGTTGGCCAAGGTCGTTTGAAGTCGACAGTCACGAAAGTGGACGCTTTCAATCTTGAAGAAGAAAATGCTTCTTGATCAGTAAAATCGATGATATGAAAGACAAGGGTGCTTAAATATACCTCTAATGCTTCTACTCTAATAATACAAGTACATAATTGTACTACGAACATTGATGCTATGTATAAACATATTAAAATTACAATATGTTTGGTAAATATCAATGTTTATTATTGTATTTATTTCTACCAACATTGATGCTACATACTAACACATGAAAATACCATGTATTTGGCAAATTTAATTGTTTATAATTGTATTTATTACTACCAACATTGATGCTACATACTAACATATGAAAATACCATTTATTTGGTGAATTTAATTGTTTATACTTGTATTTAGTTAAGTTCTATCTTTAGAGAATGAAAGTATTGGTTGTTGATTTTTAATTTTTATGATTGTTTTACTTCAACCGAAATAAGATCTTATTTAATTGTTTATAATTGTATTTTTTACTAGCAACATTATTGCTAAATACTAACATATGAAAATACCATGTATTTGGCAAAATTAATTGCTTATAATTGTAATTAGTAAACTTATATCTTTAGAGAACAAAACTATTGGTTGTCGCTTTTTAATTTTTATGATTGTATTTACTTTAGTCCAAATATGATTTTTACCAACAACTTTATCATTTATGATATACTCTTTTTGAATTAAAATATTGGTATTTGAATCTAGAATTGGTGTTTCTACTACCTTGTGTTGAATTATCAACTAGGTTGTTATTTGTTTCTATTTCACATTGATATTAATGGCATCTTATTTCACAATTTATTACGAATATACTATTGACCATGAAATATGATGATCTCTTTGCAGAGAATGAGCTCCTCCCCTCAAACTTGTGAGACAAAGCTCTCAAAAATTGAAAATAAACAAAACCAATGTCGAAAAAGAGATCGTGAATATTATGCTCAACACAAAGAAGAAATTAGTATTTGTTTTCATATGCAACGTGTCATGCCCAAAAATATGAGGGCAAAAATACACGCAATTTTTTTTTTAAAGTTAATAAATAAAAGTCACTAAGTTGATATGTTTACAAGTATAGGTTCACTACATTCACTCTAAAGTTTATAATCATGAGAATTAGGTTAAATAATAATAAAAATCTAAACTAACATGCTAACATAATTTAAACTATCTAAGATTTAAAAACTTTACATAAAATAAGATATACTAAAGCTAACATAAAAAAAACATTTAAATTAATAAAATGCATATCACTAATCACTTAAGAGACTTAAAACTAATATTAAATAAAAATCTAACATTTATTACATACTAACATTTAAAAAAATACTTAAAACAAAGTAACACACTAACTTAGTAGAACAATTATAAAAATACTAACATTAATTTAAAACCATTCTTAATACACTAAAAAAAACACAATTTAAAACAATATATTAATAACTAACTATATTCAACTAACAATTAAATAAAAAGAAATATAATATTAAAAATATTCTTACACACTTTACTAAAAACTAAATCCCAAATAAAGCATTACTAACTATAATTAAAAAAAAAAAATACTAACATATACTATATTTAAAGTTTAAAGTCAATTACATAACATGATTATCTAAAAATTTAAATCTATATTTAACATATTATTCTAAATCTCTACTAACATCAAATCTTTAAATAATACTAACCTAAACTTAAAAAAAAAAAAAAAACTCTATTTAAGTAAATCCTAACTAACTTACCAAAAGTAATCTAAGCTTACTTAAATTAACATGAAGTTAAATGACAACTAACTTAATTTAAAACTTTTAAAAATAAAATAAACAATCTAAACAAACTAACATTAATTCAAAAAAATCTAAACTAACCCACCCTACTTTAACTACCCCACCCCTGGTCACTTTACAAAACAAGGGGAAAATTATAAAATGGTTTGAAACTTTAACATTTCAAACCCATGCCGCCCAAGTGGTTCCTTCCTCCCACGTGCAGCCAAAAATCTCCAAGCAAGCGCTAAGAAGGGGGGTGGGATGAGTTTTCAACTATATTTATTGCATTGGCTTTAATGCCATTAAGTACATGCCATTATTACAATCTTTGACTTGTTCTCCCTTCTTCTTTTTTAAATGCAAATTTGCCTTTTTCAAAAGTGATGCCTAGGAAAGTGCAATTAGACAAGTGGGGTATAGTTATGGTAGAAAGGTAAGTAGTTAAGAATGGTTTGAGGATATTTTAGGATATGTATATATTTTTCTATGCATTAAAAAAAAATAAAAAAAATTTAAAATTGAAAAGAGTATCTACAGAGAATATTCTTTGTCACCAAAAGGAGATTATTTATTTTTCCGTACAAATCCAGGGACTTTTTTTTGGTCCTAGGATGCAATTTTCTACTTTTTTTTTGTCTTAGGATGCAACTTTCTCCCTAAGTGTTGAAAATTTCAAGAACAAAAGGCATAAAGATAAATATTTGTCTAAGTATGAATGCCAATTTAGTCCATTATTCAAAGGAGGGTATATATATATTTTTCTTGAATGCTATTGAATTTTGCTAAAATATAGTTAAGCCAAGAATTGTATAACTTCTTTAAACAACATTGCAAGATTTATTTTTGATTTCAATAATCACGAAAATGAATCTACGTTCACCACATATTTTCGTCTCATCATATATGAAACTTGAATTTTGCCTAATTGAACATAATCATGTCATCTTATTTTTGATATGCATCCATATAACCAAAAATTACAAAGAAAACTCACGAGAAGCAATAATATTCAAACACTATTTTATTGGCACCCTGATTCAAAGGCTCAATTGGGAAAGAACCAAGAAGACAACCCAGTGTCGTTGCGATTACAACAAAGTTATTAAATACAATTTTCATAGGATTCTAATCCCGAAATTTCAACAATCAGATAAATTTCTTTCATGATCCTTATCAAGGGATCCATATCATTTTTTGCAATACATTGCTAAGATCGTGGAGGGAATAGAATCTGACCAGGTGACAAACAAGCATAACAAAGAGACAAAATCAAACATTCATATCAATACTAGGTTTTCACAATAGGATTCAACATTGAATCAAAATTAGGGAAAGGTGGATTTTTCCAACAAGAGATGTCAGACACAACACCAAACCAGGTGCGCAATCATGGATATAACTCAAGAACTTTCGTTCTTTCATTCTTACATGCCAAAACTCATACGTGGTTTGTGCTGACAGGTAGGGGCCCATAACACCCTACCCTCTCTCCCTCTTCTCGTCCTGAGAAGAGACTCTACACTATTGGAGTCCAACTAAAAAGACCTTTCCCGAAATTGGCGACTTTTGCCCTCTCCAAGGGTGAGTAATGCCAAAACACCTATACAAGAAAACTTCAAAATTCAAACAGAAACATGAAAGAAAAGCATTCAAGAAAACATGGTTTCAATCCTTCCCAAGCATACCCAACATACTTACAAGCATACCAATAAACAATACAATAGCATAAGCATGAAACAAGCATGAAACATCATGGAAAAAATGAACAACATGAACAAGGAGATGAAGAACTCCTACCTTCACAAAGAGGTTATGGTAATATGAACAAATTGAGAGGAGCTTTTCCTTCATTGCCTTCAATCTTCCAAGACTTCTCTTTAAAAGTAGAGATTGGGTAACAACCAAAACTACTCCAAAAAGGGCCTCTAAATAAGATCCAAACTCAACTACCAAAAAAGGCAATAACTTCCCCCACTCACTTAAAAATTTAAAAGTTTCTAACTCAACCCAACCCAAGGTTAACTTCTAAGTGGAGTTGTGGTTATCCAACTCATGGTAACAACTTTCAATTTTCGCACAAAGGCAAAAATAGACTTTGAGTGATCTCAAAAGTCACCAAAGTGGCTTAGGGGGTGGAAAATGCCCCCAACCCATACTCGTACCCCTTGGGTATAAAGATTTCATGTTTTAAGGCCTTAGGAATTGATTTGGGACCCAACAAATGCTAGAAATAATTAGGACCATCTAACAACTCCAAAATGCAGATTAAACACTAATTCGGATTAGGGGTAACTAAACTTGATTAAGAAACAAAATAGCAAAAAGGTCACTAACTTAATCTGACTTAGGTCCAAAGGTTACACAGTTACCCCTAACTAGCATGCTGGAATGCATATGCAATTCACGAGTGTCAAGTGACACTAAAAGAACATAGTTACGCAACATTAACATTTACTGATCACGAAAAAATACATTCATACATCTCCCAATACAATAAGATACGAACAACATGGTTTCCACAAATGGCACATAGGGATCGGTTTCATTCCTTTGTTGGGTTTCTCGGCTAAAATATTCTGCACACTCATTGCACACATCAGTAGCCCCATAAAATCACATGCACATATGTATATACGTATCAGGAAGTCACATAAATTAAAACATACATCTTTCAAATCAATCAAGGTTTCTCTCGTCTTGCTCATATTCTTAATCATTACAATTTCATAATCAAAGTGTTTATTTTGCATTTACTTATTTCATCAACATGCATATTCATAAAAAAATTAAATGACAAACTCAAATATCTGAAAGTAAACATTACACAACATGAAATAATATAATATGTTCAAGTATCCAATAATGTCTTGACATCTCGAGTCGTGAGTATCAAAATAATAATAATGTATCGCTATGCTACAATGGGTCAGGGCTAGGCCTCACACAACGCAAAAAAAAAAAAAAAATGTGGCATTGATATTGGGACACCCTAGATGGATACATACTTTGTAGTAATCTCTAAGAATTTTTGTACCAGGATAGATGCATTGGAAAACATTCGAACATGCAAAGTATGCAATGAATGTTACCTTTGTATGCACACCTCTTCAACAGATTGTGTCCTAGTGTGCACAAGATGTGTTCATGAAAAACGACGACATCGATTTGCAACATCTAATAATATGAACCCAGGAAAACAACCAGATGTGTTAAAAAATCTAACCCAAGTTGAAGAAATGCTCATAGCACGAGTAAATCCAATAGTTCAAGTAACTCATGCTCGTGGTGGACAATATAAATATTATGGTCATACAATTAGCTTTCCACAAGACATTAAATTAATAGCGAAATACCTCCCACATAGGATTTCAGAATTGGATGTTTTAATAGTTCAACAACTCCACACCCATGGAACTTACTATGATTGCTATGTAAGTAGGGGTCATGTTTGGGTTGCATTACAATATAAGATAAAATATGACCCATACTATAAGGATGTTCTAATAGACGATGAATGTTTACAACAACTCCCAAATAGAAGTATAAACATTTCAAGCATGCTTCATACTATTGATGTAGACAATGAACATGAGCTCTCAATTGAATTTGAAGGTCCATATGGTGAGGATGAAAATGAAAATGACATATCATACTCATCATCATTTATGGCTAACTTACCAAATAGACAGTGTGAAATATATATCATCAAAGAAGCGATGCAAATTTTTGATGCCAAGGGTACTATTATTCATTGGCCTGAGCTTGATCCTTCTCCAATAAATGAATACAACATTGAAGGACTTTTGGATATGGCTTTTCCCACACTCCTCCCACACAGTATTGCATTACCAATGCAACCCCGCTACCGAGAAGTTAAGATGCACGAATATGTATTACACTTAGTGAGATACCATGATAGTAGATTTGGGAGCCATCCAAGGTTCCACTATTTTGTACTAAATCTAATGATGCAACATCAAACTCAAGGACTCTCTTCTATTTTTGTCATGAAAAATCTAGAGGACTGCATCCCACTCACCATTGAAAACCTTCACTTGAACATACAACAAATACTTGACACTCAATTGGTTGAAGAATTGATGCACTTTGGATCTTCCTTGAGGGGAACTTGTGCGTATTGGAATAAACATCGTGGTGAACTTTCAAATATGATCAACTAGTTAGGAACCCCTACTCTTTACTTCACCTTTAGTGCTGCAGATACTAAGTAGTTTGAATTACAATGATTATTTCCAAATGGCCTTCCATCAGTCCTACAAACAAATAAAGAACACACAGACAACATTATCAATAACCCACACACCACATCTTTATTCTTGCATGAAAGGTTCACAATATTTCATGAAGAAGTATTAGAAAAATTCTTTTGCAGTGTGTCAGATTATTGGTATAGATATGAATGGCAACATCAAGGATCAAGACATATACATGGGTTCATTTGGATTCTAGGTGCACCTGACATAGATGGACTCGATTGGCATAATCAGGATGAGGTAGAATGAGCGAGGACATTCTTTGACAAATATGTCAAAGCATGGAATCCCCGCACACAATCTTGTAGAAACAACACTCAACATCGATCTTTGCAAGAAGATCCTTGTTTGTTGGATACAACTACTATCCTCTCTAGAGATATTCGTGTGGACTATGAGGAACTGATCAACTGTGTCCAATGGCACACACACTATAGTGAAGCAACATGCTTATGCAAATAAGGTAGTATTCTAGAGTGTCGCTACAAAGCCCCATGGTTAGAAAGTGTTAGTTCATCTTTGGCTTGTGATGAGTTTGGGAAAAAAAAGTATATGCCAACACAAAATGATGACAGGATGAACATACACAACCCAACTATGATTTCGATATGGAGAGCCAATATGGATTGCCAACTAGTTGTATCAAAGATACTTTTACTCAAATATATAGCAAAATATACATCAAAGGCAAAAATAAAATCAGAGAGTTGTATTGATATGCTAACATGCATATGCAAACAATAAGTGGGTGAAGACCACACACTATCAACATATCATAGATTTATGTATGAGATTATTGCAGATCATGATATTGGTGCACAGGAGACATGTCATATGCTACAAAAGTTACCACTTGTGGTTAGTAGTCACTTTTTTATAACACTAAATGTCAGACATAAAGTTTTCCATTGGATTAACAAAAATCCAGGTGATAATACATTACTAGTGAGTTATTTGCACTTCTACATACAACGACCCGCTAAGTTGGAACTAATGTCATTAATTGACACTACTAGAGCATTCTAATTTTTGGCTGCTCGCAAAGGGTGCAAGTGGAAAGTTAGAAAATAAAAGGCAATTGTCAGTGTTTTTCCTCGTTTTTATAGTATCCCTGATGAGGAGTCTGAACAATTCAAGACGTTTTGTTGGAGTGAGCTACTCTTGTACAAGCATTATCATAACATCTCTATAGATATTGGTCTCACTAAAGATGACATTGTTGCAAATTGGAAACAAATAAAATTAAATAACTACCATGTCTGGCATGTAGACTGCCTGATAGCTACAGAGGTTGATCGTGAACAAGATTTAGATGATACAATTCAGGTGGATCCAAGAAGTACAAGTGAAATGAATGAATGGGAGTTTCTATCACATATGAGAGTTGTTGGTGGTGAGAACTTGAACACACTTGAAATGCTCGGTCGATGTGACTTTGATAAAATAAACAATTGGGATGAATGTTCTATACCTTCTCATTTGCACAACACTGTAGAGCATTTCATAAGTATGAACAAGACATCCCAGAGAGATGATCACTCCATATTACAAGAACATGCTCCACTATATTCATTATCTCCCAAACAAAAACAAGCACTTGCTACTATTAAAGAGCATTACAATGAAATTTCCTCCAACCAAGGTCCCCTTTACATGATCATACAAGGAACAACAGGCACAGGGAAATTGTGTTTGATACATTGCATCAGATGTGCACTTTGGGTTTTGGCATCTCAAAATAATAATCCACTCCTTACAGTTGCTCCTATAGGAATTGTGGCATTCAACATACATGCCTCACTGATACATGCTACCCTTAGAATACCAATAAGAGAAATGTACCTACTATGTGGACAATCACTACTAGTCTTTCAAGAAGAGATGAGACATGTGAAATACCTCCTTATTGATGAATTTAGCTTCGTTGGGCCAAAACTTCTTCTGAAAATAGATAGTAGATTGCGTGAGGTTTTCCCCCATCAAAAAAAAAAGTGCTTTGGTGGTGCTTCTATAATTCTTGTGGGTGACTTGGTGCAACAACCCCCTGTCATGGATAAACCTATTTATGCATCACACCCAAATGCGAAATACCTTTGGGATAAATTTACAAAAGTTATCACATTGACAACCATATTTCTCCAACAAGGTGACACTTAGACTCATATCAACTTTTGTCACATGTAAAACTTGCGAAATGCATAACCCACTGAACAAGATTGGGAATTACTTATGCATAGTACAAACGAAAAATTATGTTCTTCCGAAAAAAGTATGTTTGAGTAGTCCATGCACCTTTATTCTACAAACAATTCAGTTGGGCTACACAAACAAAATATGCTTAAATTACTCAATCTTCCTATTGCACTTAGTATTGCAAAAAAAACTCACTTACAACCAAACCTCATTAGTGATGTCAATCACCTTCCAAAAGAAATATTGCTCTCTAAGGGCCAACGAACAATATTAACGACAAACATTTGGATTCAAATGGGCCTTGTAAATGGATCACTTGGGGAGGTGGTAGATATTGTGTACACACTTGGTTACATAAACCCCCAGAACTACCTCTATATGTGGTTGTACGATTTGATAATTACAATGGCCTGCCTTGGAACCAAATCAACCCAAAAAGTTTACCTATAGCACCTGTCACCTTGGGAAGTTATAAACAAATACCACTATCCATGTCATGGGCACTCACCATACATAAATCCCAGGGGTTGAAGCTTCAAAAAACAACAATTGATATTGGTACAACAGAACGATAAGGTTTGACTTTTATAGCTATATCAAGAGTTAAATCACTGGACAACCTTCGTTTAGAGCCACCATTCTCCTTTGAGCAATATTCAAGAATTAAGGATAATCCATATACCATTATCAGAAAACAAGAAGAATCACGACTACAACAGCTTTCCCTCTAGAGTGGTTAGGTATTAAATAACATCCTTTCCCTTAATTTATAGAACTTTGTTTGTCTCAACTTCATTAGTTTTAGAATTGGATGCATTTATTCATTTCAATATCAACTTTCCCTAATGTTTAAAGTTGTGATATAGGCATGTTGAAAAGATACCCCGTGTTGTTATTTGGCGGCTTGCATTTGAATGTTCTCTTGTTTGACTGGTGTGCATGGAGAGACCCTCTGTATTCACATCGATATATGTCGAGGGGAGGGAGCAGGTTTCCCTTTTGGGATTGATTGCATCAAAGTGTTTTAGTTGAATAAGCTCCTCAATTCAAAAAGGAGATTACATTTCAAAGTTCCAAACTTTATGGCAACTAAACATCTTTACTACAAATTATTCATTATTGGAAATGACCTTGAATTATAATTTTATCTTAAGATGTACAGATTTGCATGTGGTCATGTTTAAGAACACATTTTAAAAATTCTTTTGAGATGTGTTATTCTCTCAAATGTCATACAATATTGTCTATGGTAACATACAAAAGAAAAATTTGATCCTCATAATCTTGTGTCATATGATAAAAACATGCGAGCATGTATCTTACACATATTACCGCATTTTTGCACTATCGACATACCCCTTGCTCCTTCGGGTGCAAGTGCTAGTTTAACTTCCATTACCATTGTACATGTTACTTGTACTTGTTCATATATAATATAATCAGAATCTCAACCCAGGAAAATTATGTTACTTGTACTTGTTCACTCTATCAACAAAAGCCATATGTCAGTCCTGTAAGTTCACCATCCTTTCAAAACTTGAACAATTATTCTTCATCAAGCAAAATTAAAATGACTTCATAAAAATTAATACAAACCATTATTGATCACCTCTTTTAATACCTGCTCAATATTTCAAATTTTTCGTTAACAATACTTGCCTTGCCAATGTGTAGGCTGCTCCTCCAAACATTATGACTTGTCCAGAAACTCAACAAGTGAAAAGTAGTAACACAGTTCCACCATATCATCAAGAGGATAATGCCGCTCATGTAAGTTCATCTTCCTTTATCATGCTTCATTGTGTTTGTACATTACTATACAAAATCTTTTGTATGATACTATGTCAAACAAAATCAACTCTATTATTGATGAGTAAATTCCCATTCTCACTATTATAAACAATTTTCTTACATCTCTATATAGGTATAACCATGTCAATTTATAGAAAAACCAGTTAGTTTATCTTATGTTAGTGTAATTACATATTTCATTCATACAGTTTAAATTCATAAATACATAAATGACCTTACTGTAAACAACTTAACTACATTTTCTTTCTATGCCATTGAAGTCAAAGCACTGTTGACTGCCAATGCCATACACTCCATCAATATTTGAGAATATGTTACTGAACCTGTTCTTTAGATCTTATCTTTCAAGAGGTTAACTACCTTTGAAGATCAAACAAACCGATATAAGGTTGTCTTGTCTGATGGCAATTACATGCAAATAGGGATACTACCAGAGAAATGCAATGAACTTTTCTTCTTAGAACAACTAAAAATCAAATCTATAATATCATTGACACAGTATGTTTGTTAGCTAACTACAGATTCCAGGTAGGCATAGATATTTCTCATCTTCAATGACATTGTAACTTCTGTAATTTACATTTAATATGTATGACTAATTCTTTTTATTTCTATCAATCAATAATAGGACCATAATCATCTTCAACCTCAACATCATTCACCAAGACTACCAAATTATTGGGAGGCCCAAGTACCTATACAAATCTCACGAGGAAGAAATGCAAGAAGAGAAAAAAGTTGTTTCACCTATCAAAACCACTAAGTATGGTTTCCACATACCTCGAAAGGAACTACCATTACCTCAAAGTATAAGCCCAATAAAGGATCCGAATCCTTACCAAAGTAGGTGGACAATCAAAGGGAGGGTTACAACAAAAAAAGAAATGAGACAATTAAATAACCAGCAAGGTACTGGACAAGTTTTCAGCTTTGACAATGGACAATGAAGGTACAAAGACTAGGATTGTTTGCTATAATGAGGTAGCTGAATTGCACTATGATAGAGTTCGTACATGTAACGCCCCGCTCGGGAACCCAAGAGAAATAAACTTAACATGTTACAATGTTTACTGAACTATTTTTTTTTAAAGTTTAAACAACATCTAGATAACATTAATGCGGAAGCAATAAGAACATACATATCAAATACACATTTGCAATTACAGATACAGTTTTAATTCCTCAAGAGTTCCTTTACGTTGAGTCACATTTAATAATTTTAAATTAATTAGTTTAAGTTCCAAGTACAATGTCTCATGATCATAAAGAAATAACAGATACATAATCGCATAAGCAAAGCATAAGTATATCTAATACAATGAAAGTACATCCAATCAATAACATCCACTGCACATGTCGCAGGGTATGTGAAAATAGATACTGTACAACAGAATACATGATAACATATATACATCATCTGAAAAGAAGTCTGTAAGATAAGAAATAAGAATGATAAAAGTACATCTCCTGTAATGAACATCCAACAGCTGGCAATGTGAAGGGAAACCCAAATGGTAAGAAGGCACTACCTCCCGACCGCGTGGTTACCTAGTCAGGCTTCCACTCCCACCGTGCAGGGAAGATAATGAACGATCCACATACGGCTAATCAAACATAAAACATTCCTAGGCAAGGTACCCCTAATAGTTCACTGACAACAATAATAATTGTTTTATTTTCTATAATATAAATTCATTTTGCTTTATCATTTTTTACATTATTAGACATAGTTTCTTTTGTTATTGTTTTATTTTTACTATTTATCAAATATCTCTCTTTTGTTCTAATCCATATTAACTAAAACATAAGTTACATTGCATTTTATGAAGAATACATGTGCTTATAGTTCAGTTATTGACCTACTAACCTATTAATTTCTTCTTTCCTTTAAATTAATGATCTTTTCACTCATTTGTTTTACAATATGTATAGATGCAGGCTTCAACCACACAAGAAAAGATACTTTAGAAGAGACAACAAAATCAAGCATATTACAATCGATACACGGAAGAAATTTCTACGAGATGATGTATCCAAATATTAACTCAGCGCTTGTTTGTTCATAGTCAAACACAACATCCAACAATACATACCACAATACCACAAAATCATAAAAGAGGGTTTAGACAGAGTCAACCAATTATACAAGATAATACCACTGACTCTGCAATAGGAAGACTTAGTGTTAAAAATTTAAAAAAGAAAAACAAAATGGACAACCAATGTGCTCAACATATACAAATTGTAGCCAAACTTTCATCACTTCTGAAGAACAAATAGTACAAAATTTTACACCAAATACTATTTCACAACACACTTCTTAGAATCAATGAAAAAGTTTTGAGAATGCATTGATGCATTATCAAAAGTAAAGACATGCGTCATTTGTAATGAAAGCTACATAGGTATGTCAATATGAAAGAATAGTGTCAAAACCATATGTTGTAGATGTTTTGCAGAAAAAAAGGGGTTCCTCGATTCTCTGTGGCAAATAACTTAGATATTGGAAAACAACCAGATGCCCTAAAAAAACTTACCCAACTTGAAGAAATGCTTATTGCAAGGGTAACCCCTATCTTAAAAGTCACCCATGCAAGAGGAGCACAATATAAATATAATGTCCACACTAGTTTTTTACAAGATATTTCAAACATTGCTCGTCTTCTGCCTAGAAGATTAGTGAATATTGAACTCCTTATTATATGCAAGGCAAACTTACAAGGATAAAATTATGATTTCTACGTGAATAAATACACTGCTCTTGATGCATCACACTACAAAATGAAATATGACCCATACTACAAGGATGTTGATATTAATGTTGATGCACTAAATTAGTTGCCTAATACAACAACTGATATATCAAAATTGCTCCACAACTTAACAATAACTTGTCAAGATACAACACCAACTAACAAAGCTAAAGCCACTATCGATGATGACATAGAATATTACAATACATCATCATTCATTCCAAAATTGCCTAATAAACAACATGAACTACAAACAATTAAGACAATGTTAGGCATCCAAGCTAGTGATCCACACATTATTCCTTGGCTAGAAAGCTATAACTCACCAATAAATGATTACAACACTGAGGGTCTCCTAAGCATGGCTTTCCCAACCCTATTCCCAAATTGAAGCTCCCTAGCACTACAAAAAAGAAGCAAACAGGTCCACATGCATGAATATGCATTACATTTATTGAGATATTATGACAATAGATTTGGAAAACATATATGATTCTGATATTTCATTTACAACTTAATAATGAGACATCACAGGCAACAAACAACACTAATTTCATTTAAAACAACCTTACATAAAAATGTACCAAAAACTATCCACCACTTCTACAAAAATATAAAAAATATGCCAGACAATAAAAAAGTAATAGAATTATCAACCATGATACACCAACTAGGGACACCTACATTGTTCTTCACTTTGAGCTCAACAAACACAAAGTGGGCAGATTCACATGCATTGTTCCCACACAATAAAAACTCAACAATACAATTCTCAAGAAAACAATTGATACAAAATATTGTTACCAAGCCACACATTACATCCTTATACATTCACCAAAGTTTCACTATATTTTGTGAAGAAGTCATAGAAAAATTATTGGAGGCAAAAGATTTCTTGTATAGGTATGAATGGAAACATCAAGATTCAATGCATATACATGGTTTCATATGGCTACAAAATACACCAAATATTGGCAAAATTAACTGGAATAACTGACACAAATTGAATGATACAAGAAAATTCTTTGACAACTATGTTTTTGCATGAAATCCTCGTTGTGAATTTGACAGACAAAATAAATTACATTATAGCCTTAATGATGATCCTTGCTTACTAAACACTTGATAAATATTGTCATTAAACCCATTGGTTGATTACGAAAAAATAGTCAATACTGTACAAAGACAAAATGTGTAGATTAAATATGTTTGCAAAAAAAATGAAATGTAATGCAATGTCGATACAAAGCTCCTTGGACACAACAACAAACATCAACCTTAACATGTGACATAGACAATAAAAAAACTTATAATGCAACACGAAATGATGACCGACTCAATATCCACAACCCACAAATGCTAGCCATTTGGAGGGCTAATGTAGATTGTATACCGGTCACTTCAAGGAAAGTGGTGATCAACTACATATCAAAATATGCCTCAAAACTAGAGAAAAAATTAGAGACATATGGTACCATTTAAAAAAAATACAAACGAATTAGATGATAATGCTTTAATTGCATATCAATAATTCATGATGAGATTCATTGCAAAATGTGATATTGGTGCACAAGAGATATGTCATATGCTACTAAAATTTCCCCTTGTAATTTACAGTCAAACCTTCATCTTCATATGCTACTAAAATTTCCCCTTGTAATTTACAGTCAAACCTTCATCTTCATATGCTACTAAAATTTCCCCTTGTAATTTACAGTCAAACCTTCATCTCTTTAAATACAAGCAAAAATATCCTACATCGAATCAACAATTTAGAAAATGAAGAAGAATTGAGCACCACTTATACCCACTCCTATATTGAATGCCCCCTTGACCTAGATTCTTTATCACTCATTGAAACAGTCCAAATGTACTCCTGCTCATCAAAATGTAGGAAAAATCAATGGAAACAAAGGAAGACAAAAGCATTGTCAATGTCTACCCACTTTTCAAAAATTTCAAAAACATTCTAGGCGAAAATAGTGAGACATTTTAAACATTTTTTTGGACTGAACTCTTATCATATAGACCATTTTGACATATCATAATAGAAATTGGCATTGTAAAAGAATAAATTGTGAGTAATTGGAAATCACTACAATCAACCAATTACAAACTATGGCACATTAATAGAGTTCAAAACAACCCACAACATATCCATGAGATGATAGTGACATGATGATATCCACATTCGATAAGGCTCATAGCTATATGAAGGGGAGTTATTGTCCCAAATAGGTGCCTCTAGTAACTTCGACATCGATGACCTTGACATGCTAGGAAAAATAAACATGGACATTAATTACTCATGGAATACCAACAACATTTTCCAAGAACTAGATGAATTGGCTACTGCATTCATCTCAATAGGAAAATTACAAACAAATATCATAATATCACCTGCATAAACAACACATCCAAAATTCTAGTTCGGCCAAAAACAACAACTCACATTAGATAGCATCATTAAACATCATACAAACAAATTCAAAAAGAGATATTTGCACATGATTATCCAAGGAATACCTGATATAGGTAAATCGTATTTAATTCATTGCATTAGACAAAGCATTAATATGAGAATGCAAAAAAAAAAAAGACTTTGCTAGCACTAGTGCCTATAGGAGTTGGTGCATATAATGTCTAAGAAACAAAAATCCACACATGCTTGTCATGCCCAAAATCTAGGGCAAAACACATACAATTTTTTTTTTAAAGAACTATGATTAAAAATACTCTAAGTTTGATATGTTTGTGTTCAAAGTTAAAGTATATGTTCTCTACATTATATCTTAAGTTTATGACCTTGAAGAGAAATAAATCGTTAAACATAACTCTCACTATAAGTTGATATTGACATTTGCTTCGTTATTACATATTTATACTTAATTTAAATTGATTTAATTTAAAATCTAATTTTAACAATTACTAACAAACTTCTCTATTAATGCTAACTAAAAAAAACATGGTCATAGCTAACACTAAGTACACTAAAACTTTTAAATATATTAATTAAATTTACTATTTAGTTTAAAACTAATCTCTAAATTTACCTTGCAATCTAAACACTTATAATGAATACTATTGAATAAATCAACTATCTTAAATTTAAAACTTTGCACAAATAAAACACACTAACACTAATATATTAACAATTTTTTTTTTTTCTAAATTAACTACATCCTTAATACTAATAAAACATAACTAAACTAAACTAACTATACTTACTAAAACTAAATACATTTAATATTTTAGACTTATTCTAAAATAACAATAACATTAATAATATAACTAAAATTGAATGAATGAAACCTAGACTAAATCATACTAAGATAATTTATATTTAAAAAGTTTATACTAACCAAACTTATACTTAACATTACTTAAGAATCTAATAGTCATTGATACTAAATTTTATATCACTGACCAACTTTTATAATCAAATCCTAAACTAAATTTGATTTAAACCCTAAAAAAAATTATTATCTTAATTAATATCCCAAGGAAAATATAAAATTAGATGCTATAAACTTTATCTAAAAGAATACATTTCCACATCACTAAACAATCAAACATACTGAGACAAAATTTAATTAAAATAAAGAATTAGTAAACAAATTCTAACCATTATTTAATAGTATTCAAAGAATCTAATACTAAAACTAAACTAACTTTAACATAAATTTACTAACCTTAAACTACTACTAACTTATATTTAACAATATACATATTTAACCCAAAAGACTACCACAACCTTATAGCTTCTAGCTTAAAATGACCCTAGAACTTCACTAACAGTTTAACCAACCCCTCAACCTAATCTAAGCCTATCCTAAACTTACCTAGACATAGACTAATCCCTATGCCATGTGACACATGTCACATCACCTCCCCAATGCTAGGCGCCATCCAAGACACCATACTCGCTGCCCAAGGCAAAAAGGAGCACAGGCTAATGGAAGATTGTGCCCCAAGTCTGCAGGGGCTCATAAATTGGAGAGAACTATTGGCTAGCCACTCAAAAACTTTTTCAAACCAATCTTACTCCATTTCCAAGTGCTGATAGTACTTGTAGTGACAGTCTGTACATGGGGCGCATGATCCCAAGTTGTTTGGTGGAAGAATCTTGCATGGGCACGGGCAAGTTTACTTTTGGAACCAAGGCAAGCTACTACATCCATTAATTGCTAATTGCCTTGGTAACCCAAACATAAGTTTGAAAAAAACAAAGAGCAAGGATATACCAAACTGTCCCCAATAAGCATGTGCAGGTACTGACACAAGGATTTGAATGTGAGGGGCTTGATTTGCTGAAGCATGAAGGGAGCCTTGACCACGCCAGGGTAGGGTGAGTGGTTGGAGTTAAGAACCAAGTGGGAGGGTAAAGTAATAATGGATTAAAGTTTATTAGGTGAGCTCAAGGAGCAAGGGGGGGGGGGGGGGGTATTATTAAACTTACAAGTAATGCATTAGAATAAACAACTTTATTCATTCATATTAATGAGGCATTTGGTGAAGGCCTTTTTTTAAAAAAATTAGTTTATTTATTAGCAAGAATCAAAGGGAATATGCTCTGTTGCTTAGGGAATTAAATCTCCCCTCCATACAAATTCCAGAGAGCATTTTGCTCCTGGAAGTGTATTTTTTTTTGAAGCCAATTTTTGTCTAAGTGTTGACATGTTTTTCTTTGCTAATTTTTTTTTTTTTTACAAGGAGTGATTTCTAATCCTAGTAACAACATTAATCCCTTTTAGCAAGCATACTAATACAAGGAAGTATATAAGGTTATTCTTTTCTTTTCTCCTACAATTATGTTTAATCAATCATCATATAACAAGGTGTATATTCCATTTATTCAGAATTCAAGGAGATGCATAACTCTTAACCAAATTTGATTTTTTCCATTATGAAATTTAACAAGGAGCGAGATAACTTCGTTGTCCACAATGTAAGATCTTCATTTCCACTAAATACTTAAACAAATTGAATTGGAAACTTCAACATATCAAATTACATTTCCTTAACATAATTGAAAACTTGAGAATTCATAATTCAAAGACATTATCTATTGAGCTATTTTCCCACATACATATGCATAATTTGAATCACATAAGAGCAATACAAGGAGGTTTTTATAATCTTTTTCTTTCTCTATTATTCATCCTGATTCAAGGCTCCATCCGAAAAGAATCCATAAGAAAACCCGATCTCTTTGCCAAATACATCAAAATTTAAAATACATTTTTTTTTACTACAAATATTACAATTCAATTGAATTCTCTTCAAGGGCTTTCACAAGAGATCTTTTCCAATATCTTCAATGCATCAAGGGAACCATGGGAAAGACAAGAACCAACATGGAGGTAAAACAACATACTAAGATGAACAATTCAAGCATGCACCCCAATCCAATTTTTCACAATAGGTCCAAGCATAGAACTTGACTAGGGGGGAGGTGGATTTTTCCAATGGGAGACGTCAATCACCATACCAAAACATAGCCCCTTCGAGGCTAAATCTTCAAGAACTTCTGTTCTTCTACAAGGCCCTTTCAAGGCTATTACCACAAGGATTTTCATTCCTTCCCATATCAAGAATTCACAATATCAAACAAGGTATGTGACGACAAGTAGGGCCCCATACACCCTACCCTCTTTCCCTCCTCTCACCATGAGAGGAGACTCTACATCATTGAGGTCCAACTAAGGCCCTTCCCCCATACATGGCCACTTCTTCCCTATCCAAGGGTGAGTAATGCCAAAAAAATTCCTATGAAATCCCCTCAAAACAAAACATCAAGACAAGCCTAAGAGTAACATCAAGAACAAGTTAAAATCCCTCCAAATCAATCCCAACACACAAGCAAGCAAAACAAGCAACAACACAATGCCTTATGCATGATTCAAGCATGAACAACATGAAAAAAAAATTCAAAAGAGTGAAGAACTCCTAACTTCACAAAAATTTATGGTAAAATGGTAAGTTGAGAAGAGCTTATCCTTTATTTCCTTCAATCTTCAACTTCTCTCTAAAAACTAGAGATTGGGTAACCACCCTAAAACTACTACAAAATGCTTCTAAGTATGATCCTTAACTCAACTAGACTTCAAGTAACTTCAAGATGAAGTTTGAGTCACCAACTCAAGTAGGAGACAATCAATTTTCGCAATCAATCAAAAATAGGGTTTTTGAGTGACCCTAAAAGTCAAACAAAGAGGCCAAGGGGGTGGAAAGTACTCCCCACCCATACCCTTACCCCTAGGGCACTTAAATTTAATGTTTTTAAGCCTTAAAGAAATAGGAAACAAACAAAGGCTAAGGGGATAGTAAGACCAATTAACAACCTTCAAAGAAAGACAATGCAAGGATATCACAAATTAACAAGGGGTTTAGTTTCGTCTTTCCATTAGGTTTCTCGGCTAAATATCCTGCACACTCATTGCACACATCAGTAGGTTCAAGAAATCACATGCATTATTTAATTTACATATCAAAAAAATCATATAAATGAAAACATCCATTTTTCTAATAATTAATTGTTTATCTAATTCTACTCATATTTTCGACTATTAAAATTGCATAATCAAAGTGTTAGTTCTGCATTCATTCACTTCATCATCATACATGTTCATAAAACATTAAATGACAAAATCAAATATTTGAAAGTAAAGCATCACACATCATAAATAGCATAATAATGTTCAGTGCATCAAATAATGTTTTGGCATATCGAGTCATGAGTATCAAAATAATAATGTATCATTGATGCTAGGATGGGTTGGGGCGAGGCCTCACAATGCCTTTGGATTCCAATTAAATATATGCATCCCTTACAAGGCCAATCATTGACAACTCTCCAAGAAGATTTAAAATATTTTAGATACATTCTAATTGACAAAATGAGCTTCTTAGGACCAAAAATACTATTGAAAATTGACAATTGTCTATGTGAGGCTTTTCCTCAAAATCAACATGAACCATTTGGTGGAATATCGATCATTCTTGTCAGTAACTTAGGTAAGCTTCCACTAGTTATGGATAGGCCAATTTATGCCTCACACTCAACAACCCTAATGTTGTGGAACACATTCAATATATTAATCACACTATATACATTGTTTTACCAACAAGGACAAAGTGAATCACAAATCAAATTTAAAAAAAATCTACAAAATATAAGAAATGCTATACCATTAAAAGATGATTGAGACACACTCATAATTTAAAAAAAAAAATCAGCAAAAAATAAAATTTGGACTTGACAAATCCACCCGTTTATTTGCAACCAATGACTTGGCGAAAATGCATAATAATAAAAATGGTAAAACAATTGAACCTCCCAATTGCTCGTAGCACTGCTATAGTTGTTGCACACAAATCAAATGAACAAATTGAAGACAATTAACTTCAACATGAGGTGCTCTTATACACAGGACAAGAAGTCATGCTAACAACAAACTTATGGATACGAATAGGACTTGTAAATGGATCACTTGGACAAGTTAAATCCATTATTTATGATGCTAATTCATCTCCTCCAAATCTACCAAAATATGTAATTGTCAATTTTGACAATTATAGTGGACCACCTTGGGATGCACAAAATAATAATTATGTTCCCATCATTCCAATAAGCAAAGGCAGTTGAACACAAATTCCACTATCAATGTCTTGGGCTATTACAATACACAAATCTCAAGGACTCATAGTAAATAAAGCGACAATTGACATCATAAGACGAGAAAGCAAGGATTGACATTACAATAATCTCAAGAGTCAAAAATTGAATGACCTTTGAATTGACCCACCTTTTCCTTTTGAAAGGTACTACAAGATGAAAAATGATTCTTACTGAATTGTTAGAAAAAAAGTACGTGTACAACTACTATCACCAAACTCACTACCTATAGAACCAATATTAAAGCCACAAAGGTAACCATAAAATCTGCCCTCTCATTTTTCACTACATATAAATTCTCTTCTACATTTAAATAAACAATCTAAACACACTTTCTATTCAATATTACATACTAAGTTTATAAACAAATTGCAGCAACTAATACAACATGATTCCTCACCTCACCACGGCTAAATGATGTTTGTCAACAACACATGTAAATCTTCATGGGTAAGTACTTACAACTTCACAATCCAACCATTTCAAGATGTTTTACAAAAATTAATGTGCTAAATTCAACATTAGTTTTTATGTAACTTAATTAGTAATTTTCTATAAATAGAATTACAAACGCTACTTCATTTTGCCTATTACTAAAAAAAAACATACATATTAACAATTTTACCATTTTATTTGTAGGAACTCAAATCAGCTAAAATTAATTCAGCATGTTCTCATCTACACAAAATCATTGCACTTAATTTCCCATTGATCAAAATCATTTCAATGATGCTCCATGTACAATGCATTATTATCCTTTACAATTAATATATACATTTTTATTTCTTTTTAGATATTGTTTAATCTTTACACACAATTCTGAAACATCTGAAACATTTACCATGTCTATCAATTCCTTGATATTTTATTTGACATTATCAAATTGAAACACATTGATATTAGTATTTTTAGATTTGTCTATTCAAGTTAATGTGGTACGGGTTAGTTATTTTCACGATAATAATACATTTTAAAAAAAATTTGTAAAAGGCTGAAGCCAAGATTCACTATTATTATGTGATGTGATTAATTATTATTTATTAAGCTTGTGTAGAGTCAAACCCAAGACCTCTTCAATAAGAGGCTCACAATTTACCATTGTGTTGTAGTCTCTTGCCTGAAAATAATAATACAAACTGTGAAACAATACTTTGACATTAAATATTGATCGTCTTACTACATGAATGGAGTAACATTACTTTACGACCACTTTATGTGGTTTATTCTTATATTTTCTCTTGTACTTATTCTAATTTTGGAAAAAGTTATAATCTTCAAGAAAATGAAAAGTTGTATGTAATCACAATGTGAGACTAATTGATTAACTTCAACAGAAAAATGATGTGCTTCTATTACATTCAACCTATTACTTTTAATCTATGCAAATATCCTTGATGTTAATGTATTATTGTCATGTGACGACTTTTGCACTCCATGGTAAGGTCATTCTTTACATACCTAATAATATTTTTAACAATGTTGTACTCTTCCATACAAAACCATATCACAACTATCGTGTTCTCGTTGCACATATAAAAATGCGCAACTGCTAGCTTATGATAGTTTTCACTTCTTCACAAGTTCTATTATATCCAATGTGTTATATTGTATACAATTAACAATTGCTACCTAGACCATTTTTATATATTACTTAATCAAATATATTCTAATCAATATTATTTTTTTTACCATAATTTTAGGTTATATAAAAGTATTCTTTTAACCAAACTTTATACTAAAATATAATAATACTACTAATTTCTAAAGAAAAATACATTAAATTAGGAGATATATTTCTAAGTGGTTTTTCCAATAATTAATTTTTTTAACATCATAACAATTAAATATTTTAGAAAGAACACATAATAGAAAAAGCAATGACAAATTAACATACACTGGAATCTACTCTTTTATATTTGTTGGCAGAATATGAGAGCCAGGCTTAATGCATTGAGAGCTGCAAGAGAGGGGAAGTGGAATTTGATTGACAACTGCAACAAAGTCAAGGAGGAATTGGCGAAGCTGGTTGAAGGAGCATGGGGGAAGGAATCATAACACATATAAAAACTCAAAGAGTACAAATCCAAATGTTTCACCCAAAGAAACATTGGATATTATGACATTTTCAGAGCACATAAGGAGAAGGTAGATTTTTAAGCCAACCCTAACCGCCTCAACCTTGTTGCCTTTTTTGGAAAACTCAAAGAGATGGTGGAAACACACCAAGTGCCTCGAAACTTCTAGTTCATTGAAGAACTAATAAAAGAAGGAACGTAGTACAGGCTTCTTGTAGAGCCTCTTCACATGGCTAATTATTACAAGCTAGGCAAGCATGATGATTTTGGGGATTATATTAGAAATGCAAGGCCCCATCACTATATGAAAAGTGGTTTGCAAATATCAAACCAAAGGAAAAGAAGATGGCTGTGATTAGTGGTCTACAACATATAATGAATGGTTTATTCTTTTGGGCTCATATATAAGACGTTTCATGGATTATGAGCAATCCAAAGGAAAATGACGAGGTTAAGAGGACCAAGTGCAGTGAGTTCCAAAACTATGTGAAGAAACTATTGGAGAGGAATGAACTATGCCTGCAAGAAGTTAAGGTGGGGGATTCCACTTTTGTCAAGTGGTAGAATAATTTGAGCCAACAAGAAAAGCAAGCCTCCCCAATCATGTATATCTTTTGAGGAAGAAGCTAGTTGAGCCATTACTTTAGTGGATTTTGGATTGCTTGGCGCCCTTAAGAAATTGAGCTTATACTGTAGTTGAAGTGGAGAAATTTCTTGTTTTTGATAAGAAAAGCAGGTTTTGAAGGGAGCCTAAAACCCTTTACAAATCAATAATTGTTTAAAGAAGCACAATCCAAAAAATACTACAATCCTAAGGTGAAACTGGTCACCCAACAATACACAGTGACCAGAGTGGCATTGCAGATAACATAGTACTCATCAACCACACACCCTAAAAAAGTTTTGGAGGGTACCTGAAACCCAATACAAAACATCCATTGAAGGTGAAATGATTCACCAAACAAAAGGTGACCAAGGTGGCAACACAAAATAAAACAGAACACTACAACCACAAAAACAAGTTTTGACTAGGTTCTTAGAACCCCATGATGAGGCACACAACATAACTAAAGGCCAAAAGACAGTGCAGAGACCAACATGTCAAAAGCCAGGAGAGCCAAAGAAACAACCACATCATAGTTTTCCTTTAGAACCCTTCTTATTAGACCGTATTGCCATATCAAAAGCAGGATTGGATGGCTTGACCTTTTTTCCTTTTACTGTAGTCCATCCATCCTCCACCAAACTAGCAACCTTTTGCCACTTAAAATTAGCACCATCACAGCCAGTTCCAGAAACCTCTAGGGAAAAGGCCGTAGAAGAAAAAGAAGTGACAACAGAAGCTAGAAATAGAACAACATCACCAAGAACCAAAGGAGGAATTGCCTTAGAAACACCAGTAACTAGAACATCATAATCAAATGCAAATCCACTAGAAAGATGCCAGGAGTGGACGGACAAATAGAGGCACTAGCAAAGTCCATACCAGAAATTGGTACAAAAAAATCTAGAGATGGACCAACTGCCACCATAGAAGGAGCCAAAGGAGGGACAGACAAGAAGAGACAACAACAAAATCCACACCAAAAATTGGGACAGTAGACTCCAAAGACAGACCAGTTGCCACCATAGAAGGGACCAAAGAAAAGTCCTTCTTCAAGATGCCAGGAGAAGATGGATTATGAGAAACAGTAGTAGAATCTCCACTCCTTGAAAAAGGGACCTTATGGAATGTGTAGTGGTCATCCGAGACCCTCTTCCACCAAGAAGGGAACATTTTCCTTCTATATTTATTGAAAGAGCACCTAGTGGCCAGGTGACTAGTCAAGTGGCAATTCCTACAGCGGAAGGGGATGCCCTCATATTCAAGAATAATATTCCAAGAACCCAAAGGAGAGTCCAAGGAAATCATTTTTGGGAGTCCCTTAGAAATATCGATCTCAACCAACATACAAGCATACATCATTTGATACACCTTGGAAGCAGTCGTATCAATCATCACAAAGTTCCAAGGGTATTCCCCACCTCCTTTAGGATAGAGCATCACCAAAGGTGAAGGGGGATGTTCAACAACCTTACCCATAGAGGGATCTTATTAAAAGATTTCGTCAATGGTTGAAATCCTTGTGCCAAGGTTTAGCCATCAAGGTATACTTCTCCCCCAAGTGAAGACATGGTTGAAAATAGTATTTGTTTCTTCCACAGTATCAAATTGCACAAAAAAAAAAACTCCTAGCCAAAGGGTAAATCTAGGTAGTCTTTGAGATGAAGGGCTCCCAAACATGGGAAATCCATGCATGCAAACCCAAAAGAGAAGGCCAGAAACCCTTAAAGTGAAAGATAGTGATAGTGTGCAAGAAATCTTCCATATTGGTAGTGATCTTATCAACTAAATTAGAATTTAATACAAGCCTTTTTGGATTACATACCTCAATCAACATAGTGTCATGGAGTCCTGAATGCACAGAATCACAAAACCTTAGATGAACAATTTGACCACCAATTACCGGCCTCATAGGTAGCCACATCAACATAAGAAATGACCGAACCACCCATACACCTAGAGAACAAGTATTCCCTCCAGGATCAAGAGAAGCCCTAGCCCGACAAGTAGAAGCTGAAGTAGTTGCCATAAAGCCAAACACAGGAGTAGAAGCCAAAATGACCATCAAAAGATGGACAAAAAAACCTAAATCCAAATGTGGGAGATAGATTTGAACCTAGGAGCCAAAGTTGAAGCCAGTTGTAGAAGCCGAATCCGAAGCCGAAGCCAGGCATAAGAAGCTCGGTGGGAAAAAAATTAGAGAGAATTTCTTCTTAATATGCTTAAATGCACGTAAACTTTGGTTGTGTTTCATTAATAATCATTCTGAATGAAGAATGCTGCATAAACTTAATATCTTTTACTGTTGTACTATTTTTATGTTTACTTGGTCTTTCATATGTAGATAGCTTTTGATTTATTCTCTTTTGTAATGCAACACAATAATATATTTTCTCTGGTTATATCTCAGGATGCTAATGTAAATTCTCTCTTTTGTGAGTTCAATGGTTGGTGAAAATCAAATCTATAGGACTTTTCGATTTTAAGGTTTAGTGCATTATTACTGATGATTTGAGGCTTGTGTTGTTATTGGTGAATAGATTATTTTCCCTCTAAAAGTTAAATAACTTAATCTATGCCCAAGGCAAGAAATTAATGATACTCACAACAATTGGGTAAACATTCTATTAACCATTTTCCTCTGAATTTTAAAAGGTATAGCTCCCTTTTGATAGATTATCAATGAATTTAACTTAACAACATATGCACTTTTACTGGAAAGTGTTTAAGGATCTCTCATGTACTCTTGGGTATGGAGGTGCAATACACGATTTTAAAAATAGAAGAAAACTAAAAAGCACAAGGTCTTCTCAAATCGAGCAGAACTTAAAGAAAAACTAAGATTCGTCAACAACATGAAATAAAATAAAACTAAAAGATCAGGTGTGGCAATTTAAGATAGCAATCAATGTCATCAATAATCAACATAATAGTTCTCAAAGTAACTATAAGCAACTAAGTTCAAACTCGAAGTCTTGAACCATAACAAGTATTGATAGATATACAAATGTAAACTTTTAAGCACAAAGTCTTAAAAGAAACAACATTTACATATTATCCTTAATTTCTATCAATCACTATTCAAAAAGCCTCCAAAATAATACTACCATTAAGATTATTTATGTGTCTAAATAAAAGCTAACCCTTTATCAGTTTTTTGCGCTAGCAAATATAGTTTTAAAAATTTGATAGGCCTCCATCAAAATCCATCCATCTCGGTTACAAATGATAATCAAGCATAAACAGTTAAAAATAGTTTTGAAAAAAAGAAAACTAAAGAGAATTTGTTTGCAACTAAAATCCCTCACCAAGCTTATCATCATCCACCATGGCTTGCTTTACCAATTTATAGATCCAAAAAGTGCTTGTGAATTCCTGTACTATGTGAGAGTGCGAATTCTTTAGGTTGAGCAGCTTTGACCTATAAGCCTGTTTCGGCTATCTCAATTCTTTGATCCTTCTGCTTTGCCTAGGCATTAGCTCCCTGTTTAGATACAACATTGATTCTATGTTAGCCATGATAGTAAAATATTGAGTAGGATTATTGTTGTCTCTAATCTTAAACATGGTGTCATGAAAGCTCTTCATTAAGGTCTCTGAATCTATGATATAAAATACCAGTAGGATTTATTATTTTCATATCTTTTAGTATCTCGTTATGTATCTTAGTGATCTCACACTCACTTACATGAATCTTTTCTATGGCAACCTTAAAAAGAGAGTCTTTCCAACTTATATTAATCTTCAAAATGAAGAGCATGTTAGATTTTATGGATCTTTGATAGATAAAACTATTACAATAAATATGGGAATAATAGAAACTCTTACTTGTATCACAGTAGTGCAGAGTTTCCCTTCAAATATTGATGATCTCTGAATTTGTATGCATAATCTACTTCTTTGAATATTGCAGATAATGTGAGATGTATACTGTATGTGACAATGACCCTACAGATTAGATCATAAAGGAAAAGTACTAAAGGTTATTTGTAATGCAGATCACTGGTTCCAAGATGCCGTAGATTGATTTCTTTCCCATTGATTTGCATTTGATATATATACATGTGCAATAATTATGACCAATAGAGTCATGAATCTATGTGGCCTTTGGCCTTTGGCCACGTAGGGTCATGCCTGTACGAAGGCATAACCAAAGATTAGTTAAGAGTAAATTAATACTATTTAATGAAAGCATTCAGTAATGCCATCACAATGTTAATACAAAGCAGTCTTTGATTACCTAATTTGTCGAAAATAATATCAATTGCAAATTCATACTAATCATTAACAACTCACATATGTGTGTGTGTGTGTGTGTGTGTGTGAGAGAGAGAGAGAGAGAGAGAGAGAGAGAGAGAGAGAGAGAGAGAGAGAGAGAGAGAGAGAGTAACAGTAATGATTATCAGATATGATACATTTTTTGCTCATGACAGATTACTTCTATAGATGCTATACATCAACACTCCCTCTTAGCAAGAGAGAAGTAATACAAAGTAATACACTTAAGATTTCAAAATCAAATATCTAATTACTTTATCTGATCTTAACACTCTGAAGCAGTGACTAGTCAGATAATAAAAATCACCAAGCTATGAATACTATCATAACATACATCATGATCTCTAATTGTCCAAAATAATATCTAGAGTAATTATAATAAAACATATTATCTATGATCTCTAATTGTGTGAAGCAATATCTAGAGATATGCATGATAATAAATGAGTTCGTTATCCTATGATCTCTAATTGCACAAAGAGATGTCCATGATAACATGCCTAACATTTGCAAGATCATCACCTTGCAAATATGATGCAAGAGCATGTTGGGTTTGCTTGCAATCCTGCATGTTTGAGAGGGAGTTTGGTTAAGGGTTATGGAGCTTGCTAAATACTGGTGCTTGGCATGGTCTGCTGACTACTGGTACTCGGCATGGTTTGCTAAATACTAGTGCTTGGCATACACTAGGAGCTCGGCATGGTTTATGGTTGCTCAGCATGGTCTGGGAGCTCGGAAAGGTCCTTGGTTGCTCAGTATGGTCTATGGTTGCTTGGCATGGTCTTGGGACTCGACATGGTCTTTGGTCACTCGGCATGGTCTTTGGTTACTCGACATGGTCTGGGAGGAGCTTGGCTTTGCTTAGGAATTTGGTGCATGTTGTAGGACATGTATATAATTTTCTACAATGAGTTAGAGGATGAAAATTTTAGGGATGAAAGAGGGCCTAGATTTATAACTATAATTCGAAGCTCAAGTTCTATTTCATTCAGAGGTAGGAGATATCACAGTTTTACTAAGACATCAATTTTGAGAATTTAATTGTTGTAGGAGGCCGACTTTGGCATTTAATTTATGTATTTGTATTTAATTTGTGTTCTGGGCCGACCTGTGGCTTAGATTGGTATAAGTAGGGGTTGTGGGGAAGTCTTTATTATGACCATCCATCAAGGAGAAGTAGAGGAGCTTGAAAGAGCGAATTTTGAGAAGGGCTAGTAGCTAGGGTTTGGGATTGGATCTTGAGGGATCTTGCAGAACTATTACTTGTATTTGGCCCTAACCAGGAAGGCCTTACAGCTCGGCACATTGCATGTAATCAGTTATATTTTATGAATATATTATTATGATTTGGTATCAGATCTGGCATTATTGCTCCTTGTCCTTGTGTTTTTTCTTCTTGTTGTTGTGTTTCCGCTGCGTTGTTCTATAGCACTGCATCAAAATAATTACTTTGTAAATAAATATGTCCATGAAAGATCATCACCTTTCTTTACACATTTGATGTGACTAAACAACAATAGAAGCACAAACTCACATATATTGAAAATTTTAATTCAATATTCAATATTACAAATTAATCATACCAAGTTTTTCTCTAAAATATTTCAACTTCACTTTAGCAAGAGGCTTGGTAAAGATATCAACTGTTTTCTCATTAGTACAGATGTACTCTAGTGGAATGATTCCTCGATTCACCATATCTCGAATGTAGTGGTAAGGAATTTCAATATGTTTGGAGTGATTTTGGAAAACTGAACTGGTTGAAAGGTTGATGAAACTTTGATTATCACAATGAATCATAGTGGGCTTCAAAGGTCTTTTGAACAAATCTGCTAACAATTTCTGTAGCCATATCGCTTCTCTAGCACCCAAAAAAGATGCAATGTATTTTGCTTCAATGGAACTTAATGCAACTAAAGTCTATTTTTTGTTGGACCAAGAAACCATACCAGATCCTAGATTGAAGCAATATTCAGAAGTACTCTTATGTTTAGTAGGACTTCTTGCCCAATCAGAATTAGAATATCCATGAAGTTCAATGTTAACTTTATCAGATTTGATTCCCATTCCAATAGTACCTTTTAGATATCTCAAAATGTATTTAGCTGCATGTAGATGTATCTTCTTTGGTGCACACATAAACTAACTCAAGGTGTTAGTAGCATAGCATATGTTAGGATGAGTATTCACCAAATACATTAAAGATCCAATAATCTGCTTGTAGTAAGTAGAATCTGTAGTTTATGATTTGATCATATCATCATTCAACTTATGTAGGTTTACTTCCATAGGAGTAGCCACTGGTTTACATTCCATCATTCCAAATTTTGTTAGAATGTCGACTATATATTTTTGTTGATTTAGAATAATGAAGTTATCCTATTGCCAAAATTCTAATCCAAGAAAGTAGTGAAGTTGACCTAAGTCTTTCATTTTAAACTCTGCTGTGAGTTCTTGTTTGCATTTCTTTATGAGATGTTCATCACATGTTATTAGAAAATCATGAACATATAACACAAGAATAATCATATCATCACCATCTATTTTGAAGTATAAGTTGGGATCAACTTCATTTTTAAAATATCCTAGCTTCATTAGATAGTTGTCTATCCTTTAATACCATGCTCTGGGAGCCTTTTTGTGACCATAAAGTGTTTTCTTTAATTTACAAACATGAGTTTTGCTGTAATGTGTGGTGAATCCTTCTGGTTGCTCGATATAGACTTATTCTTCAATCTTTCCATTAAGGAATGTTGTTTTGACATCCATTTAATGAACCTTCCATCCCTTGGATGTTGCAATAGCTAAGATGGTTCTGACTGAAGTATATCTAGCAACTAGTGCAAATGTTTCTACATAATCAATGCCTCCTTTCTATCAGTAACCCTAAGCTACAAACCTGGCTTTGTACTTTTCATGTTGCCACCAAATGCATGTTTAATTTTAAATACCCATTTGGAAGTGTTGTGGTGTCCACAACGCACGCCCCATTCCTCACTAGGAATGGAGACCCCCTACCTTTTTTTTTTCCCAAATCTCGACCTCATAGTTTGAGAGTCGGGAGAAAATTGTTTGAGTTAAAGTCTTAGAGTCATTAGAAAATTAGAAAAACACAAAAACATTAGAAAATTTGAAAAACACAAAAACATTAGAAAAATTGAAAAAAAAAGATTAAAAAAATGATAAAATTTCAAAAAAAGAAAAAAAAAGAAAAAAAAAGAAAGTGTCCAAATGGAGGAGTTTTTTTTAAAAAAATGTTTATTTTAATTCATAGTTTTTACATTTTATCCTTGGACTAATAACATTTTTTTTCATTTTTCTCACAATGTGCAGGTGATTAAATGATGTCCACATCTGGAGTACCACCCAAGCTAATAGTTTGCAAATTCCAAGGCGTACCTTCAAAGTCAAGATTTCACGATGATTATGCCAAGATCTGAGATACAGACCTGGGACACACAGACTTAGGAGAGTTCCTGAGAATTTGCAACAAACCAACAGAGAGGTCAACCATGATGTCCACATTGATCAATTCCAGATTGGTGAACACAGCGTCACATCCTATATCGGTACAATTAGCTAAGCTAATCATGGCTCTGTCACAACATTTTGTTCTTGATGAAAGAGTGGTCAAGAGTGTAATCAGAAAAGTGGTGTTGGATCTATGACTTGACAACATTGAGAGGGTCTTTCATCTTCCTAGAGCAAACCAATTCATCCGAATTTCCTATGAAAAAACTGAGAGATGGTACAAGGAGCATCAACAATTGGCCATAGACATCATACAATCTTCTTATCTCATTGAGAAGCCTTCAAGGGGAAAGATAACAGGCAAAGTGGATATGACTTAGGGATACATGAAGGAAGACATTGGATACTCTATCATTCTCCTAAGAAAATTCATGGGCTTACCCACAGTAGGTCACTTCAACACCTTCATGGTCAACTTCATTGAGACCATTAGATAAGCCAAGATACCACTGGACTGGGCCACCACACTAAGTGAAAACTTGTGTGAGCAACTAAGGATGGTGAAAGATAAGAAGAAGTTTTATATGACTTCTTACATGGTATATTTTCTTGCAACAAAGGAAACAAACTATCCCAGTTTGTACAGGAGAGGTAGTATGCAAGACCCCAATGCCTGGCCATACATAGTATACCCTCAATTGGTGAAGAAGAATCTCTCAGTATAGAGCAAGGAGTACAAAATTATGAATGATGCATTTATCTTTGCAAACATTTGATTCATTGAGGGAGATTGTGGAAAGAGGTAATCTGATGAAGCCATAGCACAAGTCACAGCTCTCAGAGCCTACTACATCCAATTCAAAACATTCACCTATCTACAAGTAGCTGGTGCATCCATCAATCTTAAGAAGGTCTCGAGATACCCAAGTGACAAACTGGTACTGTTGGAGATATCTTGGCAAATTGAGTCAGCCTATGAGAAGATAAAGAGGGAATGGAGACCTTGCTAGGGATGGCCATTGGTCATTGGGCCATATCAAGTGAAGTAGAAGCAAGACATTCTATCTTTTGAATGGGAGTGGGAGAATTATCCCCTTGAAGAATATAACTCTCCCCGACCATACTTTGATAATGTCAAGAAAGTGGAGAGTCTGGTAGGAAGAGACTTCCATCATGAGGACGTTGTTGAAGATCACTAGATGAATGCCACAAATGATTATGATGTCCACATTAGGGACTATTGTAGGATGACTTTGTATCTAGCAGAGAATTCTCTCCATTTGAACATCCTCGAGGAGATAAAGCAACATGATTCTAAGGAGTTATTGGACCCCCTATTCAATGTAGATAAAATTGGCAAAAGACCCATTACGAATGTCGAGGTTGACAAGGAGGAGCTCGATGATATTAATCATAGAGCAAGGCATGTTATCAGAATGACAAAGGATTGGATCAAGAAACTTTTGCCACTTGATACAATTCCTGATATTGTAATCTTCCATGCAAATGCTCGAGCAAAAAGAGGTAGAAGAAGGAAAGTAACAATTCCTACCTTAGCAGCTCAGTCTCCTATCAGGCCTGAAATAGTGTACCATCTTGATCGCTCAGCTGGATATTATCACCCTCTAGAAAGGAAGGGAAAGAATTAAAGAAAGAGGACCTCTCCTCAGAGGATTGAAGCAGAACAGGCGCTTCCCCAGCAGGAATGGAGTCCACAAGGGTCTCAAGATATTGGAGCTACCCAAGTCTAGGATGAACTTTAGTTGCCTTCCATTGTGTCTAGCCAACCAGAAGAGGGAGAGATTCCACAAGTCTCCATTCCTCCTGCATAAGATGAACTAGCTTCTCCTTCTACCTCCAAGAAATAGAAGAAAAGAATTAAGATTTTGATGAAGAAAAGGAAAAGGATCAGTAGAAGATTAGTGCCTAATCCATCTATTCCTGAAAGCATTCCAGAGGGAGATGAAGAAGAAGAAGAAACAAAATTAGAAGAGGAAGAGGAAGAATGAGTGCCCCTATAGGGAAGAACTTGGCTAACTAGAGCTATAGAGTTGCAAAGGAGAAAGAGTGCCATGGGTAACCCACCATCCACTCAAGTAGAACCATTAGAAATTTCTTCTTCATAAGATGAAGTAAAACAATGGGTGGATGAGTAGAGTGAAGAGATTGATGATGTTTTCTCAATGTCAAATTTTGATTTCATGCTCGTAGGTACAGAGTTGATCAGGGATAAGATTAGGGGCACCCCTTTAGGTGAACCTCAATAGGAAGATTGGACACAAATGTCCCCAGCTACATAGGGTCCTGATCTTACTCCTCCATCTCCACCATGAGTTATAGTGGTAGAAAAGGGCTCAATGACCTCTCCACCATAGAGTTTGGAGGAAGAGAATATTCAGAACAAACCATTATTAGAAGAGAGATAAAAAAAAATGGTGACTAGTGAAGTGTCAAAAGGACAAATGGTGGAATATTCTCAACCACTTTCCCATGACACTGAGGTTCAGGCTATAGGGTCTACTGAGACTAAGGCTATAGAAAAAGAGCCCTCCCAATAGGATGCAATTCCCAATAGGAGCGACAAAGGGAAGGAAGTTGTAGAACACACTCCTTCATCATCAAGGGCCAGATCCTCAATGGGACACATCCCTAGATGGATTCAAAAGGAAATAATGAGGAGTACTAAGCCTCAATTCCATGCTTCAGAGGAAGACATTTGTGATATCACAGAGATTTTGAACAAACTCGAGTCTCCATCACATGAAGCAACGCCATTGGCATTTGTCACCAACATATGAAACCAAGATTTATTTGCACAAGTTTGTCTCCCTCCTAAAGGCATAGATGTGGAAGGCCTTGACCTCAAAGATTATGAATTAAAGGATGTTATGTTGGGAAGGCCTACATAGGATTTAGCCTGACAAATGATGACTATGGGAGTTAAAGAGGTTCTCAAGTACATGAAACAAGAGGAGATTGAACTCCAAGCACTTTGAAGGCAATTTGAGATCCTAAAAGGATATCTAGCCAAAGTCGTTGGTCCTCTTGATCCTGAATACCCAAAGCATACTTTGAACATTGTACTTAGAGAAGGGGGAGGTGTACACTTAGACTCATTTTTGAAAGCTTGTCAAGAGAAGCGAGCAAGTTTTGAGGAGAAAGGTATTCAGATGATCATAGGAAATTTGAAGTTACTACATGCTACGCAGGAGAACGTGAATAAGATCATAGCAATTTTGAAGCAGGACTTTAGTATCATGGATGAGGTACATGCTTAGAGTAAGGATTTGTAGACTCTACAAGCCATAAAGGGCCAAAGATATCGGGTTCTAATTGATGTATATACTATAGAAGAATTGGATTTGATTGATGATTAGATAGAAAAAATAGTGGATAGCAATAAATTAATGGAGACATTACACAAGGAGATCCATCGGGTCAAGAACCAAGCCTAAGAGTGAATTTTGGAAGCAGAAAGACAATACAATGATGCATGCTTGGATATTTTTGAAGATGAGAAATGAGAGAAATTATTACCTATAGAGATAGCAGTGGAAAATTTTAGAAAGATATTTGTGGAGGTTGCTGATGATGAGGACATCTGACAAGCCTTCAAGATAGAAGAAGCCCTGTTAGAGTTGGATACCAAACTCATAGATTTTGCAGAGACTTGGATTGAGGTAGAAAACTACAAATAGAAGGTCAAGGATAAATATGAGGCTTTAGATCTTTTAGATGTGGCTAATATAACTGAGATGATAGAAAAATTCAAGGGAAAACATCCAAACATAGCTTTGGGATGAAGAAGAACAAAACCTAGATGCTAGAATTTCAATTTTGACACTTAGTAAAATTTTGAGATTTTGACCCTGTCGAGGTTTGCAGCTCTGCAGGTGTGTAGGTCTATAGGTACGTAGGTCCATAGCTCTGCAATTCAGAGGTGCATTGATAGTTAACTGCTTGTTCTAAAAATAGTGCTTTCCATGCAATGGAAACACATTTTGACAACAATTTAACTTTGACACACACCTAGTAAAGGACTAGCTTCTATTTTTGGAACCTCCAAATGCCCCTACTTCGACTGAAGGCTTCCTCCTACTTTCTCTCACATATTTTATCTATTTTTGACATGTAAAGGGCTCATGCATCCAGTTAATGAATAAAATATGGGTGGAGTCCCTCTAAGCACTAGATTAATTGTTAGTCTATATATATATAGTTTGTTTTAATGTTTTAAAAGCATTTTATTAGATGAAGATATCTCTCACTCTCAACACAAATTGAGGAGATGATTTCTTATGAATACCCCATTGTAAAATGTAACAAGAGCCGTCATTATTATGCAATAAAATTATGCTTTTGGTGCTCGCATTTGGAGTGTAGTGATTCTTCCCTGAATGTGTCATTATTTTGTGAATTTTGTTCATGAGATTGTGATTGAGCCAAATGTTTATTGCATTGTTTCTGGTTGTGCAATCTTTTAGTTAACAAGCTTGAGAAGAGATCATGAAATTGTGCCTGTATAGCCTTTTGTATCGCATGATGGCACTTTCCATGGCCTTGCAATTTGACAAAAGGTGAAATATCATACAATTATTAAAGTTTCTCACCGAGGATTGCATCAGTGGATTCTAGGAAGCGCTGCTCTTGGTTCATTGGTTTCCTACTGATTTATTCGAAAGCTTAACTCACAACATGTGATTTTCTATAGCTTATGTCTGCTAGGATTTCAATTTCATGTTATTTGCTTTTAGTTTCATTATTTGCTTTACTAACCCCTTGTTAGAATAGGAACTCATTTTAGTTGCATTGTTAGAATTGAGTTCACTGAAAAACCAAAAATTACAAAAATATTATTCTTTTGTGTGTGATTTTGAGACAACAAATAGATTTAATTCATTCCAAGATTATAATCAGAACTAGCAAAGGCCTCCTCATGAACAATCACATTTATCTTCAACTGAACAGATTTTGGTATGTTGCAAGACAAATACTGAACCTTGGAGTGGATCCCAAAAGATTAGCTTTTCAAGAGAGGAATTGCACAATGGATTCTTGCAGTTGACCTCGTGCATAATGACCACCCAATAGAAGTGGTGCTAGAAGGAGGGCCACCTTTAGACTCCTAAAAAGGAAGAAAACTTGTCCAAGTTTCAGATTTTTGCACTTCTACAATAATCTGTCCTTGATAAAAGTTTTGAAAATTTCCTAAGTTTTTTGACAAATTTAGGTCAATAGCTTTGCAGCTTTGCAAGTACATAGGTCCATAGATCCATAACTTCACAAGTGTGCAAAACAATTTGGTGCACAAAATTCAGAGAGTTGAGAAAGTGTACTTTTGTAAAGGTGCGCTTTCTCCAGAATTGATGCAAGCTAGAGGATATTGATCCAAAATCCCCATTTCAGCGACCATTAAGGTCTACGCCAAGTGCACACAAGTTTCTTGAGCTCACCCATTTCCCCAAAACACGTAGTGACAAGGGAACATCTTGAGTTCAACCACTTCCATTCGATCTTTCATCATCTTCTTCAACTCCACCTCCATTCCAACTGCCTGGTGGACCACCACATATTCCAATAGCTACTTCGAAACAACCACCATTAGGTCTGCCAAAACCTCCAATGGCCTTTTTTGTAAATGCTATAGATTCACCAATAAACTTAAGACGTGCACTCCATGACCTCCCTAAGAATCCTGAGAAGTTTTGCCCCAGATTCATCTATGGTGAGACTTGAACTACTGAAGATCATGTCAACGTATTCAAGGAAATTTGAAATCGTAGGAAAATTTCTAATGAGGACGTGGTTCTTCATTTATTTCCCTACTCTTTGGGGGAAATTTCCTTCAATTGGTATGTTAATTTTCCACCCGGATGCATTGGAGATTGGGATACATTTGAAAAATTATTCTTAGAACAATTCAAAACATTCATCAGTCTAGCTATGATACATCAACAATTCATATCAATCAAAAGGGACCCAGGTGAGATAGTTTCTCACTTCAATCATCGCTTTCATATGGCTTACTGCAAGTTGGAAACACCATACACTATAATGGATCATCTTACCACAATTTTTTTGAGAAGACTTCCTATAGAAAATATTGACACATTGAACAAAGTCTTCGTAGAGGCAATCACATTTATGAAGCAAGCCAATCCTAATGGAGGAGGAATGATGCTTCCAACACAAGAAGTCACTACAATACCAACATACCCAGTGGGAACACCGACGGTGCCTAGCTAGTTCATACCTATGAATCCAATTCCATTAGAGTAGGTACCCACTCCACAAAATCAAGCAATAACATATCTAGGGTATGAGCCTCCAAAAATAGCTTTCTTTGAATAGAAGGCCACAGTTCCTATGGAAACAGACAATAACATTATTTCAAAAGTTGGTCAAATGAAGAAGACTATGTCACAAATGAACAATAAACTAACATGTCTTAGATTGTCACAAGGAAAAAATAACAACTTCCAAAGAAACAACACTGCCCCCTACAACAATAATAATTTTGGTCAGAATTACAGCAGGAACTTTAACAGGAACAATAACAACAATAATGCAGGAAACAACAATGGAGGAAACAACTTCAATCCTCTTGATCACAACAATGGCTTCCAAAGGTAGAACTGACAATGGAACACCTGTCCAGACAATGGAAGCATTCTTATTGATAACAACAACAACAATGTTCAATATGTTGATATCAATCAGTATGATGATAACCAAAATGCCCTCAATAATGATGGTTCATACTATAGTAGCAATAAGGAGATGAATCAAAATTCATAGGTAAATGAAAATCTTCCTCCTGTATAATTCAATGCTATGCTATTGGAATCCTACAATTCTGCACAGAATGTACAAGTGGAACAACTAGCAAACAAGGAATTCTAATTCCCATTTAGTCAAGAACTTCATATTCAACATGATGAGATGTTTTCTTTTCGCAATGACAATTGGAATACATACAATCTTAGAAATAGAAAGGAACTTTTGACGGATGGAATTCCTCTAGGTTTACAACCAGCTCCACCCAATCCAAGAGTAAGTAACAATCCGCCACTGTTAAGACCAATGTATGGAGGAAAACCAAATTAGAATCAAGTGAATGCACCAACAATACTAAAGAACCTTGCTTGGTCCACTAAAAATTATAATGCGGTAGAGGATTTGAAAAGGACTAAGGCCAATATGTCCATGTTTGACATGTTACAAAATTGTCCACAACAATAAGAATATCTTATGAAGACATTGGATCATACAAAGGCTTCCCACAATGCAAATACTATTCCTCAAAAGACAGTGCCTCAACAAGTGAATGCTATAGAAGTGATGCCCACTATGTTCAAAGATAAAGTTGAGGTACCCCCATTTTTGCTTAGCATTAGGATATATGGGAAGAATCTCCATAATTGCCTCATTGATTTAGGAGCTTCATGTAACGTAATGCCATTATCAATAGCTCAAAGATTGGGAGTTATTCCTCAACCCTCTAATCAAGTGGTGATACAGTTGGATAAAACAAAGGTAAAAGTCATTGGTGTATTGAAAGATGTGTAGATACAGTTGATAGTTGACCCTCACATTCAAGATGTTATTGACATACATGTGGTTGATATCCTAGAAACATATGGGTTGCTTCTAAGCAGAGAATGGATGAAATATCTGAGAGGATGGTTTTCTACAGACTTCACTCAATTATGGTTTCTATGGAAAGGATTGAACAATCAAATCAAGATAGATGCTAAGCCTAAATTGAAAATGATGATTAGAGATTACAATGCTCTGAATGAGATAGCATTCCTACAATCGGATTTGGGTTCATACAAAGTAATAGTGTTGGACATGGTTCTAGCCAATTCATCTCAAGATCAGAATGAAGAACTTAAGGTGCTAGTACCCAAAAGGGAAACCATGACATAGTTCATAGAAAGTATGGTGACTAATTTACAATGTTTAGGAGAGGAAGCTAATCCTAGCATCCTCCTCATTCTAGGATTTTGTTAGTTACACAAAGTTAGTCACTCTGAGTTTGAATGCTCATCATGCCAAGAAGTAGTAGCAAAGGTACTAACACACATAATGGAAAACAAGGATAAAAACACCTCAAGAAATGAATTCATAGAAAGCTAAAATTCGGTGAACTCATCCAATCTTGTTGAAAAGATCAAAGAGGAAAGTGAAGATCTAAATGTGTCATACAGTGATACCTCTTTAGATGGTGGAGGTTTGTCTTATCCACCTCCTGGGATGATTAATGTCCAAAGAAGAAGATGATATGTGAAAGGTAAATGATGAACTTTAGTAGTCATTCATCTTAGACCTAAAGTTGAAGAAATCAAAGAGCTGATAGGGGAAATTCAAGAAAAACAAGAAAAACATGCACTTCCTCTATCTACAGATTACGAAGGGGACTCATCAAGTCCTACACAAGGACAGGTGCAATGGGTTCCTAAGAAAAAATCATTCAAGGCTCAAGTAAAAGAGAAGTTAAGGATGAATAAGCATAAAATAAGAAAACCCAAGAAAAATGCAATTTGGACACTCCACTTCAATGGTTCCAAGTGCAAGATGGGTGTTGGTGTAGGTATCAAATTGGTCAACCCAAAAGGTAGGTCTTTCTATGCTACATATCAATTACAGTTTAGGTGTACTAACAATTCTATAGAATACAAGGCATTAATTCGAGGACTTCTCTTTGCACTGGAGAAAGGAGTCATAGCTCTCATAATCGAAGGGGACTCTCAATTGGTTATACGAAAAGTAAAATCCATATACTCTTGCAACAATAAAAGATTACTTGCTTACAAAAAAAGGGTATGGGATATATTGGATGACTTTGAAGCTTTAAACATCAAATCTATTCCAAGAAGAAAGAACATGGTAGGAGATGCTCTAGCCATTTCAGCAAGTGCTTTATAGCTAGTCGAAAGAAGCAAGTTGAAAATAATTATAGTGGAATTGGTTGCTATTCTGTCCATTCCTAAAAATATCACAAACTTTCAGGTCTTTCAAGATGATCAACATATTCTTGAGTTTATCATGTGTAGTCGCCATTTTGAGGGACAATAAATTGATGATACACCAGATGACAGACTTGAAGATGAAGATAGGATTCTTAACCTAAAGACCAACACTATTCTAAAATGAATGGTTGAACTAGAACACATATTTGATCATGATGAATCAACACTCAATAGAAGGATAACCCAAGAGAAGGGAATCGAAGAATGTGACTCCTACAATTTGGGTACTAATGAAGAACCAAGAATGGTATAGATAGGAAAAGCATGCAACTCATAGGAAAGGGAAGACATGCTCAAATTTCTCATTGAGTATAAGGATGTCATTGCTTGGAGCTATGAAAAATTAAAGACTTATGATCCTAAGATTATCACACATGACATCCTGTTGAAGCCCGATGCCAAGCCATTCTGACAAAGACAAAGACCGGTAAATCCTCTCATTGAACCACTGATCATGAAAGAAGTAAAGAAGTTACTGGATGCTAAGATCATATTTCCTATTTTTTGTTCCACATGGGTGGAAAACTTGGTTCCTGTGAAAAAGAAGACTGGGGAGATTCGCCTTTGTGTTGACTTTCGTAACTTGAATCTAGATCTCAGAAAGACAATTATCCTCTACCCTCACTTGATGAGGTTTTGCAAATTTTAAATGGTTCAAAAATGATGTCATTCCTAGATAGTTACTCCTGGTATAATCAGGTGATGGTTGATGAAGAAGATAGATTAAGGATGGCTTTCACAACAAAGTGGGGAACTTTTTCCTACAGAAGGATGCCCTTTGGACTAATTAACATAGGAGCTACATTTCAACGAGAAATGGATGAGGCTTTCAAAGGATTGATTAACAGATGTATAGTCATCTACATAGATGACTTGACTATCTTTTCGAAAGATCGAAGTACCCACAATGCTGATTTAAGACAAGCATTCAATAGATGTCGTAAATACGACATATCTCTCAATCCCAAGAAACGTTCATTTGGTGTTACGAAAGGAATGCTCCTGCGACATGTGATTTTTGAAGCCAAAATCTCCATTGGTCTAGATAGAGTTGAATCCATTCCGAAGTTAGCACCTCCACACAATTGGAAGGAATTGAAGTCTTTCTTTGGAAAGATAAACTTTGTGCAAAAATAAGTGGATTTGCAGAGATATTTCGTCCCCTTAATGATTTACTCAAAAAGGGGGCTAAAATAGAATGGGTTCTAGAGATAAAGAAGTCATTTGAAGATATCAAGGTGGCCATTTCTACGGCCATGGTCTCTGTGAGTCCTAATTACAAGTTACCTTTCAAGATCTATTCCTTTGCTTTCAAACAATCGTGTGCAGGGATCTTGACATAGAAAAGGGAAAAGGAAGATGAGAGACCAATTGATTTTATGAGTTGTCCCTTGAAGAATGTAGAGTTGAATTATTCAAACCTTGATAAAAAATCCTTTGCATTAATCAAGGAAGTAAATAAGTTCCATCACTACATATTGAGAAGTCAGGTGTATGCAATTGTACCTAATCTAGTAGTAAAAATGCTTTTGATGTAGAATGAACTCGATGAAAGGAGAGGAAAGTGGATGGCCATACTTTAGGAATTCGATATCAAAATTCAATCTATGAGATTAGTTAGAGGTCAAGGCTTGTCAAAGATGATAGTTGATAACTAGGATCGAAATGAAAAGGAATTCAAGTTTGAAAATGAAATAGATAAGGATGATAAGAAGAAGATGGTTGTATCACAAGTTGACATTAATTAGGGAGTGGTAACAGATGTTTGGTATCAAGACATTGTTTATTATCTCCTACAAGATTAATGCCCAAAGTGGATGAATAGTTCACAACGCAGGGGACTTAAAATGAAGTGTGAATCTTATATGCTGCATGACAACAAGTTGTACAAGAGAAATTATGAAGGGATTTATCTAGAGTGTTTAGGCCATGAGGAAGCAAAAGAAGTCTTGGAACACTTTCATGATAAGTATGGTACAAGACATGGTTTAGCAAAAGAAATGACCCATATGATTCTAAGATCGGGTTATTTTTGGCCCTCTATAGTCAAAGACACTTTCGAGCATGTACGCTCTTGCCATATCTATCAAACCAATGCCAACAGAGAAAGGAATTCGGTAATACCCTTACAGCCTGTGTACGAGATACACCCCTTCGCAAAGTGGGGGTTGGATTTTATTGGTCCTATCAATACACCATCATTGATTGGACATGCATATATTCTCACAGCTATAGATTACTAGACATGATGGATAGAAATAGAAACATTCAAAAATTACACTACTAAGGTGGTGACAGACTTTATGGAAGAACATATTGTTACTAGGTTTGGAATTCCATTCACCCTTGCGTGTGATAATGGGTCTTCTTTCACATCTGCATTCTTGACCTAGTGGGAATTTGAAAATCAAGTCATTTTGAAGTTCTCTTCAAATTATTACCCGCAAGGAAATGGGGTAGCAAAATCTACAATCAAGAACTTGATCACAGTGATAAGATGATTGTTGAAAGAGAATCCTAGGGATTGGCATACTCAACTCAAATATTCTTTATGGACAGATCAAGTGAGAGTCAAAAATGCCTTGGGGACTTCTCCATATTTTCTTGTCTATGGACAAGAGCCAGTGTTCCCACTTAATCTTAGAATTTTGATTTTGAAGTTCATGAGTGGGTATGCTGAAGATGCTAACAAAATACAAATCATATTAATGAATTTTCTAGAGATGGACGAAAAATGAACAGCTACATTGGAGCATATGGCTAAACATCAAGCTGTTGTGAAAAGATGGTTTGACAAGAGAGCCACAATAAAGTCATTCAGGATTTCTAACCGTGTTCTACTCTGGGATAAGGTGAAAGAAAAGTCTGGCAGTCATACTAAGTTTCAATGCTTGTGGATAGGCCCTTATCAAATCTCAAAAATTCTGCGAGAAAACACTTTTAGGCTCAGTTCCTTACAGGGGGAATTTCTTCCCTTGCTTGTAAATGGGAAGTTTCTGAAGCATTATTTTGAAGCCTAAAGAAAAAAAGAAGTTAGATTTCATTTCCACATTTAGCTTAGATTTTTGTTCCTACAAGTGTGTTTATTTCTGCAAGTATGTCTACTTTCATGTTGTGTGTTTGCTTTCAATCATGTGATTCTTTTCAAAGTTGTGTCAATCCTAAGAGGTAAGGTGTACTTGAGATTTTCTCTTAGGTTTTCACTAACCACTCTTTGGTTTTGATTTTAGGAAGACGTATTTATTTGTCAAAACATTTGAATGATTGTGTGTCTTAGACCAACTGAGCAATGACCATTTCTTATGGAAATAGGGGATTTTTAGTCTGGAAATTAGAAGTCTAGACCAACAAGTTCTCAACACTTTGCAAATTTAAAAATTTGGTTGTTTTAGGTGTTGTTTAATTGAAGTCAAAGATGACGAGAGATGATCCAAACTTCAAATTGTTCAAATAGGAGGGGGTCTCCTCGAAAGGTTGTTAAGATCATTGAGTGGCGCGAGAGTTTCTAAAAAATTTCTAAAAGAGGAATGCAAAGGGATCTACACAAGAGATGAATCCAAGAAGCAACACTGATGTCCTAACTACATAGTCTAAGTGTAGTTAGGATATAGAAAAAGAAAAGAACAAAAGAAGAGAAAATGCAGTGTTAAGACTGAAGGATTCTAAAGATCTAAAATGGCAAAAGATACGTTCTCAAAACAAAGTATCTTGTATTCCAAGTATTGTTTCATCAAAAGTAACATTTTGAATGGCAAGGAGAAATTATATCCAATGGCCACAAAATTTAAAAGAACATGGCATCCCGCTAAAAGCCCTCGAACTAATTCTCTCATCTAGTCAAGCAATTGATCAATGAATAGCCTTCATGGAGATTCCAAGTGAATGAGCCAGGAGGAGTGGAAGATTGTTTCAAGTTGTCTGAAAACTTTGATAGACTGCATCCTTAGGCATCAAAGGGAATGAATGCACAATGTAGACATTGAGTTTGAAGGTTTCAAATTCTAAGATCTTGATCATAGGGTCACCCAAAAGACACTCGAGATGTTCAAAGTTTGGTTGGTGTTTGACACACATTGCAAGAATGTTTGTTGATGAAGAAATGCCTTGGTCATTTCTTCCTTTTTTTGGGGTTATTTTTTGTGGTGTCCACAATGCACGCTCCATTCCTTACTCGGAATGGGGACCCCCTACCTTTTTTTTTCCAAATCCTGGACTCACAATTCAAGAGTCAGGAGAAAATTGTTTGAGTTAAAGTCTTAGAATCATTAGAAAATTTGAAAAACACAAACATATTAGAAAATTTGGAAAATACAAAAACATTAGAAAAATTGAAAAAAAATGATAAAAATGAAATAACAATAAAAATGATAAAATTTCAAAAAAAGAAAAAAATAATTAAAATAGAAAAAATGCCCAAATGGGGGCATTTTTTTTTCTTATGTTTATTTTAATTCATAGTTTTTACATTTTATCCTTGGACTAATAACCTTTTTTTTTTTTGTTTATTTCACAATGTGTAGGTGATTAAATGGCGTCCACATCTGGAGTACCACCTAAATTAGTAGTTTTCAAATTACGGACTTGGGACACACAAACTTAGGAGAGTTCCTGAGAATTTGCAACAAGCCAATAGAGAGGTAAGCCATGATGTCCACATTGATCCATTCTAGATTGGTGATGCAGCATCACATCTTGTATCAGTATAATCAATTGTGCTAATCATAGCTCTATCACAACATTTCATTCCTGATGAAAGAGTGGTCAAGAGTGTCACCAGAGAAGTGTTGGATCTACGACCTGACAACATTGATAAGGTCTTTCATCTTCCTAGAGTAGACCAATTCATTTGACTTTCTTATGAAACAACTGAGAGATGGTATAGGGAGTATCAACAGGAGGCCATAAACATCATACAATCTTCTTATCTCATTGAGAAGCCTCCGAGTTGAAAGATAATAGGCAAAGTGGATATGACTCAGGGATACATGAAGGAAGACATTGGATACTCTATCATTCTTCTGAGCAGAGTCATGGGCTTACCCATAGTAGGTCACCTCAACATCTTCATGGTCAACTTCATTGAGACCATTAGACAAGCCAAGATACCACTGGACTGGGCCACCAGACTAAGTGAAAACTTGTGTGCGCAACTGAGGATAGTGAAGGATAATAATTTTTATATGACTTCTTACATGGTATACCTGCTTGGAGCAAGGGCAATAAACTATCTTAGTTTGTATAGGAGAGCCAGTATGCAAGACCCCAATGCCTGGCCATACATAGTATACCCTCAGTTGGTGAAGAAGAAGCTCTTAGCGTAGAGAAAGGAGTACATAATCATGAATGATGCATTTATCTTTGCAATCATTTGATTCATTGAGGGAGATTATGGAAAGAGGTTATCTGATGAAGCCAAAGCACAAGTCATAGCTCTTGGAGCCTACTACATCCAATTCAAAATGTTCACCTATCTATGGGTAGCTAGTGTATCCATCAATCTTAAGAAGCTCCCAAGATACCCGAGTGACAAACTGGTATTGTTGGAGATATCTTGGCAAATTGAGTGAGCCTATGAGAAGATAAAGAGGCAACGAAGACTTTGCTGGGCATGGCGATTGGTCATTGGGCCATATCAGGTGAAGCGAAAGCAAGAAATTCCATCTTTTGAATGGGAGTGGGAGAACTATCCCCTTGAAGAATACAACTCTCCCTGACCATACTTTGACAATGTCAGGAAAGTGGAGAGTCTGGCAGGAAGAGACTTCCATCATGAGGATGTTGTTGAAGTATCACTGGATGAATGCCACAAATGATTACAATTTCTACATTAGGGACTATTATAGGATGAATTTGTATCTAGCAAAGAAGGCTCTCCAGTTGAACATCCTGGAGGAGATAAAGCAAAAAGATTCTAAGGAGTTACTGGACCCCTTGTTCAATGTAGATAAAATTGGTGAAAGACCCATTATGAATGTTGAGGTTGACAGGGAGGAGCCTGATGATATTAATCATAGAGTGAGGCATGTTATCAAAATGATGAAGGATTGGATCAAGAAACCTTTTCCACTTGATCCAATTCGTGATATTGTAATCTTCCATGCACATGCTCACCTAGAAAGAGGTAGAGGAAGGAAAGTAACAATTCCTACCTTCGTAGCTTAGTCTCCTATCAGGCTTGAAATAGTATACCAGCTTGATCACTAGGTTGGATATTATCACCCTCCAGAAAGGAAAGGAAAGAATTAAAGAAAGAGGACCTCTCCTTAGAGGATTTAGGCAAATTAGGTGCTTCCCTAGTGGCAGGAATGGAGTCCACAAGGGTCTCAAGATACTGAAGCTAGCCAAGTCCAAGATGAACCACAGTTTCCTCCCATTGTGTCTAACCAACTAGAAGAGGGAGAGATTCCACAAGTCTCCATTCCTCCTACACAAGATGAAATAGCTTTTTCTTCTACCTCCAAGAAATAGAAGAAAAGAATTAAGATTCAGATGAAGAAAAGGCAAAGGATAGGTAGAAGATTAGTGTCTAATCCATTTATTCCTGAAAGCATTCTAGAGGGAGATGAAGAAGAAGAAGAAACATAATTAGAAGAGGAAGAGGAAGAACAAGTGCCCCTATAGGGAAGAACTTGGCTAGCTAGAGCCATAGATTTGCAAAGGAGAAAGAGTGCCACAGGTACCCTGCCATCCACTCAAGCAAAATCATTAGAAATTTCTTCTTCGAAAGATGAAGTACAACAATGGGTGGATGAGTGAAGTGAAGAGACCGATGATGTTTTCTCAATGTTAGATTTTGATTTCATGCACGTAGGTATAGAGTTGATCTAGGATAAGATTAGGGACACCCCTTTAGGTGAATCTCAACAGGAAGACTAGACGCAAATGCCACCAACTACATAGGGTCCTGACCTTACTCCTCCATCTCCACCATGAGTTATAGTGGTAGAACAGGGCTTGTTGACCCTCCACCATAGAGTTTGGAGGGAGATCATATTCAGAAGAAACCATTATCAGAAGAGAGACCAGAACAAATGGAAATCAGTGAAGTGTCAGAAGGACAAATGATGGAATATTCTCAACCAATTTCTGATGACACTGAGGTTCAGGCTACAAGGTCTACTGAGATTGAGGCTATAGAAGAAGAGCCCTCCCAATTGGATACAAATCCCAATAGGAGCGACAACGAGAAGGAAGTTGCAGAACACACTCCTTCATCATCAAGGGCCAAGTCCTCAATAGGATGCATCCCTTGATGGATTTGAAAGGAAATAATGAGGAGTACTAAGCCTCAATTTCGTGCTTCAAAGGAAGACATTTGTGATATTGTAGAGATTCTAAACAAACCTGAGTCTCCATCACATGAAGCAATGCCATTGGAATTTTCACCACCATACAAAAGCAGGATTTATTTGCACAAGTGGCTCTCCCTCCTAAAGGAAAAAATGTGGAAGGCCTTGGCCTCAAAGATTATGAATTAAAAGATGGTATGTTGGGAAGGCTTATACAGGATTTAGCCTGACAAATGATGACTATGGGAGTCAAAGAGGTTCTCAAGTACATGGAACAAGAGGAGATTGAACTCCAAGCACTTTAAAGGCAAGTTGAGATCCTAAAAGGATATCTAGCCAAAGTTTTTGGTACTCTTGATCCTCAACACTTAGAGCATACTTTAAATAGTGTACTTAAAGAAGGGGGAGGTGTACAATTAGAGTCATTTTTGAAAGCTTGTCAAGAGTGGTGAGAAATTTTTGAGGAGAAAGGTATTCAGATTACCACAAGAAACTTGAAGTTACTGCATGCTATGCAAGAGAATGTGAATAAGATCGTAGCAATTTTTAAGTAGGACTTTGGTATCATGGATGAGGTACATGCCTGGAGTAAGGATTTGTAGACTCTACAAGCCATAAAGGGCCAAAGATATTGGGTTTTTATTGATGGATATACTGGACAAGAATTGGATTTGATCGATGATTGGATAGAGAAAATAGCAGATAGCAATAATGTAATGGAGACATTACATGAGGAGATCGATTGGCTCAAGGACCAAGCCCGAGAGTGAATTTTGGAAGCAGAAAGACACTTAGTGATGCATGCTTCGATATTTTTAAAGATGAGGAATGAGAGAAATTGTTACTTTTAGAGATGATAGTGGAAAATTTTAGGAAGATTTTTGTGGAGGTTGCTAATGATGAGGACATCTGACAAGCCTTCAGGACAGAAGAAGCCATGTTAGAGTTAGATACCAAACTCAAAGATTTTGCAGAGACTTGGATTGAGGTAGACAACTATAGACATAAGGTCAAGGATAAATATGAGGCTTTAGATCTTCTAGATGTGGCTAAGATAACTAAGATAATAGAGAAATTCAAGGGCAAACATCCAAACATAGCTTTCAGAGGAAGAAGAACAAAGCCCAGATGCTAGAATTTCAATTTTGACACTTAGTAAAATTTTGAGATTTTGACCCTGTTGAGTTTTGTAGGTCTGCAGCTCCATGGTGTGTAGGTCCACAATTCAGAGGTGCACTAAGAGTTAAATGCTTGTTCCAAAAATAGCATTTTCCATGCAACAAGAACACATTCTGATGATAGTTTAAATTTGACACACACTTAGTAAAGAACCAACTTCTATTTTTGGCACCTCCAGATGCTCCTACTTCAACTAAAGGCTTCCTCCCACTTTCTCTCTCATGTTTTCTCTATTTTTGACACGTAAAGGGCCCATGCATCTAATGAATGAAAAAAATATGGATGGAGTCCCTCTAAACACCAGATTAATTGTTAGTCTGTATATAGTTAGTTTGTTTTAAGGTTTTAAAAGCATTTTATTGCATGAAGATATCTCTCACTCTCAACACAAATTGAGGATAAAATTTCTTATAAATACCCCATTGTAAAATGTAACAAGGGCCACCATTATTATGCAATAAAATTATGCTTTTGGTGTTCATATTTGGAGTGTAGTGATTCTTACCTAAATGTGTCATTATTTTGTGAATTTTGTTCATGAGATTGTGATTGAGCCAAAGGTTTATTGCATTGTTTTTGGTTGTGCAATCTTTTAGCTCTGGTGTTTGCTATAGATTTACAAATTTTGTTGACGTAACGAGTTTGAGAAGAGATCATCAAATTGTGCCTGCATAGCCTTTTGTCTTGCATGAGCGCACTTTCCATGGCCTTGCGATTTGATGAAAGGTGAAATATCATATGATTGTTAAAGTTTCTCATCGAGGATTACATCAGTGGATTCTAGAAAGCACTGCTCTTGTTTTCATTAGTTTCCTACCGATTTATTTGAAAGCTTAACTCATAGCGTGTTGTTTTCTATAGCTGATGTCTGATAGGATTGCAATTTTAAGTTATTTCAATTTCATGTTATTTGCTTTCAATTTCATTATTTTCTTTGCTAACCCCTTGTTAGAATAGGAACTCATTTTAGTTGCACTGTTAGAATAGCATTCATTGAAAAACCCAAAAATACAAAAAAATTGTTCTTTTGTGTGTGATTTTGAGATAGCAAGTAGATTTACTATTTTGAGATTATAATCAAAACCAACAAAGGCCTCCTCATGAAAAATCACATTTATCTTCAACTGAGAAGATTTTGGTACATTGCAAGATAAATACTGAACCTTGGAGTTGATCCCAAAAGATTAGCTTTTCAAGAGAGGAATTGCGCAATGGATTCCTACTGTTGACCTTGTGCATAACCATTGCCCAATAGGAAGAAACAATTGATTTGTTCTTAGGTCTTGGTATAAAATCCCATACATCAGTTTTTAATATAGAGTTATATTCTTCAATCATTGCTTCTTTCCAAGACTAATTTAAAACTATTTTTTTAACATTAGAAGGTTCTATTTTTATAAATTCAGTTAACAACACAACACAACATGATTGATTTCTTGTTCTTTTTCTCTCTCGAATCACTTCATTAGGTTCAACTCAATTTTCTTCTATCATTTTCCTAGCCCAAAGTTGTTAGAGTAAATAATTATTATTTACACATTACTTAAGTTTAATTAGGTTAAATGCATTTGTCACCTAGGAGTTAGCATACCTTTATGTGTTGACTTGTTGACAACACCGAAGTTTGTGTATGTGTTTTCAACATCTTGTCATACTTATCCTCTCACCTTCTTGGAGGGTAATCCACTTTTTGTGGACATATGCTTAGTTGTCATACTTATCTCTTAGTGCTTTCTAGCCTATTCTAGAAGCTTCCTAGAGGCCTTTATAAATAGGCTCTTCTATTGCATTTTTGTACAACAATTTACATTTTTTCTGAGAATACAATTGTTCTTATTTTTAGACCAAACCCTTGCCTCTTCTTATATTTTTCTTCTCTATGACAGGTTTTCTATGTGTAGGTGATTTGAGGGCTTATGGATTTGATTTGCGTATTTGCTCAAATCTTACATGGTATCATATCTAGATCTACTATAGCTTGTTCAATATTTTGAGAAAAAGGAGAAAGAGGGTTTGACATAACAAATTTGACATTTTTAAGATTTTTTCTTTATTTTTTGAAGGTGCAATGGTAGCGATTCAGAAGAAATAATATAGAGGTGATTTGCAAATAGCGATATCTCCCTCATACAGAATCCTTTTTCTAAGCATTTTTTTCTTTTGGGGTGGGATTTTGGGATCTACACATTGGTGTAGGTGGTTTGCAATCTCTATTGCTGAACTTTTCTGCAACTCACAAATCTCAATTTTTGCCACATCAAATGCTTAGTATGGGCTTGTCCAGACACATAATCATGTTCCATTTTTTTTGAAAGTACATATTTTTTGTCTACTTTCTAGATCTACAATTAGATTATAGGTTCTATAGACAGAAATATTGCTTTCAAAAATAGGCCCTAAATTGGCTATTGTAACCACACTATGTATGGAGTGCCCAAATCATACATTTTGGGGAGAGTATTTTCTTTTCTATAATTTACTTTAGACTAGATCCTTCTACTTCCATCTTCTTCTCTCAATGTCAGATCCTTCTGTGACCCAATTCATGCCACACAACTATCACACCTGGAAAGCACAAATGACTAGGCTTCTCATGTCAAGAGGCTTATGATCATGTCTAGTTGAGAATCAACCTATTCTGTAGTGCCCTTTTGATGTTCTTCAACACAAAAACAAAATGGATGAAGCCATGGGATTGATTGCATTGAACATCTCAGACAGTCTTTTATTTCACTTGGATGGTTTGACCATTCCTAGTGCTATTTGGACCAAGTTTCACAACTTGTTTGGCATAGTGAATGAGTTACAGGCACTACAACTTGATGAAAAGTTGACTTCTTTATCACTAGCTAGCTTCCCCACATTGAAGACTTCTTGATGAAGCTAAAATCTCTACACACAATTTTGCAGGGATGTGGGAAAAACAAAACAGATGATGAGTGTATCTTTTTGATACTTTCAAAGTTGCGAGGACAATATCAGATCTTTTCTTCCACTTTCTACTCCACTATGAATGCCTTGGGTAACATACATCAGATGCCCTCTTTTGAGATATTTTGTGATAGGTTAACTCATGAATATTCTAAGATCACTTAGATGGATTCACTTTTAGATTTACAGTCATAGGCATTGCTTGCCAAGGATACATAGGAGCAAAAGTCGAAGCAAATATCTAATTCTTCCTCTCAGCACTCTACTAGTCCATCCTCTTCTTCTAAGAAGAAGGAGAAAAAGAAGACTGAGACTCCTACCTATTCCTATTGTTAGAAGGGACCTCATGATGAGTCATGTTATTTTCAAAAGATATTTGATGGCTATGAGAAACAAATTGCTGATTTGCAAGCTCTCCTTCAAAAGAGCACTATTTCCTCTCCATCCTCTTCTACCTTACAAGGGTCTGCTTCTCAGTCTTCTTCCACCTCTTCAACATCTACACCAGATCTTGGAAAGGGTCATGCATTATGGGCATCCATTGCATCCCCTTCATAGGTCCCTTGGATATTGGATTCAAGTGCTTCTCACCATATGACATCTTCTCAAGGTGTCTTCTCTACTCTTGAGGCTTCTCCCATTCCTCATATTCTCATGGGGAATAACACTGGCCTACCAGTCTATGGGGAAGGTTCAGTTGGCATTTAGGATGGCACATTTAATGATGTCCTATATATTCCATCTCTATCTGCAAACCTTTTCTCAATTTCTTAGATTACACATAGCGAATCAAGGAAGATAGTTGAGTTCACTTGAGATTTAGTCTTCATTCAGGATTGTGCCACAGGAGGCCTTATTGAAATAGGGACAGTTGATTCTTCCACCCGTCTCTACACCTTCTCACACTTTTTCCCACCATCTCCCTTATCGAAGCACGACTCTTCTCTTTCACAGGAACATCATGTGGTACAGTCAGGATACTTGAACCTTTTTATTATTCTCGAGATCCCTATTTTGACTTCCACACCACATCTAGTTGAGGTTTTTTCTCTTTAGCAAGATTATTCTTCCACTTTTCCTGACCCTCCAGCTCCATTCATCAAGTCTCTAGGTACAACTATTGAAGATTCTATAGTGGACATTCATGATAGTGTCATCACACTTACCTTGGGGATTCCCTTTCAGGATCCTCATATTTTCTCCTTTGAGCATCAGCTAGGCCTTCTAGTTTCCCCTGTCATTCAGGGGTTTCCTTGTTCTATTTCCTTGTTTCTTTCACATTGGAGTTTCATTGGTTCGATCATTTCTTCAAGGGATCCATTATTCTGGGGGGGCTTTGGTGTCTTTTCTATCTCTCATGGGGGGGCTAGTTGTACTTTTGGTTTTGAGAGAGTCTCTTGAGCAATTTCTAGTGGAAGTTGTCCTTTGGGGGTCTTCTTGAGGCCTTCCTTCCTTCTTGTTTTTTCAACATGTTTGACGTACTTACCTCTTTTTGGGTGACGATTTTTCCCATGTGGTTTTCCCTCTTTCCCCATTTTTAGAGGTTGCATTTCTTTGCATTTGTATATGGGTACCTAATATGTATTGAGCTATCATTTTACACGATGCTAAACAATAGGAATTCTTGCGAACTCCTCTCTTGAAAAGCTAATCCAAGGATCAACTCCAAGGTTCTGGAAAATCTTGTGACTTACTGGAATCTACTCAGTTGAAGATAAATGTGAATGTTCATGAGGAGGCCTTTGTTGGTTTATTTTGATTTTAGATGAAATGAAGAAATTGCAAATTGTTTCAAAAATAACACCAAAAGAACTATATTTTGTATTTTTGTGTTTTTTATGAATGCAATCTAATAGTGTAGCTAGTATGAAATCCTATTCTAATAGGGGGGTTAACAAAGACAATAACAAGAAATTTAAACAAAATAACATGAAATTCAAAGAAAATAATGTGAAATTGAAATCCTAATGGACATAAGCTATAGAAACAACATGTTTGCGAGTTAAGCTTTTGAAGAGGTTGATAGGTAACCAATGAAAGTAGGAGCAACACTTCATCAATTCCACTAATGCAATTGTCAGAGAAACTTGAATGATCGTATGATATTTCACTCTTCATCAAATCTCAATGCCACAAAAAGTGCACTCATATGAGACAAAGAGTTATGCAGGCACAATTTGATGATTTCTTCTCAAGCTAGTTACATCAATAGAATTTGTCAAACCATAGCAAACACCAGAACTAAAAGATCACACAACTAGAAACAAAGCAATAAACCTTTGGTTCCATCACAATTCCATGAACAAAATTCACAAAAATATGACACATCTAGGCAAGAATTACTAGACTCCAAATGCGAGCACCAAAAGCATAATTTTATTGCAAAATAATGACGACCCTCATTACATATTACAATGGGGTATTTATAAGAAACCATCTCCTCAATTTTTGTTGAGAGTGAGAGATATTCTTCATGCAATAAAATGCTTTTAATTAATAAAATAAACTAATTATATACAAACTATAATCTAATTGATGCTAAGTAGGACTCCATCCATATTTTCTCCATAAATTTGATGCATGAGCCTTTTACATGTTTATAACAAAGAGATATGAGAGAAGAAAGAATGAGAAAGCTCTGAGTCAAAGTGAAAGTGTCTGGGAGTGCCAAAATTGGAAGCTAATCCTTCACAAGGCGTTTGTTGAAGTTAAACTGCCATCAGAATGCATTCCTGATGCATGGAAAGCTCTATTTTTGGAACTGGCAGTCAACTATCGGTGAAACTTTCAAAAATGTGCACCTACATAGCTACATAGCTATGGAGCTACACACCTCAAAATGGTCCAAAATCTCAAAATTTTATTGAGTGTCAAAATCAAAATTCTGGCATTTAGGATTTGTTCTTCTTCATCCTAAAGCTATGTTTGGATGTTTTCCCTTGAACTTCTCTATAATCTCAGTAATTTTAGTTGCATCCAATAAATCCAAAGCCTCATACTTGTCCTTGACCTTTTGCATCTAATTGTCTACCTCAATTTAGGTGTCAGCAAAATCCCCAAGTTTGGTATCCAGTTCTAACAAAGCTTCTTCAGTCCTAAAGGCTTGCGAGATGTCTTTATCATTAGCAGCTTCCAAAATTTTTTTCTTAAAATTGTCCACCACTACCTTTATAGGTAATAACTTTTCCCTTTCTTCGTCCTCAAAAATATCTAAATAAGCATCACTATAATGCTTTCCTGCTTTCGAAATTCACTCTCAGGCTTGGTCCCTGAGCTGATGAATCTCCGCATGTAATGTTTCCATCAATTTGTTGCTATCCACAGTTTTCTCTATCCAATCATCAATCAAATCTAATTATTCAGTAGTATAAACATCTACCAAAATCCTATACCTTTGGCCTTTTATTGTCTGCAAAATTCGTAAGTCCTTGCTCCAAGCCCTTACTTCATCGATGATTCTAAAGTCTTGCTTCAAAATCACTACCATTTTATTCACATTCTTCTATGTAGCATGTAGTAACTTTAGGTTCCCATGAATAATCAAAATTCCTTTATCCTCAAAACTTTCCTACCATTGTTGACAGGCTTTCAAAAATGGGTCTGACTGTACACTTCCCCCTTCTCTGATAATGGTGTTTAATGTCTCCTCGGGGTGCTCAGGATCAAGAGGAGCAACCACTTTGGCTAAATATCCCCTTAGGATCTGATTTTTCCTTTGAAGTGTTTGGAGTTCAACCTCTTCCTATTCCATGCTTATGAAGATTTCCTTGATTCCCAAAGTCACCATCAATCAGGTTGTATCCCGTGTAGGTCTCCCAAGCATGGTCTCTTTCAATTGATAATCTTGGGGACAAAGGCTTTCCACATCTATTTCTTTACAAGGTACAACCACTTGCACACACAATTCCTATTTGTGTGTATTGGTAACAAAGGCCAATGGTCTTGCCTCATGCAACAGAGACTCAAGCTTATTTAAAATCTTTACAATCTCAAAAATGTCTTCTTCACTAGCTCAAAATTGAGGTTAGGTACTCCTCATTATTTCTTTCCAGAGCCATCTAGGAATGTGCTCAGTAGAAGACTTGCCTCTTGAGGTTGAAGGAGTATGTTCTACTACCTCCTTTCCCTTATCACTAGTCCTCAGAGTTGTTTCCCTTTGTGAGGGTTCTTCTTCGATGGCTTCTATTTTTGTAGACCCTGCAATTTGCAACTCAATGTCTTGGAAAGGTGGTTGAGAATATTTGACCATTTGTCCCCCCTTTAACACTTCATCGATCACCATTTTTTCTGGCTCCTCCCCATGTGAGGGTTCCTGAACCTGTTCCTCTTTTGAACTCTGAGGTGGAGTAACTAAGCCTTTATCTGCCCTCGTGACTTGTGGTAGAGATGAGGGAGTAAGATCAAGACCTTGTGAGTTTGGCAGTATCTATGTCTAGTCTTCTTGTTGAGCTTCACATGTAGGGGTATCCCTAACTAGCCCTATTCCCATGGGCATAAAATCAAAATCTAAAATTTTGAAAATATCACCACCCTCTTTAGTTTGCTCATCTACCCACTGTTGTACTTCATCTTTCAAAGAAGAAACTACTAGGGGTATTGTTGGGTTGGATGACGATGTACCCATGATACTCCTTCTCCTTTCTTGCTTAGTGGCTCTAGCTAGCCGAGTTCTTCTCTAAAAGGGTAGCTATTCCTCCTCATCTATCTCCTCCTCTTCTTCTTCTTCACCTTCCAAAATGGTCTTAGGAATAGACGAAAAAAGCACCATTCTTCTAGTCACCCTTTTCCTTTTCTTCATTCAGATCTTGATCCTCTTTTGTTTTGTGGAGGCAGAAGGGGATACTAGCTCTTCTTGCAAAGGAGGAATGGAAACTTGTTGGCTCTCTTCCTCTTTTGATTGGCTAGGCACAAAGGGAGGCAATTGAGGGTCATCCTAGATTTGGGATACACTAGTATCCTCAGATCCTTATACTTCTTGTTGTTGTTGGAGAGGTACTTGCACTTCACCTTCTCTATTTGAATCCTTTAAGGGGAGGTCCTCTTCCTTTTTTTCTTTTCTTTCTTCTTTGGAGGATGATACTATCCAACCAGGCAATCAATTTGGTATACTGTCTCTGGCCTAATGGGAGACTAAGCTGCAAAGGAAAGAATTGTGACTTTCTTCCCTCTACCTTTCTCAGGGCGGGCTTGCACATGAAAGACTATAGTATCAGGTATTAGATCAAGATGAAAAGGCTTCTTGGTCCAATCCTTATTCATTTGGATTATGTGGTTTTCTCGGTTATTAATATCATTGCCCTCCTCATTGTCAACCTAAAATTCATGATGGGCCTTTCTCCTTTTTTTTTGAGTTGAACGGGGGGTCCAATAGTTCTTGCAAATCTTGTTGCCTTATTCCCTCTGGGATGTTAATCTTAAGAGCCTTTTCTACTATATACAAAGTCATCCTACAATAATCCCTTATGTGGATGTCGTAGTCATTTGTTGCATTCATCTAATGGTCTTCAATGTCATCTGTTAGTCTCAGAATGGTTTTGACATTTGAGTGCCAACAACTTAACCACTTTCTACATTGAAGCCGAGCACACTATGCATGTCGAATGATCTTCAGGTGCTGAGCAACCTTTAGGTGTTGAGTGAAGATCAAGTACCAAGTGACTTCAGGTGTCGAGCATGATATAGGAGCTGAGTGATATTTAAGTGCCGAGTCATAGACGATGCCGAGCAAAATAGAAACACAACAAGAGCCGAGTGAGATAGTTTTGTTACATGTGCCAAGCATTAAAAATTAGTAAGTGCTGAGTAACACAGAATGCACATATGAGTTTGTAACTTCACTAATTCAGATGTAAACCATTTCTATGGCCAACATTGAAGGATCTAGAAGGATCAAACAGATAAGATCAAATCTTTTATTTTTCCTATGCAAACTACATGCAGCCAATTAAAAAAATGAAGAAAGCATGTAACCACTAACAAAAGTGCAAGGAATGAGCGGGAAACAGAGATTCAATATGGATCGTAGATCCACACCTAACCCTAAGTCTTTGAATGTCTTTATAAGGAAGACAAAATCTCATTGTATTATGGATGGATAAAGGAGTGTATGGGGAAACTATAGTGGAGTTCAGAGTGAAGAGTAAAAAGACTTAGAGGAAGAGAGTAGCAGTTAGACATTTAGTTGATTAGAACAAAGCAAGGGATATGAACGAATATCAGATCTGAAAGGATCAAGATTAGAGAAAGTAGATCAAGTGCTTGTATTCAGAAATCAAAGATTGTAAGCTATCAGGTTTATTATACCTAATACTCTCTAGCCATTGTATTAGAAAGGAAACTCTATGTTGAATAGGTTAGCTTAATAGCTATTTTGTAGATCCTTTAAAAAGGTGATTAAATCCTTTAACAGGGTAACACTTCATGTAAAGTCACTATTGACAAAGTGTAAGGCCTTTAATAGGGTAGACCATCAAAAGTGGTCAAACATTATTGTTGTAGTGATTTTGTGGGTATCATCCCCACCCCATTTTTACCTTCTTATTCTTGGAGGGTTTATAGGTTACCAAAATCTCAAGTGTTATGTGGTGATACATGTTTGTTTCTCATGATTGTTTAATGTTTATATGCATGCATGATAATTTCAGTTATATGTTATTAAGGGTTTAAAATAGGCTAAAGGCCAGTACTTCTGATTCACCTCGCCCCCACTCTCAGAAGCATTCTTCTCATTTGAATATTCCAACAACATCTTCATGGTAAAACTCTTTACCAGCCAAAATCTCCACTTTCCTGATATTATCAAAATAGAGCCTAGGGGAATTGTATTCCTCGAGGGGATAATTCTCCCATTCCCATTCGAAAGATGAAATATCTTGCTTCTATTTTAGTTGATACGGTCTAATAACTAGGGGCCATGTCTAACAAGGTCTCCTCTCTCTCTCTCTTCACCCTCTCATACACAGATTTAATCTTCTGTGCAATCTTCAATAACACCAGTTTGTCACTTGGATATCTAGGGAGCTTCTTGGGGTTGACAGTGGCACCAACTACCCGTAGATATGTGAATGTCTTGAATTGGATGAAGTAGGCCCTAAGAGCTGTTATCTATGATTTTGCCTCATTAGATAACCTCTTTGAATAATCCCCCTCTATGAATTAGATGACCACAAAAATGAATGCATCATTCATGATTCGGTACTCCTTGCTTTGCACTGAGAGCTTATTCCTCACTAGCTAAGGGTAGACAATGTAGGGCTAGGCATTATGATCCTGCATAATACTTCTCTTGTACAAACCCGAGTAGTTTTTTGCCCTTGTTGCAAGAAGATAAACCATGCAAGAAGTCATATAAAACTTCTTCTTTTCCTTAACTGCTCCCAATTGCTCACACAAGTTCTCACTTAGTGTGGTAGCCTAGTCTAGTGGCATCCTCACTATCTTGATTGTCTCAATGAAGTTGACCACAAAAGTGCTGAGGTGGCCAGCTGCTGGTAAACCCATAACTTTGCTAAAAAGGATGGTGGAATAGCCAATATCTTCCTTCATGTATCCCCTAGTCATGTCCACCTTTCCTGTGGTCTTGCCCAAAGGAGTCTTCTCAATGAGATATGAGGACTGAATGATTTTTGATGCTTCTTTGGGGTGCTCCTTGTACCATCTCTCTGTTGCTTCATAGGAGAGTCTAATGAATTGATCTGTCCTTGGAAGGTGGAAGACCCTCTCAATGTTATTGGGTCATAAGTCCAATACCACTTCTCTAGTTACACTTTTAACCACTCTCTCTTTAGGAACAAAATGCGGTGCCAGTGTCATGATCAATTATGCTAATTACACTGATATTGGATGTGAAGCTGCGCTCAGCAACCTAGAACGAATCAATGAAGATACTAGTGTAGATCTTTTCGTGGGTTTGTTGCAAATTTTAAGGAATTCTCCCAAATATGTGTCCCAAGTCAGTGTCTCTAATTTTTGCATGATCGTCATGAAATCTTGACTTTGATGACACGCCTTGGAATTTGAACACAATAGGCTTGGGTGTCATTTTCTCTCTAGATATGGATGCCATTTAACCTATACGAAATAAGGACAACATTTATTAGCTCAAAATAATGAAAACCTAATTTAAAAAAAAAAAAAAAAAAAAAACTCAATTACTCTTTAATTGACTATTGAAAGAAAATAAAAAATTAAAAAAAGGTGGGTCCCTCTATTTTTATTTCTTATTTTATTTATATTTTATATTATTTATTTTTATTATTTTATTATTATTTTTAAATTTTTTTTCGAGTTTATGTGTGGTGCAACTTAGTAGAGCGTGCGTAGTGCAAAAGAAAAATAATGTGCGCAGTGGAAGGCGAATGACACGAGGCACGTAGTGCTAAGACATGTGGTGCTAAGCACACAGTGCTAGGTGCACGATGCTGAGATGCGCAATGCTAAGTGTGCAATAGTGCTAAATGAGTGTGTGGTGTTGTGAATAAGCACGTGGAGTGTTTAATGAGCACACAGTGTGTTGAACGAGCGCATGGTACTAATAGATAAGTGCGCACACAGTGGTGGTGAGGAAGTGCATGGCACTACTGGGTATGCATACACATACATGGTGTGCAAAGGTTTACACACCTTGATCGCAGTGTGAAGTTGGAGGAGAGCGTGGTCGAGCGTGATGAACCGAGTGAACTTAGCAAAAAAAAATGCAATGCAAAATGAAAATGTTAGGGTTTTGGAGGAAGGCGAGGGTTTTTATAACCCTGCCCACCTATAGGGTGTGCGTCATGGCCTTGTACAAGTGCGCAGGTGTGCGGAGTGGACCAACAGATGGTGTGCACCTCATGCCTTCTATGTGGTGCGTGCCTTTTTTTTTTTGAAATCTTAAATTTTATAATATTTAATAAAAATTAAATTTTTTTTTTCAAATATATATATTTTATATCCTTTTTTGATTTTTCAATTTGTTTTTTTCTTTTCTGATTTTTTAGTTTTTGACCTTTTCGATTTTTCAATTTTTGATCTTTTTTGATTTTTTGGCTCTAACATTTCTCCAAATCCCGAATCATGAATTTGAGAACTTGAAAAAAAGTAGGGGGTCCCCATTCCTAGTAGGGAATGGGGCATGCGTTGTGGGACCACAACAATATGGCCTTGTTGCTAGGACCCATTATGCATTTCATCTTTGCTTTTGTGAGCTTAAGTGTATTCCCCTAAGTTGCACTTAAGGGGGGGGGGGGGGGGGGGTGTTAGAATACATAATTATTATTTACGCTTTACTTAAGTTTACATAGGTTAAATGCATTTGCCACCTAGGAGTTAGCATACCTTTATGTGTTGACTTTTTGACAACACAGAAGTTTGTGTACATGTTGTCAACATCTTGTTATACTTATCCTCTCACCTACTTAGAGGGTAATCCACTTTTCGTGGATGTATGCTTAGTTGTCATACTTTTCTCCTAGCACTTGCTAGCTTATTCTAGAAGCTTCCTAGAGGCTTTATAAATAGGCTCTCCTATTGTATTTTTGTACACCAATTTACATTTTATCTAAGAATACAATTTTCTTATTTTCAGACCAAACCCTTGCCTCTTCTTGTCTTTTTCTTTTCAGTGACAGGTTTTCTATGTGCAGGTGATTCAAGAGCTTGTGGATTTGATTTGCATATTTTCTCAAATCTTACAAAAGTGGCCTCTTTTTATTATTGACATTTTAAAAATATTTATGATTAGATATAGTGGAAGAAGATGGTTCAATATCATTCTCCCTCTCAATTTTTGCTTGTTGATTTTCATCTAGTTCGAGCATAGATTTAGTAATGGATTCATCACTATTTGTAGAAATATTAAAGGCAATATCTTCTTCAAATTTCATATCTCTGCTAGTCTCAAATGTTCTTTGACCTAGAATGAAGACCCATTATCCTTTTGTTGTTTCACTATATCCAATAAATATCCCCTTCTTCCCAGAAGGTTCTAGTTTTGTTATTTTCTCTTTAGGAATGTGGATATAAACTTGACATCCAAATATTCTTACATGGATTAGATCATGTTTAATTCCTATGAATACTTCTTCTGGAATGGTGTTCTTTAATACTGAGTGTGGACATCTATTTTGAATGTAGACTATAGTGTTAGAAGCTTCAACCCAAAAGGAAGTATGAAGGTTTTGATCGTGCATCATTACTCTAGCAGATTTAGCAATTGATCTATTTTTACGTTCAATAATTCCATTCTCTTGAGGATTATAAGATATAGAAAATTTCCTCTTAATCCCAACAACAATGTAAAAATTCTTAAAAACATTAGAGATATATTCACCTCCATTGTCTGATCTTAGAGTTTTTATTTTATGTCCTGACTGATTTTCAACTAAGGGTTTGAACTCTTTGAATTTTGATAAAATTTCAGCTGATTCTTTTTGTTTCAAAAAATAGATCTGAGTTCTTCTAGAGTAATCATGAATAAAAACTACATAGAAGAAGTACCTATTAAGAGAAGGTACAAACATAGGACCACAAAGATCAGTATGGATCAGTTCAAGAATGGATTTCTATTTGTGAACACTTTTAGAAAATGATTGTTTAGTTTTTTTACCTAAAGCACATCATTTGCAAATACTTAAATGATCAATTTTAAGACTAAGTAAACCTTTTACAAATTTTTCTATGGATGATAATGGATGATAGTGAAAGTGACCTAGCTTCTTATGCCAAATTTTGGTGGAATTTGAAATTTCATGACTAAGAAATAGGTTTTGATTATTACAAAGTTTATAAAGACTTCCATCTCTAAACTTGATGGAAATGGCTTTCTTGATACTAGAGTTCTTGGGATAAGATAGAACTTTGTCCTCTTGCAATGTGATTCTGAATCCTTGATTAGCAAGACAAGAAATAGAGACTAAGTTTCTCTTTATTCCTGGTACATATAAAACATTTTTGAGTTGTAGTGTAATTCTTAAATTTAGATAAATTGAACAGGAACCAATTCTTTTAATAGGATGAGTAGAGTTATCTATAATGGTAACTTCTTCTAAGGCTTGTTCGTAGAAGGTTTCAAATTTGTCTTTAAAACTGGTGATGTATTGAGATGGTCCACTGTCTATGATCCAAGTGTTGTGGTTAGAGTTTAATTCACTTGAAAGGGCTAAGTAAAAAACATAGTTTTCTCTTTCTTCTTTCTCTACACCCTCTCCTTTGATTTCTAATAAGGCTACTTGAATTTTCTTCTTTACAATGTAGAAATTATGAGAGTGCCCAATTTTATCAGATTTAAAACATTTAACTTTAGATTGATCATGCTGCTTGTATGATTTGTTAGATTCCCTTTTGTTGTAGTTGAATTTTCTTTTCTTGTTTGATTTCACATGAAGTACTTGAATTTCTCCCTCTTGATTTGTACTTAGTCCTCTTGGGACTAATCTAGATTCTTATTGTGTGCATTCATTCTTTAATAAATCAAATTTAGGGAGTTTGGGTCAAGAGCTTAAACCTTGAATAAATGTTTCCCATGATAGAGGAAGACCTCTTAGTGCTATCATGTTGAGTTCTTTGTCATTGACTCAATTTTCCATTGTTGCAAGTTGATCTTTTAGTTCAAAAATTCTTAGAATGTATGAGGTAATAGATTCTCCAATTTTCATCTTTATATATAGTAGGTCTTGTTTTAGAGTTAATAATCTACTAGTATTGTTGATTTCAAATGTATCTTGAATAGTGGAGAACATCTCAAATGCAGTCTTGAGACTAGATATGGATGGGAGAATATGATCTTTTATAGAATCTATAATGATTTTTATTGCTTTTTTATTATGAATTTTTCATGCTATTTTCTCTGACCCATTTTCAGGCATGGACATGTTTGTTTCAATATATTCCTCTAATTCCATTTCCCTTAATATTATCATTACTCTAATTTTCCATGATGAGAAATTAGATGCACCCTTAAGCCTATCTTCTAGTCTCACATGATTCATCATTTTAATAATATAATTTATTCCTTTTAAAATTTTGAGAATTTAGATTTTAATTTTGAGTAATAATCGTTCTTATCAGAATGACTCTGATACCATGTTAGATTTTATGGATCTCTAATAGATAAAACTATTACAATAAATATGGTAACAATAGAAACTCTTACTTGTATCACAGTAGTGCAGAGTTTCTCTTCAACTACTGATGATCTTTGAATTTGTATGCAGAATCTACTTCTCTGAATATTGTAGATAATGTGAGATGTATACTGTATGTGACAATAACCCTACAAATTAGATCATAAAGGAAAAGTATTGAAGGTTATTTGTAATGCAGATTATTGGGTCCAAGATGCCGTAGATTGATGTCTTTCCCATCGATCTGCATTTGATATATATACATGTGCAATAGTTATGACCCATAGAGTCATGCTTCTATGGAGACATAACCAAAGATTAGTTGACAGTAAATTAATACTGCTTAATGCAAGCAGTCTATAATGCCATCACAATGTTAATACAAAGTAGTCTCTGATTATTTAATCTGTCAACAATGATATCAATCGCAAGTTCATAGTAGTCATTAACAACTCACATATACATACATGTGTGTGTGTGTGTGTGGTTGTGTGTGTGTGTGTGTGTGTGTGTGTGTGTGTGTGAGAGAGAGAGAGAGAGAGAGAGAGAGAGAGAGAGAGAGAGAGAGAGAGAGAGAGAGAGAGAGAGAGAGAGAGAGAGAGAGAGAGAATATAAATAATTATTATCAGATATGATACATGTTTTGCTCATGACATATTACTTCTACAGATGCTATACATTAGTTGAGCATGTAAGGATCTACAACCTTCATAGGCTTTTCATTTAGGAATTTTATGACACCATACTTCTCCATTGCATGCACCTAAAAGACAACTACTTGGCATTGACTTTGTTCTATTTATCACATAGGAATGAGAGTCTATATTAAATTACATTCATAGTTCCTATCACTCTGCAGCCATCTCTCATTTTCCAACAATACCAGATCTTTTGCTTTATTTTTTTCTTGATCCATAAGATTGATTCTTTGAATTGTCTCTTGGGCCAGTGTTGTAGACCTTGTTTTAGACCTAGTTCTGGGAGTCGTCAATCAATTTGGTGACATTATTTATTTCTTTCTCTAGGATATTAAAATACAACCTACAACATCAGATGAAAGAGAGATGTCAAAAGTTAAATATTTAGAGAAAGAAACTGCCCTTGTTGGTTTCACATTTTGTTTCTCATTGAGAGATTTTATGCTTTTCCTGCTTAATCAATTATCTATACAAGCCAATATGGATCTAGTCCCGAGGCTTATGTCATCTTCCTCATCTCTATTCCAATCAACTTCAAATTGAACTTGTTCATTCACTTCTTCCCAACCTAGTTCAACAAATTCTAAACTATATTCTGTCATTCCTTCAAGTTTGGACTTTAGTTTCAATGAGGTGATCTAGGAGACTATTAATCTTGAGTGATCTCTTTTAATGACCTCAAGTTCACTATTGCAATCTTTCCACAAATCTTCGAGGTGAGGTACTTGTCTAAGTTGGTCCTTTATACTAAGCACTAGTCTTAAAAAATTTTTGTTATAAAAATCTCTCCTCCCTTGATAGAACCCAAAATTGAAGTTCAACAATTCACTTCTAAGTGTTGAAGCATTAATCATTGTATTATAGGCTAGAGAGCCAAGCTTAATGGGGAAAAAAGACTCCCACATCTCTTCAGGAAGGTTATCTCTAATTAAAGATAACATTTATCTGCATATTTCAGCTATGACAAAAGAATCCAGAGCATACCGAGGTAACTTAATGGGTTCTTCTTTGAATCCTCCTACTCTCAAAAAGGTGGACCTAGGGAAAAGGATGTAGAAAATTTCATAGTTTTGAATCAATATTTTAGCCTTGGGGGATATCTTATACATAGGGGATTTCACAAGACTAAGGTGTACATTTCTCATAAAAACATCATGTACTCTTCTAAAATCCTTTAACACTCTAGATCTTTCCTTAACAAGGGACAATATTGATATATCGTTATATCCTAACTCCAGAGCTCATGAGGGATAAAGGTAAGTTTATTAGCACATACAAGGCAATAAGTCAGGTAAGAAGACATATAAAACTCTTGTTTAGAGGCCTGTGAGTGTTTGAGTTGACTGTTCACCATTTTTACCCCTCCTTCCAAAATCTAGTTTTCAGGGTGGCAACCATGTCATGCAAACCAATAGGAATATGACAAAAGTCTTTTGACTTTTCTATGGTCTTAAGTCTCTTAAGACCATCATTTCAAAGGAGAAATTTTGAGCTATCACAATGTGATGATTGTTTTCACAAGGTCACAAATAGTTAGGGAACGATAGTTAGTTAAGTCGTGAAGGTGTGAAACAGTCATCTCAAACTATAAGCACAACTTCGTAGGCTAGAGGGCTAACTTTCATTTTCAAGTTACAACATTACAATGTCTAACTCTAGCAATTTATGATGACAGTCTTCGCAAGATGGTGGATGATTAAGGTTAACCATGGTTAGGGTTACAAAGTGGGGAAAGCCTCTCATGCACACATTCATAGGGTTAAATAAGAGAACAAGAGTTAAGATCGCGAGGAAGTGACAAGTGAACACATGTCATGATGGGTTAGGTGCATTCCAGTTCTCTTTATCGCATCATCGCAAGTGCTAGTTTTTAAGGAGTTATTAATCGAAAGAAAGAAAATCAGTTGAATACATACACTCCATCGATGAGCTTTAGAGTTTTAAGTTTTGACCATATGATTGTCAACAACTGTGATCAAATTCAATGCTTTTGCATCATCACATACAATTAAGGTTAACCCTAGGTCAAGGCCATGAAGTGACATTTCCTTTCATTCACACTGCCATAGGGGTTTTAGAGCTAATCATGGTTTGGGCTATGAAGCAATGATACACATTGAGTGCACCATCAAAAAGTTAGCATTGAAGTTAATAAGTTAAGCTGTGATGGTACAATTGTAGTTAGCCATATGGTTTCCCTCATTTGTTGCTATTAGTGGAAAAGAGCAGATGACAATTGCAATTAATTGGTCAGGTAGCTTCAGGAGGTTTCAACAACCTCACAGGGTTTGAGTTGAGGTTAGTAAAATGTGTTGCAATTTTGTAAGTTAGCATTAGACATTTAGAGATGCACTCTTCACACCATCGTATGTATCAAGACACAGTCAAGTTTTAGGCTGTGATTGTGCAAATGATTATGGATACATTTATGTCCTCAATAGTCATAGGGTTGTAGGCATTTCATGTTAGCTAGAAAATAGGCTACAAAGGGGTGAGAAAGGAAAAGGAATAGCTTTTGCATCATCATGTAGTTAGTGAGTGGTTAAGCCTAGACTATAGCATTGACATGAATAATGATTTTTACATTGGTCACGAGGTCGCAGTAGCTAAGAAGATACAGTGGTTTCAGTCTACAAAGTAGGAATATAATATGAAACAAAGGTGTCGACATAGTTTCACAGGACCATATAGTTAATAAGGATTTTCAGTTGTGAAGTCGTGAACAACTATAGATGTGCAGGTCAACATAAGATAGGGGGTTGGGTAATCTGGCATAATACTTCAAGGGCATTGGGCCACATGACAAGTTAGATGGTTGACTCTAGTTGACTTACTGATTTGGCTAACCTGGCATGTTGAGAATGTAGTGTTGAGTAGCTCTTTAATGGAAAATTGATCCTTTGATTGTCTGCAACCACTTTTGGTGTTCTCCATGCCTATTTAAATGTAGATTTCATTCCTCTACTACCATTTTGATCCATCTACTAACTAGAGTAGTAATGCCTGCCATTTTTGTCTCTTTAGACCAGATTTGCATGTAAATGATTAGATCAAAGATCTATGTGGGAATGTGTAACTAATCATGATTTTCTCTAATAAGTAGTTATTGCTTTTTTGCAACTCAAATTCAATAGTTGAGTTTAGAGTCTCAATGTAATATTAGAGTTATGCCTAAACTCTATAAAGGGTAGTTGTAAATATGTTTAAAGGGTTCTCCTCTATTATGTTATGTTTACTTGCAATAGCCTTGTGCTTTGTGACTGTAATCCTTGCTTTCCATTAATGAAATAGCTCTTCTTTAGCACTTCTTTCCTTTCATGATTTGTGCATGTAATTTTCCTTATTCTAAATGTTTCCTTTTGGTTTTAAGCTTTGTATGTTGTGTCCAGACCATGGATGGTTGATGTATTTGTGAAGATATCTTTCCTTTTAGTATTTGATCTGTTCAAAACTTGCATAAGAGTTCTTTGAAAATAGAATAGAGCTAAGATTCAACACCCCACTTGGGAACCCAAAAGAAATAAACTTAATATGTTACAAAGTTTACTAAATTGTTTTTAAAAAGGTTTTACCAACATCAAAGTAACAATAATGCAGAAATAATGTATAAATACACATCATGAACACATAATCAATTACAAATATAGTTTCAATTCTTTAAGGGTCCCTTCACATTGAGTCACATTTAATAAAGTTTTATTAATAAGTTTACATCTCAATTACAATGTCCGTAATCATTAAATGAATAAACACATACATAGTCATATAAGAAAATGCATAAGTACAATTGATAATATGAAAGCACATCTAATGAATTGCATTCACTGCACATGTCATAGGGTATGTGAAAATAGATACAAGTACATCAATATACAATACAATATCCCATAGGATCTCAAAACACATGATACATAGATACATCGAATGAATAGAAGTCTTCAATATAAGAGGAAGAATGATAATGGTACCGCTGTATCAAGGAGCACCCAACATCTATCAATCTGGAGGGGACCCAAATGGTAAGAATACACTATCTCTCGACTGCATGGTCACCTAATCAAGCTCCCACTCCCACCATGTAGGAGAGATAATGTAAAACATGTACACAGATAATAAAATCATAAAATAATCTTAGGCAAGGAATCCTGATAGCAAAATCTATCTCAAGGGTAACATAAACTACTCAAGAAGAAGAGATAATCAAAATTGAAAGGATACTCATTCAATACCAACACCACATACCAAGTCAACATACAAATACCAAGACCAAAAATATACAAACACCTCGAAATCAATGTCAAGTGTCACAAACACAATGACCAACAAATAAGAACTGTCATCAATAAAAGTAAACTACTAATCAATAACTCCAACAATTAAGACACCGCCAATGATTAACTGATCATTCATTAATAAAAGTCAAATGTCAATAATAAATGATATCAAATCAATGAGTAACAACTCACAATAAGTACACCATCAAAAGTAATATCCAACAAGTACACCACTAGAGGCAAATTAAAAAAAATCATGAAGGAGACTTAGGCTACATGCTATGTGAGCCAACTCTAGGGTTACCCTGGCAGTCTATCAGGACCCTGATCCCCTAGTGACTCTATGCAGAACCAGAATACCCTCTCATGATGATGAGGAAACTAGTCATACCTCTCAAGGTATCATCTCCACCTCATCCTTAGTCTATACAAGCACTCAAGGCATGGATGAGGAGAAATCTCTAACTTCTCTTTTTAATGTATTTCAAGAAAAAGGGCTAGGTAAGATATTTTAATTACTATGTTATCACTTGTTACACAATTTAAAATAAGTTACCCTGGTAGCCACTTTGAGCCTCAACCCCTATTGCAAGTCACTCCCATAGACATGCACCTAGACTACCTTCCCCAAAAAATCATAAACCACAATAGTGTCCCATATCACAAGAGTAATATTGATTGAATTTGGTTCCTTAATAGGCAACCCAAAAAATAATATTAGTTCTCAAAACTCAAGTTTTCATAAATGCTCAATAGCATAAAACTCATAAAACATAAATCTCAATTCAAATCATAAAGTTCATCATGAAATTCTGTCAAATAATCATAAAAGAAATCTCAAAAATGCCTCTAGTGCACATCCTAATTTGGCAAACTATACAACCCAAAAAGAAAGCTATCAAGAAAATAAACATCACAAGACTATAAATAGAATATTAGAAAACACACAATTTTTAGCCACATGATTTAATTCCACCAATTTCTCTTGTTTAGTTTTGGGTCATAAGGATGTGTTTAGAAATAAAGGAAGAATATACATGTTAAGATAAATTGTTATGCTAATATACTTATTTAAATCAATAAGTATTTAAATATTCAATCTTTTTGTACATATAAAATATCATGCAATATTATCATATTATTAATTTAAATAATCTTAAGTCATAAATGATTTAATTAATAACATAAATGTATATTATTAGATTAAATATTAATATCAATTTCATTTCTAAAATATTAATTTGACTTCTATTTAAGTCCAATATTAATATTTACTTTTCCTTTAATTAATAAAGCAACTAGAGGTAAAATTATATATTTAATTTAATTATTTATAATTTCTCTCATAAAATGAAATAGTTACTAGTAGTTGCATGTTTTTGTACATTCAATGATAAGCCAATAAAAATTATATATTTGACACGAAGGAAATTAATCAATAGCATGCTTCAAAAAAAATTGTATGAATTTTAAGCTCAACTTATCCTTATATTATCCAAATATTTGTCCTCCTAGGATTATTTTTGTAGTCATGAACTAAAAAATATAGTTGTAAGCTTGACTATCACCTTGATAATATTTAAATTGAAAACTTGGCAACCTCAACTCTTATGTTTTTGCTGTAAGCTTGAATATCACCTTGACAATATTTAAATTGAAAACCAACACATTTCTATTTAATTCTATATTGGATTTTATCCATAGTATTTTTAAGTTTAATTTTTAATGTTGTGTGTTAAAAAAAAATTTCATTTATATTAAGTATTAATTTTACTCTCTATAACTCAATTCTTTTTTTTTTCTTTCCTTTATTATTCGGTTGCTATTTCAATTTTTTTTTAATTAACAAATTAAAAAATAATAATAACCATTTAAAATCAATAAATAAAAATAATAAAATATAAACTATATAATTATAAATAGAACAATATTATTATTATAAATTTATTAATTAAAATATTTTTATATAATTATAAATATAAAATATTATAAAATAGTAGGTTGAATTAAACTCTAAGAAAATAAAATAAATTTATGAACTTAATTAGAACAATCTTAAATTTCTCAAAATACTTAGTTAGCCAAAACATGTTTAAATATGAAAAGACATACTTTAAAAATAATTTCACATACATAAAAGTGGAATAGGAGAAAATATAGTTACTAGTTCCTACTATATAAGTAAGTACAATTTGAAATTAATACATCTTTTGCATGGTACACATATAACTAATAAAGTAGACTACTCGTTAAAAAAAAGGATAGTAAAAATTGTATAAACAAAAATTGAGCTTTATCTTTTATACAAACAAATTCTCTCAAGAATCAAGATGAGCTTTTGTCTAACATAGGTTGAAAATACTTTTATGAAAAACAAGTGTGATAGAGTGACTAGTACTTGTCGTTGATAAATAATTTTAAAATTTAAATTATAGCAAAAAATTATATTTGTTCTTAAATGATTAGATTGTTATTCTATTCTCAATATTAAATTACATCTGAGAAGAAAATTATAGATACAGGCATTTAGATACCATATTAAAATATCAATGATTTATCTAAGTAAAATTACATAAGTACTAGTACACTTACTCAATTTAATTTAAGAAATAAATAACATGAATTGAAGCTAAAATTGGAAAAGCAATGTAAATAAATTTCCATTAATTATATAGCTGCATGATACAATTTCATTATTATTAATATCATTATGAAAAAGTAAAAATTATCTTGACTCAAAAAAAAAAGTTTTAAATATACAATAAATTATTCAAAATTTATAAATATAATACACTATTATGATTAATAGAATCTTATGAAAGTATAAAAAATTGTGAATTTGAAATAATTTCTAAAATGGGCTTTCATACACATAATAAGGCTAAGGGCATGTTGAGTCATTCATTGATTACGATCAAACAATTTATTAAATTCAAATAAGATAACATTGCAAATAAATCATCAAATGCCAACATTGATGGTGAGAGATAGTTTAATATTCAACAATAAATCATTAAATAGTACAAGAATAAAACTATTGTAGAGTAGTCAATTTTATTCTATATATAAGGTTTATTTTCTATCTTCTTTCATTCTCCTTTGCATGTTGCATTCCTTTAATCTTTGAAATTGTTTTTATTAAAATCTAGGTGAATAACAATAATGTCCAATCGTCTTTTCATATAATGGTTCATATATTACCTAAGATCATTTGACAAATAAATATTGTCATTTTAAAGCTTCTCACATTCAATGCACATCACTCACACCAATAAAATACTTGTACCAGATTTTAGTCTAGATTTGTGCAAATAGAGGCCATCAAAATTCATGTTGATGAGACATGCATAAAAATATTTTTTCAAATAAAAAAAGGAGAAGTGTTGAATCATACTTTGCAAAATACTTTAAAATTGAACATAACTAAAACTCTAAATTCAAAACAACTTGGTTGAAATTATATTTGAACATATCATTGATGAAGAAAATATCAAATACTCCTCAAGCCTTATAAATCATGATAATATTCAGATCCTTTTCGATTGCTATTATATTATAATAATGATATAATTTAAATATCATAATAGGAAAATGGTACTATGACAGCCAAATTCCAAGGCAAATAACTATATTCAAAGTTGCAACCTGTAGTCTATGATAATTTAAATATTACAATTGCTCCATCTTATAGAAGGATTAAAACTATTATCAGTACATAATAGAATGAAATATATTAGAGTTCATATAGGTTTTTGTCAAAAAAAATTCTTCTAAATATAATAAAACTAATTTATAGATAGAGAACATAAGTTAGAAACTTCTATTCAAACATAAAACATAATAGAAGTTCCTTTAATTTTTCTATAGAAGTATTTAATAAAAACTAAAAAATTAGAAATTTCTAATCTGTAAAAAATGGTCTTATAAGACATATTTATTTCAACCAATGAAATTAGAGATGAATCTAATTTGAAAATTATAAAAATAAAGAATATTGCAGATTAACTTTTGATTTATATAGTTTATTTGATTGTAAATAATAATGAAGCATTTTGATTGGTATAGATTAATTAATGAATTTTTTTATTAAATAAATTCTAAAAACAATCTTTTAGATGTGGATAGAAATGTTTGAATTAGAAATATAAATAATACATAGGAATATCTAGAAAGTGGGTAATTATAGAAAGATTTTTTTTACCAGAAAATATAAAAATCCGACAAGGGGCTCACAATTTTTCGACCATAAATTGTCAAATTCGGGAGCAAAGCTCCCACATATAAGCCTATCGGCTTAATTAACTAAATGATTACAAAGTAAACTCTACCACTTCTCTTAAAATATAATAAAATTCTAAATATTTATTTATTAACTTCCCTCTTGCATTAATTATTATTAATTATTAGGCAAGAGCTTACAACACAATGGTAAATTGTGAGCCTATTATAGAAGAGGTCTTGAGTTTGAATCTACTCATGTTTAAGAAATAATAATAATTAACATATTAATTAATCTTGGCTTCGGCCTCTTACTGATTTAAAAAAAATTAAATTATTTATATGCAACTAAGAGTTTGACTAGGCTTAAAGAATCACTAATATTACTAACATTCACTTTAACTAAATGAATAATATTAATTTAATTTTTGAAATTAATAATAATTATTATTTAAAATTTTTTCTTTAAAATAAATAAATCTGAAAATTAAATTATATATTTATAAAATAAAAATAAACATGCAATTAGCATTTTTGTATGTCTTTGATCTCTCGAATCATGCAAGCGTACTATACTTAGTTTTATATTTTTAGCGTATTTGTTTTCACATGCATGTAACCATACTATACTTAGCTTTTTATTTTTAGCATATTTGTTTTCATATGCATGTAAACATACTATACTTAGCTTTCTATTTTTAACATATTTGTTTTGACATGCACGTAACCATATTATACTTAGCTTTCTATTTTTAACATTTTTGTTTTCATATGCATGTAACCATACTATACTTAGCTTTCTATTTTTAGCATATTTGTTTTCACATGCGTGTAACCATATTATACTTAGCTTTCTATTTTTAGCATATTTGTTTTTGCATGCATGCATAAGTTTAGTTACAACATGTTTTCCTCTCAATTATTATTTTTCCCTTTTTTTTTCCAATAAATTTTCCAATAAAATTATTTGAGATATAAGAATAATATTTATCTATATTTATAAAATTTATGATAATCTCATGGTTCTAATGAAAAATTTAAAGTTGAAACCCTAATTTTCATTTTATTATTTTCTTCCAATTTTTTGTAATCGATTTTTTCCTATATTAAAAATGGGTTTAAAAGAATACAGCCATAATAAATTTCTACAGTTTTTTCTATAATTTTCCTCAGTCAGGTTTTTATCTTATTTATTATTATTTTTTTTAAAAGGGGGGTAAACGCTTTGACTTGGAGCTATGAACCAGTGAGGCCACAAACGAGAGACCTCATCCCCATGAGATTTGAACCTTGATTGCAAGGATAACAACTCAACAACTTAACCATCACAACATGCCACTATTGGCATCCTCAGTCAGGTTTTCTTGATTAATAAGTTTTCCTTTTTAAAATCTACAACATAATTCCTTATTCAATAATCACTAAAGCAAACACCCAAGAAGACACAAAGTAGATAGATCTTTTAATAAAATTCTATAATGGGTTTTTAAACCCTACCTCAAACGCATAGCTAAAATTTGAGACAATCTGTGAATACATGCAAATCTAAACCCTCTAAAACTTTCAACAATTCTTTTGATCCAATTTTAAATTTTTCTCTTCGAAACCTGTGTGTAATTGCAAAATGAGCTCTAGATCTTTAATAAAAAGTTCTCCCCTAAATTGGAGCTTTGATTGTGCAATCATGAGAGGGAACTCACTGATCAATTACTATTTATTATTTGTTATCTTTTACCTTTTTCATGCACAATTTTTTAGATATTTAACTAAAATATCTTTATTAAATTAATTAACTTTCTCTCTTTAATTTAATTTATTATATTTTAATTTCATGCATACACTTTATGCAATTTAATTAAAAATAAACTTTATTAAATAATTGCTTACTCTCTCTTATTAATTTTCGAAGTGTTTTTAATATAATATTTATTAACTTAAGTAATAATAATATTTAACATTGATTTAAAAATGAACTCCTAAATATATTATTATTAAATTAAATAAATATTATCACACCCAAAACTTTATGTTTAAATGAATTCTTTTATTTAATAAATTCATAAGATGTTTTAATAATATATTTATTAATTCAACTAATAATATTATTTAGAGTTTATTATTTAAAATAAAACTCTTAAATAATAATAATTAAATTAAATAAATATAATCATGCCTAAATTAGAACCATAACTTTATCTTTAAGTTTCATTCTTTTATATTTTCTTTTCCTCCAATTTATTAATTAATGCAAGCACTAATTAAAGTATAGTTTTGATTAAGTAAAGGAAGGTTTTAAAGGACCCAAGACCTTTTTACAAAAAGTCCAGCTAGAAACATAGATAGTAGTTAAGAGCAAACACGAAATAGACCTCTAAGAAGAACAAAAAAGAGGTCACAAAGAGAACTACAGAAAAAGATAGCAAAAACCTAGCAAAATGATAGCAAATGAGACAGCAAAGAACCAACTAAGTAGCCTTGATTAGGTCCAATGCCTGGTCTACCAGAATCTGCATGTTTTCAGCCACTGCCTTCACCTTGTCCTTTTTGCCTGTGTCCTCAATCTTCTTAGAGTGAGCCCTAGTATGCTTGCTGGGACCTTAATTGTTGATAGCCTCAGGAGAGTCCTGACCTTTTTCCATCTCCAATTTCTTCAAAAAAGTACTCACATTCTTAGCCATTTGTTCAATCAGTTTTTCTAAGTTGCTCATCTTGGTTTCCATCTTTGTGATCTTTCCTTAGTTGGCAGTAAAATCTTTGTCCATTGCCCTATTCTTAGCCTCCAGCTGTGAGATCTTTTGCACTAGGTTTTAAACATCGTTAGCACTCCCAACCACTTATATTAATTTGTCAATATGTTGCCCAAGAGTGCGTTCTTTGTGGGAAATTTTTCTAGCATTCCCTACTTCCTTCCTTAAAGCTTGCATATCCCTACCAAGTGCTTGCATTTGATTTTTCATAACCCCAATTTCTTTCAAAATAGTGCCAGGGTTACCATACATCCCTTTTAAAAGCCTTGGAGTACCAACATACTTCTCACCAAAATCAGGGTGGATCCCGTGTTCTTGAGAATCCTCATCTCCCATCTCTCCTTTATATCCAAAATGCTTCTCCAGACATCTTGAAGGAAATCTTTTCCTTTCCAACCTATGAGCTAAGGTCTCATCATTCGAGGGGGAAGAAGCCCTCCCAATCAAACTGCCCTTAATCCGCTTATCCTTAATCTCACTTTTTGATTTATAATCCCTCACCAATTCTTCTACAAAATCACTCTCCTTCTTTGAATAAGAGTGACCAACCCCTCTTTTCTTCTTCTTTGAGCTACCGCTAGTGCTCTTGTTTACATTCTCCTTACCCCATTCGGCTCATCCTAGGTTTTAGAGTCATAACCCTTCTCCTGGATGCTCCCTTCCATTTCATAATCAACATCCTTCATGCGGCCTCTACTCCTTACTATCCTCTTAGATTTTAAAATATTCATGATGAGAACCATAAGACCCTCATCGCAAACATGTTTTCCATTCAGGTCTTTCTGAATGGCTTGAACAAAAATACTAAGAGACTGCTTTAGATAGTAAGGAAAATTAATCTTCACACTATGCCTAAAGTGGTTGGCCAACATAAAATGATACCCATAACATTTTGTAAATCTTCCATCCAAGGTCAAGTACTCCATAATCAGAAACAAAACAAAGTGCCATGGGTGTGAGATAGAGATCAGATTGATATAGGACTTACCAATTTTAACCAGGCGACTCTTCTCATGTTTGGATTCCACGAATTCCTCAATAACCCTGTCAGAAAGTTTCCACTTCATGTAGAAATTGATACTCTCAAGCTCCAAGCCAGTGGCCTTCGCAATCACCTCCTCCAAAATCTCCATATGCTGGTTGCCTACCATAATAGAGCCCTCCTTCCAAGTTTTGATAAATTATTGTGTAATGGCTGGGTTATTGTCGTTAAGCCTCTCCATATATTTAGTAAAATTACCCCTCCTCAAAATATCCCAAACCTCCTCCTTCTTCATCCACTCCATACAACTCACTAGTTCCACCCTTTTCCTCTTTCCTCCCATTTTACTGTCACTAAAAAACCAAAGCTTCTTCATCTACAACCCCCAAAAGCAAAGAGTCTCCCAGAAAACAAAGAGAAGAATGGCACAAAAGACCCAGAATCTATGCGAAACCAAGCACAAATCATTTGAAATAAAAGCCCAAATCTCGCAGCCACTTAACTCCAAATAATAACCATATGTTGGCCCTGTCATAATTAAAAAACCTTTTGTAGTGACCTCCATTTATCATGATTAAAAAGTTGGAGACCATCCAGAGGTAAGGGGTCATGAATTCTCCAAATAATAGTGTGATCATTTCTACATGCCACATTCACTGCCCAGTTAGCAACACCATTAGCTTCTCTAAAATTATGAGAAATAATACAAGCATCAAAGGAATTTATGATATGGATAGCCTCATTAATAATATTACTAATTGTCCAAGAAGGTATAGTTACCTTTTTAAGACAATTAATAATATTGAGTGATCCCCCTCCACCCATATATTATTCAATTTCATTTTCTTAGTATAAATAAGACCATGAAGAGAAACTGAGGCTTTAGCGATGTGATTGGTTTGATTTCCAATTGGTATAGCCATGCTTCCCATATTATCTCCATTGGAATTTCTAATCACAATACCACACCCTGGTTTGCTCAGGTTTCCTTTTGAGGCCCCATCAAAGTTTATCTTAAACCAATTTTCAAGAGGACAATCCCATCTTGTGTTTTCTCTAGGATTAGGTCTATGAACACCCATACTCATACTTTTCAAATTTTGATTATGAAGAACACTGGCTTCCTAGTCATTACAAGGTTGCTGTTCAGATCCCAAAGTTTTAATATTCTCTATCATAAGCATCTTTATCTTATGGAAGACCCGAGTAAGACTGGATTCCACATCTCTAAAGATCCTATCATTATGCTCCTTCCAAATACCCCAACCCATGTATGGAAGGATGAAGTCCCATAGTTTAACAATCAGAGTATTCTTTGAAGGAGCCTTTCAATTGGTAAAGAACAACTGAATAGTGGAAGGGAACACCCATTCAACATTCAATAGGCAACATATTTTATCCCAAATCTTCTTAGAGAAAGGACAGTGCAAAGTGATGTGATCAACCGATTCCCCATCATTCTTGCAGAGAACACATCTATTAATAATAATAATCCCTCTTTGTTTAAGATTATCCAGAGTGAGAACTTTATTCTGCAAAAGGATCCATAAGAAAATATAATAATCAAAGAATAGTTTATTATTTAATTTAATAATAATAATCAAAGCTCATTGTTTAAATGCAACTCTAATTTAATTATTATTAAATAAATAATAATGATAATAAAACAACATTAAATCTTTAATATTTTAATACTTTTTTGCCCAACTTCTTAAATTAGACTTTTAAATTAAATCTTTTAAACTGAAGTACATATTTAATTAATTTTAATTAAATATCATCATATTCTAATTTCTCTTTAACCATTTTTTTAAAATTTAGACTTCTAAATTAAGACTTTTAAATTAAAGCACATATTTAATTAGCTTTTGTAATTAATTAAATATTTTCACGCTTTAATATTGTTTTTAATCAAATCATATTTAATTATATGATTAACCTAAAAATTATAATTAAATCATTTACCAAATAAATCACATAGTGAAATTCACATAAAAGCAAGATTACTAAAATAGACATGACATAAAAAGATAAACTCACGAGTTTTAAAAAGGGTGGAAAGTCAGTTATGAGTCCTCCTTGTAGGAAAAATATTTAGACTATGGTTGGGATTGGACCTGAACATTATCTCCCCATTCTTACCATTGAGTTATTGTGATAGGGCACGCTCATCTTGACAATTCAGGGAAGTTGATGTCTGGTACCTGCAATCCTACATAAAATCTAAACATGCACATATATATAAATATATCTAAACTAAACAAACAATGATAGGGAGTGGTACATCATGTAGATCTCGAATAGCAGGTGACTATGACTCTCTCCCTTAACCACATCAAAAATAACAAAAAAAAAAGATAAAATAGATACACACACTATACACATGCAAGTATGGGGTAAGTACCATAATAATTATAAGTCAAACATCAAATGCTCAAATAAAATAATGCATCATTACGAATGTGAAGTAATCATCACTAAAGCATCATATAACATTGCTATGAAAGGAGTCACATTTATCAACTATGAATCATTAAGGCATCATTAATGCACCAGTAACCATAATCAGTAAACAACACATGAAATATGGTCAACTAAATAATCATCATTGATATATCTTTAGTTCAAGTTATGAAATAATATCCTTGAAACTAACACATCCATGAAATAGGCATAAAAGAGTTTGGTATATATAATGGAAAAAAAAAACTATGGGTGGGCATTACATAAGATCTATGTATTTGGACTTTTCATTAATGTGTTGTGCATCCCTAAGCAGAGTTGCAACAATTTTAGTTAGGTGTGTCACCCCCTTTAGATTAGATTAAGTAGTTTTATTTCATGCATCTCCTTCTCCCTTTTCCTCTCAAGAAGTAGTTAGGTGCATCCTGATTGTAAGAAAATTTTCCTTCTCTAGATATTCAACCTCAGAACTCAAGTCCCACACTTGGAGGTCATTTCAATGTTACACAAGGTTGCTTGAGGGTCATACCTCAAGCAAGGGTACAAACTTCTGTGTCAACATTGACTCCTTATTGAGCTGGCTATTAACTATGCCTAGTCTAGAAATTGTTTACTAGTTAAAACAATATCTATATAATGAAACACCCATTCCTTGAAAAGGAAAAAATCAATTGACCCCTTAGCTCGGTGCAATAAAACCATCTGGTTGTGTATGTGGGGTTTCATATGATCCTTGCTAATTATTTTAGACAATCTTGAACCTCCATGATAAAATATTTTCGTCCACTTCATGGCCATTTGGTTACAGTATTTTGAAGGATTTTCTTGGTATTGGTCCAAGGACTGAGTAGGTTCATAACTAGCAAAGGCACACTATGGAAACTTAAAGATAGATGATATAGTTTCTTTGGTGATAGACAATACGAGTTCCCCATTTTTATTCAGTATACTCTTGATTTTCACATCGTAATGGTCTATACAGAACCAAAGTAATTTTGGACTTGGAAATGCAGGAGGGAAGACAACTACTTCAAGGAGATGCCTTGTCAGGACTTCCAGCCATCCCTTAATCTCAGCTTGGTCTAGGAAAATTTATTGTAATTTTTGAACCCTGACTACCATGAAATTAGTATAAAAAATTATAGGTTTCTTGCACTCAAGGCTTGAGGCATTTCCAAAAAAAGCATGATGGACTTCATTTTAACAGAAAAGACAAACCTTCCACACTTTTCTCCTAGAAGAAAAATGAGAATATAGAAGGGGAAAGGAGATATTTTTTTACCCTCATTTGTAATTTGTAGTAAAACTAGAACATTTCCCTTCTTTCCAGATGCTCAACTCTCAATTAACCACATAGTAGAATAAAAACAAACAAGCTTTAGATTTGGTTTTTAAAAAGAAGCTAGCATATTGGAGAAAGTACCATGGAATGATGAGGTTTTTATGGTGAGATTATTATGGGCTAGTATACATGCTTCAAGGAATTATGATGCTTCTTCATTAAATGTTTGCTTGAGGAAAGTGTCCTTACAATCATCATTATTCTCCTAACAACAATATTTAGCTTCCAAATAAAAAATTTGCCCCTTTTCACGTACAATGTTAGCTCATCACTCGTATCTGATGATAATGACTCAAAGGGGATGTTTACATCATCATCAAGACATCATCCCTTACATCTTAGGGACAACTCCCATATCAAACACCAATAACATTTTCAAGTTTTGATTCCTAGTATTGGAACTACTTCGAGCTACTTTGAACAAGAGTTCAAAGAGATTCAAAGTGGTCAAAAGAAAGCTGACAACACACTTGATGGGTCCCACCAACAAGATCAAAAGTTATTCTAAAAACCTTTGGTTGAACTACTTTGAATAGAGGTTCAAAGAGGTTCAAAATAAATTTCACAAGGATTTCACAATGAGGTTCAACTTCTATAGCTAAGATAAAACAATATCTTGGGTGGGGGAATTATGCATAACTCAAAAAGAGGAATCTTAGAAAGAGAGAATAAAATAAAGGATAACCATGATGACTCAAAAACAAGGGCTAACAGTTGTCTTTCCATCTATTATTATATCTCTCATTGCTTTCATTTTGATGATCTAAAACATATGGAAAAAATATTTAATATAGAACAAATTTCAATATCATTTGTTTTATACTTAAATAATTACTATTAGATGGATAGGCTTATATGTGGGAGTTTTGGTCTTAGATTTTATGATTTTTGATTGGAAAGATAATTTTTTCTAGGAATGAACAATATCAATCTATCATTTTGGTAAGTTACTTTTTTTCACTTTTTTTTTCTCTAATTTTTTTGGGACTGCAAGTGTTTTTAAGTCTTCAAGATAGATAGCACAGTGAAAGATAAATATCCAAGTACTTAAGATGGATTTAGTTCTTCTATCTCGTCTTGTATCATTTTTTTTTATTGTAGTCATTTTATTGATCTAGTTTTTTGTAAAGCTCTTTTCTATTGATTAAAAGATTTATAGAAACTTAGAGTTGAATGTGAGAATACAAAAGATAATTTACAAATTCCATTTCACTTTGATTTATGTAAATTTTAATTGTTTTTATTTTCTATTTAAAATCTCCAATCAATGTGACAAACTTGTGAAATTAAAGCCATAGTTTTCATGTATTTATATGTCAAATATTTTGAAGCATCAATAGTTGAATTCCGTAAAATTATTTGCAAAATTGAATCGCTGAAATTATTTGAATGAATCTAGTCACTTTCTATCATTGTTTGAACAAATCTTGTCACTTTCAATTAATAAAATACTTTTTTTCTTCAAAGGATAAATATTGCGTGCTGATTGACATCATCGCATGTGGCGAATAATTATATGTTTGGAGCTGTTGCTATATTTTTCTTGCGCCAACTTTCTATATTCTTTTAATCCCATAGATATTGGTTTTAAAGCTGCAATACGTCCTCCATTATTTGTTATCGATTGTGATAAACCATCTATGCAATCTTCCAAAAATATTAAGAATATTTTTTTATCCCTATAAATTCAATAGCTAAGCTTCATTATTTATTTTTCATACGATAGATGTGCAAGCATGTAGTACCTATAAATAATAGTTAGGAAACTATTCTTTTCTAACAAAGAGTTTATTTTTATATATTTTTCAATTATTGTTCTTCAATGTTAGAAATGATAGTAGATTAATATATTGATTCTTTGATTTAAATCACATTTGTAGATAAAAGAATCTTCAATTTGTAGATTTTGTCATCACACCACAAGTACATACTGGTGGTGGAGAGGGCTCATCGAGGATATTGTCACTACACCAACACCTTCACACATGATGAAGTGAGAAATAACAATTTATCATTGTTGGTGTAAATAATTATTACACTTACTTAAGTTTACTTAGGTTAATGCATTATTTTATTATTTATTTAGGTGAGACACTTAGGAGTTTGTGTACTCTCATAGAAGTGCACAACTCTAATTATGCACATGGTGTCTACAAATAGGATTTTGCATCATTCACTGAGTTGTCATCTTGACAACATAGTTATCTGCACTCCTAATTTAGCACATGTTGTCTACACCATTGATTTGCATGCTACACCATTGTAGGCTTATCCTCACATCATTGCACTTAATTATGTGCTTAATAGAGGATAACCCATATTTGGTGGACATGTGCCTAGTTGTATGACTTATCATGATGCTGACTTCTATGCATTCTAGAAGCTCTCTTGAGGCTTTTATATATAGGCACTCCTAGTGTACTCTTGTAATGCTGATATAGCATATTGAATGAATATCATCATTCTGATCATGCTCTCTCTATTGGTCTACTGTTGTGCTTGTGTTTGAGTTCATTGGTCTTGGGTGAATTCTGGCCTAAGCCAAATTCTTACATGGTATCAGAACTGAGGGAGATTCTCTACACATAGCTATTCAAGACCATTCATGCTTCAACACCTCAATACAAATCCTAAGGAACCATAGAAATTGGGAGTATCTAGAGCCAAATCTGACCTCTTCGTTGCATCCGGAGTGTTGATTCGGTGAAGATTGATTATAAATTTGCCTATACTGGGTGAAAGTTGATCATGAGGCAAATTTTTTTTGCAAATCAGAACCTAGAAGCCCAAATTTTGCAGTTCAGGTATAATCATTTAATTGATCAAATATTTATTTTTTAGATCTACATTTTAATTCATCTCTACAATTTCTCTGTATTTTTTGAATTTTATTTTTTGGAATAATTTTACGTCCAATCAGGTCGTCAGAGAAATTTCTTTTGCAAAATTGGGCTATCAAATCTCGGTTCTGCAATTTCAGAATTTTTATTTATTATCATAGGGAATATTTTGATTATCAGCAGGCTCATCAACCACTAGCCTGTACCATTAAATCTAGCCAGAGCACATACTTTAGGCCAACCATCTTTACCTGGCCAAATCCAATGATGACTCTTATCTTCTATGGGTGAGGAAGTTATTTGTTTACACTGCGCAAGCGTTAGTCTTTTAAAAGTTTCTACCTCCCGCTTCCCCACAAATGTGGGATAATACCTAAGCTAAGCCCGACTACAGAAATACATAATCCGACATTAACGAATAGGAAATTGGCCCCCATTATTTTCAATTTTTGGCATCACGATTTGCAATCTGGCATTGCGAGTTGGAATACCGGTGATGCAATCCAATCTCTGGCTAAGCATTCCAGTGCCATTAGACTTCGAAGGCTCCTGCGAATATAACACTCAGTGAAAGAAGCAGAATATTTTGGCATGGGACATCCTTTTCTGGCTCCCTGTTCAGTTACCCATGCTAGACATGTGGCAGCTCTCCATTAGTCCCATGGCATCTCCTGCGTAGGGCACCAAATCAACAGCCTGCTTGTTGATGCATAGTCATTGTGCATAACACTATGACACGTGACATTTGGTGATTTGCCTAGAGAAACCAATTAGTACCCACCACGTGGCATACTACCACATGCTCGCCTGCACATGCTGTACTTGACACGTCACATCACCAAATCCTAGTCAACAAGTCCTACCATTAGACACATTAGTGTACTATTTTTTTGCTTGCCACGTCCATACAATCTGTATGATGATGACATCATGCTGACATCATCACAAGGGTGGGAGTTTGCTGACATCATCTTGTTCATGAGCTTAAAATTGATAGTCATCTGACCATCATTCCAGGGCCAAATTGAATTGCAGCAATGGTTGTATGACCATCAAATTAACCTCGTCATTCGCTGATGCAACCCCTCTCTAGATTGATTTTGGATTTTGCAGTCCAACTTTGGGAGGCCATATCTCCATCATCTGGACTCCAAATTAGGTGTTATTTTTTAAAAAATTGGGTAGAATTTCCTAAAATTTTTAGTGGTGTAGCTTTTTTTCTAGTTTTGGTGCATGGATTGTTCAAAAATTGCATTTTTGGTGACTATACCTGCATTTTGCAACTTCAAATGCTCCATATGGGCACATCTGGAGTCGAAAACAGATTCCATTTTTTTTTTAAAGTGCATTATTTTTTGTCTACTATCCATATTTGTAGTCAAATTATAGGGTTGTGTGGACAAAAAGTGTCAATTTTAGCAATAAAGTCTTTCTTTGCTTTGTAATGCTTTAGAATTGTAGCACATTGTAAAGTTCCAGATTTGTATTTCATATAGAAGTTGTAACAAGCAAAATCAAAAGTCCACCAAGGCCAAAATTGGCAAGTGGCCCATTGTGATCACACTATTGATAAAGTTCCCAAAGCATCTATTTTGGAGGGGTTTCTTGATTTAGAGAAAAGGGGGGGGGGGGTGTGTTCTTGGTGTTGTGTTCTCTCTTTTCTGCACTTTTCTTTCATTTTCTACATTATGGAAAACTTTAAGTTTCCTACATTAACTCCTCATAACTATGCTACATGGTCAATAAAAATATGGTATCACTTAATCCATAATGGAGTTTCACAATATGTAGATGGTACTCTTCCTAAACCAGTAGGTGATAATGTATTAACAAGTGATATTTCAGCTTGGGTAGCAATGGATAGGAAAGCCCTAGGTGATATATGTTTGGGGGTTGATGATAAGATCATGTATCAAATTAAGAAGTGTTCTACATCTAAGGAAGCTTGGGATACCCTCAAAAACATTTATGGTAAAGTGTCTGAAGAGGATGTGTTCAAAATTGAAGATGAGCTTGTCTCCTTAGATCCTAAGTCATATGATTCAATACAAGATTTCATCATCAAGGTGAATGAACTAAGGACAAAGCTTATTGATTGTGGGAGTTCTAACAAAGATGATAGATTGATCTATCTCATACATAAGAAGCTGTCATCAAAGTATTCCACATTTGTATCTTCTTTTAACACCTCTAAGACTACCTTAGGGTCTGCCTACAAGAAAGTCACTTTTGATGAATATGCTGATCTATTGGATACTGAAGAAAAGAAGTTGAAAATAATGGGGATTCTCAAATCAGCTCAGTCTATAGCATTGCTGGACAAAAATGAGGGTTCTTAAAATTCAGCTGGACAATCTTCAAGTAAAGGAAAGGGTAAGAAGAAATCGAAGAGCAAATCTAAGGATGCTAAAAAAGACAATGTACCACAATCCAATCAGCATGGCAAGTCCTCAAATTCCAACAAGAAGGGGGACAATAGTAAGGAGAAGAAAAAGTGTGCTTATTGCAAGAAATCGGGTCCTGAAGAGCATGAGTGTTATCTCAAAAATATTGATGAGTTGACCAACATCATGAAGAAACATAATGTTCCATTGCCTAATGCTTATAAGGATAAAAGGTCTTCTTCAGATTCAAAGGGCAAAGGGCAAGCACTCATGGCTAATTCAAACTCTTCAAAGGAATGGATATTTGACTTAGTTGCCTCTTATTACATGGGTTCTTCAAAGGAGGATTTCTCTTCAATGAAGCAATCAAAGGTACCACACATCTTCATGGGAGATGACAACAAAATGGAAGTTAAAGGGAAAGGAAACATGGAGATAGAAAATGGAGAGTTTCAAAATGTTCTCTATGTTCCAAACCTAAGTTTAAATCTCCTCTCAATCTACCAAATCACTCACCTAGGAGATGGACATAGAGTTGAATTCCTTCTAGACTCAGTAAAGGTGCATAGTCTTAAAGATGACTCATTGGTTGCAGCGGGGAAAGTGAATCATAACAAAAGGTTGTACTCTTTCTCCCATTTTGTGCCCAAGTCTCCTTCAAAGGCCTTGTTATCACAATCCAATTCAAACATGCAATTATGGCATCAACAATATGGTCATCTTGACTTCCGCTATCTTTAGCAAGTTTGCACAAATAAAATGATCAAAGGTCTACCTCAAATCAACTTTTCCCACGGTGAATGTTCAAAAAATTTAGTGGATATGCATCTAAAGGAGAAGTTACAAAGAGAGAAGTCTTCAAGAGCACTAGGTGTTCTACAAATGGTTCACATAGTATTAGCAGGTCCTTTTGCATTCAGCCAGGGTCGCTACATACTTACCTTCATTGATGACTTTTCAAGATACACTTGGGTCTATTTTATTCATAGTAAGAATGAAGTGTTGGAAAAATTTCTAGCCTTCAAGACTCATGTAGAAAGAAAATCCAAGAAAGCCATCAAATTTCTTTGAATGGATAATGGAAGCATGTATGTGAACAAAAGACTTAATGAATTTTGTAGACTTGAGGGCATTGATCTTCAGACTCCACCAGCATTCAATCCACATAAGATAGATGTTGTAGCATTGAGGATCTAAAATCTTAAGTCTATGACAAGTTGCATGATAAATGTCAAGTCTCTAGATCCATCATTAGAAGTCGAAGCAATCTCTAGTGCCACTCACATTCTTAATCGATCTCCTCATCTAGTCTTAGATGGAAACACTCCTTTTGAGGCATGGTGTGATAGAAAATCTATTGTGACACACTTTAGAGTCTTAAGTTATCCTATGTGGGCAAAAATAACTTCTAGGGGATGCAAGGCACAATCACCTTGGCCTTGTACCTTCATTGGTTATGAAGATGGTGTGAAGGCATACAAACTTCTAGATTTAGAGAAGGATGTATACTTTGAGGAAGGTTCACCAAGCTTGTCCTCTACTCCTCTTCACACATCATATAGTGTGGAAACTGATAGTGACACTAGTGATAGTGCTTCAATAGATTCATACATGTGGAGTCTATCGATAGTTGTAGTGAGAGGTCACTACATCAGTTCAGTCCACATGCCTATATCACCATAATGATAGGTCTAGCACAATAGGGTACATCTAGTCTTCCAAGTCCAACTTCAGTGATAGATTTGGGGGATAGTATTGATGATCTACCTCTTCTTCTTGATGTAGAATTACCTTCTTTAGTTGTCACAAGGGCTCCATCTGACTCTCTTGATCATTCTCTACATGATCAATCATCACAGATTGAAGTGATTGTGGATACTTATGATCAATAGTTGCGATAAGGTTCTTCATCAGTTGCATAGACAAAAAGTTCTTTGGGATAGGTTCTTCAGTCAATTGAGTAGGTTTTTGAGACATCACTTATCCATGGGATTCTTTCCATACACAATGGAAGTGTCTCATTTGTACCTTTGGCACTATTTCTTCCTAAGGGGAGGAACACCATTCTGTAGTCTTGGATCAGCTTCTTCATTAGAGCAGTCACTGGTAGGCATTCTTCTTTGGAGGGGGAGCCTATCCTGTCTCTCTTCCTCTTCTCATTATTCTCTTATGTATATATTGGATGTATGTCATAATGGGGGGTCTTGATTACTCCATCTATCCATGCATCCCTATTCATCTCTCTTTTTGGGGGAGAGTTTTTCACATGAGGTTTTCCCTATTTCTCCACTTTATGAGAGATTACATATCATTATGTACATGGGTACCTAACATGGCCTAGTATTTGGGATCCATCATGCACTTCATCTTAGTTTTCATAAGCTTAAGGGCATTCCCCTAAGTTTAACTTAAGGGGGGTGTTGGTGTAAATAAGTATTTACTTATTACACTCACTTAAGTTTACTTAGGTTAATGCATTATTTAATTATTTTGCATTATTTTATTATTTATTTAGGTGAGACACTTAGGACTTTGTGTACTCTCACAGAAGTGCGCAACTTTAATTATGCACATGGTGTCTACAACACAGGAGTTTGCATCATTCACTAAGTTGTCATGTTGACAACATAGTTATCCACACTCCTAATTTAGCACATGTTGTCTACACTATTGATTTGGGTGCTACACCATTATAGACTTATCCTCACATTATTGCACTTAATTCCGTGCTTAATGGAGGATAGCCCATATCTGGTGGACATGTGCCTAGTTGTATGACTTATCATGATGCTGACTTCTATGCATTCTAGAAGCTCTCTTGAGGTCTTTATATACAGACACTCCTAGTGTACTCTTGTAATGGATGATATAGCATATTGAATGAATATCATCATTCTGATCACACTCTCTCTATTGGTCTACTGTTGTGCTTGTGTTTGAGTTCCTTTGTCTTGGGTGAATTCTGGCCTAAGCCAAATTCTTACAATCATGTTTTTTGCACCCACTACTTACCATGTTGATAATCCAAGCCTATGCAAGCAAAGGGTCAAAGGGCTTGAGTGACTCAAACCGATGACTTGCACTCTAATAACATGTAAAATTTCTTCCATAGATCTAGAAATATGAACATATTTATAGAATGAAAAACATAACAATTATAAACAAAGCTTTGAAAAATATTATTTATTTCGTAAACAAATTTAATTCTTACAATGTTGAAATTCCATTGTATTTAACAAAAAATTGGGGCAAAGATGTTAAAAAGATTATATATTCCATACATGAAATCTAAGAAAACTAGAAGAGGACACAGTGATCAAGTTTTTTGGGATGTTATTGGGCCCGATCTTCATAAGATGTATCTAGAAGCATTTCACTCCAAATAATTAGGCAATATCATAAAAAAGGGAAACATCAAGTTCATACCTAATTTGGAAATCTAGAGGACATTTGTAATAGGTAGTCAAGCTATGGCTTCCTTAGGCTAGCAACAAATTCAAAGATGGGATTTCCCTGAATCATCATGAACTGTGGTGGTTGCCCTTGTTTTCCATTGAGTGTTCCTTTGGATAAGATTCACAATGTCAGTGCTCTACATTTTTTCAAATGTGGCACCAAGATACCCAAAGATTTATTTTATAGAGTTAGCATATGAATAAGGTCTTGGGAATATTTGTAGGTCCAGTTATGTCTATCTTGCCTAGATCGACAAACTTTTGGTTTACTGGTCTCTACTTTACCCTCTCATTTGCTTCATAAGCTTGGTGTCCAGTCTATCAATCCTTGGTGGAAGGATAGGAAGTATTTATGTTCTCCTCTTGTTAATGACAAGCCTAAAATGGGATACTTATGGTTGATGCCTCAGTTTCCCATTGTTGAAACTCTCAACCAATGCTAGCACCTGCACTCCACACAACAGAGTTGGAGATATAGGTTTAATATTATTTGGAAAGCCATTATTGAGCCAAAGATTGCACACTTTTCCTGGTTTGTACTTTTCTAGGGTCTTTTGCTACATCCTCGGCACAAGAATCTAGGTATTCCTAACCCTCAGTGTCCATTTTGTGGTCAACTAGAGTCTTTCCTACACATTTTATGGTTCTATCATAGAGCTCAATAATGTTGGTTCTGGATTCATGATTTTTTTTGACCATTTAGGATAGAGCCTTTTACCTGACATATTATCCTACTAAGGGAATCCACTAGAATTCCCTTTAAGTTTTTTCAGATTTGGCATGTTTTTAGGTTGCAAATTTTGTTAACTTTATGGAAAGATAGAAATGTAGTGCTTTTCTCTTGTACTTTTCTTGATATCAATGTTTCTATTATACTAAAGCTTACATATTTAATAGTGTTTTGCTCCTAATTCAAGTACAAGAAAAAAGGTGGCCCTAGAAGTGGCCCACTACAAGAGCTGCTCAATCATTGGGGCAAGGTTTCGTGTCTAGTTTCGTGGGTGCTGGTGAATTCTACTTTGACAAATTAGATTCTACTTCATGGGCACCACCAAGGGAGTAATTCTTCAGTCTGCCACTCATAGACACCTTGCTCTTAGGTTCCCTGCCACTCTTTTAGTGATTGGGATGTTCAACACTATCACTCTTCCTCTCTATGGAATGGCTCTTGGTGGTCTCCAAATTCTTCTCTTTCTATTGCTCCTTCTTTTTTTGGCTGGCTGACTCCTCCCTCTAATCCCAAGTGGTCCTTCCCTCACCTAGACCTAGCCATTTTGCCTCCCAAGGTGGAGGGAGAAGATAGAGATGAATATATTGTTGTTGATGATAGATGGGCTCCCCTTTAGCCTCCTTCTAGTCCCACAGATCATTAGGGTTTTAATAATCAACAAGATTTTGCTCCCTCGACTGGTGTTGCTTTGGTCACTTGAGGGCTAGTTTTTTTTCATGAATAGTTAATTGTATTTGGCCTGGTACCGAGTAGACTCTCACGGGGTGATCTTGTATCCCCTACCCATTTTTTGTGACTATGTAACTTTAATACTTTATCTAATAGAAAAGGGACTATTCATCAAAAAACATCTTGGGCATTGAATACTATTTTGTAATGAGGACTAAAGCCTTGAAGAATGTCAGGAATTTTTGAAAGAACTTTCTACCCATATTTGATTCTTTTAATCCCCATAAAGGTATGACGGGTATGAAGATCTTGAAAAAAATCTTTGGAAGTCTGATCTCCAATTTGAAGCTAGTGGAGATGGGCATTGATTTGGGCTACCTGTTGATATAGAAGTTTGCATCACTGCCTAAAGTTTTTACCTAAAGGTGACCTCATGTAACATTGAAACAATCTCAAAAGTGTGGGACTCTACAATTAGAGATTGGCTCTCCTGAGAAGGCCAACTTTCTTACTATTAGGGTGCACCTAACTATTTTTTGAGAGGAATAGGGAGAAGGAATGCATAAAAGAAAACCACCTATTCTAATCTAGAGGGGGTAAAACACCAAATATTATTGTTCAATCTTATCCCTACCCAGGGAAGCATAGTTCATCAATATAATCCTCATATACATATATTCTATCTAGTCTTGACTCAAAAATCATAAACAAATCAAAAATCAATGAAATGGTATAAGGAAGAAACTTCACTCCATATCATTTAGAGATAAACTAGACACAACATATAACTTAAGAATAAAAGTAATACATCAATATAGGGCAAGAAGATGCTACACAATATATTAATGAAAGAAGGAGATACAACTAAGAATCATATTCATTTATAGGAAAAGGAAAATTACAAAAGCAGAGCATAGAAAGAAACTAGTATACAATCATAGAAAAGACTAACCCTTGGAAGGATTACAAAACTTAGTTTTATAGTTCAAGCATAACTGAGAAACTCATGCTTTAAGCAAAAGTTCAATACTACCATTAAATTCCTAGAGAATAATCACTACTAATCCAAAGGAGATTTGATTGAGTGCATGCCCATATGCAGACAATCATGTCTTTCATACTAATTTTGACCTTAAAGAGACAAAAATAATGGTCATAATTATTTAGCTAAATAAATAGCTAACTCAGAGTGGTGATGGAATGTCCTTTGCATCAAATAGACATGGAGAACATCAAAAAGTAGTTGTAAAAAATCAAGGGATTAATTTACCATTAAAGAGTGGCCTTTGATAGTGGTTTCAATGCACCAGATTAGATATATCATCAAGTCAACTATCAAACTCACCACATGGCCCAATGTCATCAAATCATTCTGCCACCTTGCTAAACATTCAACTGTTATGTTGATCCATACCCATCTCGGTGATTCATGGCTTTGCAACCTATTTTATTCATTAGCTGTCTAACCCAATGATGACGTGACCTTCCTTATTAACTATTTATTGCTACTTCTCACCTTGCTTCCTCTTTATTCCCCTAATTGTTGCAACCTTGTGCTCAACATGTAATTATCTCTTTTCTCCATCACAACGGTTTAGAATTAATAGTCTTCCAACCATGTGAAGGTACAAAAATAGTTATTTTTCCTTTGTCACCCCTTTGCAGCTTATTTCTTGGTTGGCATAAAATGCTTGCGACCCTACAATTGTTTAGAACTTAACTATCTGCATCATCGTGACTTGAGGTTTAAAGTCTTTTGATTGAGAGCATTGATTGAATCAATATATCCTCATTTGATGAGACATTCTCAGCCCTTATGATGTTGTGATGAAGATACCATATGTGCCTAACTCACCATGACACATGTCAGCTCATTGCATGTGCACAATCCTAACTCTAAGCTTAGCCTTTAACCTTGCGGAGATGCACTAAAAATATTTCAGGGACTTCACTACATTAATCATGCTTTGCTCTTGATTACAAACAAAGATTAAAATAAGACTATTTTGCAACATCACCATGTTGACTCATGGGTTAAGCTTAACTACTTGCGATGATAAGAAAGCATGTGAAATAGATTACCATGGTTAACTTCACACTGTTGTAGCTCAATTCTAACTTAGCTTGGAATTGCCTACAATGATATGGTGACTAGTTAGTTGCATCTTCACAGCTTGAAACTATATGCTTGTATTTTGAGCTATGAAGCCATGCTGTCATTAAACCTAATCATTTTGCATGATCATGGCCTCCATGACAGTTAAGTCTTAACCACCTGTAATAGAGCAAAGAGGGATGATCATGCAATAGAGCAAAGAGGGATGATCACATCGTCACAACCAAAATATTTCATTCGATATGAAGGTCCTAAGAGATTTAGGACTATAAAGGGAAAATCCAAAGCCTTTTATCATATCTCCTTGGCCTGCATGATGAAATGAATAGTCCAATGAATCTGAACATGGATATCACCCTTAAAAATTGGATTTTTAGGAAGGGAAAAAAATGGTGAACATTTATGGTGACTCAGAGGGGATGCTAGCTTGCTAAGCATGAGATTAGTGGCCTTTGAGAAATCCGTTGGGCTGAAGTCATAAAATGAACCTTGTATGTTGTCTAAATCTTCATAAAACTCTGCCTTGTATGCAACTACAAAAACATCAAAACTCTACTATCTCCTACAGAGAAAGTCTATGCCTATGCACTTATTGAAAATAGGAGAGTACTCTAATATGTATAGAAAAATTTAACCTTCTCTAGAAGCAAGGTTTAAGGTGGATTCTATTAAGTGAAATTGGTAGAACAATTCCATTAGGTCTAGATAGCTAAAAAGTGTTGGCGTCTTTGCAACTAGTGATAACATAAGGACCACTCCACATAGCATCAAACTTGGAGTGCCTACCAAGTTTAGCTCTATCTACATCCCACTTGAGAACAAGGTCTTCCTCTCTAAACATATGGTTGTATCCTTCTTATCAAAACTTCTTTTGACCTATTGCTGACGAGCCTCAAGTGTATGCATAGCTTGCTACCTCTTTTCTTCTAACTCAACCAGTTCTACTAAGATGACTATCATGAGATCATTCTCAACTAGCTCCAATTAATGAGATAGTTTAAGAGAGGAGAACTCAAGTGAAATAGGAAGCCTAGTTTCCCTTCCCTATACCAGCATGAAAGGTGAGTTCCCAATTGCTCTCTTGGGTATAAATTTGTTGGCCCAAAGGGTAGTTGTCAGTTTGGCATGCCAACACCTCTAGTTATCTTCAATTGTCTTCTTTATTATTTTGATCAGGTTCTTGTTAGAGGATTCAACCAAGACATTTCCTTTGGGATAATAGTTTTGGGGAATACTCAAATATATTCCATGTTCTAGAGCCCAAGAGCATATATGAGTTCCAACAAAATATTTGGCATTATTTGATATGATGGTTGATGGAACACCAAATCTAGTCACAATTCCATCAAGGAATTCAATCATTGAAGCTTCTATTGTATCTTTCAAAATCATTGCCTATGTCCATCTTGTGAAAAATTTGTGGCTAATAAAATCTATTTGTGATCAAAACTAGAGAGTGGATTTATTGGGCCAATAAAATCCTAACCCCATTGAGAAAAGGGTTCATCAACTTGAATAGGATGGAAGGGAAGGGCAAACAATATTTTCTTTCCTAAGGAAATGCACAATTCTCACCTTTCCTTACTCATGTTTGGCAATCATCCAATATGGTTGGCTAATAATAACCATCCCTCATGATCTTCATTGTAGTAATCTTAGCTGAGAAATGACCACTAGTAGAGCCATCATGGAACTCACTTAACAACCTACTAATCTGATCAATCTATATACATCTCAATTGGACTCCATCTAAGTCTTTCTTGAATAATATTCCATCCACCAAGACATAAGGGATAGACTGTAATATGAATTATCTTCTCTTTTCTCTATCTAAACCTTGGGGATATCTTCCTTCTATTAAGAAGGTAGTCATGTCATGAAACCAATCATTTTGATCTTCATTCTCTACCAGTTTCTCACCTTGTATTAAGAGGGTAGCCTCTTCATATGTCTCAAAAGGTGAATCCATCTACTCACACAGTCTGTTGCCTCTTACAAGCTTGATGATCTTAATATCAATGTCACATTCCATGACTCTAGTAATCCATCCAACTCTCTCTTTAGTGATGTCCTTATTCAATAGGAACTCCTTCACACTTTCATGTGGGACTAAGAGTTGGATCTTGTTATGAGACAAAAGGTGTCTAAATTTTTTGTGGGCCCTTATAATAACAAGGACCCTCTTCTCTACATAGTTGTTTTGCCTTCATAATCTTTAATCCTTTCATGAAAGAAAGCAATGGGCTGTTCTAAATTCTCATCATTCAACTATGTGAGGATAATTGATATACTTGAATCTCCTCCAAAAGAGTAGAGGATGATAAATCTATCAAAATTGGGGTTGACAAGAGTGGGAGCTAATGCAATTGATTTCTTGATCTCCTCATAATTGGCCTTCCCTTCCTTAGTCCAAGTGAACATCATATTTTTCTTCAACATAGTTGTGAGAGGTTTTACCATGGAAGAAAGATCAAGGATGAACCTTCTTACAAAGTTGATCCTACCAAGAAATATCTATAACCCTTTCTCATGATTGGGGAGTGGGAGAGAGAGAATTACTTCTACTCTCTCTGGGTCTATTGTTAGCCCATCTCTTGATACAATGTGTCCCAGGAGCTTTCCTTGATTAGTGGCAAACACACACTTCTTGGAGGTTAGAGACACACTATACTCTTTACATTTGATGAATCCCTATCTCAAATGATCAAAATGATCTACTACATGTTTTAGAAGAAATTTCTATATCATCAAGATACACTAGTACAAAATTTTCTAGTACACCCTTGAAGGCCATTTACATTGCCTTCTAAAATGTAGCACTTCCATTGGTTAGTCCAAAAGGTATTTTACAATAGGGATAGGTACCCCATTTGGTAGTGAAGGTAGTCTTATATTGGTCTGAATCTTGGACTAACACCTGATAATAGCCTAAAAAACCATCTAAGAGAAAAACATCTTTGAACCACTAACCTTGGACATAATTTGTTCAAAAGAAGGAAGGGGATAGTGATCTTTAAGAGAAGCCTTATTAAGGTCCCTAAAATCTACACATAGCCTTATTTCTCCACTCTTCTTCCTAACAGGGACAAGATTAGCTACCCATGAGGTGTGCTTGATAGGGAAAATGATGTTATCATCTATGAGCTTAGACAATTCATTTATCATTAATGGTTCAATCTTAGGGTTAGCTAGCCTTTTCTTTTGTCTGAAAGGCTTTGCATCATGGTTTAAATCTATGGTATGCTAAAATAAGCTTGGGTCAAAAACCTTTAAGTCTTCATATGTCCAAGTGATACATGAGCATCTTGGGTTTCCTTGTAATCCTGCACTTTTTTCTTTCTACATGTTGGTGCCAAGTTCTTAGTGGATGCTGAGCATTCAGTTGATACCAAGTCATTCCTTTGATTGTCAAGTTCCTATGGTTGCTGAGTGAACCCTTTGGATGCTATTTCATTCTTAGTTGCTATTGAGTTCCTTTGGTTACTGAGTGAATTCCTTTTGATGCTGAGTGGATCCTTTGGTTATTGAGTACCTTTTCTTATCGAGTGATTTTCTTTGGTTGCTGAGCATTGGAGGTGCCTATTTGTTGTCGAGTGATCCCTTTGGTTGCTGAGCTTGTGTGTGTGCTGAGTGCCAATTTTCTACATGAACTTCATTTGTCGAGTTATGTGTGTCTAGTTCTAGTTTGGGCCAACTTTGCTTGTATTTAATTTTGGTTCATATCTGTTATGGGCCAACTTGAGGCTTTCTATGTTCTAGAATATTCTGTAAGCCATTTTGGCAAGTATTTAAAGAGATATAGGTTTGAATTTAGAGTTTAGTTAGGGGGTAAGAAGAATAAATAGTTAGAACTTAGAGGATTGAGTAGAAGATGTGAACTTGAAGTTGGTTGTCTGTATTTGAATCTATTTGTAATTGGCTATAACCCAGAAGACCTTACAGCTGGGCATGTATGCTGAATATTTGATGAATCAATAAAGATATTCTTGTTCTCTCTCTTATTGGTGCTATTCCTTGTGTGGCATTTTCCATTGTGTTAAATCTTGTAGGGTGGTTTGGATAGTTGGGTGAGCTTTTGGCCCTAGTTATTCACCCTTTTCCTATGTTAGCTTTTATCAGAGCCTAAGGTTCATCCTTGTAGAGATTGGATTATGTAGAACCCTTATTTGGATTTGGTTGTAGGGTGGAAGATCTACGGATTTAACCTATAACTTGTAGAGGGTTATGATCTTGTAAGAACTTGATTTGTAAAGATGGTTCATGGTAGAAGAAATGTTGATGATGCTATATTGGATTAGTTGAGACAAATTGTAGCCAGATTAGATGTTGTGGAGATTGCTCAGAGGAGAGGAGAACATTTTGATGATGTAAGTGATGATAAAGTAGCAACACCAAACCATAATCTAGAACCTGAAGAAGATCAAGATGAGGAAAGATTTTTGCGAGTGTTGTCTAGGGAAAATTCAAGGCTTGCTGTAGAAGTTGTTCCTTATGATGGAAAATTGGATACCAATGTTGTGTTTGATTGGATCACTAATATGGAGAATTTCTTTGAGTATGAAAACACTCCTGATAATAGAAAGTTGAAGATTACAGTCACTAGGTTGAAAGGTCATGCATCACTATGGTGGGAGCACTTGCAAACTGATAGACAAAGGAGAGGAAAGGAGAAGATTAGAACTTGGCCAAAGATGGTGAACAAGGTAAAGAAAAAATTCCTTCCTGCTGATTACCAAGTTAGCTTGTTGAGAAAGATGCAAAATTTGAAACAAACGGACATGACTGTGAAAGAAAATATTGAGGAATTCTATAGATTGGATATCAGATCTGGACATGTGGATGATGATGTTGAGGAAATTGCCAGGTACTTTAATGGATTGGGATTTGGAATTCAAGATGAAATAATTTTTTTAAAGTTGGAAAGTGTAGAAGAAACATATCAATATGCCTTGAAAGATGAGGAGATCTTGACAAAGAAGTATGAACAAAGATAAAGAGGTAGAGGTGGTAGATTCCAAAGAGGCAGAGTTAGATCTTATGGAGAAAGTGGTAGATTTGATAGTTCTATGCAGGATAAAGGAAAATCTAAATGGAAGAATGATGATGAAGGCAAGACCAAATGAAAAAGTGGTAATTCTTATCGAGGAGGCACTAATTCTTACCGAGGAAGAGGTAATTCCTATTCTAGAGGTGGATTTTATGGTAATTATTTTAGATGTGGTAAAGAGGGACATAGATCTTTTGAATGTAGAACTTTTGAAAGTGGACAAGGTAACAAAAATGTTGTAATTCAAGGAGATGATGAGGGTTCACCAAGTGGACCTAAGGTTGGAGAAAATTTGATGGTGAGAAGAACCTTATGTAATAAAAGAAGTGATGAGGAACCTATTTTAAGGAGAAGTCTTTTTAAGAGAAGATGTAAGATGGCTGAAAAATGTTGCAAAGTGATCATTGACAGTGGAAGTTCTACAAATCTGGTAGCAGAAGAGCTAGTTACCAAGTTTTAGTTGCAAAGGCTGAAACATCCCAAACCTTATCATGTTTCATGGATCAAAGATGAGCATACGATATTGGTAAGTGAGAAATGCCTTGTGAAGTTCAAAATTGGACATTACTTTGATGAAGTTTTGTGTGATATTATGCCTATGGATTATTGTCATATTTTGTTGGGTAGACTTTGACAATATGATAGATATGTTGTGCATGATGGAAGATTGAATCAATACACTCTTTGGGTGAATGGAAAGAAACAAACATTACTATTTTTTATTGAAAGTCCAGATGAGGTTAATTGTACTACTGTAAAAATTTGTATGGTTAATGGGAAACAATTTGAAAAAGAAATGAAAAAGAGTCAAGTCTATTTTGCCATAGTTCCTAGATGACCAAGAATTGGTAGTAATGACCAAGCAACAAAAGCTAGTAATGACCGAGTGACAGTAGATAGTGATAGCTGAGTACTAGTAAAAATTACAAAATTGCTGAATGAGTATAAAGACATTATTTGTTGAGATAATGGGTGTTGCACACATTGCATAATATTGTTATTTTATTATTTTATTTTATTATGTAATGTTGTGCCTAGATGGACGTGCAACATGTAAAGATTCCCATAGAATATTCTTGATGAGTTGTATTGTAACATTGTGAAAATATTTCATGTAATTATTTAATATTGGGGAAAAGAATTAAATGCCCAATATTAAATGTGGGGTCAGTGGGTTAGGTAGCACATGGTTTTAGCACATGGTTTATGTAATACCACTTAGTGGTTTTGTGGGACTTGCTACTATATAAGCAACCACAAGGGTAGTTGTTGTATAGAGAAGAAAGAGTGACAAGGAGAAGACAAAAGGCAAGAGTCGAGCGGGACAAGGCTTGACAGGTTAGCCAAGGGAGCATTTGTGAAGGTTGAAAGCATGGCATGGGATGTGTGGATTCATGCTTGTTCACATAGTTTGCTCGGTTGTGGCTATGGCCATGAAGGCTTCCATGGTTGTATGGCAATGGTATTTTTTGCTGAATAATACATGGTGATGGATGCTTTTGGAGGCTGGGTTTTTCCCTCAATGAGGGTTTCCCAGGGTATATCTTGTGTCACAATTTTGTGGGTATGTTGTCTATTCTCTTGCATGTGGATTTTAATTCCGTGTTTATTTTAGATTTATTATGGGTTATGTGGAAACGGTTATATTCTTTATTGCCAAGTTTCCCTTACATTATTGTTAATGATAATTTTGATGGTTTACCTCTAGTAAGAAGTATAAGTCATTTTATGGATCTAATTCCTAGAGCTAGTTTTCCAAGCAAAGAACCCTATAGATTGACACCTACAAAGAATGAAGAACTTAAAATACAAGTGCATGAGTTGTTGCAGAAAGGTTTGATTAGAGAAAGCTTGAGTCCATGTGTTGTACTTGCTATATTAGCATCTAATAAGAATGGAGAATGGAGAATGTGTACTAATTCTAGAGCTATTAACAAAATCATAGTGAAATATAGGTTTCTTATGCCAAGGATGGATGACATAATGGATTTTTTGAGTGGAGCAACCTATTTTACAAAGATTGATTTGAAGAGTGGCTATCATTAGATTAGAATTAGAGAAGGTGATGAATGGAAGACTACTTTCAAGACAAAGGATGGTTTGTATGAATGGTTGGTTATGCCTTTTGGTTTGACTAATGCACCAAGTAATTTCATGAGGTTGATGAATGAAGTTCTTAAAAGATTTTTGGGTAAGTTTGTGATTGTTTATTTAGATGATATTCTCATATTCAGTAAGACTAAGGAAGAACATCTGAGCATATTAGACAAGTATTACAGAGGTTGAAAGAGGAAAAGTCGCTGATTAATTTGAAAAAGTATTCTTTTATGAAGAGGAGATTGTGTACTTGGAATTTGTTATTTCAACAAATGGATTGAAGATGGATCCTGACAAGGTTAAAGAAATTTTGGAATGGCCTACACTTGAGAATGTGGATGAGGTAAGATCATTTCATGGTTTGGCTAGTTTTTATAGAAAGTTTATAAAGAATTTTAGTTTTGTTTGTAATGCTATGACTAAGACAATGTGGGGATATAAAAAGGAATTCAAGTGGACACATGGAGTTCATAAGAGTTTTGAGACTTTGAAAGAAAAGGTTGTTGAATTACCTATATTAGCTTTACCTAATTTTAACAAAGTATTTCAAGTTGAATGTGATGCAAGTGGTAATGCAATAAGAGCTATATTAAGTCAAGAAGGTAAGCCTATTGCTTTCTTTAGTGAAAAGTTGAATGATGCTAAAAAGAAGTATTCTATGTATGATCAAGAGTTTTATGCTATTTTTCAAGCATTGAAGAAGTGGAGACATTATTTGATTCCTAAGGAGATTGTGTTGCATAATAATCATAAAGCTTTACAATACAAGGAAAGTCAACATAAATTGAATCAGAGACATATGAAGTGGGTTGAGTACTTGTAGAGTTTTACATTTGTGATCAAGCATAAGAGTGGTGTTACTAACAAAGTTGCTGATGCATTGAGTAGAAGACGTCCTTTGTTGACTAAAATGAAGGTTGAAGTTCTTGGTTTTGATCAAATGAAATAGTTGTATGATGTTGATCCTGATTTTTCTGAGGTGTGCAGAACACCAAATCTGATAGATCACCTACATAAGTATGATGAATATTTCATTCAAGAAGGTATGTTGTTTAAAGGTATTCAATTGTGTATTCCTAAAAGTTCTATGAGGTTGAATCTGATTAAGGAAAAGCATAGTGGTGGATTGGTTGGACATTTTAGAATTGATAAGACATTGAGTTTGCTAAAAGAGAAGTATTATTAGCCAAAAATGTATAAGGATGTTTAGAAAATTGTAAAGAGTTGTGGAGTTTGTCAAGTTGCAAAAGGAGTGAGTCAAAATACTGATTTATATACACCTATTATTGTTCCTGAGAAACCTTGGACTGACATCAGTATGGATTTTGTTCTTGGATTGCCTAAGATAGTGAAAGGGTATGATTCTATATTTCTTGTAGTGGACAAATTTTCTAAGATGGCTCATTTTATACCATGTAAGAAGACATCAGATGCTGAGAATGTTGCTAAACTTTTCTTCAAAGAGATTGTGAGATTGCATGGATTGCCAAGAAGTATTATTTCTAATAGAGATAGTAAGTTTCTTGGGTATTTTTGGAAAAATTTGTGGAAGAAGATGGGTACTGAGTTGAAGTTTAGTTCTACATTCCATCCACAAATAGATGGATAGATAGAGGTTTTTAATAGAAGATTGGGTAATTTTCTAAGATGTTTAATTGGGAATAAGCCAAGTAATTGGGATATGGTATTGGCACAAGCTGAATTTTCATATAACAATTATGTGAATAGGAGTACAAGGAAAACACCTTTTGAGATTGTTACTAGAATGCACCCTAGAGGTATATTAGATTTGAGAGATGTTGCTGGTGAGAAAAAGAGAAGTGTTTTAGGAGAAGAGTTTGGTGATTTTATGGAGTCTTTGCATAAGGAAGTGAAGTTGAGTTTGGAACAAAGTAAACAGAAGTATAAGAAGAATGTTGATCAGTCTAGAAGACACCATGATTTTCAAGTTGGTGATGAGGTAATGGTTCATTTGAAGAAGGGAAGATTTCTTGTTGGTACATATAATAAATTGAAGATGAAGAAATTTGGACCTTATAAGATCTTGAAGAAGTTTGACAGTGGTAATGCATATGAAATGGAGTAACCTAATGACATGGATATATCTCCTATATTCAATGTTGTTGATTTATACAAGTATCATGAGTCAGATGATGAAATGGCTGTACCTAATGATTATCCTAAGAAGTAGTTTGAAGAAGTTGAGTAGATATTGGATTAGAGAGTTGGCAAGATTACAAGAGGAAAGGATTACTACAAGTATTTGGTGAAATGGAAGAATAGACATATTGAAGATGCTACATGGATTTCTCAATCTAAGTTGGATTTAGCTTAGGTTGTGACACTTGCATGATTCAGGAGAATCATTTTCTCCAACTCTGGTTGTCTGATGAAGGAGCATCCTAGGTTTTCTTGTAATCCTACACTTTGTTCTTTTTTCTTGTTGGTGCCGAGTTCTTAGTGGATGCTGAGTCATTCCTTTGATTGTCAAGTTCTTATGGTTGCCAAGTGAACCCTTTGGATGCTGAGTCGTTCTTAGTTGCTGCCAAGTTCCTTTGGTTTCCCAATGAATTCCTCTGGATGCTGAGTGAATCCTTTGGTTGTCGAGTACCTTTGGTTATCAAGTGATTTTCTTTGGTTGTTGAGAGTTGGAGGTCCCTAGTAGCTACCGAGTGATCCCTTTGGCTACCAAGATCGTGTGGGTGCTGAGTGCCAATTTTATACATGGAATTCATTTGTCAAGTTATCTATGTCTAGTTCCAATTTGGGACAACTCTACTTCTATTTAATTTTGGTTAATATCTATTATGGGTTGACTTGTGGCTTTCTATGTTGTAGAATCTTCTGTAAGCCATTTTTGCAAGTATTTAAAGAGGTCTAGGTTTGAGTTTAGATTTTAGTTAGGGGGTAAGAAGAAGAAATAGTTAGAACTTAGAGGATCGAGTACAAGATGCAAACTTGAAGTTGGTTGTTTGGATTTGAATCTATTTTTAATTGGTCGTAAACTAGAAGGCCTTACAGTTGGCAAGTATACTGAATATTTGATGAATCAATAAAGACATTCTTATTCTCTCAGTCCTTGGTTTTTTTCCTTGTGTGGTGTTTTCCATTGTGTTAACTCTTGCAGGGTGGTTTGGATACCTGGGTAAGCCTTTGGCCCTAGTTATTCACCCTTTGCCTACATCACCAAGCAATAATATCACTAAATTCTTGACATAATTATATGAAAACTTTTTATTCAATCTCAGTGCATACCTTTCCCAAGTTGAGAGTATTTCCATCAACAATGGTGATAGGTGTGTAGTCATCCTTTCTTGTAGTTAGGTTTGATCCCTTACCTCTTTATTGATCACTAGATTTGAATATGCCTTCCAAGGTGATTAGACCTTTAGGAAATTTTTTGGAGTTTAGGTTCATAATATGGTCCCCATATTGAGTTCGCAACTTGGAATAGTTTCTAGTAGAGAACTCTGCTTCATTTTGCAAGAAATTAACAATTTGCAAATTAGAATCAAACACTTGCCAATTTGTGCAATTATCTAGGACAACAGGTCTTACAATAACTCTAATATGTTGCTCCTTTTCATCAACACCATGCTTTGGTATGTCATGAAGAGCACCAATGGTTGCAATCCTGTGAACATGTTTATTCTTATTTCTAGGGACACTTTGAATGTTGAATGCTTAAAAACCTTCAAGTAAATCCCACACTTTATTCTTGTATGACCTGAGAAGGTTGTTCTTTGTGATATTCTAATTTTTCATTTGATTTACAACCAACTCACTATCCCCAAATACCTTCAAGAGCTTAATGCCTCTTCTTTATGCAAGTTGGAGAGCTTGGATCAGATCCTCATAATCTCCTACATTATTATTGTAGCTAAATTGGAGCCTATAAAAGAAATAGTATTTCTTCAAATTAGATTAGAAAAGCATGATACCAACACTTGAATAGTTTTTTTTTCTTTGAGCCATCAAAGAATATATTCCACAACCCACCTATGTCTTTTTTTTTTAAATAAGATTGGGAATAGGAGAATTCTCCTCAAACATGCAATAGGTTCCAAGACCTATCTCCTTAGCTTCTTGTATTGGGTCAAATTGATAAGTAGTGGCCTACTCATCCAGGAGATGATTAGGTACCTCTGCCAAGAAAGTAGCAGACTCATTTGCTTTGCCCTTATCATCTACCTCATGAATTATGCAATTCATATTTATGGGACTAGGAGTATAGGTCTCTATATGATTGAGAGCTAGAGGTTATGCCCTTATGGAATATTTTGCTCCATCTAAAAAATATGTAGGATGAGTCAAATGTAATATAGACACTTATTTGTGGAGAGAAATCCCTAGAAAGGTAGATGGAGAAATGTGGTTTGACCTCAAATACTGATATGTCTTATGTGATAGTACAACTAGGGCATGCATGCAATGTCATATCCACATTTTAAAAGATTCCTATTGTCTTGACAAAGCTATCATCTAACTAGAGAACATATCTAGCTATTGGCTCATATTTAATACCAAGGAGGTTAGCTATACACCTAGGCATTATAGAACTACTAGCCCCTGAGACAATCATGATATTATGGACTAGCTTGTCGCCTATGATCAAAGAGACATAAAAGGGAGGAGGTATATTTTTCTTACTTGATTGTCCTTCTTTTATTGGTTGCACTAGGTTTGTTTCACCCTCCTCTCTAGTTGATAGATCTGTCATCTTTATATTCTTCAACCCCTATTGCAGTAGCTCCAACTATGATGACATAGTGGTGAAAACATCCCACATAAGAACACTAACATTGGTCCTCTTTATTTGATCTAAAATGTTGAGAGGAGTGCCAACTATCTTGACTGGAGTCTTGGGGGCTATAGGGATTGATGACTAACATTGGGCATCCTGATATTCAGTAGGCTTCATGTTGCTCATATCTTACTTATGTTGGGGAGAAATATTTAGTTGTGTACTTGTAACTGGAGTAGAAGAGGTAGCACTTGAAGATGAAGCTTGGCTTGATGAAGGAGTAGTATTTTCAATGGCTCCTTTTTCTTCTTTTGGTTATGAGTAACTACATCATAGTTATTATGACTAGCATGACAGTGTTTTTCTAGATAATGGTTAATAAAAGAACAATCACCTTGATGTTGTAGATGAGAAGCATCAATAGATTCGCTGGCATTACATTGTTATCCTATTTCTTGATCTTGTATGGTTAGTGCTTGAGATGATTCTACCATATGGAACATACAATACCCATAGGAATAGTTTCAAGAAGGATGAAAACCCTTCTCTTGAGAAAGGTTTCTCTAAGGAACTAATTCCCTTACTTGGTTTGTACTTGTATTTGAAGCTGGGGTATTACCGATAACCCTATTTTGATTAGGTGGGCCTTGACCATAATTTGGATACCTATTGAATTGAGGATTCTGAAAGTTGGTCTAAAAGGGATTGTTACCTTGAGCTTGTTGCCTCTTAAGAGCCACCAATTCATTGTTCATTTTTGTACCATCAAGAAGTTATCTTGCAACATCCTTTCCATATCTATACTTTGATCTTCAAGCCTCTTATCTTTATTTTGCATCATGGCCTCAATATTATCTACTCCATTGGAAGATGTGGAAGCTATTGGGGCTGTAGGAAGAGGTTGACTTGTGGAAGTGGTAGGAATGGGGGCTACCATGGGCTGATGAGTAGGCATGTCTAGGAAGAAAAGCATTGGAGGCCTTGGAGCCAATTTCCTTTCTTGAATCAAGATATTCTCTACCCTTATGTTAATTTCATATGTAGTTGGCAAAGTGTCTCCATCCATGGTTTGCATTGTGGTAGCAATATCACTATTAAAAGCTCTAAGGTAATGGAAAAAGGCATTACCAAGAATAGGCTTCATTGCAATAGGTATCCTATCCCATGTCTTTTGAAATCTATAATTGAAATCTGTCATATACTCATGAGGTCTCCTTTTAATGGTAGTTAGCTATTCCAAAAGTGATAAATGCTCACTCCTATCTTTGAAGTGTTTATACAATCTTTCTGCTAGCTCATCCCAATCATTGATAAAGTTATGAGGAAAACCTCTATACCATTGTAAGGCTTTCCTTTTTAAAGATGAAGTTATAAGCCTAATAGAAATATCATCTTCTATAACACCAAGTATATTAAAGATATGAGACTTCTTGGATGTGCTTTATGGGAGAAATGGAGGTCTCACCACTAAAATTAGGTAGGCTTTTAAGAGCAACAACTAGAATATCATGTCTTTAAGCTATAATGAGAGGACTTCCACCATTAAAGGTAGAAAAAGGTTGATTTCTAGGTTGAGCTATGTGGAAAAATGATCTATTCAAATGGATAGATGGTACCCTAGGTCATGACCTATGGATAAGCGGAGTAGAGAGAGATCTAACAAGTGTATGTGTTACTTCTACACTCCTAGTTGGTGATAGAGAGGTTTTGCTTCTTTTCCTTTTGGGATTTAAAAATGAAAGTTTAGTATATTGAAAAGTACCTTTAGGAAATTCCCTTGTGTGAGCTTTGGCCATGAATCATAGCAAAATATGGTCTAGACACCAGATTTAGAGGTAGAGTAGAGTCACTAAGTACTTGAATAAGAGCCTCTTACAAGCTTGGAATGCTAAGGAAAACACTAATTCCTCTACATGAATTTGAAGTTCTTTTCTTTGACACCAGTGAATTGGTAGACTAAGAATACTTCAATATCAGTCCCATTAGGTGTGCCAAAAATTGTTGACATGCAGGTTTGCGTACCTACCTAAAGTTTTTACCTATAGGCAAACTCACATACCATGGAAGCAATCTCAAAAGTGTGGGACTCTCCAATTAGAGATTAACTAGTCTCTGGAGAAGGCTGATTTCCTTACTATTAGGGTGCACCTTACTCTTTCTTGAGTGGAAAAGGGAGAAGGAATGCATAAAAGAAAATTGCCTATTCTTATCTAGAGGGGTGAGAATCAAGGAATTGAGATACAACTCAATCTACATCAATTGGATGAAGCAATAGAAGAATTAAAGAAGTCCTTGAAGAGAAGGAAATAAATTTCTATTGAAAAAATTGATACACAATACAAAGAGATTGTCACTACCAAGCTATTTCCCAATGGTGACTCTAATGAATTTGAGGCAGTAATTGTAGATCTGATGGAAAAGAATAGAGTACAAGCTAAGGAAATAAAAAATCTCAAGCCAAAGCAAGAATCTCAAGCCATGCTGCTATGTGAGGTAACTGAACAAAAGAAGAAAGATATGGAAGACAAAGCCACGATTGAAGAATACAAGAGAACCTTGAACAACAGACTGGAAGAGAAGTCAATAGAGCTAACCAAGATCTCCAATATGCAATTGGATACTCTAAGCCAAATGTTGAATACCAACTATGAGTTAAATGCCAAAGACATTGAGATAACTACATTGAAGTTACAGAATGAACAACTACAAAATGATCTAAAGAGAGAAAAAGAATCTGCTGAAAGTTTCAACAAGCCAAATGTAGCCATCAAATACTTTGAGAAATTATTGAAATCCCCTAGATCAAATAATGACATACCTAGACTGGGATATACAAGTACTGAAGAAGGAGAGTCATCCAAAAGTACTAAAGAAAGGATTAAAAAAGGTAAGGACTAAAAACCTACTTCTTATAACTATGGTAAGAAAGGACACACTACTAATGTGTGCAGGAGCAATATTGCAAATCAGAATGTTAAGCCCAAAAATCAAGAAAATAAATGTACAACCAAGACCATGCATACACAAATATTTTAAGGATATTTCTACAACTATCAGAAGTATGGACATAAAGCTTTTCAATGCAGATCCAAATCCATGTGGTCATCAAATAGACAAACAAATGTAAAAAATAATGGCAACTCTTATAATTGGGATTATAATACAAAATATAGCTATTATTACTATCAAGAATATGGACACATTCCTAAAAATTGCATTAGGACACATTTCAAAGGTAACTACCAAAGGTGGTTAAGTCAAATTACATGTTTTAGTTGTTTGAAAACTAGTCATATTAGTAGGTATTGTCCAACAAAGTCAAAGGCACCGAGTTGTGAATTTGATAAAGGCAAAGGAAAGGAAAATGTTGCACACATTAGAGAATAAATGAACAAGACATGGAAAAGGAAAATGATTGCAACACATCAAATGGAGAAGGGATCACTTCTCCCAATGGGTCATGTGATCACACCTTATGAAATTAGGCAATCAAAAGGTATGTGGGACTGATATCTAAAAGTTATATTATACATTAGTTTCAAAAGGTTCTAGTACTAGAAGGACTATATTAACATAAACTAAAGATGCAAGAAGTTGTGAGAAATTCAAGACAAATGTTCAAGTTTTTTTTTCATGTTGTTGCCAAGAATGAAAAGTTTCCTATATGTGCTAAGTGGAATGTTAGAAGATGCCGAGCTATCACACTAGGTAGTTGGTGCCGAACTCACAATAGTTGTCAAGTGATGGAAATGTCAATGGATGTCAAGTGAGCCTAAAATTAGTTGATGCCGAGCTTGATGCCGAGCTTACAACTATGTAAGAACTCAACATTAAATGCAAGTTTTTCAAAGGGTATTTGGTCAATTTTAGTCCATTTTTCATCATTTCAAATTTGAAGAAGAGTGAGAAGAGTAGAAGGTGATCTAAAAATCTGTCCAAAGTATTTGAAAGAGATTTTAACAGTGATCTCATACCAGTTCAATAGATTTAACAAGGTATTTATAATGAGCCGAGCTATACAGTTTACATTTTCATAAACCCTACTTTGACACAATGGCATCAAGTTCAAAAAATGTTGAAGGGAAGGAAGTTTTAAACATTTAGTTAGTGTGTAATGAAGTTAAGCAGCTTGTGTTTAAAGCCATTCTTGACATCACATAGAAGCAAGACCCTTTTGGTGAATTGTCCATGATCCCTCCAAATGTAATAATGGTACAAGATGTAAGAAAATGTTATAATTGTATGATAGGTGTCTAATCAATATAACACCTTTTTAGTTATAGGATTGGACATCCCTTACTACCAAAGTACTATGTTGATCTTCATTAAATGTCAATTCGGGAGCGTGAACTTGAGATGATGTCTGCAAAGTATATGCTCTAGTTTTTGCTAAAAGTCACTACTACCTTGAATGCAATGACCATTAAGGAAATCTAGTTTATCCAAATGAAAGAAAACTATCAAATACTTGGAAGGGAATTCTAATTATTTAACCATACATCTATGCACCTACTGCTGTAGGAACAATGACTGGTTCTATTTCCAGTGGCTGCAGGAACAATAGTTCTAATCTTAACTTAGAAGACTAAGTCTAACTCCTACTTAATAAAGTAAACTCCACCTTCTACGTGGGCCCCCACAAAAGAATGAAGGAAAAGATTGACTTAGACAAAAGTATAGAAACTCAGCAAAGTCATGTATTCATTCAAATATGCAGTATTACAATAACTTGGGAAAACAACAAGATGTCTATCAACTCTATCTGTCTGCTCACTACTTAACCTCATAGATACAGACGAGGTCTTATTTAAAAGGAAAGAAAACAAAAAAATCTTATAATTATGACTTCGTCATGAAGGAAAGTTAGTTACAACTTAAGACTGCAAGCATGCAATTGTAAAGAAATTAGTTATCCCTTAAATTCCCCACAAATATAGATCATAGAAAATGCTAGATTTGCTCTTTTATCTGACTTTCAACAGCTTCCAAGAATCTAGGTATTGTGCTTTGCATGTTTAACTGATCACTTTGATGCTTGCTTCTTTGCTCAACCACTTTATCAGGTCCCTCTTCGTTATTCATTAAAATAGGTCCCTTTTGACTTTGCGGCCAAGTCTCTAACTGCAACGGTGTCATAATGCTTCTCATTAATACCATCAATGCCTTAGCACTATTCCTTCACAGTTTATTTTTTATTAACTCTAGCTCAGCTTGTATTCCTGCCATCAACATTTAATACACACAAAACTTCCTGCAAATATTTATTTTCATTCATTAGTTTACAAAGAAAAGGCATTAATTATTCAACTAACAATTTTTACAATCTCTTCTCCTACAGGAAGATCTACCCATATCAAACATTCATGAAGAAATATTTTTACCACAAAATGAACCCCTTTTTAGATATAATTCCAATTATCATTTTTATGCCCTATGTCCATACTTTATACATCAAAAGTTCAAAACATTTATACTTAAAGATGATAAAGTTCAGTATGTTATAGACAAATGTTCACAAAAAGGGCCAAAAAGACTTCTATTTCTTCATGTCATCATTTTTCTCCCCAACTGTCCTGAGGCTGGTCCCTTCAACATCTATAGGTTTTTGATCCTCATTCGCAACCTAAGATCATTGGAAATTTTCTCCTCTAATTCATGAGCTCTGTAATTAAAATATCCATGATTTTGTTTCAACCTTTCCCATTTCTATTCTTCAACAATCATGTTATATTCAGCAAATGAATCATACTTTCCAAACATAGGATGTAAGAGTATTGGCAGTTGGAAATGAAGAGATACCCAATAATTTTTCTAACTTCTACCTAACATCATATACCTGGGCATCCAGCTGATGACCAATTCCAGATTTTGAGGAAAGTGCAACTCCCTTGTTTTTAGATCTATTGGTAATCGGATCCATCTTTGAAGGGAGGTTTGTATAGCATTAGGGGCATTTGCAGAACAATGCTGCTCCCAATCTAGAAATGCTTGTTTGTGGATAGGGTGAATTTTGGTAGCAACACTTTGATTATTGCTAATAGAAAGTCAATTGAAGAATACTCTATGAGTGTGTCACACCTCTGACTAAATGTACAATGGTTCAAACATTTCTTTTTCCCTATAAGGAGCAGCCTGGTTCTCTCGACTAATCTCATTCTTCATCCATGACATAATTGCCCTAAACTGTACATCTCCCACATATAATAATGAATTCTAATCTTTATCATCTAGAACAGTAAGATTATGAACATATAACTAACAGAGGAGATTCTATAGAGCCATCAGAATTGATTTGAATGCTGCATAGAATTCCTAGGGAGTATGTAAGGAAGGGTTCAACCCCCCGAGTAATTTGAGACAATTGAAAATTAATCATTTGCTCCTTTAGGAATAGTGTGTAAATTGGAGATGATGACCTGCAATTAACAAGCTCTAGAATGAGCTTTGTAATCTTCGTGACACGTTGCTGCAGGATCATAATTTCACTATCCTTCTCTTCAATTTGCTATGCTTGTTCCCTTATTGTTGGATACAATTGATAATTGCATGATTGTCTTTGATGTTACACAAATGTCATATCAGTCATCAGACAGAGTCTACCGAGCTCAGAAGGTAAGTACAGCTGTTGACAGAGTTTACCGAGCTTGCAAGGTAAACAAAGGAAGTTCAGTGTTTACCGAGCTCACTCGGTAATCAAAGGATTTGTTGCCGAAAGACAGTGTTTACCAAACTCAGTCGGTAAACAAAGGATATGAGATAGGTTGTCAGTATTTACCGAGTTGACTCGGTCATCGAAGAAAAGAAGCAGACAGTGTTAACCGAGATCACTCGGTCATCGAAGAAAAGAAGCAGACAGTGTTAACCGAGCTCACTCGGTCATCAAAGGAAAGTTGGAGAAATCGGTGTTTACCGAGTTCACTCGGCGACTGAAGGATTTCACGAAATTCTCTGTATTAACCGAGCTCAGTCGGTTAACACAGGAATTATTTTCTGTGTAGTATTTACCGAGTTAAGTCGGTCAGTGAAGGATTTTACGAAATTCTCTGTATTAACCGAGCTCAGTCAGTTAACACAGGAATTATTTTCTGTGCAGTATTTACCGAGTTAAGTCGGCCAGCGAAGGATTTCTTGAAGGTTAAGTAATTAAAGTTAATTACTTTATATAATGTATGAAGCCGACTCATAGATTTATAATTGTAACTTGTATTTGAGCCGACTCAATAATCTGAAAGGTATATATGAAGGATCAAGTTGCGAATTCAAGTATGGAAGTATGAATGTGAAAAAGCGAGCAGATATGATTGAATATCTAATATGCGAATTATAAGGAAGGTCAGAGCAAGTTTTTGAAGGATCAGAGATGCAGAGTTGCATTTGATCAAGAGAGGAACAGAACAGAGATCTGTATCAGCAAAAGATAAGTTGTATTTATTTCAGATCACTCATTGTTACTTTCTAACAATTGTAACAGTGTTTTCAAATCTCTTAACAGAGTGGGTTTAACAGCCTTTTGTAAAATCCTCTAACAAGGTGGCAATTCAGTTGAATTGATCTAAAGACCTCTAGCAAGGCCACTCCTAGTAGGGTGATTAAATCCTCTAACATGGTCGCACCTAACAGTGTGTTTTGTAACCTTTAACAAGGTTGGCTCCTAACAGGGCTCACTTCAGAAGAGTGAAAAACAGTAACTAGTTACATTGGTGGTTTTTCCCATATTGGGTTTCCACGTTAAATCTGGTGTTTCTTGTCTCTTGTTTCTTGTGTTTTCAGTTTGATTATCTGAGTATCAGCAATGAGTATTTCCTTTGACATCTTAAGGGACTTGTGAGAAAAGTTTTTGTAGTAACTGATTCACCCCTCCCCTCTCAATTACTCCATTCTCATTTCCAACAATTGGTATCAGAGCTTATTGGTGCTTGCAGGAAAAGATTTCAAGGATCTAAGCCAAAGATCAAGATGTCTTACAAGAGAGAAATTCCAAGACTCAACAAAAATAACTTCTCTGCATGGCAAGGATTGATGAAACTTCATTTGGCTACTATTGGTGATACAGGACTGAAATATCTTGATGAAAAATAGAAAGAACCTTCCAACACATTATCTGTCAATGATATTGCTGAAAAGAAGACTCATAACAATATGATGATAGACATTGCATCTGCACTGAGCTATGAAGAATTTGATGATATCAAGGATTGCCAAACCGCTTTTGACATGTGGAACAAGCTAAAAGAAATCTATGGAGGAGATGACAATGTGAAAAGAGAAAAAGCAGAAAGTCTAAGAGGACAATTTGACCAAATGAGAATGAGAGAGGATGAAAACATTGCAAAATATGTTGATAGAATCAAAGCATGTGTCAGTGCAATCAGGGCATCTGGAGGTGATATCAAAGAAGAGACGGTTATAAGCAAAGTTCTCAGAACCTTGCTTCCCATCTATGCAATCAGAGTTTCTGTAATTCAAGAAAGAAGGTGTGAAGCAAATCACAATATCAATTTGGAGGCTATAGTTGGAAGACTAACCACATTTGAAGTAGATAATTTTGACAACTATGTTCCAGCTTCCAAAAACACTGAATCAACATTTGAGGCCAAACTTTCACTCAAAGATAGAGGCAAAAAGAAATCAGAGTCAGAAAGTGATGATGAATCAGACCAAAGTTTAGACAGTGATCTTGAAGTAATTGAAGCTCTACTGGCAAAGAAATACTCCAGAGACAGAGGAAAATATAAAGGTAAAGTTCCTCTAATCTGTTTTTCATGTGAAGAAATTGGTCATATTGTAGCTAGGTGCCCAAACAAGCAGAACAATGATGAAAAGAAGGGTCATAAATGGAATAGAAAGAAAGATTACAAATCATTCAAGAAAAAAGGTAAGAAATCATGTTTTATGGCTGAAAATTCTAAGGATTCTGATAATAGCGAAGATGAAATTGTTTATATTGCTGTGAAAGATGATTCTGATAATGATGAGAAAGATAAAATAGCTCTTATCTCTCATATAAGTATGAATGATACATGGATTATAGACAGTGGTTGCTCTCATCATATGACTGGTGATAAAACTAAGTTTGATCAGTTTGAAGATTATGATGGTGGCAGTGTAAGGTTTGGTAATAATGAACCTCGTTTCATAAAAGGAAGAGGAAGAATCTCTCTAACCAAAGAACTTATATGCAACAATGCCTATTGGGTAGAAGGTCTTAAATATAACTTGCTAAGTGTGGCACAGTTACTCAATACTGGATTTAAGGTGGAATTCGTGCATGGAAAGGCAAGACTGTTGAATGAGAAAGGAAAGCTGATAGGATCTGGCACACAAACTAAAGGTAACTTGTTCTACCTAGAACTTGGTGAATGCTCATGTTTTATTGCTCAAATTGAAGAAAGTTGGTTATGGCATAAGAGGTTGTGTCATGTCAATTTTGATAATCTGGTGAAGATAAGCAAATTCAAAAAGGTAAGAGGCATTCCTAATATAAAGAAACCTGAGGTCGGTTTATGCAAGAATTGTCAGATTGGAAAAATGGGAAAGACTAGTTTTAAAAGTAAAAGCCATCAGTCTGAAGATATATTAGAAATTGTGCATATTGATTTATGTGGACCCATTGGAATTGAAAGTTATACTGGAGAAAAGTTCTTCATTATTTTTGTTGATGATTACTCAAGAATGATGACTGTTATGTATCTAAGGAATAAATCAGAAGCTTTTGAGAAATTCAAATGGTACTTGGCAAGAGTAGAAAAAGAAACAGGGAAAAGATTGAAATGCTTAAGGTCAGACAGAGGTGGTGAATTCATTTCACATGAGTTCAATAACTTCTGCATTGAAAGAGTAATTAAAAGACAAGTTTCAGCACCAGGAACTCCAGAACAAAATGGGATAGCTGAAAGAAGAAATAGATCCATTATGGATTGTGCAAGGACCCTATTGATTGAAAAGAACATTGCTATCAAATTCTGGAAGGAAGCTATCAGCACTGCAGTTCATACCTTGAACCGAGTACAACTGAAAAAGGACTCATTCAAAACTCCCTATGAATTATGGTATGGCTACAAACCCAATGTAAGTTATCTGAAAGTATTTGGAAGCAAATGTTATATTCTGAAAGAATCTAGAAAAGGTAAATTTGATGTAAAAGGAGATGAAGGAATATTTCTAGGTTACTCTTGTAAAAGCAAAGCATATAGATGTTTAAATCTATCTACTCACAAGGTCATAGAAAGTGCACATGTGAAAGTTGATGAGTTTGCAGAGAAATCAGAAGAAGAAAGCAAGAAGGTTCCTGAAGACTACAGAAGATTTATTTACATTGAACCTGATACTATACCAAGTACTCCAGTTAATTAGGAATTCTCAACTCCCGAGTCATCAATGACCGAGTTGCAGGAAGTTCAAACTGAGACACAGGAAATTTTTACCGAGCTAAAAGAATCTGAGTCACTTTCAGACTCTACCAAGCAAGTATCTACTGAGTCTGAATCTACCGAGCCAGAACAGCAAGAATATGAAGTACAAAGGGACAACAATGAAACTCATTCAAGAAGTAAAGAACCTGTGTTAGCTAAATATGTCAGAAGGCATCATACTCCAGATCAGATCATTGGAGACAAATCTGAAGGAACTCTGACAAGAAGTAAGTTAAAAGGCACTTGTTTACTTGCTGATTTTGAACCCAGAAATATCAAAGATGCATTGGCAAATGATAGTTGGATTGAGGCTATGAATGAAGAAATAGAATAGATAGAGAAAAACAAAACATGGACTCTTGTATCTAGACCCAAAGATAAGAATGTGATTGGAACAAAATGGGTATTCAGAAATAAACTAAATGAAGATGGCAAGGTATCAAGAAACAAAGCTAGACTAGTATGCAAAGGATATGCTCAAGAAGAAGGTATAGACTATGGAGAAACCTTTGCTCCTGTTGCAAGATTGGAAGGTGTAAGAACCTTACTTGCATATGCTACTCACAAAGGATTCAAAGTTTATCAGATGGATGTCAAGTCAGCATTTCTCAATGGAATACTGGATGAAGAAGTTTACATTGAACAACCTGAAGGTTTTGTTGATCTAGATAAGAAGAACATGGTCTGCAAATTACACAAGGCGCTGTATGGTCTAAAACAAGCTCCTAGAGCATGGTATGAAAGATTGCATAACTATCTTATTCAGATTTGTTTTCAAAGGACTAATGATAACAGTAACTTGTATATAAAAGAAGGTCCAGATAATAAGATTGTTTTGGCAGAAATATTTGTAGATGACACTGTTTTCACAGGCAATGATGATCTATGCAAAGAATTTTCAGAACAAATGAACAAGGAGTTTGAGATGTCTATGTTTGGTGAGATTAAATTCTTTGTAGGTCTTCAAATCCAACAAAGTAAGAATGGCATCTTCATCACACAGTCAAAATACATCAAGGAGATATTAAAAAAATTTGGTATGGAGGATTGTAAACCAGTTGGAACCCCTATGTGTACTGGATTAAAACTTACCAAGGAAGATGAATCCAAAGAAGTGGATCAAACACTGTATAGATCTATGATTGGAAAGTTGCAGTATGTAGTACATACTAGGCCAGATATTGCCCTTGCAGTCGGTATTGTAGCAAGATTTTCAGCAAAACCAAGAGAAACTCATATAATGGCAATCAAAAGAATAATGAGATATTTGAAAGGAACTGAAGATTATGGGTTATGGTATAAATTTGGAGGTAATTTGGATTTGAAAGTATTTACTGATGCTGATTGGGCAGGAAACCTTGATGACAGGAAAAGCACAAGTGGAGGAGCATTCTTTCTTGGAAAGAGATTGGTTTCTTGGACAAGCAAAAAGCAGAATTGTACATCCCAATCTACAGCAGAGGCAGAGTATGTTGCTGCAGCAGTAAATTGTTCAAATATTGTTTGGTTTAAGCAATTATTGCAAGGAATGAGGATGGAAATCAAAGAACCAGTTGTTATGTTCTGTGACAATACTAGTGCAATCAATATATCAAAGAATCCAGTGATGCATTCTAAGACCAAGCATATTGCAATCAAATATCATTTTGTCAGAGAATTAGTACAAGACAAGGAGATCAGATTGGAATATGTCAATTCAAAGGAACAAATTGCTGACATATTCACAAAGCCACTACCTAAGGATGCATTCTTGTATCTCAGAGGTAAGTTAGGGGTTACACCCCTATCCGAAATTCACTAAAAACAAGTTTTAGTGATGCATCAACACATACCAAAATGAAAATCTATCTGTTGATGCAGTCAAATCTGGAAGCTTTGCATATGAATCAGTACTAAAGGTACATTACAATTCATTTTAGTTCTATTGTCTTTGGCATTTGTTGTCAAAGAGGGAGAGATTTACTTTACTGTCATATCTTTCTGAAATTTGTGTGAAAAAGAAAGTTCTTATGTAATTCCTTCACAGAGGGAGATTACTGAAAGAGGGAGAGTCTATCATCTTAGAGGGAGAATTGTTTTGATAACACATTATGCTGATAAGGACTTGTTTTCAAATTTCATTCTGCTATGACATGTTGTGTTGCCATCAATGCCAAAGAGGGAGATTGTTGGATACAATTGATAATTGCATGATTGTCTTTGATGTTACACAAATGTCATATCAGTCATCAGATAGAGTCTACCGAGCTCAGAAGGTAAGTACAGCTGTTGACAGAGTTTATCGAGCTTGCAAGGTAAACAAAGGAAGTTCAGTGTTTACCGAGCTCACTCGGTAATCAAAGGATTTGTTGCCGAAAGACAGTGTTTACCGAACTCAGTCGGTAAACAAAGGATATGAGATAGGTTGTCAGTATTTACCGAGTTGACTCGGTCATCGAAGAAAAGAAGCAGACAGTGTTAACCGAGATCACTTGGTCATCGAAGAAAAGAAGCAGACAGTGTTAACCGAGCTCACTCGGTTATCCAAGGAAAGTCAGAGAAATCGGTGTTTACTGAGTTCACTCGGCGACTGAAGGATTTCACGAAATTCTCTGTATTAACCGAGCTCAGTCGATTAACACAAGAATTATTTTCTGTGTAGTATTTACCGAGTTAAGTCGGTCAGTGAAGGATTTCACGAAATTCTCTGTATTAACCGAGCTCAGTCGGTTAACACAGGAATTATTTTCTGTGCAATATTTACCAAGTTAAGTCGGCCAGCGAAGGATTTCTTGAAGGTTAAGTAATTAAAGTTAATTACTTTATATAATGTATGAAGCCGACTCATAGATTTATAATTGTAACTTGTATTTGAGCCGACTCAATAATCTGAAAGGTATATATGAAGGATCAAGTTGCGAATTCAAGTATGGAATTATGAATGTGAAAAAGCGAGCAGATATGATTGAATATCTAATATGCAAATTATAAGGAAGGTTAGAGCAAGTTTTTGAAGGATCAGAGATGTAGAGTTGCATTTGATCAAGAGAGGAACAGAACAGAGATCTGTATCAGCAAAAGATAAGTTGTATTTATTTCAGATCACTCATTGTTACTTTCTAACAATTGTAACAGTGTTTTCAAATCTCTTAACAGAGTGGGTTTAACAGCCTTTTGTAAAATCCTCTAACAAGGTGGCAATTCAGTTGAATTGATCTAAAGACCTCTAGCAAGGCCACTCCTAGCAGGGTGATTAAATCCTCTAACAAGGTCGCACCTAACAGTGTGTTTTGTAACCTTTAACAAGGTTGGCTCCTAACAGGGCTCACTTCAGAAGAGTGAAAAACAGTAACTAGTTACATTGGTGGTTTTTCCCATATTGGGTTTCCACGTTAAATCTGGTGTTTCTTGTCTCTTGTTTCTTGTGTTTTCAGTTTGATTATCTGAGTATCAACAATGAGTATTTCCTTTGACATCTTAAGGGACTTGTGAGAAAAGTTTTTGTAGTAACTGATTCACCCCTCCCCTCTCAGTTACTCCATTCTCATTTCCAACGGTTCTGAGTAATTGCTTCCTTTCTAGGTCCCAATTTGCTTTTTCCCATTGAAACTGTTGGTACAAACTAAAGCTAGCTGTTAATGGAGTAGAAATGTCTAGTGGTGTATGACGATGGACAACAGGTCTATAATCTTCAAGGTGGTGCTCAAGATGATGGTGGTCAACAGTGCTATCATCCTAAGAATGTTGACATTCAACAAAGCTATTATTTTGACAGGAAATAGTGTTATCAACTTTTTCTAAAGGTATAACGGCTGCAGGATAGGGTACAATAGTCATTTTAACTTGAAATGTTTCAACAATTTTTGGAACCATTTCTTGTGCAACAGATGGATATTCCTCTAGTGGTAGATTATCAATTTCCTCCACTGGCTGTTAAAACCCAGACACTATTTTCTCTAAGGACTCCGTGTCACTATCAATATTAATAGGGCTGTTTGACTTTGTGAGAATTTCCTCAAAATCATTTTCATGTTCAGGAGTATGGGTTGTAGGTTTTGAGGTCTACAGAGGTCGAGCTTCTAAATCAATAGGTGGAATGGAAGGTTCCTTTTTCAAGTCCATCCCAAAGAATTTGGTTACTCATCGTGGGGTAGAGATTGGTTGCTTACTCTTATCAATAGATTTCCCTTTATTAAGGTTGAGTGCAGGTTCTTGTGATACTGGGGATACTTTTTTTGAACCTTCCTTTGCAGCAACTGTGTGTGATTTTCTCTTTCTAGGAGTTGAGGCTTCTATGGGAAAATTTTTCCTTTTCATAGTTTTAGGTACAGATGCAGAAGTTGAAGCTTCTTGAGCCATTCTATATACTACTTTCTTGACTCCTACAATAGTTTGCTCTCTTGTTCCCATTCCTTGCCCTTTAGTTCCACCCCTTTTAGGTCCCTCTATTTTGAGTTTCACAAAATCTTTCCATGTTCTCAAGTGTTGCCTAGTCAACTCCCTTTCAATTATAGCCCTAATCAAGAAATGGTGGTATATCGACTGGGTTTTTCCTTGTTGTACATAGGTAGCTTTCCTTTTGATAATATTATAAAGGAAACTTGGGAGATTTACAGGATAATCACCATGCCGCAAACCACTCAAAATTTTGAAATGAACAACATGCAAATAGGAATACCTTCCGTCACAGGTAAAATTCCTTATGATAAATTTAGTAGGGTGGATGAATTGTAGAGGGAGAGATAATCGTAATGTACCTTGCTTTTTATTTTCCTCCAGCCGGGGATCTTTAGGTACTGAGAATTGCTCTTTTTCTTGTCGTGCATCCATGTCCTCTATCCATCATTCTCCATTTGTGGGCAAACCAAAAACTTGTGCCACCACCTCCTTTGTAAACCCTATCTGAATGCCCTTAATAGTTGCATATCCATCCCTTAATGTATTATGAAATTGGAGCACAATTTCCTGATCAAACTGCTTCAAACTAAGATAGTAAGCCAACTGACCTCGTTGTTGAAACAAAGTACATGTTGCTAGGTCTGCCAGTAAGACTTTGTGGTCTACTAGTTCATGCCACTGAGGTTCTCCACCCATATTTTTTGAAAAAAAATGCTATTACTGGCAAATTCATTGCAAGTGATTTGAGAGTATGGATGGAGATGGCTACAAGGGTTTCAACAAAGGGAATTTTTTCTTAAAAATACTTCAATACTTTCCAAACATCACATCCTTCAGTACTTCATGACATCATTTTAATCACCAAACCATAATGAGGATAAAGATCATGCTCAAAACATACGCCATATTAATGATGGGTTATGTGAAATCATGATTTAATGGTTAGCCTTCTTTATATTATTTCACACAATTTAGAAGTATAAAGGAGCACCAACTCATTACTGAAATGACCCTTCCCCGTACATCCTACATGCCAACTTAAGATTTTCCTTGATTTGCATTCATGATTTCGATTTTCCCTCCCCTCAACCTAGCAGAGACTAGGTCCCGCCAGACCATAAATATTGCAAATTCCAAAAATTGAAATAACATGCTTTTCTAAATAAATAATAAATTAAATAAATGCAAAGGGGTCAAGTGTGACTGACCTGAGGTGCGATAGGAAGGATGGTCTAAGTAGTACTATACGAGAAAAAGAAAGTGAGATGACATGATGATGGAAAGAGAAGAAGGTGGGATGGAATGAGGTGGAAAAGAAATGAATTTTGCATGAATGAAAAATTTTTATTATGAAGGCTTTGAAAATAAATTCAAGGGGCTATAGGCATCTGAGTGGGAGACTTAGATGGAGTGACTGTAAGAAGAGATGTTTCTTTTGTATTGAACTATTGAAGAAATTCTTCCCTGGTAGCTGGTTTATGATATAACTTCAGGTGATGCCCATTAACCAAGAGTTTGATTTTGACCGGATCAATTGTTGACAGTTGAACTGCTCCATTGTTAAAAATTTCAATTATTTCATAGGGACCAAGCCATCGAGTTTGAAATTTTCCTTGGTGATGTTGATATTGTGAATCATACAAGAGTGCCCAATCACCAACAGAGAATTCTCTATCTTTAATGAATTTATCATGCCATTGCTTTCTTTGACTATGAATTAATTCTATGTTATAAAGAGCTGACTTTCGCCATTCATCCAACTCATTGAGATGCAAAATTTGATCTTGTTGTGCTGTAGGAAGGGTAATATCAAGTTCCAAAGCTGTTTGCAGAGTTTTATGTTCAAATTCAATGGGCATAACAATTGTCTTCCCATATAGGAGTTGAAAAGGTGTAAACTTAGTAGTGGATTTCCATGTTGTTTTGTATGCCCATAAGGCTTTAGAAAGTCTAGCTACCTAATATTTTTGATGCAAAGACACTATTTTAGTAAGTATATATTCCAACTCTCTATTTCTCACTTCTGTTGGAAATATTCAAGATATAATAGGTTACTGAGAGGGGAGGGGTGAATCAGTAATAATAATTTTTTTAAGTCAATTCAGAATAACCATATACAACATTCACTCATCTAGCCTACTACATAAAAGAACTATTAAACATTTAAACCATATATGCACAGAGATTTGGTGACCCAAAAACCTTCCAAAATAGAAAGTAAAACTGAGGTGCGGATGATACCCACAAAGCTTCATTACTGCAGTATGAAGTTGATCGGTTAAGGCTTACAATGATCACTTTTGGTGATCTGCCCTGTTAGGAGCATAGAGGATTGCTAGATCCACCTTGTTAGAGGATTTACAAACATACTTTACAAGTATGCACTCTGTTAGGAGATTTAAATAAAGACGGTTAAGTTTACCCTGTTAAAGGATTTACAAGAATGATTCACCTGTTAGGATAAACCAATAGATCAACTTACAACTTGACTGGATTCTTTATTGTAGATCACCTTTTGTGATTGATGAAATCATTTCTACTCCTTATAGACCTTGCTGAGTATTCTTTATTGCTAATGAATTCACATTATCATAATTCCATATATTCCACTTCTCATATCATATCTTATGTCCCCTTTTTTTGTGAAATATTCTATATCTTGTATATCTATTGAATGATATAATACATTACATATATATACCATTCCAATAATTATTCATGCAAGGTCAACCAAAAACAAGTAAACAAAATATAACTAAGTTGGCCAAATAGTAAAATAAACTCAGGTTCTTTGGACAGACTTGATGACCTTCTGATACGAGGCATCCACTACGTTACTCAGCATCATCATGCACTCGATAGAGGTAGGGGCTCGGTTCATACTAGTCATACAACATTGAATGGAACTCAGTAACCATTGGTGACTCAGTAGATATAGTGTCACTCGGTAGAAACTAACTTCTTCGTTAACCTCTTGAGCTCGGTTATCATTGAGTCCTTCCTCACTCAGTTAATACTGAGTGCATCTTCACTCGGTTAACACTAAGCGCATCTTCACTCGGTTAACACTAAGTGCATCTTCACTCGGTTAACACTAAGTGCTTCTTCACTCAGTTAACACTAAGTACATCTTCACTTGGTTAACACTAAGTGCTTCTTCACTCAGTTAGAACTATGTCTTCGATGCTCGGTTTGGACTGTATCTTCGACGCTCAGTTTATGTGCAAAAATTGACATACAGTTCTGAATTTTCAAAATTGATCTTTGCAAGTCTTATTACACATATCTTTCTTACATGTATCTCCCCCATACAATATGCACTGTTTACACATATCTCTTGCATAATTATCTCTTGGAGTCTGCTATCTCCCCCTTTTTGACAATAATGCCAAATTAAACAATATATATTTACACAGAGATTCCAAAATGAGAGATAAACTCAGAATGTACCTTGAGAATAAGAGCCAATGTCTTATCCCAATTTTCTTGCAAAAGTTTGCTGGTGGAGAGTGCTATTTTAACTTATGCAGAGAATTCAATCATATGATCTGTAATTGAGAAGTTTTTGTCATGAATCAATGTTTTGGAATGGGCAATATGCTTCTGCATTGTGTCCATGACAGGAAGGATCATATTTTTGATGTCAATCAGAGTACACCTGATCCTTGCTTCCTCTCTCAAAAATTATGCCTATTTCTCTAACAAAAATCTTATTCTGAGATGATGGGATGAACTTGAACTGTGGTCAAGCTGCAACATTTGGGCACTGACCTTCATATCCTCATCAATTTTATTCAACTTTTCTTTGATTTCCTTAGTATACTCGGTAACATCACAAAGTTTTCCAAAAAGTGAAGTTACATTATTAAAAGAATGTTCAAAATTACTCAAAATTGTAGACAATTCTACTTGTTTTAATGCAATATGCTGAGCAATGTGCTCAAGCACCTTATTGTCAAATTTCTTCTCTGCCTTTTCAATCAATTTTTCTTGGCCGGAGGTATCCTCATTGAATTTATATACAGCCTCTTCTAACTGAATCAAAATGTGTTGAGTAGAATCTACTTCAACACCTATAGCCTCTATTAGAATATTCTTAGCACTTTCAATAATACTATATTCTTGGTCTCTCTCATGCCTCAATTGTTTTTGCCTTGCCTTCTACTCTAATAGTTGACTGATCATTCTCATTTCATTGACTGATGCAGTATCCAGATCTATCTTAGGAATGATAATGTCCTTATCCAAGTCTATTTCCTCATCCACTGCCTTGCTGGAAAACATGTATCTCTTTGCTTTTCCTGCAGTGACTTCACCTTTTCCCTTTGAAACTAAAACAATAGTTGATGAGGCTGGACTAGCTGACAAAACTGGAATAGGACTAACTAGAGGAAGACTGAGAGAAGTTCTAATAGTATCAAAAATGGATGTTCCTCCCAAGATTGATGTACAGGTTGAATGGGAGAACTAATAGATGCAAAAATTGGAGTAGATGAAATTGTCAAAATTGAAGTACCAGTGGGTACATTTACTGTACACTCTATAGTAGAAGTTGATATGCTTGATGAACTTACTGTTGTAGCTGATGATGACTCGGTCAATGAAGATGGCTGCAGCTCAGTTGATGAAGTGGTAGACACTTGCATAGATGGTACCTGAAGCTGAGAGGAGACAGGTGAAGATTGAGCAATTGATGAAGCTGTTGTGCACACAATCTCACTAGGAGAAGCTATCTCCATAGTTGATGTAGTTGCTTTAGGTGGAGAGTGAGGAAGAGATGCAATGACTTTGGCTGCAATTTTTATAGGATCATCTTCCTCCTTAGCTTGTTCAGCTTCTTCTTCCTCCATTTCATCTTCCTTATCTTCTTCCTCAACATTTATCATCATTGAATGCAGATCCCCTGAAATATCTTCAATATCATCATCATCACTACTATCATTGTCCTTGATTTCAACAATATCCTCACTGGATTTATGTAGATGATAGATATTTTTCACATGTTTGTTGCATCATTTACAACATGCTCAATGTATTTGATTAGTATTAAACAAGTGTGGAATCTAATCATCATATTACCTTCATGATCTTTTAGTGATTTCTTCACTTCTGCATCAGTGAGACTCGAGAGGAGATTCTTTAGGGTTTTCTCAAATATATCCTTGAAAGTCTTGATTGCAATTTCCCATCTTGGTTGCAACCTCTCTAATAGCTCTTTAGGGATCTGAGAGGCAATCTCGTCTGGAGAGTATTTCCATCTTCCCATTTTACTCAATACCAGTTCCTCAATCTGCATTTTCTCCTGTTCTGTTCTTGTTTCAAACTTCAATGCTTTGAAGTTTGTGAAGCTAGCACCTACTTCTAATTGCTTCAACCTTGCCTCAAATGTGAGTGGTGGCTTAACAAGTACAGGTTCCTTCTTCCCCTGTCTTGTTCTCCTGGAGAAGACTGCAATAGCTTGCTTTTTAGGTTTGGTGATAATCACCTTACCTTTCCTCTATTGAGGCTCCTCTTCTTTTTCTGACTTAGTTTCCTCTTCTTCTTCATCATCTTCTCCTTTCCCTTCAGTAATCATTAGAGGACCAACTTCTATTTTTAGCTTTGCAATCTTCCTCTTTCCTTTGCTAATGACCTGAGGGATTTTGATTTGAAGCTCAATTCTGGCCTTAGCTTCATCATAAGTTCCAAAGACTGGTTGCTTTGGGTCTACTAGTTCATTCACCAGTACTTCTATGATATCTCTAGTTTCATCAATATTGACCTCATAAGGAAGAGGTTTCACCCATGCAACTCGGGGCTTGACTGCCTGTATGTATACTTTGTCACAATCTACCATAAAGCATACATCTTCTTTGTATTCCTCAACCAATTTAGGTGGAATTCGGAACCTATTGTTCATTCTTTCCTTAAAATCTTCAAAGTAATTATCCAAAACACTGTCAAAATTTTCCCTTAACTCTGCAATGAACTCATTTATTTGATAAAGAATGGGAATATCTTTTCCCCATACTACTGATCCTTTTGATGGAAAAGACTTTTGAACATAGAAAAATAAACAGATCAAAAGTGAACCGAATTCACAGGAGTTGTTCTTTGAAGTCCTTATGCTTTCCATATTTTTATTAAATTGAGACAAAAGCAATTCAAACAGATCAAACTCAACATTTTTCTTTACTACCTTATATGCTAAATCTACTGCTTCACAAGGTACACTGTTTGGACGGCTTGAACTATAAATTTTATGAGCAATGACGTGAATACCAAATCTTAATTCAGCGTCAGCTACTGTACTAAGCTTAAGTCCTCTACCATCCCATTCTACTTGGGTTAGCCTTTGCAGTTCTTCCCGACCTAGGGTTTTGGTAGACTTAGCTTTGCTCAACATGGGAAGGCCAGTAATCTTGTTAATCATTTTCTTTGTGATAAGCACTGGTTGCTCTAACCACAATTGCTCGTTGTGAACCCGATTGAGTACATACCTAACCCATTTAACTTGAAAATTCCTTGGCAAATGTAAAATGCGGGTTAACCCTTTTGTTTCAAGATGCTTATGCTTGGGTTTCAAATTTCCATCTACGCTCATTTCTCCTAGGGAATTATCAATTTCTAGGTTTCCAAGTTCTTGAATGGAACATTTGAAATGAGAGTGAATGCCATTTATAAGAACTACCTTTGGAGGAATTTGAGATTGAGCACCGTTAGGATCAAGTGATTATACAATTGTTGGTGCCAATTTGAAGTTCGGCGCCTTCCATTCCACACCTTTAACCAGCATTTTTGAGCCTCTCTTTGCCTTGGAGCTGCTACTTCTGGATGTCATTGCTGCTCGGTAAGTGAAGAGAAATTTTGAACAGATTCTTCGCCCTTTAAAATTTTCTTGAAATTTCTTTAAGCTTGCTCTGGAATCGCAGAAGATAACTTAGCTCTAAGTTTGTAGTGAAGAATGAGATCAAATTTTTTCCCTTTTTGATGAAAAATTTGTCATAAATGCTTGGTACGATGGTAGATGAAATGACAGGTTGTCATCCACTTGTTCGATAGATACTACCAACTTGGTGATCAAAAGAAAACATTGATGTACCGACCTAACTTGGTAAGGTCACAAACCAACTTTGCTTGATTGATATAACTCGGTAAGTGAAACTTTATTGCACCCGATCGAACTCGGTTAAGTCTAGGATCAAAGTGTATCTGAATACTGTTATGATCATCTTTCTTCTTGTGGAACTGTTTAGGATAATTCTTGGAGGATACAGTTCCATACTTTCTTTTATGAATATTAATCAGAAATGGTGGAGTCACTCATTTCTTGAGTGATATTGCCATTGCTTGACTTATCTTGTTCGGTAGATTTTGGAATCCACTGTTGCTTCATTTGCTTCCGAATGTTGTTTGCTTTGATTTTCTTCTCATCTTCAATTATTTCTATATTCATGCAATTTATAGCTATATGACCAAGTTCTATACATGTATAGCACCTTACAGTAGTGTCCTTCTTCCTTAGGTGATGTCTTGCACAATTTATGCTAGTATGTCCATCTTCTCCACAATAGTGACATCTACACCAGGTGTTGTAGTCCCATCCAAATATGGCTTTGATAAGTTGTTTAGCTGGATTGAATGATTTGGATCTGCATTGGAATGCCTTGTGACCATGTTTTTTGCATTTGTGACAGTTGCCTTCAAATTTTGGTTTTTCTTTGCACTCATTTGCTTTGTGATCATGCTGATTGCAATTGAAGCATTTACCATTGAATTTTGCTTTTCCATTGCTCCAACATTTGTTTGATGTATGACCTAACTTGCCACAGTGATTACGAGTGGGTTTTTTATTCCTTTGTTCACCTTGTTTGGAGGATTCACCTTCTTCCTTGTAACCAAGACCAGCTTTACCTTTATGTCTATAACCATTTTCCTCATTTTGTTGATTTAATTGATTCATATCTACTTGGGATTTCATCATTCTTTCATTGACTTGCCTTTCAAAGATTAGATCATTTTCCAAGCTTTCATTGATTTGTCTCTCAGTTCTCAAATCATTCTGTATACTTTCATCGATTTGCTTTTCAGTGTTTAAATCATTCCTTATTCTTTCATTTTGTACTTTGAGAATTCTGATTTCTTCATTTGCATTAGAGAGTTGGTCTATAAGGTCTTCATGCTGATGGGATTGATTATGAATTTTATGGCTTTTATCTTCCAATTCTTCTTGTGCTTTGTTTCTTTGTTCCAAAACTTCACATAGCCTAATTGACTGTATTTATTGCTCTCTTTTAAGCTTTCTTACCTCTTCTTGCAGAGATCCATTCTTTTCTAGAAGTACTTTCATCGCCTTGTCAGCTTCTTCTGAACTACTTGATGGTAACAAATCTTCAATCTTTTCTTCAACATAGTGATGGTCATTCATTTGTCTTGCAAGTTCCTTTCTTCTTTTTAGGGATTGAGAAAGATGCTCCTTTGCTTCTTTGAGTTGAACCATGGCCATTTCTAGATCTAACTTTTCATTTTCAATAACTTTCTCCAGTCTGAATATCTCCATAACTTAGATCTTTGCTCAAGCTATCAAACTTTGTCCTAAGAACCAAAAAGCACTGATACCAATTATTGGAAATATTCAAGATATAATAGGTTACTGAGAGCGGAGGGGTGAATCAGTAATAATAAAAATTTTAAGTAAATTCAGAATAACCATATACAACATTCACTCATCTAGCCTGCTACATAAAAGAACTATTAAACATTTAAACCATATATGCACAGAGATTTGGTGACCCAGAAACCTTCCAAAATAGAAAGTAAAACTGGGGTGGGGATGATACCCACAAAGCTTCATTACCGCAGTATGAAGTTGTCTGGTTAAAGCTTACAATGATCACTTCTAGTGATCTACCCTGTTAGGAGCACAGAGGATTGCTAGATCCACCTTGTTAGAGGATTTACAAACATACTTTACAAGTATGCACTCTGTTAGGAGATTTAAATAAAGACGATTAAGTCTACCTTGTTAAAGGATTTACAAGAATGATTCACCTATTAGGATGAACCAACAGATCAACTTACAACTTGACTGGATTCTTTATTGTAGATCACCTTCTGTGATTGATGAAATCATTTCTGCTCCTTGTAGACCTTGCTGAGTATTCTTTATTGCTGATGAATTTGCATTATCATAATTCCATATATTCCACTTCTCATATCATATCTTATGACCCCTTTTTTTGTGCAATATTCTATATCTTGTATATCTATTGAATGATATAATACATTACATATATATACCATTCCAATAATTATTCATGCAAGGTCGGCCAAACACAAGTAAACAAAATATAACTGAGTTGGCCAAATAGTAAAATAAACTTGAGTTCTTTAGACAAACTTGATGACCTTCTGATACGTGACATCCACTACATTACTCGACATCGTCATGCACTCGATAGAGGTAGGGGCTCGGTTCATACTAGTCATACAACGTTGCTTGGAACTCGATAACCATTGGTGACTCGGTAGATATAGTGTCACTCAGTAGAAACTAACTTCTTCGTTAACCTCCTGAGCTTAGTTATCACTGAGTCCTTTGTCACTCGATTAATACTGAGTGCATCTTCACTCGGTTAACACTAAGTGCATCTTCACTCAGTTAACACTAAGTGCATCTTCACTCGGTTAACACTAAGTGCTTCTTCACTCGGTTAACACTATGTGCATCTTCACTCGGTTAACACTAAGTGCTTCTTCACTCGGTTAACACTATGTGCATCTTCACTTGGTTAACACTAAGTGCTTCTTCACTCGGTTAGAACTGTGTCTTCGACGCTCGATTTGGACTGTATCTTCAATGCTTAGTTTGAACTGTGTCTTCAGTGCTCAGTTTGAACTATGAGATGAGTGTTTTCACTAATGACAAATAACTTTATGCCAACAACTTCTACCTATCCATTGGCCTGTGAATGATACAAAGAAGATTTTTCATGCCAAATTTTATACTCCTGCATGAGTGCAGCTATCAAATTAGATGTAAACTAAGACCCTTGATCTGGTTGTAATTCTCTTGGAACATCTGGTAAAGATACATTTGTATGAAAACTTTGCAACATTATTATCACGAGGATGCTTCATCGGTTTTGGTTCTGCCCACTTAGTAACATAATTAGTGTAAACTAGTATGTAACTCTTCCCTTCTGATGGTGGTTCAATAGGGCCAACAAAATCAATTCCTCATTTATCAAATGGTTCTACTACTATCTGTGGCTGCAGGGGCATTTCATCTATTTTTGTCAGTCGACCAATTCTTTGACATTTATCACATTTTTTTTGTATATTGGGCTGCATCCTTGTGAAGTGTGGGCCAATAATAACCTATATTTACAATTTTTAATGTAGTCCTTTTGCTAGCAAAGTGGCCACCACAGGGTTCATTATGACAAGCGTGAATGACATCATAAGTTTTATCCTCTCTGAGACATCTTTGTGTTACCAGATCTGGTCTAGTATAAAACATGAACCCAAAGATCCATGAAAAGTTAAAACTCTTTTTTGCCAGCAATCATTTTTCTTTTGAAGAGAAATATGGGGGAGTTTTGCTAGTAGTTAGGTAGTTGAAAATGTTAGCATACCAAGGGTTTTGTGCTAACAAAAGAAAGAGATGTTCATCAGGAAAGCTACCTTCTATGGCTGCAGGATCATCGGGTGTTTGAAAATGAGACAAGAAATCAGCTACAACATTTGCTTTACCTGGCTTGTTAATAATGGTGATGTCAAATTCTTGCATTAGTAACAACCATTGAGCCAATCGTCCAGAGATTGCTGGTTTGTTCATCATATATTTGATAGCAGAGTGATCTGTATGTATAAATATTTGTTATCCTGTAATGTAATGTCTAAATTTATTCAAAGCATAAATTACAGCAAGCAGTTCTTTCTCTGTCATAGTGTAGTTATACTTGGCTCCTTGAAGATTTTTGCTGATATAGTAAGTTGCATGTTCTACTGAATTTATCTTTTGGCCAAGTACCGCTCCATAAAGGTGCTACAAACTCTGCATCTTTTTGAAGCAATTTATATAAAGGTGCTACAATTTTACTGAAATCTTTGATAAAATGTCGATAAGACCCTGCATGTCCTAGAAAACTCCTAACTTCTTTCAATTTAGCTGGTACAGCCAATGTGCATATGACTTCTATTTTTGCTGGATCTACTTCAATTCCTTTAGGGGAAATAAAGTGTCCCAAAACCACTCCTTCTTGCATCATCATAAAACACTTTTCACTATTTAAAGACAAATTGTAGTCTTTGAATCTTTGTAAACCTTGTCCAAGTTCTCCTTTGGCTTCTTCAAATGTTTTTCCATATGTGGTGAAGTCATCTATATACACTTCCAAACAATCTATAGATATGTCAGAAAAAATGCTAATAACAACTATTTAGAAAGTTGCATGTGCATTGCACAAACCAAATGGTAGGACAACATAAGAAAATGTTCCCCATGGACACATGAATGTGGTCTTGTCTTGATACTCTGTTGCTATCTGGATTTGATTGTAGCCACTGAACCCATCCAAGAATGAAAAACATTATTTTCTTGCAAGATTATCAAGAACTTGATTGACAAAAGACAATGGAAAATGATCCTTCTTGGTAGTCGAGTTAAATTCTCTATAATCTATGCAGACTCACCATTTTTCCCCTTTTTTGGGAACAATAACCAATGGTGACGCCCATTAGCTATCTAAAATAGGATATATGAAGCCAACATTGAGTAGCTTTTGCAATTCATTTTTGACAATATCCCTTAATGTTGAGTTTATCCTATGTTGAGGTTGTCTCACAAGTTTGCAATCCAAATTCATATAAATCCTATGGGTACAGAGTGCAAGATCCAAACCTTTCATATCTGTATACTCCAAAGCAAAAGCATCCTGGTGCTTTTGTAATAGCTACAGGGTATTATGATGTTGTGCCTGAGATAAGGACTTGCTTATATTTAATTTTCTTCCTAGAACAATTACTGTTTTGACTACTTTTTCAGCCATTGAAATTTGCACAATTGGTTGTGAATATATCTCATGTGGTAGGAGTGAATGCATAGGCTATGCAGACTTAGAATAATGAAGTTTAGTGGGTAAAGGTAGAATGCTCTCTAAGACACACTCTTGTTTAGAAGATGTCTTAGGTTGTGTTCCATACTCATTCAATATGATAGAAGAAATGACATCATCTTCTTCTTTAATGTTTACGAATGAGTCTCACGAGATCATCATCAATAGTTGAATAGAATCTATGTCCATATCAGTCACCCATATTTGGCCAGACAACTTGATCATCCTACAACAAAGGCTAAGTAAGAGAATACAAGGTTAAATTTTTAGTGTTTTTTCCATCTAAAATAGTCATTTTCCCTGATGGACATGCAATATAAGCATCTATTGTTGCTAACCATGTTCTTCCTAGAATGATAGGATATCCCCCAATACTTATTTTTGGAGAGAGTACTACAAAATCAATTGGATAATCCCATGAATGTAATGTGATAGTGACATCTTCTAGCATACCATTAGGAATGATGGTATAACTATCTGCTAGCTACAAGATTGTTGGTGTTTGCTTGAGACCAATGATGCTTAATTTGGACACTACTTCCTTGGTCATTACATTAATGGATGCTCCTAGGCCTATTAAGATATTTTGCACTTGCACTCCTTGAATGGTGAGGGTCACTACTGGGCTTCCAGGGTCTGCATACTTTGGCATCTTGTAGTTATCAAGCATAAGATCAGAAAGCTACCCAAGGACACGAATAGTCTTTGGGTCTTTCTTTTTCCTTCCTCAATTTTTAACATGGGCTTCTTTGATGGATTTTGAATATATAGGTACTTCCTTTATTGCATCAAACAAGGGAATTTTTATTGTTATTTGCTTGAGTTGCTCAAGCAAATCTAGTGCAGCTTGATTTTCATTTGGTAGAAATTGCTCTGTTAACCTACTAGGAAATGGTGGTTTTATTGTTGCTCTAGAATAGTTCAAACAAATATTCCAGATTTCAGCCCACATCTTCTATGTAATGTCACCTCCAGCCATTAAGTCTAAAGCTTCCATACTTTTCTCATGCACTCCTTTCAGAAAGAGATTCTTTTGGGACTCCTTGTTCAGCTGATGCTGTGTGTTACACTGTAAGTTAAACATGAATTGGGCAACATAGTCCTCCAAAGTCTCATCCTCCTTTTATGACATTTTAAAAATGTCATCTCCTTTCAAATCATGGCCTCTATAATATTCTTTATATTTATTAAGGAACAAGTTACTCATAGTTGGCCAATCTATCACAACATTGGCACCTAGACTCATGAACCATCTTAAAGCGGCTTCTTTGAGTGTTGATGGAAACAATTTCAGCTTATGGGAATCAGTTTTATAGTCATAACTTCAACAAAGGATGTCGAAATCAAAGAGAAAAGTTTTTGGATCTTCAGTAATAAGGCCATAGAATTTAGGCAGGGCAGCTAAGGGTATATTTTTCAGATTTTGGTTACCCTACTGAGGAGGAATTGGAAAGGGAAAGGTAGGCTGAGCTGCTACCATTTGTGGATGTCCTAGTGGTGGCTGATAAATGACTAGAGCTAATGGATTATCTTGATATTCTAGCTCTACAAAAAGATTATTCAAATGGAAGGATTCTTCAGATGTGGTTGGTGCTTGTACTTGTTCTAGTACTTTTGCAAATACGTTCTCAAATGGTTCTTCTTCTATTTCTTCTCTCTCTTCTCTTTCTTTAGTGTTAGGATAAAAAAGATCTTCCTAATTGAAGTTGGGAAGAAATCTTCCAAGGTGGTCTCTTCTCCTATGCATGCAAAAATGCTAAAAATGAAACTAAATGACTCAATAGTGAATACTAGATTGACACCATCCCCGAAAATGGTGCCAAAAATGTCTAATCTATATAACACCTTTTTAGTTATAGGATTGGACATCCCTTACTACCAAAGTACTATGCTGATCTTCATTAAATGTTAATTCGAGAGCATGAACTTGAGATGATGTCTGCAAAGTATATGCTCTAGTTTTTGCTAAAAGTCATTGCTACCTTGAATGCAATAAGCATTAAGGAAATCTAGTTTATCCAAAGGAAAGACAACTATAAAATAATTGGAAGGGAATTCTAATTATTTAACCATACATCTATGCACCTACTGCTGCAGGAACAGTGACTGGTTCTGTTTCCAGTGGCTACAAGAACAATAGTTCTAATCTTAACTTAGAAGACTAAGTCTAACTCCTACTTGGTAAATTAAACTCCACCTTCACATGGGCCCCCATAGAAGAATGAAGGAAAATATCAACTCAGACAAAAGTATACAAACTCAACAAAGTCATGTATTCATTCAAATATGTAGTATTAAAATAACTTGGGAAAACAACAAGATGTCTATCAACTCTATCTGTCTGCTCACTACTTAACCTCATAGATACAAACGGGGTCTTATTTAAAAAGAAGGAAAAAAAAACAAACTCCTATAATTATGACTTCCTCATGAAGGAAAGTTAGTTACAACTTAAGATTGCAAGCATGCAATTGTAAAGACATTAGTTATCCCTTAAATTTACCACAAATATAGATCATAGAAAATGCTAGATTTTCTCTTTTATCTAACTTTAAATAGCTTCCAAGAATCCAGGTATCATACTTTGCATGTTTAACCAATCACTTTGATGCTCACTTCCTTGCTCAATCACTTTATTAGGTCCCTCTTCGTTATTCATTAAAACAGGTCCCTTTTGACTTTGCGGCCAAGTCTCCAGCTACAACGGTGTCATAATGCTTCTCATTAATACCATCAATGCCTTAGCGCTATTCCTTCATAGTTTATTTTTTATTAACTCTAGCTCAGCTTGTATTCCTGCGATCAACATTTAATGCACACAAAACTTCTTGCAAACATTTATTTGCATTTATTAGTTTACAAAGAAAAGGCATTAATTATTCAACGAACAGTTTTTGCAATCTCTTCTCCTACAAGAAGATCTACCCATATCAAACATTCATGAAGAAAGATTTTTACCACAAAATGAACCCCTTTTTAGATATAATTCCAATTATCATTTTTATGCCCTATGTCCATACTTTATACATCTAAAGTTCAAAACATTTATACTAAAAGATGATAAAGTTCATTATGTTATAGACAAATGTTCACAAAAAGGGCCAAAAAGACTTTTATTTCTTCATGTCATCAATAGGAAGCATTGATGACATGGAAATCAGAGGTGCATACGATAGGTTATGTGAATATGGTGTTTTGAAAGAAGAGTACTAAATTTTTGAGAAAAATGGGTTTAACATAAGCCCTAGATTTTCCAAATGTATTTAAGATAGAGTGGATACGAATAGTACTTAGCTGAATCCATGGTGGTTCCTTATGGCTAGATAACAAAACTATCAAGATTACTAAAAGAATAATCCATAGGGTTACTGGCTACCCAACCCTAGATCAGCCTAAGACACTAAGAAGTGATTCCAAGGAAATTATTGTAAAGAATACTAGAGCTATCTAGAATAAAAGAGGTATGACAATAGACACAATCATTGATCCTCTTATTAACTTTTCTATAAGGGTAATATCACACAAACTCTATCAAACTAGTAGGTTGAATAGTGTACCCTGCATAACTATAGATGTTGGTTAAAATTTTTTTAAGAAAGATCATACATATAATCTAGTAGAGTGACAATTACAAAAATTGATGGAGAACCTTAGAGCAATCGAGAAAACTAAGAGTGCACAATGCAAATTTGGTTCAATTTTGATTTGTATATTATTTTATGTACAAAACACATTCCCCTTATTTGGTACTATGGGGTGGAAGACTAATAGATTAGTTGTATTATAGATTGGTGAGTACATTGAGCAACTAGGAGAAAATTTTGAATCAATCATGACTAGCTACTTTGAAGATTTCAAGCAGTCAGTGAAAAAGAGAAAAGGTAGAAAAAACTCCCAATTTTTTTGGAAATTATGAAGTGGCAAAGTCCAAGATCACAATGGAACTAAAAACTACTCTAGTTATCAAGAAGAAGGACAAGTTGGTAAAGAAACTAAAAGCCAAATTTGAAGAAGTTCCAAGGAGGAAGAGGAAGAAGAAGAAGAGGATGAAGAGGAAGAAGGAACTCAAGCACAAGAACCTCTAGCATTAACACAGGGCATGGGAGAAGATAAAGAAGAGGAGGAGACTAAAGGTGCTAAGGGAGAAGAAGCCAATGAAGCACGTACTCCTACTGAGAAAAATAAAATGAACACCAAGGTACAACTTATGGTAAGGACTAAGAAAATTATTAAACCAAGTCAGCCGAAGCCCACTACACCTACAACGAGAGTTAGCACACATGCATCTACTCAAAAGGCCAAGGAAAAGATAAAGCAAACTGAAAAAGGAAGTGAAGAGAAGAAGAGACCAAGGAGAAAGTATGTGTCGCAACCTAATTCTGATGAAGAAAAAATAGAGTCAGATCACATTAGCCAATTCAAGGTGGTAAGTCACAATCCTCTCTTAGATCTTGAGAATTTATGTGAAAATGTTAAGAACAATGCAGATTTATCAGGTTTTAGTCATGTTGATTTTGATAGATTGGGTAAAGTAGAGAAAAAAAAAGTTGAAGAGGCCCTATATACCATGTCAAAGTTTAAGACAATGCCACTAGAATTTTCCAACACTATACCTAATAGTCTATATGACATACTTGAGCAAAAAAGTCATTATTATCTAAATCTGGAAAGACAAATCAGGGAGACCACAATAGCCTAAGTAATGCCTAAATTGACTAAGTGACAAATTGCTAAGGCTATAAAGAAATATGCAGTTAGGTTCACACCTAAATATAGAGCCTTTAGCATTTTACAAAATAATATTGAAGATGTTGTCAAGAAGTCAACACAAATATGGAAACTCATTTATGGGTTAACCATAGTAAAGAAAGAAGAGGATGAACCCCCAAAGATTAAAGATGATGATGATGAAGAAGATGACAAAGATAGCACAATTGAAGAAGAAACAAAAAAGAAAGAATATGACAAGGCAACAACTGAGCCTGAGCATCAAGAAGAATAGGGTATGCAAGACACACAATTATTGAATGTCAACCCTCCACATGACACAACCAAGACTACCGAGACTATAAATGTCAAGGATGTTTATGATCCATTATCTCAGAACATCAATCCACTTACTAAAGATGACTTGAAGAAAATTTTAGACCAGTCTACATTATAGACTAAACTTTGTGATAATCTAGTTTTGGTAAGTTTAGATGAGCTACAAAAGATAGTAATTGATATTACAAGGGAAAAGGTGAATCCACAAGAACCACCTTCTATCATCCCTTCAATTACTAATGTAAAATATTTGGTTCAAATGCCATAAGTTACATCTACCAAGGTTGATACAATTGAGAAGAGAATAACAAAAGAGAAAGACACCATTATAGGACAAAAAGAAATAGGTCAGATAGATTTATCTACACCTACAACACAAGAATGAGGTGCAAGTCAAGTCATAGTGGTAGACAAAGGAAAACTTGAAGAGAGTGAACTAACACCTAAGGCAAAGGAACAAGTTGTCATTCAAGCTTTGGTAGCTTTACTAACATCTGACACTCCTGCACAAACTCTTCAGAAGCCAAGCTAGATATTAGTGCCAAGCCCAAGCTCATCAAAGGTTGAAAAGGTAATACAGTATGGAGATGTAAGCCTTGATGAAGAAATTGTTATACCAAAATATGATTATGATACAATGTCATTAGAATAAATAGGCATATTACAATAGGCCTTAGAAAGGAAAAAACATCAAGAAATTCTTAGGAGAGAACATAGGTAGAAGCAAGCACTATAGGACATCAAAGAAATCTTTTTAGATGCATTTAGTCTGCCAACTCTAGATGAGACCAAGCCACTAATGGAACAACTAATAGATATAGTGGAAGAGGTTAGTAATGAAGAACTTGATACTAATGCCACACTATTAGAATGGTTAGAAAAGAAGTTCCAAAAAAAGGTAAATGAGAAAACATTTGGTGACATAGCACTAACTCAAGTTGCATTGGCAACTAAGGTTTCGAATGTGAAGAAGGTACTTGAGAAAATATTCTCATTGTACACTAAATTGTGTAACCCATCACTCTTCATGAAGAGATCAGAAGTCACATTCTAAGTCTAGAGAGGCAAATTTCTAGATCTGGTGCAAGATTGCCAACAAATCTAGCTTAGGACAAGAAGCATTTCAAGACATTTCTTCAGACATAGAGTTAGTTAGCTGCATTGATGGTAGATGAGGCCAACATAAGGGCCAAACTAACTAGCATTCAAGTAATCCTCACTCCCCATATGGAACTATTGCACAAGGAAATAGGCTATACCAAAACATTATTGAAGAAAGACCCCAATATTTCTACTTTAGATGGTCTAGTTCACCTTGCTGCTGAGCTTTCCATCTAAATCAAGTCGTTGGATGTTGCATGTGATAACTGGGATGCAACCCTTAGAATAATATTGGGTGTCCATAATTTTTTTTGGAAAAAGACACAATAAGTTTATCATCCATTGACACAAGTGTCAAAAAGGGGGAGAATATAAACAGAGGGAGAATAATAAGAATGGGGGAGAATAAGACAAAAAGAGGAGATATACTTCCAAGAGAAATAACAAAGGGGGAGACATAAGAAATGAGAGAAGCATCACAATATGAGAAGTATCAAATAAAAGAGTATAATAATGAAGTCAAAGTACATCAGTGAAGACACATTTACTCAGAGGGAGTACATAATTTTGGTTACAGAACAAACACACTAAGTCAAGTAGGAGCTATCAAATTGAGGTATCTAAGTTATTACCAAATTTTGAAATTTTGATGTTTTGTATATAAGCTGAGTTATGGATATGTTATGCTCAAGAGAATATGGATGTTAATGTATATTCAAGTGTTTTTGATACTCATGTCAAAGGGGAAGATTGTTGATCTCATATTGGTTTTGACAAGTGAGTGTTAACACCCTTAAGTTACGTAGTTCATGTCGAGTACAACATATAAATATTAGACCAAGATAAGGTATAATGAGTGCTGAGCCACTCATGTGTTGAGTCACTCAAGTGCTAAGAAAATAGTATATCCTGAGTAACACAGAAGACAAGAAAAAAAAGATGATGAGTGACACATGAGTCGAGTAAATAGTGGATGCCAAACAATATAAGTTCTGAGTCATAGTATAAAGATTAGTGTATATTAAGCATTAGAGACTTTAGCTTCTGAGTGAAATGGTTTTGACATATTTGTTTGAAATGGCACAAACAACTGTGTAAAGTATTTTTCGCTGACTTAAGACTAGATTTTGATATTTTAGAGATAAGGACGAATCTATATTTGAATTTCCTATGCAATTACATGCAACCAATCAGAAAATGGGAAGGTTTAAGCAACAAAAATGGATGAATTTAAGCTATAGACTCATAACTAACCCTAAGCCACCAAAGTTTTCTTAAGGAGGATGAAACCCTAAACTCAAGATGAGTGTGTAAGAAATTGAAAGAGCGAAGAGGGTAGTTTGCATGTGCAAATAGAACATACATGGTGACTTAGAAGTTATGAAGAGAAAGTGAATTGTAGAATTAGTTAGAGAAGAATAGAGGATAGAGAAAATGATACAACATTGAGACATCTGATCAAGAAGGATTAAGAAGACATTGTTTACAAGTGATTTGTTATCAAGAAAATAAGTACCAACTACAAGATCTATGCTGAGACATTTTAACAAGTGATTTCAATCAAATCTCTTAATAGAGTAGTCCTAACAGACTATATGAAATCATTTAATAGGGTGCTTACTTAGTGGTAAGTTGAAGTCCTCTAACAAGGAACACTTCTAATAGGGTGTTGAAATCCTCTAGTAAGGTAAGACCTAACACTCTTTGTAAGCCTTTAATAGGGTAGACCTTTCACAGGGTAGATCATGTTTTCATGGTCAAAATATTGTAACCTTCATTGGATACACTTTATTGCTCCAGTAGTAAAGATTTGTGGGTGTCATCCCCACCCCAGTTTTACCTTCTCACTTGGAGGGTTTCTGTGTGATCATATTTGGTGTTATGTGTGTGAATGCTTACATGTTTACATGACTTTTACATGTTATTTTAGTTTATCTATTGAATGTATGATATGGATATATGGTGAAAGTTTTATGGGTCAAAGTTTGAACTACTGATTCATCCCCCCTCTCAAAATTTCACCTTTTCTATTGTAATTCCAATAGTGATGCTACAAAAGCATGTGAAATAGATTACCTAACTTCATAGATTCATAGCTTAATTCTAACTTAGCTTAGAATTTTCAATGATGATGCACTAATTGGTCAGTCACACCTTTGCGACTTGAAACTAAACACTTTCCTTTTGAGCTGTGAAGCCATGTCATCTTTCAACTTGACCATTTTGTGTGATCACAAACTTCATGATAGTTAAGTCCTAGCCACTTGCAACAGAGTGAAGAGAGATGATTGCATTACCGTAGCTGAATTTTTTCATTCAATATGAAGGAATCAAAAGACTTAGGACTATAAAAGGAAAAGTCAAAGCCTTTTGTCATACCCCATTGGTCTACATGAAAAAATGAATAGTCCAACAAATGTAAACATGGTTATCATCCTAAATAATTGGATTTTTAGGAAGGGGTAAAAAATGGCTAACACTCCCCTTGCAACACAAGTATCAACAATTTTTTTTTCTAAAGATGATTGACGAGCATTATTTGTAGATTGAAGTCAAAAATATTTAAGGTTAGAGCATCCAAAGTGACATATAGATCTTTGATGGTGGCTTCATATGAACACTTATAGTACATAACAACTTGCGTACCTTAGATAAAGAGAAATTTAACCTTATGGGTGATGGTATCATTCCACCACTATATCCATCAAAAGTTTGAGTGGGGACGAGGCTCTAAATTCCAAATATGCATAATATGAGCCATAGTGGGCTCATTATGCAACAATGATGTGTTGAGAAATAAATGAGTCTTAGACGGACACCACTGATTTGTTTACTAGGTGATAGTAAAGAGAATGGGCAAATGGTTTGACAAGGTCACATTAGGCAAGGGAATGATAGGGAAAGCCCTTTCTTTAGAAAATATGAAAAAGGATTGCACAAAGATCATCATATGATTGAGCCTTTTAAAAATGCTATCTAAATCAGCTCTAAGATTAGACCAAGTGTGCTAAAGTCCACCAAGTTGGTGGCAATGCATATTGGGACAAAAAAATCTTAATTTATTGTGCATGTAGTACCAAGCCTCTTTTTCACTAGTTGTCCAATAAAATGGTAGAATGCCTTACTTGTCCTTGGCCAACTCAACCATATTAAAATCCCCACAAATGACCCAAGTGGTAGGTGGAAGAGAATCTAACATCCAATGCTAAAGATGGGATCATTCAACAACATTATTGAGAGCATAAACATTAGCAATCCCAAAAGAATTATTTTGGAAGGACAACAAAATTCACACAATCCTATGCATGGGGTTAGGATCATGATCAATAAAAAAATTAATTAAATGAGGTGAGAGAAAAGAAGCAACATCACCTCTACTAGCATCATGTTGTGAAGAAAAAACAATAGTATCAGGACAAATAACACGACATGTAGTGCTTCATGAAATCAAAAATTTTGATTTCTTGGAGACAAAGGACATCTAGGATAACAATTCTACATCTAGTATCTCACACATAATACTTGCAAGAGATGTCGATGAGAACTTGAACATTCCATGAATTAACTTTCATGGAAATAAGTCTTGCATATTGTCCTCATCCCCAAGAGAGGAGAAACTATTGTGCAAGAAGGAGCCAACTCCCATAGAGATGAGTCTCCACTTCTCCAAGCCCTCATTTGGGTCTTCTTCGCATCAATCAATGCTCTGTGAGTGGTGTAAAGTTTACAAACCATGGGGAATAAAAAAAGAAGCTATCTATGGGGTATGAACCCAAGAGGGTCAAGAATAATTTAAATCTAAGTCCATCCCCTAGAAACTAGGTAGAAATTAGGGTTTGAAATAGGTAGATGGACCACCAATGGAACAAGTGTCACCGAGGTATAAATAGGAGCAATCTCCAATGATGGTTGTGAAGAAGAGGACCCTTTTTGTTTAGGTGAAAAGGATGTCTTGCCCTTGCATGCCATGGTTTTCTACTCATATTTTTTAGTGGAGCTAGCTTGTGAGGCATGACTAGTGGATAGTCCTTGATCTTATGATCAACTAGTTGACACCTATAGTAGGTGTTTGATAGGTTGAGGTAAAGCACCTTCTGAGAGAAGGTATGTGCACTAGCCTTTATGTTTATAGATTCCTTAATTTCATGAGAGAGGTCTACCTCTATGCAAACCCTCCTCTAAGGGTGTGCATTGAAACAATTCTCTAGATTGACACAAACCAACCAACCAAGGATTTACACAATAACATGTGTAAACTTTCAATAGGGAACTAGAATGCCTAAAAACTCAACCGAGTTAGGTACTTTCATTTTTTTGTCATTCAACACTGAGAAATCATGAGACCACCATTGGAACTAGTGCAAGGAAAGTTTGACCAACTAGGGCCAAAGGCACACCTAACTATCCAACCACCCTACTGAGTAAAAATAATAGAATAAAAAACATAGAGACAAAATCTAAGGAGATAGAAAACAAAAAACTTTTATTGATTCATCAGGTTATCAACATGCATGCCCAGTTGTAAGGCCTTCTAGGTTATGACTAGATACAAAATACAACTTCAAGATCAATAATCTAGCTTCAAATTCACAATTCTAGAAACATCTACTTTGACTCTCTAAGTTCTCTAAGTTTTTTCCTAAAACTAAAACAAACATCTCTACTTATACTTTCAAAAATGATTTACAAAAGATACAAAAACATTACATAATAGAAAGGTCAGCCTCAAAATGGTCAACACTCATCCCTAAACAAGATTCTATCGTTAAATTCACAATCCAAATTAAATTCAAGAGTCCACTCCAATGAATAACCAAAAAATAGAAAAATTAGTCAATGAAGGACCCTAGCACCAAAAAAATAACTAGTTCATTTAGTGCATGAAGAAACATTTGATAAACATTGAACAATTTAGTTAATATTGTAGGAACTTAGTCAACACTGCTAGAACTTAGTTGATACTAAATAGCTTAGTTAACATTACTGGAACTTGGTTAACACTGGACAACTTGGTCAATACTATTGGAACATGGGTGACACTAGAAAATTTGGTCAACATAGTTAGAACTTTGTTAAAATTTCTAGAATGAAAAAAGAGTAGGATTACAAGGCAACCCAAGATGATTTTGCATCAGACAACCAAGGTTGAAAGAAATGATTCTCTTGAATCATGCAAGTGTCACAACATGAGCTGGATCTAACTCAGATTGAGAAATCCATGTAGCATCTTCAATTGGTCTATTCTTCCACTTCATCAAATACTCATAGTAATATTTTCCTCATGTGCTCTTACCAACTCTCTGCTTTAATACCTATTTAGCCTATTCAGTCTACTTCTTAGGATAATCATCTAATACAAAAACTTCATCATCCGACTCACAATAATTATACAAATAAGAAATATTGAACATGGGAGATATATCCATGTCATTAGGTAAATCAACTTCATATGCATTACTACTATCAAACTTCCTCAAGATCTTACAAGGTCCAAACTTCTTCACCTTTAGCCTACTGTATGTTCTAATAGGAAATCTACCTTTATTCAAATGCACCATCACCTCATCACCAACTTCAAAAACATGATGCCTTCTAGACTTATCAACATTCTCCTTGTACTTCTAATTACTTTGTTCCAACTTCAACTTTAATTCCTCATGCAAAGACTTCATAAAACCAAAAAATTCTTCCCCTTCAACAATTCTCTTCTCTTCACTAGCAACATCCCTCAAATCTAATATATCTCTAGGCTACATTTGAGTAACAATCTCAAAAAGTGTTTTCCATGTACTCCTATTTACATAATTATTATATGCAAACTCATTTTGTGCCAATACTAGTCCCCATTTACTTGGCTCCAACTAAGCATCTCAAAAAAATATCCAAGCTTCTATCACAACCTCTGTCTATCCACTTGTCTATGGATGTAATGTATAACTAAACCTCAACTCAGTACCCATCTTCTTCGATAAAGCCCTCCAAAAATAACCATCAAACTTACTATCTCTGTTAGAAATAATACATTTTGGTAATTCACAAAATCCAAGAATCTCTTTGAAGAAAATCTCAGCAATATGCACAACATCTAATGTATTCTTACATGGTATGAAATGTTCCATCTTAGAAAATCTATCCACAACAAAAAAATATGGAATCATACCCTCTTGCTATATTGGGAAGTCCAAGAACAAAATATTTACTAATGTCACTCTAAGGTTTCTCAGGAATAGAAATAGGTGTATACAAACTAGTATTCTGACTTACTCTTTTTGCAACTTGACAAACTCCACAACTCCTTACAAACTTTTGAATATCCTTATACATCTGTGGCCAATAATACTTATCATTCAACAAATTTAATGTCTTATCAGTTCCAAAATGTCCAACCAATCCACCACAATGTTTTTCCTTAATCAAATTAATTCTCATATAACTTGTTGGAATACACAACTAAATTCCTTTGAAGAACATACCTTATTAAATGAAATACTCATCATACTTACTCATGTAATCTAATAGGTTTGGTGCTTTGTACTCTCTCCACGCCTCAAAAAAATCAATCTCAGTATCATACAACTCTTTCATTTCATCAAACCTAAGAACTTCAACCTTCATCTTGGTCAACAAATAATGTATTCTTCTCAATGCATCAAAAACTTGGTTAGTAACTCCACTTTTATGCTTGATCAAAAATGTGAAACTCTACAAGTACTCAACCCATTTCATATGTCTCTAATTCAATTTATGTTGACTTCCTAAATACTATAAAGCTTTATGATCAATATATAACACAAAGTCTTTAGGAATCAAATAATGTTTCCACTTCTTCAAGGCTTGAACAATAGCATAAAACTCTTGATCATACACATAATACTTCCTTTTATCATCATTCAACTTATCACTAAAGAAAACAGTAGGTTTACCTTCTTGACTCAATACAACTCCTATTGTACTGCCACTTGCATCACATTCAACTTGAAAGACCTTATTAAAATCAGTTAAAGCTAATATAAGTAACTCAACAAACTTTTGTTTCAAAGCCTTAAAACTCTTATCAGCTCCGTGTGTCCACTTGAGTTCCTTTTTATCTCCTCTTATTGTCTCATTCATAGCACTAAAAACATAACTAAAATTATTTATAAATTTCTTTTAGAAACTAGTCAAACCATGAAATGATCATACCTCACCCATGTTATCAAGTGTTGGATATTCCAAAATTTCTTTGACCTTCTTAGTATCCATTCTCAAATCATTAGCTGAAGTCACAAATTCCAAATATACAATCTCCTCTTGTATAAAGGAACACTTTTTCAAGTTAATCATCAACTTCTCCTCTTTCAACCTCTGTTATGCTTGTCTAACATGCTCAAGATGTTCTTCCTTAGTCTTACTAAATATCAAAATATCATTCAAATAAAAAATCACAAAATTACCCAAGAATCTCTTGAGAACTTCATTCATCAACCTCATGAAAGTACTAGGTACATTAGTCAAACCAAAAGGCATTACTAACCTTTCATACAAACCATATTTTGTCTTGAAAGTAGTCTTCCATTCATCATCTTCTCTAATTCTAATTTGATGATAACCACTATTCAAATCAATCTTAGTAAAATAATTTTCTCAACTCAAACAATCCATTATGTCATCCATCCTCGGTATAGGAAACCTATATTTCACTATGATCTTGTTAATAGCTCTAGAATCAGTACACATCTTCCATTATCCATTCTTCTTAGGAGCTAATATAACATGTACATTACATGGACTCAAACTTTCTCTGATTGGACCCTTCTATAATAATGCATGTACTTGTCTATTAAGTTCTTCATTCTCTATAGATGTCAATCTATATGGTACTTTATTTTGTAAACTAGCTCTAGGAATCAAGTCCATATGATGACTTACACTTCTTACTAGTGGTAAAACATCAAATACATCCTCTACAACAATCTCCTGGTACTCATTCAACAAGTTTTCAATTCCTACCAGTACTCAACCTCTACTAGTTTCTACTGTCACTCGGTTGCCACTATCTGTCACTTAGTTACCACTATTGTCTATCACTTGATTATCACTAATCTCTGTCACTTAATTATTAATAACCTCTTTCACTTAGTTATTACTAGCATAACTTGATCTCCTAGGATGTATGGAAAAACAAATTTGATTCTTTTTGATTTCCTTTCCAAATTTCTTTCCATTAACCATGCAAATTCTCATAGTAGTAAAATTAACCTCATCTAGAATTTTAATCAAAGGAAACAATACTTGGTTTCTCCCATTCACCCAAAGAGTATATTGATACAATATTCCATCATGTATAAGATATCTATCATATTGCCAAGGTCTATCCAATAGAATATGAAAATAATCCATAGGCATAATATCACAAAAAACTTCATTAAAGTAATATCCAATCTTAAGCTTCAAAACACATTTATCACTTACCAATATCTTATCCTCATCCTTGATCCATGAAACATGATAGGGTTTAGGATGCTTCAACTTATAAAATTGCAACTTTGTAACTAGCTCCTCTAATGCTAAATTTGTTGAACTTCCATTGTCAATGATCACCTTTCTGCATTTTCTAGCCATCTTACATCTAGTCTTAAAAATACTTCTCCTTAGGAAATGTTCCTCATTAATTCCCTTACTACACAAAGTTCTTCTTAGCATCATATTTCTCCAACCCTAGGTCTCCTTGAATCATAACATTTTTGGTACCTTGTTCATTCTTAGAGGGTCTACACTCAAAGGATCTATGGCCTTCTTTACCACATCTGAAATTATTACCATAAAAATCACCTCTAGAATAATAATTACCTCTTTCTCAGTAAGAAATAGTAGCTCCTCGGTAAGGATTACCACCTTTCCATTCGGTCTTTCCTTTGTCATCATTTTTCCATTCAAATTTTCCCTTATCTTGCATGAAATTTCTAGATCTTCCACCTTCTCCATAAGATCTACCTCTACCTCTCTAGAATCTACCACCTCTACCTCTTTGTCTTTGTTCATGTTTTTTTGTCAAGATTTCCTCATCTTTCAAGGAATATTTGTTGGTTTTTGGTGACTAATCAGGGAAATACTATATGTACTCCCTAAAGTAGCAGAAATACTAGTATAAAAGAGCTTAGGGTTAGGGACTTTCATAAGTTGTGATGCAAAAATTTATTCTTGTGGAAATATTGAGCTATAAGGGATTAAAAATTGTAATAAGGTTGTAATCACTAAATCATAATAATATTGGACTCACTCTTTGGTAGACATAGCCTAGGGATTGGGTGAACCACATTAAATCTTGGTATCTTGTATTCTCTTTTATGTGATTTATTATTTTTTGATAATGGTTATTTTTCATGTAGTTTTTATTTCTATCCATGCTTAATCCTAACAAATGGTATCAAAAAAAGGTTGTTATTTTTTAGTTATTCTTTGCAAGAAATTATTATGATTGAGTGGGAGCAATGGACAATAAGGGTAAGCTAAAGGTCAACAAGTTTAATGGGAAGAGGTTTCAATTATGGAAAATGAAAATAGGGGACTATCTTTATTAGAAGGATTTATGGAAGCCATTGAAAGGAAAAACCAAGAAACAATGAACTATGACAAATGAGGACTAGGAGATTTTAGACACAAAGGCACTTGGAAGCATTTGATTATTCCTAGCACCATCAGTGATATGTAACATTACAAAACTGAAGATGAGGTAAGAGTTGATGAAAACCCTAAAGGGGTAAAAGAACAAGCCTATGTCACCCTTTTCTAAAGGAAAAGGATAACAAAATTATGACAATTTACCTTCAATAACATAGAATTGGCATTATTATACTTAATTTGAAAATTAAGCAAAGTAATGAAATGTGTAGAAATGGATGAAGTTTAGGATTATAATTTTTAATAATTATTTGGAGTAAGAATTGATATATTTTCTTAATTTTTATAGATAAATTTTTTGTCGTAAAAAATGCTAAAAATTAAGGGTCTAGTTCCCACCACATAACTATATGGAAATAAACTTATTTCCCTTTGATTCCATACTATGTTGTAGATAGCATATATAGCTAGACAAATCAAAAATAAGAATTGGCTTTAGACCTATATTTTCTCTTTTATAATACTTCAAATTTTAACTCACCTGAAATTGATAGTTTTCATCTCTGACCACATTTTTCAAAACAAATCTATTTTAACTAGAAGAAAAATTATACATTCTGGAAGAGGATTCTCTTATCTAGAACACCATATAATATTTTAAAAAAAAATTATATGATTTAATATTTTTTTCTTTCTCAAAATAAACATGTTTTTGAGTATTAAAATATGTGATTGTAGAATTTATTAATTAAAATATACTATATCTAATTAAAACACTATAAAATCTATATGAGAATATTCTTCACTTCGAGCTCTATAAAATGGTGTTTATATGTTATTAAAATAATATCATAAAAAAATAGTAAGAGTTATTGAAACACTACTTTTCTGAATTTTTTTGATTTCTTTAGTAATTGGATATAAACTAGTATAAAACATGCATTTAATTGGCATTTCAATTGGAAAAGTGTGAGACCATATATAACTTAGCTACAATTAATTTATGTAGATAATATGTTTGAAAAAAATTGATTTTTAGATAGAAATACTCAAATTCTATCATTCTGATAAGTCACTCTGAAAAGTGACACAACTTTGTACTTTTACCTAGATAAATTTTATGAAAAGCCCTCCATTGTAAATAAGGTATTTATCATGAAGCATTTATTTAATATGAAGATGGTAGAAGGTGGATCTATTAAAAATTATTTAAATGAGTTTAATACTGTTATGAGTCAATTATCTTCTATGAATGTCAATTTTGATGAAGAGATTAGGGCTCTCTCAATTTTGTGTTCTTTGCTTGAAAGTTGGAATGGCTTAGTAATGGTTGTCGATAAGTCTATTTCTTGACCTAATACCCTAAAATATGATGATGTGATTGCTATTATTCTGAGTGAGGAAACTCGTAGGATAACCTCAGATGGATCTCAGGAAGTGCCTTGAACATATAAAGCAAAGGAAAAATGACTAAGAGAGAAAGTAATTCCAAAAATTATGGAAAATTAAGAGGAAAGTCAAAGGGGAAATGGTCTCAATCAAGAGGATCGAGATATTGCTAGTACTATGGGAAACTAGAGCATAAGAAGAAAGATTGTTAGACTTGAAAGAAAAATAAAGGAGATAAACCAAAAGGGAACAAGGAAGAAAATGTGGTAAGTAAGAAATCCAAAGAGGATGCTTTGCTTCTTTCCTTAGAAAGGATTGATGATTCTTGGATTTTAGATTTTGGGGGTTTATTTCATGCTACACCCCATAGAGGTTATTTTATTGATTATATCCAAGGGGATTTTGGGCTTGTTTATTTAAGGGATAATGAGCCTTGTTAGATTTTTAGAAAGGAAAAAGTTAAGATTAAGTTGTAGAATGGGAATCATTGTCTACTACATGAGGTAAGACATGTTCCAAGGCTGAGTAGGAATTTAATCTTAGCAAAGCAACTTAGTGACGAGGGTTGTGTAGTTACTTTTAATGATAAAAATTGGAAGGTTTTAAAAGGTTCCCTTGTAGTTGCAAAAGGTGTAAAATTAGGCACCTTATATATTTGTATAGGTCATATTGTTCCTTCTACTTTAATTATTTCAGAGAAAAATGAATGCATAAGAATAGTTGTTGCAATTGAGCAAGGATAACAAATAGTTGTTGTAGATTCTGATACGACTATGTAACACTACAGAATTGGGCATTTCATACAAATAAAATTTTACAGGGTCCAAAATGCGTCAATATGAATTTCTACAAAATTTGTGTGTATGGAAAACAAAAGAGAGTGATTTTTGTGAAGAATGGGAAGGAAAAGAAAAATGAGAAATTAGAGCTTGTCCATACAAATTTATGGGGACCAGCTCAAGTATCTTCCCTTGGTGGCTCTCATTTTTATGTTACATTTATTGATGATAAAAATAGAAAAGCTTTGGTTTATTTTGTTAGATAGAAATCTCATGTATTTCAAACTTTTAAGAAATGGAAATGCTTGGTTAAAAATAAGACTGGTAAGAAATTAAAATGGCTCAAATCTGATAATGGTGGTGAATATTGCATTCATGAATTTAAAGATGATTTCTCCACTAATTTTATTCATAGATAATTTTTTTTTGTAAAGAATCCATAGAAAAATGGAGTGGTTGAATGAATGAACATGACAATAATGGAGCGTGCAAGGAGCATGAGGTTGCATGGTGGGTTGCCCTTGTAAATGTGGGTGGAGGCTATCAATGCTACTATATATTTGGTTAATAGAGGACCCTCTAATCCTTATGGTTCTAGTATTCCAGAGGAAGCATGGACTGGTAAGAAGGTGGGTTATTCTTTTCAAAAAACCTTCATTTGTGAAGTATTTGCACACAGATTCTAAAAATAGAACCAGATGGAAAGCTAAGTCAAAGAAATGTATATTTATTGGCTATGGAATTGATGAATTTGGTTATAAGATTTGGGATTTTGAATATTGTAAAATTGTAAGAAGTAGGGATGTCATATTCAATGAGGAAGTGTTGTACAAAGATCTATTGTAGCAACATGAGGAGAAAGATGATAATTATGTAGTTTTGGATGGTACTCCAAAAGATGATATTCCAATAATTCCTCATGATCTACAACAACAAATACCAGACACCCCAAAAAAGTTTAGATGATAAAAAAGGCTTAGTAGACCTCCAAAAATATTTTCTCCCTCTTTGTACTCTATTTTAATAATAGATGCTAGTGAACCTGAATGTTATGATGAAGCTATACAGGTGGATGCTAAGATTCAATAGGAGTCTATAATGGCAGAAAAAATGGACTCTTTGCTGAAAAATAAGAGTTGGTATTTATGCAAGTTGCCTGCAGGTAAAAGGGCCTTATAGAATAAATAGGTTTATGAGTTGGAAGAAGAGGATGAAGGTAAAAAAATATTTAAAGCCAGGTTAGTTGTAAAAGGATTTGCATAGAAAAAGAACATTAATTTCAATGAGATATTCTCTCTTGTTGTTAAAATGACTTTTATCTGTACTATTTTAAGTATTTTGGCTATTGAATATTTGCATTTGGAGAAAATTGATATTAAAACAACCTTTCTTAATGGTGATTTGGATGAAGAGGTATATATGGCATAATCACAAGGATTTGAGGACAAAAGTAAGGAGAACTTAGTGTGTAGATTGAATAAAAGTCTATATGGCTTGAAGCAAGTGCCTCGACAATGGTATTTGATATATTTGATAGTTTTATGCATGAGCATGGATACAATAGGTATCATTTAGATCATTGTATTTATTTTAAGAGGTTAGATGATGACAACTACATTATTTTATGTTTATATGTTGATGATATGATTGTAGCTAGGTTTAACATAGATCACATTAAGGAGCTGAAACACCAGTTAGCACATTCATTTGCTATGAAGGATATGAGGGTAGAAAAACAAATCCTTTGTATGTAAATTTATAGAGATAGGAAGAACAAGAAATTGAATTTATCTCAGGATGATTATATTGTAACGGTGTTGCAATGTTTCTCTATGGAGAATGCTAAACCTATCAACACACCTTTATTTGGTCATTTGAAGTTGACTAAGGAGATGTGTCCAAAGACACAAGACGAGAAAGATAAGATGTCCAAGGTACCTTATGATTTAGTTGTAGGAAGCTTGATGTATGCCATGGTATGTACATAGCCAGATATTGCACATGCAATGGGAGTTGTTAGCAGGTATATGAGTCATCTAGGACTTTGGCACTGTAATGCAGTCAAATGGATTCTAAGATATTTGAGAGGAACATTCAGAAAGTGTTTACACTTTGGGGGCTCTAATATTGACTTGCAGGGCTATGTTGACTCATATTTTTTATCTAGTAATTATTTGTTTGCACTTATTAATTAAATCACTTTGATTTAATTAATTAAGTTTCCTATTACTCTAGTTTGCTTAAGCTATCTTGTAGGTGCATATAATTAATATTTTATTAATTATATTATGCAACCTAGCTTTTTTAGGCTTTAGGTTACCCTTTTCGGGTTTTGATCTCCTTTATAAGGATTGATCTCTTTTTATTTTTAATTATGAAGATCCGTTGAATAATATTTTTTTCGCCTGAGTTTTTCATATGAAACCCTTGCCTCTTCTTGTCTTTTTCTTCTCTGTGACAGGTTTTCTACATGCAGGTTTTCTTGAGCTTTGTGGATTTGTTGTGTACTTTTGCTCAAATCTTACATGGTATCAGAGCTAGATCTGCTATAGCTTGTTTGGTGTTTCAAGAAAAAGGGAGAACAAGGGTTTGGTGGATTAGATTTGGTATTTTTTAGGCTTTTTTTAAAGAAAATAGGGGGGTCACTAATTTTTAGAGCATTTTGAGGCCAAATAGACCTCACGGATGGATTCAGAAGGCATCAAAACCCTTGTTTTGATATAAAATTTGTTTGATTTGGACAACGTTGATCTAGGAGGCAAAAAAAATTGTCGTATAGGGCCATACAGCCTTTGCACACACTCCAAGGCAAAATTTTACAAAAAAATTGCAAAAAAAATAATTTGTGCAATTTTTACCACGATGGTTAGTAACCCGCAGAGGAGCCGCTAGTAGTCACCAGTGACGCCACCGCTAGCGGTAACCACTGGTAGTTCGCCAGTGGCCTGCCGCGGCCCCACCTTGCTCTATCCTCCCTCCGCACAACCACCACCCAGTCGTCGCTTTGCCAGCGGTGCGGGGGTGGTGTGAGTTTAAAAAAAATATTTTTTCTTGCATTTTGGAGGCCCTGGATGTTTTTCTTCTGTAACTCGAGCATACGAACATTTTTTTTCGATCCAAAAAATGCGCCGAAAAGCTAGTTCCAAGATGGAGATTTTGGTATAGGTGTTTTTGAGTTTTGATGTAGTTTGGTTGCCTATTTTGGTAGTTAAAGTTAGATGTTCTATTTTGCACTCTGGGAGGCATATCTTGATCATCTGATCTTTGATTTTGGACTTCTCTATATCGCTGGAAAGCTCTTTCTGTGCTCTTTCTAGTGATGCTAGTTGTTGTTTCAGATTCTATTCCATGCACATCCTATTTATTCTTTTTCATTTTAGCATTCTGGTGGATATCCTATTTGTTTAAGGTCTGGGCATCGATTTTGTTGCTTCAGATACTTTGTTTTGGGCTCTACCTTCTGTTGTTTCAGCCTTATATTTTTTCTGATCATTGTTGATTTTCATTGTAAGCATCTTTATGCAACACACTGAGATAAAGTGCCACTCTTGCATTTCAGGATCCTTTTCATCATTGTGATTCATTGTACTTGCACTATTTTATAAAGTTCCATGGGAGGGATAGTTTTTTGCCACTTATAGTCCCTCTTTCTCTTTTGCCTCATGCAGTGTCGATGACACGTGCCTCTATTGGTGTTTGTACCTCACTCTCGATGTGTCTGGTTCATGTGTTGTAGGAGATTTTTTTGGCCCACCTTTTCAACTGCCTGTCACCTCACTTGCCTTAAGGGGGGGTTATATTGTTGTTCTATGCTTCTTTGGTTGATGGTTCATTGGTGTGAGCTATGTATTTAGTACCTGATCCTACATACTAGGCAATTGCAGTGGATGGCTACCTATGCATTTTGATGAGATGGATCATCTACCATATAGACACGCTCAGTTCATGCCTTCTATTTTCATGGAGGTTCTTCAGATTAGCATTTTGACAAAATTTTGTGGTTCTTCATGCTTCAGTGATTCTCTTCTGATCTCTTTGTTCCTTCTTCTGGAACATTCTTTGCTATCTCTTTTTGGAGTAGGGTTTTTCCCATGTGGTTTTATCTATTTCTCCTCTTTATAGAGATTTTTTCGTGATTGGGTACCTGATTAGCCCTTGTTGCCGAGACCCAATTTTTTTGCTTTCATAGATGTGCTAGGTTAGCTTACCTCCTGAGCTTCACTTAAGGGGGGGTGTTAGAGCAATTATTTATTTGCACTTATTAATTAAATCACTTTGATTTAATTAATTAAGTTTCCTATTACTCTAGTTTTCTTAAGCTATCTTGTAGGTGCATATAATTAATATTTTATTAATTACATTGTGCAACCTAGCTTTTTTAGGCTTTAGGTTACCCTTTTCAAGTTTCGATCTCCTTTATAAGGATTGATCTCTTTGTATTTTTAATTATGAAGATCCGTTGAATAATATTTTCTTCGTCTGGGTTTTTTAGATCAAACCCTTGCCTTTTCTTGTCTTTTTCTTCTCTGTGACAAGTTTTTTGCGTGCAGGTTTTCTTGGGCTTCATGGATTTGTTGTGCGCTTTTGCTCAAATCCTACCATATTTGGTAAGGAATATTGATACTAGGAAGAGTACTACATGTTATTGTTGGAAATATTCAGAATAAGATAGGTTACTGAGAGGGGAGGGGTGAATTAGTAACTTATAAAACTTTTAAGCAATTCAACATTTTAACCATCTAATCTATTGCATAAATGAAAGATTAAACATTCATTGCACATATACACAGAGATTTGGTGACCTAGAAACCTTCCAAATAGAAAGTAAAACTAGGGTGCAGATGATGCCCACAAAATTCCAATACTGCAGTATAAAGTTGGGTTGTTAAGGCTTACAATGATCACTTCTAGTGATCTACCTTGTTAGGAGCAAGTAGGACTGCTAGATCTACCTTGTTAGAGGATTTACAAACATACAGTGAAGTATGCACTCTGTTAGGAGATTTACAAAAAGAGTTGGCTCCAAGTATTTAGAAAAATACAAAAAAACTCAATCAATGAAGGACTCGAGCATCAACAAAATAACTAGTTCACTAGATGCATGAAGCAACACTCAGTTAACACTGAACAACTTGGTTAACACTGCATGAAACTAGTCAACTCTACTAGAACTTGGTTGACACTAGACAACTTAGTCAACACTGCTGGAACTCAATTAACACTGGACATATTGGTCAACATTGTTGGAACTTGGTTGACACTAGAAAACTCGATCAATACTACTAGAACTTGGTTAAAATTGCTAGAATACAAAAAAGAGTAGAATCACAAGGCAACATAGGATGCTTTTGCATTAGGAACACTAGTAGTGAGGACCTAACTGACCACCACCTGTGACTAAAAACTACATTGGCCAAGGAAGGGTTCACAAAGTGGAACAATAAAAATCCCTTTGTAAGATTATGAATGTCTGCAAGCCAGACTCCATGTGGATTCTAGCTCTTGGCAACCCATTCTTTAAATATTCTTTTAGGAGTGCAACCCACACAATACCCAATTAGGGTATGGTCCTCTAACCATTTGCATACATCTTCAAACTCTTCAATGTTAAGAAAAATGTCAGGGGAGGAGGGCTTACCTCATGAAACTTTTTCAAATGAAACATTCTTGGTTGTTTATTCAGAGGAGTTGCCATGAGCATCTGTCACAACAAATACAACACTAGTAGAAATTACTAAGCTAAAGTTGGTCAGAGCCATAATAAAAACCCCTAATGATCCCATAATTTTTGCAGTATGACAGATGAAAAACTAGAGGCATAATAAAAAAAAACACCATACGACATGCAAAACCCTAGTAGAGAAATTTCACATTCTCTCTGCAATAATACCATAATGTTCATAATTTAAGATAAGGTTCAACAAACTTTCCTCCATCATGTCAAAGGTTTCAAATGATTTAGTGTTATCATGTTATCTGTCATTCAACCATTTTTTGTATTAAGGAAAAGAATAAAAATAATACAAATATCCAAACTCTTAAACAATAACCATGATTTTAGATAAAGTTTAGGAGATTTTCCTCCCTCATGTCAAAGGGTTCAAAAAATTTAGTATTATAGTATTATCTGCCATTCAAATTTTTTTATAGAGGCCAACAATAAAAATAATACAATGTCCATTATTTGAAATTAGGTTCAAGAGATTTTCCTCCTTTATGTCAAAAGCTCAAAAAATTTAGTGTTATGATATTTGTCATTTAAAAAATTATTTTATAGAGGCCAATAATAAAAATAATACAAATGTCCAACTTCTCATATTTGAAAGGTTCAACATATATTCCTCCCTTGTGTCTAAGGCTTCAAATAATTCAGTTCTATTTGTCATTCAACTAGTTGTTTTATAGAGGCCAATAATAAATGGGTGGTCCAATATAATTGGGTATGAAATTCATCCTAAAGAGTGAAAATATACATCAACTAGTTGAGCTAATTTATGAGCTTCTATTTTTTGGTGGGAAATATTTTCTTCACTATTAAGTAAAGAAATCCTTGTCAAATATCCCTCTGAATTTTATTTTATTTTAAAGACAACTTTTGATTCTATGCGCTAGAGTATTCCTCCTCTTTTACAAAACATATTCCATGACAAATTCCTTTGTGCTACTAGCTTCCAAGAGTTTTATCTTTGAGTGGAATGCACTTTAGTGAAATTTTTGTGTACTTACAATAATAAAAAAGACGTCCCTGTGATTCTCTAGGTTGGGCATGATTCCTGACAACCTTCTTTTTTAGGTAAGTCTTTGATTAATCAAATTCTTGGAACAACCTTTTCTGATAGAGATGGATGGAATTATTGACATGAAATATGTTGTAGAATAGGACTTTCTTAGTGTGAGGGATTTCTTTTTACATGTGGGGTAGATCCAATTATCACCCAAACTAAGTGCATTATTTTTTTATTTGTTGTTGTAGACAAAGTGGACCATTTTCATTTAGCAAAGACCTCAGTTTACCACTCAACCAAGTCTCTATACACAATTCCTAGAATTTTTTTTGAAATGACACTTTTGAATTTTGTGAATACCTAAAAGCTGAAACCTTATCTTTAAGCTCTTTACTCACCTTCAGAGGTATACCAAAAAATAAAGCAAAATCAAACTTAAAATTTAGGAGTTCCAGATATGCTAAGTTAGGATCGATGACAACTAAAACATTATCATCTAATGTATTACCAAATTTTCAAACATTTTAGAATTACTAATTAAAAAAAATTATAATCCATACTGTCTCTAAATTTTTTATATAGAAAATTATATTACACAAACTTCTTCTCTTATAGAGACAATCTTAACATCTTTTTAGTTTTAAGTAAGGGAATTGGAAGCCAAATGATTTCGAGTTTGTTTATGAACTTTTTTAATCAGGAGAATTGGAAGACTAGTAATAGTATTTCTTTAATTTATAATTAGAGAAATCAAAATTCCAATGATTTGGAGCTAGCTATGTATGAACATCTTAACATTATTTATGTTTTAATAGTTCTATTGAAATCCCAATAATTTGGAGTTGATAATAATATTTATTACCTTGAATCATAAAGAAAGAAGAAATAGCAATAGAGCACATTAATACTATAGATATTAAAATATCTACGGATATTATTTAAAAACATTTCTATATATGTGCTTTGTGGAAGGAAGATGATACTATGAATTTTATGAATGTTCATAACCATGCCAAATATTCCCTATTTAAGATCTTCTTAACATTGTTTCTTTTCAATCAAAATGATTAGTGACTTTGGCACTAATCTATTAAGACCCTCCTAACATTTAATGACCTTGGAGCTAATCCATTAAGACCCTTCCAACATTAAATTCCTTTTTAAGAAGAGAAATTAGATGGTAAGTGGCAACTCATTCAAGATAGCGTTACTTTTCTTAATTAGAAGAATCAGAAGATCAAATTATTTAAATTCATTCTAACATTATTATTTTTAAGACAATTTTAGAAGTCCAATGACATGAAAGTTATGATTTTATCTTCAATAAAACCATGATTGGTTTTAATACATTCAATAAAATGTTATTATAGTCCATATATGAAATGGAAAATGCTTTTTTTTTTTACACATTCAAATGACCCAACATATTGAGAGACCAAGAAACATACACCAATAAGGAAAGAATGTGAACATGAAGCATGTGCATACACCAATGTAAGTTGTCTGACTACTCAATGCGGAGGACACCCCAACGAAGGAAATAACCCCAAAAAAGTGAGGGTCCCATGAAAGAGTTTCTTCTCTTTCAACTAGTTAGAAGTAGACTCTAGTGGAAATAGGAGTGATTTTCTTGGTAAAGGTTGTCGACCCTCTTATGGTAAACCAAAAGATATGATAAGAGACTTAATATGGTGGTTGTCTCTCTTGACGTGTTATTTTAAAAACCTTTAGCAAAGTTAGTACAACTTTCTTAATACCTTAGTCAAACAAAGTAGCTGGAAGGAACTACTAGTTACCCATCTATGAATAAAAAAGATATAGTTAAATTATTCTTAAATCTATATTATCAATTTATCAATTTATCATTTAGTTCCACTACATTAACTTCAGAAAGCACTAACACCAACATCACCAATTGTTGTATAATGAATGAAATGTCTTATTCCTGAATATATATGACTCTTTATATGAAAACCACTTACATTGTTTGGCTTATTTTTTTCAAACTTAAGTTATATCCAATTCTTTTCACCCATCATCTTTGAAAAACTTAAGATGGATATTTCTACAAATGTAGTGAGATATTATGTGGCATTGTTTTGGTCTATTGTGAACATAGACTAGAAATTTTTTGTGAACTTCTAATCATCAAATTCTAATGATGGGATTTATATTGTTGGAGAAACTATACCAGTGAGTTCCACAGGCACAAGAATCAGATTTGATATTAACTAGGGTGGGCATCTTTGGCTAGTTTTAGGTCTAAAAGATATCTTGTTCTCCTTCAATACTTAATTTAAATTAAACATGTCACAATTTATTGATGCAGGAGCATCCAGAGGTATAAGGGCAATCCTGTGTCACCCAAAAAAATGTACGTAGACTTATTTTTTGTTTCATGTGTTTTCATTTTTGGATACCCATTTGGGTCAAATAAAGGTTCCAACTCTCACAGTTCCACTATCAGTGTGCTAGAAAATCCTAAAAAAATAGGAGCATGTAATTGGGTCATTATTTTGGTAAACTAGAAGATGTGAATTGGCCAGATGAATGTAATTGTGATTTAGAGCATTCCAGAGAAAGAATTAGGTCAAAAGGCCGCACGGTTTGAAAGTTATTGCAGTTTTTTAGGTTTTGGAGACCTCTTGAGAATGCTTCAAAGTCAAGTTAGGGGCATTAAATGACCTCAAAAAGGGCTGAAAAATGGGTGACGAGTGAATTTGGTCCATAGGGCTATAGAGTGCTTCGAGAGCTTTCCAAAAATGTAAACGGTTTGTCAATCGAAGCTACGATTCAAAAGTTATGCCTCCCAAAAGTTTGATTACCGTTTCTGGATTTTGCTAGATTTGCGTAGACTTCTAACACATTTTTTGGAACCTTCTATTTGGTCAGTGGATACCTACTAGCACTTTCTAGAATGTACTCCTAGTCCTTAACCCTCCAAGGTCTATTTAAGGAGATTCCTGGCATTGTAAAAGGCAATTCAGAGTGGAGTTTGAGAGGAGGTACTGAAAGGAGAAATTATCTCCAGATTTATGCTATTAGGGCATGTTTTGAAGTTTATTTTCTTTGTACTGAATGTACTAGCTTATTTTTTAGTTAATACAATTTCCCTTTTCTATTGTGTCCATTCTGTTCTTGGGTTGTGTCTCCATCAAGTGGTATCAGAGCAGGTTTTCCTGAGTGTGTAGACAGAGCGCCGACTGTGAGGCAGTTTGCACCAGGACTGTGTGGTTGTGGGTTTGAGTTAAGAAGATGCCTCCATGAAGAGAGTGTGGTGGAAGGGCTAGAGCTATTAATCTTGAGGAGGTTAGAGCCCTCCAAAGGCAGGTACAAGCATTGTAGGAGGAGCTCCATAGAGGAACAATTGTGGCCATAGGTGATGAAAGTGAAGATGACAATGAAGAAGATGAAATTGGACCAAAAGGGGAATTTGATAGGGAAGTTTTGAATCATGCAGAGGAAAGGATTTTTAGGGCCATTACTAAGTTTGGGAAAAGACCTACAATTGAAGTGGGTGTATTTTTAGGAAGTCTGAAACCAGATGAGTTGATCGATTGGATTAATGAACTAGAAGAATACTTTGAGTATGAGGATATCAGGGACCTAGATAGGGTTAAGTTTGCAAAGGCCAAACTGAAAGGCCATGCCAAAATCTGGTGGCAAGAGGTTCAATTGGAAAGAAATAGAAGAGGAAAGGAGAAGATCACAAGATGGGATCACATGGTGGACAAATTGAAGAAGCAGTTCATTCATGTAGACTACGAGCTTGATTTGTTTAAGAAGATGCATGGGTTAAAGGAAGCAGGAAGATCAGTCCAAGAATATACAGAGGAATTTTATCGACTCTTGATTAGAGTGGGACATGTAGAAGAATATATGGAGAAGGTTGCTCGTTATATCAGTGGGTTGCGACCTAGCATCCAGGAGGAATTAAGTCTGGTAAGAATGACCAGCGTTGAAGAGGCATATTAGTTTTCCCTACGAGTTGAAGAGAAGCTGAATAAAAGGTTTGAAGGAAGACAAAGAGGGAACGGTCAAGGAGGAAGGGGAAGTGGTAGATCATTTGGAGGTCGCAATGAAACCCAAAAGAAAAATGAAGATGTGGGTACTAGCAGGAACGAGAGGAATGAGGGTTTCAACCGCTCCCATGATCAAGACTTTGGAAATTAGAGAGGAAGACGTAGAGGAAATGGACAAGGAAGAGGAGGCTTCTGTGGTACCTATTTCCATTGCAATGAAGAAGGTCATCATGCCTTTGAATGCCCTCAACGATAAGGAAGGACAGATAGGAGAGCTGAGGGCCAAGCTAGGGTTGCTCATGTGGATGAGGATGCACAATCATCACATTCAAAGGATGTAAAAAGAGGAGAGACCTTGGTAAATGAAAGAGTCCTAATAAGTGGTGAGATTGAACTAGGACAACGGAGGAGTTTTTTCCATACCAGATGCAAGTGTGAGGATAAATGTTGTGACGTGATCATTGATGGTGGTAGCACTGATAACCTGGTATCAGAAGAGATGGTCTCTAAGCTGAAGCTCAAGAGGGAGAAACATCCCCATCCCTATCGGATTGCTTGGGTAAAAGATGATCATAAGGTCCTGGTAAGTGAACAATGTTTAGTGAAATTCAAAATTGGGAGTTACCATGATGAAGTTCTCTGTGATGTTATTTCAATGGATGTTTGCCATCTATTGTTGGGTAGACCATGGCAGTTTGATAGACATGCAGTACATGATGGGCATGCAAACACATACTCTCTGACAAAGGATGGAGTTTGCCACAAATTGAAGCCCATGGAAAAGGAAGGTGAAAAGGTATGTAGCAATGCTAGGATTTTTCTTGTTGATGAAAGGAAGTTTTTAGATGGCATGAAACATCAGCATATGTGCTATGCTTTGATTCCTAAGAAAGATAAAGAAGGTAGTAGTGAAATACCACTTGAAGTTTTAGATTTACTAGGGGAGTTTGGAGATATTATCTCTGATAATGTTCCAGATGGATTGCCACCAATAAGGCAAATCAGTCATCAGATAGATCTGATTCCAGGAGCTAGTTTGCCTAACAAGGCTGCTCACAGGATGACTGCTACTGAAACAAAGGAGCTGAATAGACAAGTTTAGGAGCTGTTGAGGAAGGGCTTGATTCGAGAGAGCCTGAGTCCATACGTAGTACCTACAGTACTCACACCAAAGAAGGATGGAGAGTGGAGGATGTGTACAGATTCTTGAGCTATAAATAGGATAACCATCAAGTACCAGTTTCCTTTGCCAAGGATGGATGATCTTATGGACTGCTTGAGTGGAGCTCAGTACTTCACAAAGATAGATCTGAAGAGTGGTTATCACCAGATATGGATTCGAGAAGGAGATGAGTGGAAAACAGCCTTCAAGACCAAGGAGGGTCTTTATGAGTGGTTAGTCATGCCCTTTGGATTGATGAATGCCCCAAGCACCTTCATGCGGCTCATGAATGAGGTACTTAAGAAGTTCTTGGGAAAATTTGTTATTGTCTATTTGGATGATATTTTAATTTTCAGCAAGACTTTGGAAGAACATTTACTGCATATTCGTAGTGTCCTTGAAAGGCTAAGGGAAGAGAAATTGTTAATTAATCTGAAGAAGTGTATCTTTGCAAAAAGGGAGTTAGTCTATTTGGGGTTTGTTATATCACCTTAAGGTCTCAAAATGGATCCAGAGAAGGTAAAAGCCATCTTGGAATGGCCTACTCCAAGGTCTGCTACTGAGGTAAGATCATTTCATGGTCTGGTTAGTTTTTACAGGAAGTTTATTAAGAATTTCAGTGGCATATGTGCACCCCTAACTGATACAATAAGAGGGGATAGAAAAGAGTTCAAATGGACTACAACAACTGCGAGAAATTTTGAATTGCTGAAGAAGAAGGTGACAGAACAGCCTGTGTTGGCACTTCCAAATTTTAGAAAGGTTTTCCAGGTAGATTGTGATGCCAGTGGCAACGCTATTGGGGTTGTATTGAGCCAAGAAGGTAAGCCTATTGCATATTTTAGTGAAAAATTGAATGATGCAAAGAAGAAGTATTTTGTTTATGATCAAGAGTTCTATGCAATAGTTCAGGCCTTAAAGAAATGGAGGCATTATTTATTGCAAAAGGAATTTGTTTGTATACTGATCATCAGGCATTATAGTACCTAAATAGCCAAGGTAAATTGAATAAGAGGCATATGAAGTGGGTAGAGTTCTTGCAGAGTTATACATTTGTGTTGAAGCATAGAAGTGGAAAGTCTAACAGGGTTGCAGATGCACTAAGTAGGAGACAGTTGTTGCTTACAGTAATGCAGGTTGAAGTAGTTGGGTTTGATGAACTCAATAATTTGTACCCCGAGGATCCTGATTTTACTGAAGCATGGAAAGCTTGTAAAGAACCTGTTACTGTAGATAGAACCAAGTGGTTAGACTATTTGGTTTAGGATGGCATGTTGTTCAAGGGTAGTCAATTATGCATTCCAAGGAGTTCCATGAGGGAAAATTTGATTAAGGAGAAACACAGTGGAGGGATGGCAGGACATTTTGGTCGAGATAAGACCATTTCCATTCTTAGAGAAAATTATTTTTGGCCTCAAATTTCTCAGGATGTGAAGAAGTTTGTACAGAGTTGCCAGGTTTGTCAAGTTGCTAAGGGGTTTAGTCACAATACTAGCCTATATCAGCCATTGCCTATTCCATCAAGGCCATGGGAGGACATAAGTATGGATTTGTTCTTGGATTTCCAAGGACACAAAGGGGTAATGATTCAATATTCGTGGTCGTTGATAGGTTCTCCAAAATGGTACATTTCATTCCATGCCACAAAACTCATGATGCTGTCCATATTGTAGACTTGTTTTTCAAAGAGGTGGTAAGACTACATGGTCTTCCAAGGAGTATAGTTTCTGACAGAGATACTAAATTTGTGGGGTATTTCTGGAGGACATTGTGGAAGAAGTTGAGAAAAGACCTAAAATTCAGTTCCACGCATCACCCACAAACTGATGGCCAAACAGAAGTGGTAAACAGAAGTCTGGGCAATTTGCTGAGATGTCTAGTTGGGGATAAGCCCAAGGGATGGGATTTGAATCTACCACAAGCAGAGTTTTCTTACAATAACTCTATAAATAGGAGTACTAGAAAATCACCATTCCAAATTGTATATGGGAATAGCCCAAGGATTGCACCAGAATTGAGGAAGATAGAACAAGGGGAGAGGACAAGTGCTGAAGCTGAGGAATTTGCTGAACATATCAAGCATCTACATGAGGAGGTTCAAGCACACATTACCAAGATGAATCAAGAGTATAAAGCTAGGGCTGATCAAAGGAGAAGACATAAGGAATTCCAAGTAGGGGATCTAGTCATAGTGCACTTACGAAAAGAAAGATTTCCAGCCGGTACTTACAACAAGCTGAAAATGAAGAAATTTGGCCCTTGCAAAATTTTGAAGAAACATGACTCAGGAAATGCATATGAAGTGGAGCTGCCAGATGGTATTCACATTTCTCCCATTTTCAACATTGCAGATTTAACAGAGTATCATGATGATGGTGCAGATGAGGAGCTGGTGTTAGAGCCATGTCCAATTCCTACTTCTAAGAAGGAGGAGACAGAAGACATTCTAGATCATCGTGTGGGTAGAAGTACCATAAATAGGCAGTATGAAGAGTATTTGGTCAAATGAAAAGGATGATCGATTAAGGACTCAACTTGGATTTCAGCAGCTGAGGTTTCCCATTTGGGATTTCCTCTACCATTCATAAAGTGACAGGGTCACTTTTCAATCTACCCTGGGTGTCTGATGCATGAGCATCCAGAGGTATAAGGGCAATCCTGTGTCACCCAAAAAAATGTACTTAGACTTAGTTTCTATTTCATGTGTTTTCATTTTTGGATACCCATTTGGGTCAAATAAAGGTTCCAACTCTCATAGTTCCACTATCAGTGTTCTAAAAAATCTTGAAAAAATAGGAGCATGTAATTGGGCCATTATTTTGGTAAACTAGAAGGTGTGAATTGGCCAGATGAATGTAATTGTGATTTAGAGCATTCCAAAAAAAGAATCAGGTCAAAAGGCCCCACGGTTTGAAAGTTATTGCAATTTTTCAGGTTTTGGAGACCACCTAAGAATGCTTCAAAGTCAAGTTAGGGGAATTAAATGAACTCAAAAAGGGCCAAAAAATGGGGGACGAGTGAAGCTGGTCCATAGGGCTATAGAGCACTTCGAGAGCTTTCTGGAAATGTAAATGGTTCGTCAATCGGAGCTACGGTTCAAAAGTTATGCCTCCCGAAAGTTCGATTACCATTTTTGGATTCTTCTAGATTTGTGTTGACTTCTAACGCATCTTCTAGAACCTTCTATTTGGTCTGTGGATGCCTACTATCACTTTCTAGAATGTACTCCTAGTCCTTAACCCTCTGGGGTTTATTTAAGGAGATTCCTGGCATTGTAAAAGGCAGTTCGGAGTGGAGTTTGAGAGGAGGTATTGAAAGGAGAAATTATCTCTAGATTTATGCTATTAGGGCATGTTTTGAAGTTTATTTTCTCTATACTAAATGTACCAGCTTATTTTTCAGTTAATACAATTTCCCTTTTCTGTTGCGTCAATTTTGTTCTTGGGTTGTGTCTCCATCATTTATTCTCTTTCAATCCTGACTCGCTAATTAGTTTTTATTTTTTAAACTACATATTTCTTTGGTATACTAGGAGCTTTGGATAGTAATAATGTACATTACAAGACCTCTTATGTATGCAAGAGAAAAAAATTGATCACTTTATAATATTGTCAAAATCCTAGTTAAGAATTCTCCAAAAGTTGTAAGCTAACATCTGATAAATTAATATTGAACAACTACCTAATATAATAAATAGGCAAATTCCAAGAATTTGTATTGAAATGCAAATGGATGATGTCAAAATGCAAGTGAATTTTCAAATGCCTAATTTGAGATGTTCATTAACCCTTGGGATTGAGAGATATTGTCAAGGATGTTGTTTGAATAAATAAAAATGTGCACAATTTCTCAATTTCCTACAAGAAAAAAAAATTGTATATATTTTTACTATTAGCATACCTTGATATAACCATTTGTATTTACATTCTAATAGTTTCCCTCTTTTGTAGGTGCTACCATACATAATGGCCAACAAACACACTTGTTTTCATGAAGGTTGAAAGTCAGCATTCAATGCTATAATCACCTTCTCATATTACTGTGATATTCCATAATTCCATGGGTGACACGCTCATCTATGAAGCCCTAAAATCTCATGTCTATGTCCCTCTCTATTGCCCTATTACCTTTAGTTTCCATACTTCCACTTCAAGAAGCTCAATCATTTGCAAAACAAATTTACTTTGTATGTTGCAAGCCAACTCATCTAACCTAGGCTAGACTTCACAAGATCCAATCATGGTTGACACATATAGGCCACATCATCAATCAAAAAAAATATTGATTGATGAGGCTGTTGACAGAGTCCACTATTTTTGAATCAATTCATTCAATTTTAAAGTAGGTGATTTCTTATTTGACACAATCCATGTTCTCCTTCATGGCCAATACACTCCTAATGAAATTTGTAATAGACTTTCTGATCATTTCTTACATAGTCTCCACAATGGTTGTGTTGATGCTCTTCATTCTTCTCCACATGAGCTACACCCATTAGTTTGGTATGATTTGTATAGGGTACGTGACAAAACCACATATTGCATAGAATGAGGATTTCATCAACTAAAGTAAACAAATATGGTGAGGTCAAACTCTAGGATGACATATTCTACATTCAGTGGTTAGCATATTGGTTAAATATCTCTATATGTGTTTGGTCTTCAATACAAAAGAAGCCATATTTACATTATAACAAAGATGCATCTTGTCGTATGCTATTCATCCTTTTCCATGATGCTAATCCAACAGCTGGCTATTATGAGCCTATTATTTCAAGGATAGGTAAGAAGATTGCACTTCAAAAAATGCAACTAGAATTGGAAAACATAGATTGTAATGCACTCAATAGTTGGCATATCATTTCCCACTCATTTAGTAAAATTGGTTGAAGGTGGGTTCCTTCATTTACTACTTCATGTCGTGAAAGCATACTTTCTACTACAACTTTCTTGATCAATAACTGCTTTGATGCAATCAATTTACACTTGTTTATAGCCCAATAATTGATCAACACACTTAAAATGCAAATTTTTTTTTCCTTAGCATGCTTTCTAATGTTCAAACAAATATATTATACTAGATAAAAATACTCTCTCATGAATACAATTTCTAGCTTCAACAATTGGACTGCCCCATGCTAAAAGTGGTCTAGAGGACTCTAAATTACCTAAAACTATTGAAAACCATCAACTTAATCTGATTCATATCAAATAGAGGGAACTTCCATTATGAAGCACTCCAAAAAAATCCACAACTAGAAGTTTATATAAATATAAGACTAGCCTTGATACTATAATTATTTTCAAACACGTGTATTGAAGACCCCAAACAATTCATGTTATTCTAGCTCACTTGCCAGGAAATATGTATACATGCCTAATGTAAATGTGAATACAACTCTGTCATTTCTTAGCTTAAAAGAATCAATACATAGTGGGAAAATTGAGTAGAAGGGCATGGACAATGCTCCTACTAGTACAACCAAAAATACAACTACAGAGACATGTTCACACCCACTAATGAAAAGGAAATGTATACTCCAAATGGGAAGAGAAATCCATGGTTCAAATAGTCACATGCTTAAAAAAATTAAAATAAGTCAATTGTAAAATCCATTAACCAACACTTGCGAAGCATCAAGGATACTCCAACAAAAGCATGTACTCTTTGCGAGATGTTGTAATTTTGTAAAGACATCCACTCCTTGTCTTTGATTCCCATTGATATGAACACAAAAAAATTCAATAGGTCGGACCATTTGTAATCAATGTGTTAAAGACACTACAATCAGCAAGGTCCCCCTCTTTCATAGTGCCATGGAGTATTAGCCACAATAGCTATATTGATGTTGTACACTCCTCAACTACTTTAGAAGAAAAAATTGTCTCTCTTTGTATTGATTTTGCACAAATCAAGAAATCAGGATATAGAAGGGCACAATAGGGCTTGAATGACACAATAATCAATCTACATAGGTATTTTGAAAAAGTGCAAGTATCTCTTCCTAGACAAGTCGATGAAACTAGAATGATAGTAGTTAGATTAAAATGAAAGTTACAATATAACAATGCATATACACAAGGGAATGTTAGAACTTATTTTGTAATGAATTCTTTAACTATTCTATCCAAATTACCCCTATATACAAAAGAAAATATTTCAATTAACAATGATTGGAAGATTATAATTACTAGTTGAATAGAACATAACTGGATGGAAATTGAATCAGAAATAAATGTAGATGACAATTCATCTAACCTTGATGAAGAACTCACTATTGAATCACTTATACATTGGTTTAATGATCCTCATTCTATCAAAGATCTTGATACAACTATTATTGATATTGCACCATCTGAAGGGTTTAAGCTTCTTTGCTTTTTCCAATATGTCTACTTGGAAGAAATAAATTTCCCAACTCTTTTTAATGGCTTTGATGAGATGACATTACTAGAAAATTTACCTATAAAAAAATAGCAGAGTGGGAGCTCATGCATAGAGACTAATATTTTGGGACACATATATCTGACATTTTATTTAAGGCCATTAAAATCATTACTAGAGTAATAAATTATTTCCTTATTAATTAAATAATTTTAATTTAATTATAAGTCACTTGTTACCTCCAGGTTACTTAAGCTAAAGCTTGGGCATATAATAATTAATTTTTTAATTAATTATTATCATGCAACCTAGTTTTTACCTTTTATGGTTTTGATCTCCTTTATAAGGATGAACTCTCTTCATAATCTTATTCATTCAATACAATTTGTAAATATGTTATTCACATTGAGAATGTCTCAACTATGGATATGAGAATTCCAACCTCCATAGCTTTTTTTCCTCTCTTTCTGTGACAAGTCTTTGGATGCAAGTGATGTTTGGGAGATGTGGGGTTGATATTTTATCAACTTCAACATGGTATTAAAGGTTTAGACTTTCATGCCCCTATTATCTTCATAAAAGGTGCAAGCATCATCATTTTTTGAGCCAAAATTTGACGGCCTTCGAAGTGTCTCTTCTATAATTTATTTTGTCCTAAAAAGATATTTGTGGTTTTTTGGCCATATCTTGGTCATACAAAAGTATTGTTTGAAAAATATTATATTTTTGTACTATGTCTTATATCAGCATTTCATGCCCCTATTCTCTTCATAAAAGGTGTAGGCATCATCATTTTTTGAGCCAAACTTGATGGCCTTCAAAGTTTCTCTTCTATGATTTATTTTGTCCTAAAAAGTTGTCTGTGGTTTTTTGGCCATATCTTATTTTTTTAATCTATGTTGACATCCTTTTGTATTATTTTTGCAAACATACTGAGATAAAGTGCCACTCTATTGCATTTTGGGATCTTGCACATCTTTGTGTTTTGTTGTACTCACACTACATTATAAAGTGTCTTGGGGGGTTTCATCTTTTTTATATTCACCATCTTCCTTTTTCAAGTGAGTGTTCCTTCCATGAATTTATCCTCATGATGTAACGATGACACATTCCATTATAGGTGTTTGTACTTCTTTTGCATTGTTGATGTTCCTAGTTATTCTTTCTATAGGAGATATTGCATTTAGTTTTAGTGTTCATGTCTTATCTCTTCACATAAAAGGGGGGTTATGGTTTTTCTATTGATTTCTTGGTTTGATAGAGTGAGCTATGTATTTAGTATTCGATCCTATGTATTAGTAGTGGTAGGATACCTATGCATTTTGGTGAGATGGATCATTTACCATATAGACATTCTTTCATTCCTATTTTTGGAGGCTATGGAGATACCTTCCATCTTCGACTGATCAACTCTTCAAACTTAGTCTTCTATACCTAGTGATGTTTTATACTATGGAGGTTCTTTAGATTAGTAGTTTGACAGAGCTTTGCAACTTGTACATGCTTCAATGGTGTTCTTCATGATCATTTTTTTCCTGTCTTTTGGAACATTCCCCAGTTTGGAGGCTTCTTTATTCCTTTACTACTTCTTTTTAGCATTATTTTCACTTTTTTTGTAGTGGGGTTTTTCCCATGTGGTTTTCTCTATGTCTCCTTGTTATAGAGGTTTGGTTATTCTTGGGTACCTAATCAAGCCTTTGTTGCAGGACCCATTTGTTTTTTCTTTTAGTAGTAGTTTCTAGGTCTTAAGCTACTCCCTAAGTTTATCTTAAGGGGGGTGTTAGAGTAATAAAGTATTTTCTTATTAATTAAATCATTTTGATATAATTATTAAGTACTTGTTACCTCTAGTTTACTTAAGCTAAACTTTGGGCATATAATAATTAATTCTTTTATAAATTATTATCATGCAAACTAGGTTTTACCTTTTAGGTTTTTGATCTTCTTTTATAAGGACGATCTCTCTTTGTAATCTTATTCATTCAATACAATTTGAAAATCTATTTTACACATCAAGAATGTATCAAGTATGATCAGGGAATTCCAACCTCAATAGCTTTTGCACCTCTCTTTCTATGAAAGGTGTTTGCATGCAAGTCATTCTTGGGAGCTATGGGGTTGATCTTTCATCAACTTCAACAATCATTATTCTGCAAATATCTTCTCTCTCATGGGTTTTCCTACATAAAGTTGAGTTTAAAAAGGTAGAAAATTTATTTACGGGAGATGTTCGTTGCTCTTCTAATATAGAAAGTATATTGCGATCCCCATTAAGATTTAGATCTCTAAAGAATATTTGTACATCTCCTCACTATTTAGAAAATGCTTGGAAAAATATATTTTCCATGATAAGACAATTATGCCGTCTAACTTTTTTTGCCACATTAACTAGTGCAGAACACTTTTGGGATTTGTTATGCAAAGCATTACAATACACATCAACATTACAATAGACTAAACAAAATGAAATGATAGAAGATAAAGACTTAGATTTTAAACTTAGGAAAAATCCAGTGTTATGTAATTGCCACTTCACTCATAGGGTTAGTGCATTTCAAAAGATAATGCTTAAAATTCATACATTGTTTACAAAAGTATGTTACTACTTCTTAGTTATAGAGTTCCAAAACTGAGGTAATGAACACGTATACTTCATGCTTTGGATAGAAGATGCACTTGTATATGGAAAATGTACATATTATGAAATATAACATTTCATAGACACTTACATCTTGTGCGATTCCACATTGCTTGATACAAATATCCAAAAAATGAAAACACATCATTACACAAGGACTTGAAAAAAATAAAAAACTAGCTTTCAATTTAGCTTTCCTTGCCTCCCATGAGTGGGACAACCATATTAAAACATTTCCCAGATGCCAATACTAGACTTAAAGAGATGGCAAGAAAAATATTCAATGAACTAGCAGGTAAATGTTACACAAAGGAATTGACTTCCGATAACTTCCTTGACTTCCTAATAGAAGAAGTATATTATATCATAATGTTATAGGTAACATTATCCTAGGAAATTATCTTTCTCAAATGACACCCAACTGATGTCTAGATAAATGCATTTTCTAAAGAAGTCCCCTAATTATGGTATGCAAACATAAACACACAGTTTATATTAGATGCATATGCCACTGCATCTTACTCCAGCTTGTGCATGACTAAGAAAGCTAAGACATTTTACTTTACAAAATTCACAATAACATGTAAAAGAAAAAAGCCACTTATTATATGCTTCATAAAATATAACCCACATATTGATTGTAAAAATTACAATAAATAAAAACTATCTCTACATGTACCATTCCAAACTAGTGAGATACACTTTTACTTGGGCATGAAACATGGAGCAGAACATTCAATGCACACAAAATAAAAATTTCCAAAATTGAGAAGATGTTCACCACACATGTTGACAACAAATGGGGAAATATCAATGAGGCTACAATAGAACCTAGCAACAACTACGTAATAATAAACCTTGAAGATATCAAGATAGGAAGTAAGGAAGAAAGATATGACATAATGACTGATCTTAAACATGTTAACTATAGTAAACTTTGTGCACTACACTCTTTGCTCTAAGAATTTTCTCACCCATTCTTACAAACTAATGATGAGTACTTCAACATGGGAAGAAAGTTGAATAAAGAGAAACAATACATACTAAATATGTGGTAATGAAAAATTGACCTGCTCCTAATAAACCATTTCACTTGTTTCTTATGGGTGGAGCTAGTACTAGAAAAACCTTCACAGCTATTTAAGTCATATTTGAAGCAATGGTCTAGATCTATTACAAGAAACCAACCCTTTCAAATTGAAAGGACTTCTTGTGTCTCCTAGAGAAAAAGCAACATTTAATATAGGTGGCACAACTACTCATTTTATTTTCCCCCTACCATGTAATTCTTCTAGAATGCTACCTCTAGATATAAATAAACTTGACAACCTGAGTAAAAAACTAGAAAAATTACAAATCTTTCTTATTGACGAAGCCTCACTCATTGGCTCTAAAATGGTGTTTAATATAGATAGAAGACTTTTCCAAATAAAAAGTATGCCCACAAAACCGGTTGGAAATATTGATATCATATTTTTTGGGGACTTATACCAAGCTCAACCTATATGTGACTTATGGATATATGAACAACCAATAATTAATAGTGAAAAAATTTCATTCACATTTTTCACTGATCATGTCCTATGCTTTGAACTACATAATGTAGTAAGACAAACAAATCCAAAACTCATCTCTATTTTAAACCATGTTAGAACTTCTCATCAAATTGATGAAGACATTTCCTACATTAAAACATGTCTAAAGCCTTCTCCCATTAATCCATTATTCCCATACTTATTTTATAGAAATATAGCCATTGAAGAACACAACAAGAGAATTTTAATTGACAACTATGTCTTTGAAGCCATTGAAAAGAAAGATATTCTAATTGACAACATTGATATCCAACTTGAAAGTTTTTCTCTCCCCTATATTATCTATTTAAAATCAAGAAATTTGGTGGAGCTAATTGCTAGAAACTTGGACACATAAGATGACCTAGTCAATGATGTTGATGGAATTTTCCATATGCACACATCTAATGAAGAAGAGACTGTCTGGATTCATTTTAATGATCTTGTCGTCAGAAGATCTTGTCACAAAAAAATGGAAAGGATTTACACAACCAATATTTCATCCCCTTGGACATCTATCATGAGAATAGCTAAAAGACTAAAAACACACACTAAAATAGTCACATGAATACAACTCCCTCTTCAACTTGCATGTGTACAAACTATCCATAGAGAACAAGGCTTGATAATGGATGTGGTTGTTTTTGACCCATTAAAGGTCTATCACCATGGCCTCTCTTACACTACTATATCTTGTGTACACAACATTGAGTCATTACATCTAATGCACATGATGGAACACAAGAACTTCAAAATATATAAAAAATTTGACAAGGAAATGCAACACCTACACAATTTGGCATAGTGGGAAATTGAATATAGTCTCCCCTCAACAACATAAAATTAATTCATTATATACTCCTTGAATACTTGAAGCTTCCCACTGCACACCCTATATACAGCCCACTATCATGATCTGCTCTAGTAAACTGTGCTCTTTCTGCAAGAAACAAATCACAAATTTCATGACCAACTTGACTACCTCAAAGCCAAATTCAATTGTTACTGTTCATTCTCCATACATGGCCTTCTAACATGTTCTACAAAGACAACTATTATGATTCAAAATGACACTTTCACAACAAAACATCTTGAACCTATCACCACAGATTTTCTCTGCCTAGGCCATACTCTATGCATTATAAAATTGTACCTAGAACATGACACACTAATTAAAGACCTATTAAACCTGATTATGATGGTTAGAACCACACAACTATCCAATTCAAAACTCTTAGTTTTTGGAGACTTCAATATTAAAATCCTACTACAAACAAAAGTACAATAAACATTTGCTGAGTTCATGCAATACCACAATCTAACCTTAATTGTCAACAAACCAATGACACAAGATTGTAGTTTGCTAGATCAAATATGGGGACACAATATTGGTCCTAGCCTTGCCAGATTCATTGTCTATATATAGATATAGGTTAGATCATCTCCTAGTCTCCCTACAACTTCCACTCTAGCACATAGGATGCTCATCATGTTACAACAAAGAAAGATAGTTTCCATGGTAGGGTTATATTTGATAAGTTACTTATTTATCCTACTATATTTCAAATACCTTGCTAGCCTACCCTTGATATTGCATGATTTGACATTGTACATCTACAAAATGGTATAACAACATGCATATTATCTAGTTATCCAACTAAATTGGTCTACCACCAATGCTACAATAATGTACAAAATGTATTATATACAAGTACATATCAACTTCAACAAGAGCACGTAAAAACATGTGAATGTTGATAGCCATCTATTGGCCAAATATGCTTATCAAAATCAATAGTAATTGATAACACCTTGCTTATACTTACAATATACAATATATAGTAGAAAAAATGGTTGTAAACTTTGTATAAAGAAAAAAGTGGTCATTTTGGGGAAAAATTATCTTTTTTGCTTATTGTTAATTTTTACATTTTAGAATGATTATTTACGAAAATTCTTAGTTATAAATATCATACAACCCAAATGAGATAAGGTTGTTTAAAAATTTATCTCTTGTGGGGTACAACATAAAAGTTGAAAGAGTATATGGTATTCTTTTTTTTTTTACATCAAATATTTGTTTCCATCATTGTACTTTCTTGTAGCCAAGTATAATTTCTGACATTTGAAGAATTGTTGGGTTGCTAGTTTCTACTAAGAAAGTAATTGGACTATTCACTTGGTATATTGTGAAGTGCTCTTTTTAATTTGATATATATTCTACATTGTCTAGTGTTTGTCTTCTCTACTATTTTTTATCATATGAAGTTCACTAGGTTATGTAATTCCTGTCTACCAGAACACTTACACTTTATAGAGCCGAGTTTCTTAGAGACATTTATTTCACTAGTAAATTTGAAATCAATTTTCGACAAATATTGGTGGAAATTTTGACACGGGTTGGTCAAAATTTCAACCAAGCAGTTCATGGTAAATTTTCTTGTTGAAATTTCAATCAACCAATGTTTGGTCAAAGTTTTGACTTTAATTTTTGCTACCTCTAATTTCTCAGTATTGGTCAAAATTTCCACCAATGTTTGATCAATTTTTTTTTTTTTGAATTGGTGGAAATTTTGACCAATTCTTGTGTAAAACTACCAAGAATTGGTTGAAATTTCCACCAATGTTTGGTCAATTTTTTTTTTACAATTGGTGGAAATTTTGACCAAGTCTTGGTAGAAAACTATCAAGAATTTGTCAAAATTTCCACCAATGTTTGGTCAATTTTTTTATAATTGGTGGAAATTTTGACCAAGTCTTGGTAGAAAACTATCAAGAATTGGTCAAAATTTCCACCAATGTTTGGTCATTTTTTTTAATGCTATTTCAAGAAATTGTTTCTTATCCAAGCCATTTCATTTACAACCTTTTAAATCTCTGCAAAGATAAAGTTGGAGCAGGAGAATTTTTCTTTTCAAAAGTGCTCTCTGATTGTAAAGAGTCCATTCCATTATTTGTTGAACTAGATATGTCTTGTTTGTTAAACAGATAATGGAATGGACATTTTAGAATCAGAGGACACCTTTGAGAAGAAAAATTCTCCTCCTCTAACTTTGTCTTTACAGAGATTTAAAAGGTTGCAAATTAAATGGCTTGGATAAGAAATAATTGCTTGATACAGCATGGAACAAATGGACATTTACGCATAGGGCACCATCAATAATGTGAGTGATGCAACCAAATTTTTTGAGGTCAAAGCCACCAATTAATATAAGGTTTTAAATCTCTACGAGGTTGACAGTGTGGTTGTAAGGGCTATGGAGAGGGCACTTCTTCATTGTTTGCCTCATCACTGATTAACTTGCAACATAGACCAATGGTCTTCATCTTTGTTATGGGCTCCTATTTTCTATGTGAGTCAAAAAACTAGATAGTCTTCATCTTTGTTGTTGTTGGTTTAAATAAGTATTTACTTATTACAGTTTCTTAAGTTTTACTTAGGTTAATGAATTATTTAATTATTTTGCATTATTTTATTATTATTTTAGGTGAGACACTTAGGGGTTTGTGTACTCTCATTGAGTTATGCAACTCTAATTATGCACATGGTGTCTACAACACAAGAGTATGCATGATTCACTGAGTTTTCATGATGACAACACAGTTATCAGCACTCCTCATTTAGTACATGTTGTCTACAACATTGATTTGCGTGCTACACCATTGTAGGCTTATCCTCACATCATCGCACTTAATCTCATGCTTAATGGAGGATAACCAATATCTGGTGGACATGTGCCTAGTTGTATGACATATCATGATATTGACTTCTATGCATTCTAAAAGCTCTCCTGAGGCCTTTATATTCAGGCACTCCTAGTGTACTCTTGAATCTATTTATTGAATGAATATCATCATTTTGATCATACTCTGTCTATTTTGGTCTACTGTGTTCTTGTGTTGAGTTCTTTAGTTCTTGGGTGAATTTTGGCCTAAGCCAAATTCTTACATGGTATCAAAGCCAAGGGATATTCTCATCATGTAGCCATTTGAGACCGTTCATGTGTCAACACCTCAACATGAATCCAGAGGATTTGCAAAAATTGGGAGTGTCTAGAGCTAGATCTGACCTCACCATTACATTCAGAGTGTTGATTCGTTGAAGATCAACTATAAATTTGCTTATGTTGGGTGAAAGCTGATCGTGAGGCAAATTTTTTTTGCAAACCGACACCCAAAGGCCCCAATTTGCAATTGGGTATGATCGTTTTATTTGGTCTAATTGTTTGATTTTCAGATCTGCATTCAATTTTTTCTCTGTAATTTATTTACGTATCTAGTATTTTCAAAATTATTTTGCAAAATTCTCTAGACATTTTCGAAATTATTTTTCAGGGATAGAGAAATTTTTTTTTGCTGAACCGAGCAATGACACCCTGGCTCAGCTCTTTATATTTAGCGGATATATTTTATTGCAGGGAATTATTTATCAATGGGCTTGTACCCTGCGGCCTTCGCAATTTTGACATAGTATACCTGCGTACCATACCTTGCAATTAAATCTAACGAGGCAAACTCAGACCAGTCCTGCCCCAAATCTTGGCAATGACTTTCTAGCAACCCCATCGACCGATGGCTCGCAAGTTTCATTTACACCTGTAGAAGTTTGTATATAACAAGTGCATTAAGCGCTCTCCCACACAATGTGGGATAAAACTCATGCATTCTCGCTACCGTAAAAGAAATTCGACAACAGTCTCTCCACCGGTGGGCGCATAAACTTACCGCCTACTTAATCATCATCCAGTCAGCATCGACGATACAGTCATCAGACCTCTGCGATAGCACCGGACATGCATCGCTATTTTGTTTGCCGCACCTAGTCATTTTCTAGTGGAGCACCTAATCAGGCCACATCACCTCCACGCAGGTCCATGCAGGCATCCCATCATCAGTATAGTCAGCGTCCTAATCATCTGCCCTATCAGAAACTCTATCCCCACATGGCATCCATGTCAGCAAGACACAAAATCTCTATCTGTATGATTCATTTATGATGTTATCAACATGACATCATGTTGACATCATCAGAGCCAAAGAAATTACTGATGTTATCAATTTTCAAGCTTAAATTTGATGCATGCCTAGATGTCAAAATAGGACAAATTTAATGGCTATGAGGGCCTTATGACCATCAAATTTAACCTCATATTTTGCTAATGTAACCCCTCTCCATATCAATTTTGGTTTTTGTAGTTCGACTTCAAGAGGCCATAGCTTGCACATCCGGACTCCAAATTAGGTGTAATTTTTTTTGAAATTGGGTAAAATTTTCTAAATTTTTTAGTGGTGTCGCTATTTTTTTGTTTTGGTGCACGGATTTTTCAAAAATTGTATTTTTTGGTGATTGTACCTAGATAATCCTACATTTTGCAACTTCAAATGCTCCATACAGGCAAATCTAGAGTCGAAAATAGGTTTTGTTTTTTGATGAAAGTGCATATTTTTTTGTCTACTTTCTAGATTTGATATTAGATTGTAGAGTTGTGTGGACAAAATTGTCACTTTCAGGAATAGGGCCTTTCTTTGCTTTGTAATGCTTCAGAATTGTAGCACATTGTAAAGTTTCAGATTTGTACTCTATTAAGAGGTTGTATCAAACAAAATCAAAAGTCCACAAAGGCCAAAATTGGCTAGTGGCTCATTGTAATTGCACTACTGATAAAATGCCCAAAGCATCTATTTTTGGGGGGTTTCTTGATTTAGTGAAAAGGGGGGGTGTTCTTGGTGTTGTGTTCTCTCTTTTCTGCACTTTTCTTTGATTTTCTGCATTATGGAAAACTTTAAGTTTCCTAAATTAACTCCTTATAACTATGCTTCATGGTCAATCAAAACGTTGTATCACTTAATGCATAATGGAGTTTCACAATATGTAGATGGTAGTCTTCCTAAACCAACAGGTGATAATGTATCAATAAGTGAAATTTTAGATTGAGTAGCCATGGATAGGAAAGCCCTAGGTGATATATGTTTGGGGGTAGATGATAAAATCATGTATCAAATTAAGAAATGTACTACATCCAAGGAAGCTTGGGATACCCTCGAAAGCCTTTATGGTAAAGTGTCTGAAGAGGATGTGTTCAAAATTGAAGATGAGCTTGTATCCTTAGATCCTAAGACGTATGGCTCAATCCAAGATTTCATCATCAAGATGAATGAATTAAGGACAAAGCTTACTAATTGTGAAAGTTCTATCAAAGATGACAGACTGATCTATCTCATCCATAAAAAGCTGCCATCCAAATATTCCACATTTGTAACTTCTTTTAACACCTCTAAGACTACCTTAGGGTCTGCCTACAAGAAAGTCACTTTTGATGAATATGCTAAACTGCTGGATGAAGAAGAAAAGAAGTTGAAAACAATGGGGATTCTCAAAACACCTCAGTCCAAAGCATTGGTGGCCAATGAGGGTTCTCAACATTCAGTTGGACAATCTTCAAACAAAGGAAAGGGTAAGAAGAAATGGAAGAGCAAATCTAAGGATGCAAAAAAGACAACACCACAATCTAATCAAGAAGGCAAGTCCCCAAATTCCAACATGAAAGGGGACAAAAATAATAAGGAGAACAAAAAGTGCGCTTATTGCAAGAAATTGGGTCATGAAGAGCATGAGTGTTATCTTAAAAAGATTGATGAATTAACCAACATCATGAAGAAACATAATGTTCCATTGCCTAATGCTTACAAGGAGAAGGGATCTTCTTCAGATTCAAAGGGCAAAGGGCAAGCATTCATGGCAAATGAAAACTCTTCAAAGCAATGGATATTTGACTCAGGTGCCTCATATCATATGGGTTCTTCAAAGGAGGATTTATCTTCATTGAATCACTCATAGGTCCCGCACATCTTCACAGGAAATGATAGTAAAATGGAAGTTGAAGGAAAAGGCAACGTGGAGATGGAAAATGGAGAGTTTCAAGAGGTTCTCTATGTTCCAAACCTAAGTTCAAATCTCCTTTCAATCTACCAAGTCACTCACTTTGGAGATGGACATAGAGTTGAGTTCCTTCCAGACTCAGTTGGTCAGTCACACCTTTGTGACTTGAAACTGAACACTTTCCTTCTGAGCTGTGAAGCCATGTCATCTTTGAACTTGACCATTTTGTGTGATCACAAACTTCATGATATTTAAGTCCTAGCCACCTACGAAAGAGTGAAGAGATATGATCACATCACCGTAGCTCAATTTTTTCATTTGATATGAAGGTATCAAAAGAGTTAGGACTATAAATGGAAAAGTCAAAGCCTTTTGTCATATACCCATTGGTTTGCATGAAAAAAAGAATAATCCAATAAACATAAAAATGGCTATCATCCTAAATAATTGGATTTTTAGGAAGGGGGGAAAAAATGGCTAACACTCCCCTTGCAACACAAGTATCAACAATTTTTTGTTCTGAAGAAGATTGACAAACCTTAGTTGTGATAGCTCCTTTTTCCACTGATGATAAAATTTTAAAATTTTGTGGTGAAAATATGTAAATTATTTGATAGGGTTATGTTTATATTGTTCCCATTCATAGTTTAACTCTAGAAAATTTGCATGGTCTCCATTATTTTTGATCCCTAACCCTAGGCCATATAAGTGAGTGGGTTTTTATTTTTCCTTGCACATTGTTGCTTACAATGTTATGAAGAAGGTTTAGAAAAATATCGTAAGAAAGGGTGTTAATCTTTTTTGATCTCATGATTAAGGTTGTGTTGTGATATCGTGGACAAAATTTTGAGCCTTCCCAATCACACGATGTCTTTTGTGTTGTATGATCATATAACATTTTATTTTGTTTGCATTGTGGTCTTCTCTGATGTTACAATGAAGGGCTTGTCATGGTATCAGGAGTAGAGAAAAGGGCCAGCTATGATCTTGTGACAAGGAGTTCATTGTGGGATCATAAAAGAAATATAAAAGCTTTGCAATGGCACGATAATTTATCATTATAATATCATAAGGATGATAGAGACAAAGAATGAGATGAGCTGTCAAACAAGTGTTTGCTTCTTGATTGGACAAAGAAAATGTACAAGTGCTAGGTGTGTGTGCTGTCAGAGTTAGTGGGACTAGAAAAGGTTTTCTAATGTAAATGGTGTGGAAAATTATGGTCTTTGATCTTATGATGAATGCTTCATCATGAGATCTCAAAGTTATGAAAGAGGCTCTTTGATGTCATGATTAGGGCTTGATCGTAAAATTGCACAATAAAATTGATAAGCTGCTAATGATATGATATGAAGGTTTCAAGGGTTTTCCATAGCATCGTAAATGAAAATGGGATCATTGGCAATGTTATGAAAAGGTGAGCTTAACTGCGATCATATGCTCATAGGGTAAATGAAAATGACCCGTGATGTTATGAAGTCACTTGTTGTGAGATCATAGACTGAGATGAAGTTGATGTTGATCCTGCAACAATAAGGGGGTCATAAGATCGTAGAGGGTTTTTGCTACCATGTTTGACTAGTCGAAAAGAGTTTTTCAAATTGTGTTCATAAGATCAAAAATTTGGACTTGCCAAACAAGATTTTCATTGTAAAGGAGAGCCTATAAATGGTAAGAGTTTTAAGTGGCTTCTTGGCTGGTAAGCTACATATTATACAAGGAAAATTGAAAGTTTTATTTGAGGGAGTGGAGCCCTGCATACCATCAATACTAGATGCTACCAATGTAGTAAGAGATTGGCAGGAGGTAGCTGAGGTATTTTGCAAGCCAGGTAGATGAAGTACAAGGAAAAGGAAAGACTAAAGGATAGATATAAATGTTTTTTTTCCATCTCATCTATATATCTTTTTTGATCGATCTTTTGTGAGATTTTTTTGTAAATTGTGGTTCCCATCTTCCAAATTTTCTGTTTTCCATTAAAATTTTGACATATGTCCTCCTCTCATTAGTAGCTTGTTGCAATCCTATATGTGTGTTCCCAAGATGAGAAGTAGAGGTTAGTTGTCTATATAATTTTTCTATGTGTTGTATTATTTTGTAGTCCATCCATTTTTGTCCTGTAATAATCTGAATGAGTTCACATGCATGCATACTTGAATACAAGAGGAATATTTGGGACCAATGGTTTTATCTCTATGTCATACTATGAGTTTTATTTGTAGTATTAAGATTTAAATTGAAGGATTTATCCTTAAGTATCATTATCTTTGAAGTTTTGTCTCTTTTTCATATATCTATAACTTTGGGACTAAATAGACAAGCTTCTCTTCAATTTAATGCAATCCAAAAGGTTGTATGTCTCTTATTGATTGCTGCTGATTTAAAGAATCAGGTAATTGCTTTCTATAATTGATAAGGTTAGGGTTTATGGAAAGGATGAGAATTAGAATAAAACTAAAATTTTAATGTTGACATTTTCAATCAAAAGTTGATTAAAAAGGTCTAAAATTGCTAATCTTTGACACTATATCCCACTAGATAAAGCACTGGTCCATTCTAAAGTTCAAGAGTACATTGTTGATTCACCTTTTTCCATAACAATCATAACAACAAATAAATTTCCCATTTCCATAACAAGAAAGAACTCCAACAAAATGGTGACTCTTCTAGGGAACCGAGGAATTACTATCAAGTCATGTTTTAGAAACACCAAAATCCCTATGTTGTCCTTTTTTTTTCTAGTTTTATTTCATTTTTCCCATCATAGGGTGGTGAATCAAGTCAAGGTTTTGTAGTTGGTGCTAAAAGGTTTAAGAAAATCATAAAATCAATGGCTAAGAAGAAGAATAATACATGTGCCTTTACTAAAAATCATCTTGAGATACCACTCTTAGCTAAGCTACCTCCTGGGGTAAAAAGGAACCAAAATAAGAAGAAGTCTGATTGTAATTCTACGTAGGTCCCTAGAAGCAATGTGTCAACCTCGTCATTATATCACCCTATGGAAGAGAAGGAGTTGTCCTCCAAAAGTACCTAGTCAGAGGAAGTTTCACTCTTGGGGGAAACTTTTTCAACCCCATTAAGGGTCTTTCATGATAAAAATATGTCGCCTTTGGGGGATTTTTCTTGTAGATCAAACATGGTGAATGAAATGAACCAGAGTTGGGGCTTTAGGGAAAACATGGAGATGGGTTTTAGTCCTAGACAATAACCATATGTAGCAAACCTTATAGATTTTGACCTAGTGAATTTTGAGGTTACTACTATAGATCATGAGGAGCTAATTCCAGAGCTTGTCCTTCTCAAGAAGAAAGTTGCAAATGAGGAAGCTAGAGATATGTGCTTGGAAAAGGAAAAGGAGAAAATTATTCTGAATACTATTATTGAAAGAAATAACCTACTTAGGAGAATGGCCTCCTTACAAGAGTAGAACAAGAGATTGGAAGAGAGGTCTTCTAATTTACATTTTGACATTTTTGGAGTATGGATATTCTAAAGACTAAAATTCAAAGATAGGAACAACATCTTAAATAGAATCAGGCCCTTGTTGTTACACAAGTTTAGCCTTACAAGCCTTTAGAGACTATAGTGGAGGAGGCACATAGGAAGGACCTAGATAAAGGAAATAAAAAGGCTGTTGGGATACAAATTAGTAAGCCACATCTCCCTAATAAGCCCATTTCTTTAGTTATGTCAAAACTTGATTTAGATCTAGAAAAATCAAGAAAAGAAAAGGAAGATCTAACCAAAGAAATTGAAAGGGTAGAAAATGAAGCTCAAGCAACTAAGGCTAGAAGAAAAATCTAGTTCATTAAATCAAATTTTACATTAGTAGCTTAGTTAGGCTAGCCTTCATAGGTTTTACTTGCCATATCTAGTGTTGGTCCTCTCACAGTAGGCCAAAGTTCCTCACATCTAGCCCTATTTCAACTTCTTCTACAACTAGCCATTTTCCCCTACTCCAACTTTCCCAAAAAACTTAGCTTCCTTTCCAAAGTTAGGCCACTAGGGCAAGTTCTTTAAGCATCCCTGTCTCCCATCGCAAACCAATCCATATGGAAAAATATAAGTAGATGTCTTTTTTGGGTATCCCTAGTTTCCCTTGTCCTGTTGAAAATGACCTTAGGGACAAAGTTATCAAGTTTGCTAGAAATAATGCTATTACTGGTGAAGAACATCTTAAAAGGTTCATTGATATGCTTAATGATTATGAGGTTGAATATGAGGATGTAGTGATGAAACTTTTTGTTCACTCACTAATTGAGGATGCTCGAGATTAGCTCAGAAGATTTCCTGATGATAGTATCAAATCATGGAGTGATCATGAAACCCTATTCAAGGAACAATATGGTGACAAGACTAATGCTACTTTCATGCTGAATGACTTCAATAACATCAAGAAGAACCCAAATGAATCAGCTTTTAACTTTAATGTCAGGTTTCAAAAAGGTATGTATAAGCTTTTCCAAGTAATGAGATTAAATGAAGATGTGTGTCTTACTATTTACTTCAATGCTTTTTATAGTAAGATGGCTTATGTCCTTAGGGATAAAGATCCACAAAAATTAAGGGATGCTTATACAATGGCTATAAATATTGAAATAATAGAAGAGCAATTGGAAAAATTAGGAAAAGGGATGACCCTAAATTGTTCAATCCTAGAGGTAAGAAAGATAGTGAAAAGCCCATTGTAGGAAAGAAACTCGAGGATGATACAATGGGATATGTTCTAATTTTACTAAAAAATTAAGTCCTCTAGCTTACCAAGAAAACAAAAAAAATGTTGTAGAAAAGACTCATTTTAACAACATTTTTGATAGGCAACCTAGGATGCAAAATTGTCCTTATACTACTTAGTGGAAGGATGGAAAGTTAGTTCCTAATCCCACACAAGGGAATGGGAAAAGGAACATCAGACCCTTTGCAAAATAACTCTATAAGTATGAGTGATGATGTCCTTGGTGTCTCATTTGTCAATCACCACATTCCCCTGATTTTTCTGTTGTGGTTTAGTCTTTTACTACAAATTAGCAGGTGCAAAATGATGAAGATTTAAATGATAAAGATCAAGAGGATGTTACATGTAATATGATTCATCTTTGTGATAGTGATGGAGAATTAGATATTAATAAATCTAACCATGATATTACAAACCAAAGAGATGTATATTACACATATCACCAACAAGTATTTTCTGATAGTGAGGACCAAGATGAAAATTCCATATGTAACACTTTAGTTAAAACTGATCATATCAATTTGAGAAAACCTTCCAATGAAGAAACTGACAAAATCACTTTAGAATTAGTTGCACAAGTCTACAGTACTTTTAATCTGAGAAATAGAATTATAAATAGTGCTCCTGTGAAGATATCTGGCATTTCATCAAAGATGATACTTAAAAATTACTCATAAAAATAAGAAGAATCCTCCTGTGGTTCCTGAGATTAAGGAAAGTAATAGTAAGAAGTGGGAGCCAAAGAAAAAGTTGCATTTCTAGAATGAAGAAATTAGTAAGCCAACTACCTTAGAAAAGGAATCAAGATCTAACGTAGTTAAGAAAAAATAATTATCTGTTGTCCAAACTCCTATACCCTCAGGTGTTAGTGTAAAAAATACTACTTATGATCCAATTGATATGACTTCAATGCTATCACAAATCATTGTTAAAGTTCCTTTGTCAGAAATGCTTAAGATGGAGGAACATAAGAGAGAGGCTCTGGATTAGCTAGGAGGGATACAAGATAATAGTATTGTTGTGCAAGAACTAGCAAGTACACTATAGATCCTAGTTCTGGAAAAGGAAAAAGAAGAGAGTGGAGTTATGTCTCAAATATCCCAAATGTATTTAGAAAATTCATCAGTTGCATACTTGCTAGATATTGACTCCTTTTTCTTGAGTTTGATCATAAAAAGGACATTAAAAAACTATATGATCGATTCTAGTGCTTCAAATAATATAATTCTTTTCAAGGATATGGAGGCTCTTGGTCTACGAGTTGACACTAGACAAGGTAAGTGTAGGCAATGGATGCTAGAGAGGTACCTATCATAGGTACTATCAATGCTCTACTCTTCAAACTTGCTGCATATCTTGATGAAGAACTAACTATGTCAGTCCTTGTAGTAGATATTCTACCTCACTATGGGATGTTACTTTCAAGGAAGTGGAGTGCTACAATGGGAGGTAGTATGCAATGTGATTTGTCATATGCCACTTTCTAAGTAAGGGAAAAGGCTATCAAGGTTAATAGAGAACCAATAGTAACTTACATCTTTGAGGAAAATGTTGACAAGGATACAACTTGTTTCATTGATATAGATATGAATGCATTCAAGGCTAAATTGATCATCCAAGAAGTTGAAAAATTACCTGCACTAATTGAACAGGAGGTCACATGTTGCTTGGATTCTCCAAATTTGTGGAACATGTACTTTGACAGAGCAAGCTCAAAGAAAGTATCAGAAGCTAGAATCATCCTTGTTTCCCCAGATAAAAATACATTTAGGTATTCCTTTTCTCTAAATTTTACATGTACCAACAATGTTGTAGAATATGAGGCTTTGTTGTTAGGATTGAAAATTGTAGCACATCATGGAATCAAGAAAATACATGTTATTGGTGATTCCAAATTAATTATCTCTTAGGTTAGAGGTATATATGTGTCAAAAAATAAAATATTAAAGCAATATAGGAATGTTTTTTCGGACATGGTTGAGTCTTTTGATGCTTTTGGGATAATATGGAAAGATAGAAGTAATAATAAGATGGCAGATCTATTGGAAAATGTGGCCATAAAGACTGATGATATATCATTTGTTGGTGTATCTACTATAGAAGTACATAATAGGCCTTCAATCCTAGATAATGTACATAGTTGGTAAGTTTTTGAGGATGACGAGGATATTTTAAATTTTTTACTCGATGAGGATAAATATCATGGACAAGAACTTGATTGCAGTGCCTGGGTAGAAACAATTGATGGGAGAGAAATAACTTTTGGGCAAGAGATACTACAATTAAAGAATAACAAGGTACCCAAAGGTATGGTTGTATGGGAAAGTACTTTTGATAATCAAGATAGAGTGCACTCAAATACACAAGATAACAAACCATAAGAATTAGAGGAAATCAATCTAGGCACAACCGATTCCCCAAAGAAGGTATACATTGAAAAGACCTTAACCCATGAGATTAGAAAGTCTTTAATTGATTTATTAAGAAAATTTAGACATGTTTTTGCATGGTCTTTTGATGACCTCAAGGCTTACAAGAAAGATTTATTCCAACATGTTATACCTCTTAAAGAAGGTGTGAAACCTTTTAGATAGAAATAAAGACCTATCAATCCTACTCTAGCCCCTAAGATGCAGGAAGAGTTATTAAAGCTCAAATATGGGGGAATAAATAAGCCAATTAGGCATTCTTCATGGGTGTCTAATTTGGTACCTATCAAAAAAAAGAATAGTGATATTAGGCTTTGTGTTGATTTTAGAAACCTAAATGTTGAATCTTTAAAAGATAATTATGGATTGCCCAATATGGAGGCTATGCTTCAACAAGTAACTGGTTCAAAATTGATGTCCATGATGGATGGTTTTTCAGGATATAAACAAGTTCTTGTTGATGAAAAAGAATAGTTCAAAACATCCTTTACCACTCCATGGGGAACTTATGTGTATGTAAGAATGCGTTTAAGCCTCATAAATGCAAGAGCAACTTTCCAAAGAGATATGGATGTGGCTTTTAAAGACTATATTGACAAATTCATGGTAGCATATCAAGATGATTTGACTACTTATTCTAAGAAAGCTGAAGACCACTGCAAGTATCTTGAAAAGATTTTCATCAAGGCTTTGGAGGTTGGTGTGTCTTTATACCCAAGGAAATGTAATTTTGGGGTCAAAGAAGGGAAACTTCTAGGACATATAGTTTCAAAGGAAGGAGTAAAGATTAACCCTGAAAGAGTAGCAGCAATTGACAAGGTTCTAAAATTGAAGTGTTAAAGATATATAGTCTTTCTTTGGATAGGTCAATTTTTTGAGGAGATTTGTTACTAACTTTGCTGACGTTAGTAGGCCAATTTCAAAAATTCTCAAGAAAGGTGCTACAATAAATTGGAAAGGTAAGCATACTATTGCTTTCCAAGAAATAAAGAATGATATTAAGAAAGCTCTAGTTCTTAAGACCCCTTATTATGAAAAGCCCATGAATATTTTCTCCTTTGCATCTTTTCATACTATTACAGTAGTCTTACTTCAAAAAAATGAAAATGGACATGAACAACCTATTGTATTTTTTATTAAATCCCTACAACTTGCAGAGCTGAAGTATGACATAAATGAGAAGTAAGCATATGCTCTAGTCAAAGCTATTAAGGCTTTTAGGTGTTACCTAGTTGGTGTTATTGTTATTTCTTTTGTGTCTAATGCAGCAATAAAGAATATTTTCTCTCAACAAGAAGTATCTAGTAGAAGATGTAGATGGATTAATAGAATCCAAGTATTTAATGTAGATATCCAGATTACTAAGCAAGAAAGAGGTTAGGGATTGGCAAAGCTCATGGCACAAACAAATTTGGATGCCAATCAAATAAATGTTGAAGATCAAAATCTTAGCCTTGGCATATGTGATATGGATCAATGTGATTAGTATAAAAATGTAATATATTACTTGCAACATATGCAATCTCCACCTCATCTAATAGACAATGAAAGGAGGACTATAAAATTGCATTCAGTTAGATATGTCATCCCATAATAATGGGTTCCACTTTTTGACCAATTTTGACATTGAAATCAATATTTTTGAAACAAACCTCATGTTCGAGTGACTATATCTCTAAAATTATAAATAATTTCAAGATGACATAAACTAGTGATTTTTAGTACTTTGTTCTTATTTTGTAACCATATTTTTTAATCTAAAAAAAAAAATTTATTTATGTCAATTTTTTCTTCTCCTCCAAAAAGTGGTACATAATAAAATTCAATATTTTTAAAGAGTGACAGTCTATTTTACACACATAACTTTTTTCCTAGAAAAGATAATGAAGTAATTCTTTTAGTGTTGGATTTCTAACATCAATATCTAGAGGATACATTGTGTTTGATTCAATTTGGTTGAATATTGTATAGTTTATGAAGTTTTGAAGTGACACCAATTGTAACTCAAACATATGTTGGTTTTGACACAGATAACTTGAAGTGAATTTATCATAAATCTTTTATTTATTTTTGAATAGAAAGCTAACTCAATAAGCTATTTCCTAGATGTTTTTCAAAAAAAAATTGACCTAATTTACTCATTTTTTGAAGTGTCGAAGTCATTTGATGTTCAATTGATAATGAACCTATGATGAGTTAAACTCATATTTGAAAGTCTTAATGATTAAAATATGTATTACAATTATAGTTGTTCGAAAGCTTTCTCCAAGAAGCACATTTTGGCATTTTTTATTTTATAGTAGGAAATCATTTATCTACAATTATGGGCATTGAAAGAGAAAAAAATTGTAAAAGAAAAAAAGGCTCAAAAATTATCATTTTGTATGTTCACTGCAAACATATCGTTTGCAACGAACATATTTGATATGTTCAGTACGAACATATGTTCGCAGTGAACATCTGGACAAGAAAAAATTGGCAACTAGAAATTTAAGAGGATATGTTTGTGCATACATACAAATTTTATTACGTTTGTGTGAACATAAAAAGGCAAAAATGTTGATGTCAACTTCAACCAAGTTAGCTTAAAAATAGTGAAGCCGTATTGCCAATTCGTATAGTGACATTTCTATATAGTTATTGCACAAAATTTATGTTGAAGCAAGGAGTAAATTTTATTTTTTTATGATTTTATAATGGGAAACAAGAAAGGAAGGCAAAAAAAATATGTAAGGAAGAGATCTGATGAAGTAGAACAAAGAAATCTTTTGAAGACTGTGGCACATTATTATTGAATTAAATAAGGTATGTAATTATATATATTAGTTTTTTTTTTTTATGATTTTGAATTTAATTATGTTTCAATATTATTTTGTATCTAATTTGATTTATTTATAATTTTTTTGCAACTAATCAACAACGTGAAGGAAATGTTGAAGAAGGCTTGACAGAAGTAGAAGAAGTGGAGATGCGAGACAGGTCAGGAACACTCCCTACGAAATCTCAAATAATGAATGTTGAAGAAGGTTCAAGATTACTCTCTACAAAGGTTCGAATAAAAAAATTTGGAGAAGGTTCAAGATCGCTCCTTGTAGAAATTCCAGTAACAGAAGTCAGAGAAGGGTTGGGATCAGGTGTAGGAACTAGTATGGATGAACTCTTAAATATTGCCCAATCTATAAAGAATGTTATTTCTAAAAAATAATTAGATCATTTACTTAAAATGGATGTGGATAAATTGAAAAGACTTGCAGCTACTATTCAACCATTAAGTTTGTCTAAGAAAAGGTCAATGAATAAGAAGATAAGAGAAATTATGACTCAATTTGATAACACTAGAACACTTGAACAAGCTCAGTTAATTTCACTTTTTCTTACACAAAAGAAGTTGCAAGAGGCATTGAAATTGTTAGGTGTAGACACAACATCAAAGAAGAGAAGATTTTCTAACATGCAAACTGATCTAATTGAAAAGTTTGAGAAACATAGGAAAATACTCTCGAACTAAAGATAAGTCTATGGAAAGAAAAGTGATGTTGATGTCTATTGTAAATAATAATATGACCCAAAATAGAAAAATATCTTTAATTTCATCTAAAATGGGTTTTAGTAGGAAAATAATGAGAAAATATGTTAAGAGATGATTAATTGTGGATGACAGTACTATGAAGGGCAATTGGGAAATCATGTGTAGAGCACCTCATTTTGATAGGATTGAAGAGTTGTTAAAAAATGTAGTCATATCATTTTGGATTGATAACACTCATCCTTCATCAAATAGTAGAGATGTTATAAGGCATAAGATTGCATCTAGTCAATATGAACATCATACAAAACATTGGTTGGACACAACACAGCATGAGTTATATGTGTTGTTTTGCAGTGAACATCCTAACGTAAAAGTTGGGAAAACATTGTTTGAAAAATTGAAGCCATACTTTGTTAGGTCTAACAAAGTGTTTGAAACATGTTGTCATCATATTGAGTTTGATCTCCACTATCAAGTATTTCAAAAGTTTGTAGAAGACACATATGGTTTTCATGTTGCTCCTCCTAGTAGGAGAAGTGAGTTTATATCATCCATTCTATGTGACAAAATAGATGATTCAGCTACTCAAATAAATTGCATCAAAGGATTATGTGAAACATGTGGTGAATTGACTCTATTTCCTTTGAAAATTAAAAATATTGATGCAACAAAAAAATTGAATTGCAAAAGTTACAAGTATGTCAAGAATGAAACAAAGTTGGGAAAAGAGACAAAAAGGTTGGAATATGTTGAAGAGGAGTTACCTATTCTAACATTTATGGACATATTTAAGAATTTGATTCAACCTTATATTCATCACACATTTTTTGAAATGTGGAAAGCACAATAGTTTCAAACTTTAAGAGATAATTTTCCACTTGGAATGACTATATTAGTTGTAAATTTTATAGAGAACTATTCCTTTGTTCATCAGAAAGAAATTCAATCAGATTATTACTTTTTAAAATAGGTCACTATTATGGTACATGTTTGTTATAGACATGCACAGTTAGATTTGGATAGTGTTTAGAGTACAATTCAAGCATGAGTAATTAAAAAGGAATATCATTTCTATATAAGTGATGATAAAGAACATGACATTCACTATTTCAAACATTGCTTCAATATCTTCTTTTCTTATTTGAAAGAAAGAAACATAAATGTTGATAAACATTATGTTTGGTCTGATGGATGTGCCACATAGTTCAAATCATCTAGACCATTTTATGCATTATGTAGATATCATCGCAACGAGAATATAAAACACATATGGAATTTCTTTGAGAGTGGTCATGGAAAAGGTGAACATGATGGTGTTGGAGCTTGCATCAAACATGCTCTGTGAAAGTATCAAATGAATTATAACGGAGTTCGTATAAATGATGCACATGATGTTGTTGAATGGTGTAAGAAACATTTTGCATTAGATGAGGTTGGGACATCATCAACAACAAGTCGACAGGTACCATATAGAGTCTTTTGGGAGATAATAGGTATGGATGTGTACATCTATTTAATTTTTGAGCAATTAAGTTATACAATTTTATTGTTAAGTTTTATTTTTCAATTCTTTGAACTTTAATTTTAATTTTTCCATATTTTCAATTTAATTAACTTTCAAGTGTTAATAGAAAAAACATGCATGGTTGCAAGAGGATAGAGAACACATGTTCCTTACATTCAGTCACGAGTACAGATAATTGCAATTGGACATTGAAGACAAGAGAATATTCATGTTTTTGTGATAGTTGCATTGATGAAGATTATGAAGAATGCATCAATCAAGCACGTGTTTATACAATTGCATGGATTTTGTACCACTTGATGTTACTGATACATTCAATAAAGATGATGAAAATTTTGATAATATTCAGATTTCTGATGATTATGATCATATCTCTGGATTGGTAAAAGTGGGTAACTATCATAAAAATTAATTTTATATTATTATAAATTTTTCTAATGTTTTTCTAATGTTTTCTAATTTTTTATATATAATATTTTTCTAATTTTTTCTAAATTAATATAATTAATTTTAATATAAATAAATAATAAAAATATTAAATTAACCTTAAAATATGCTTTGAAAACATTAAAAAAAATAAAAAACATTAAAATAATAATATATAGACATACTTGAAGATGAGAATCTGAAGGAAAATGACAAGATAATGCTGACAAAGATCACATGTTTGCTCCAACCCTTGAGTAAATAGTTAATGCCATAAAAAATGACAAGAAAGGGTAAAAATGGTGTTTTTAAATGCCAGAAATTGATGTTTTGAATGTTCGCTGAAAACATATTAATTACATATGTTTGCAACAAACATACCTAATTATATATTAATATGTTCACTGTGAACATGGTTTTAATATGTGTTCACTGCGAACATATGCTAAACTCGATTTCATTTTTTGCAATTTTTTTCTATTTTTGTTCATCCCACTAAAGTGGAACCCACTATTGTGGGTTCACCCATATATTATTGTGAATGGAATTTTATGGTGGAAAAATTTTGAATGTGTATTACTGAAATGCATTGATCAATAGAAATCTAAAAAAATATTAAATGACATGCATTCAGGAATATGTGGTGGGCATTATATGGCAACTACTACAACCCAATTTGCTGAAAGATGCTCAAATCTTAGTAAGAAAATGTGATTCATGCCAGAGGTTTGCAGTAAAATTAAAATTTTCTAGAAATACACCTTTGAAATTAGTTGAAGTCTAGGCACCTTTTCAGCAATGGGGAATGGATTTTATAGGTGAGATTTTAGCTAGCACTAGTAGTAGTTTTTCTTGGATACTAGTTGGAACTGATTATTTCACAAAATGGGTTGAGGAAATTCCTACTAGAAATTCAACCAGCAAAGTGGTGAATAATTTTTTACTCAATAACATCATTACAAGATTTGGATGCCCTAAAAGAATAGTAACTGATAATGCTATGTGCTTTAGATCCAAAGAATTTATCAAATTCTGTGAAAAATATGGTATCACTAGGTTAGTTTCCTCACCCTATCATCCACAAGGGAATAGACAAGAAGAATCTACAAATAAGAGTTTGTTAAAGGTCATCAAGAGGACCTTGGATGGTAACAAAAAGGCTTGGGATTCAAAATTGAAGTTAGCTATCTGGGTTGATAGAGTGATAGTAAAGAAGGCAATATGTGTATCACCTTTTGACCTTGTATGTGGGGTTTAGGTCAGGATGCCTCAGAATAACCTAATGGGTTTGTATAACTATATTTAGATGTATGATGATGATATTATTGATGACATGCATGAGAGGATTGATGAATTGGTTGGATTAGCTGAAACAAGAAAATAAGCCTCTACAAGAAATTTGAAATTGTAGTTATAGACATATCATTTATATGACAGGAAGGTGGTGATTAAAAAATTTCAATCTGATGATCATGTTTTGATGTGGAATGCAAGGCTAGAAGATAAAGTTAAGCATGGGAAATTTGATCCCATTTGGTTGGGACCTTATTTGGTTGACTCTTCTTGGGGTGAAGATTCATATTTCATTAAAGAATTGTCAAGAAGCTTTTTAGAGTTGCTAGTTCATGGGCAATTTTTGAAGAGATACTTTTGTTGAAGGTATTTTACTTCCCAGGAATAATATATCTCTATCAATACCTATGAAAAGGTGTATAACCTTTCTATATATGTACATTTTGTTGTAGAGTCTCTAGTTCTTGCTTGTATTTTTCAGGTATGTGGTCTGCTCAAACCAGAAATTCTAAATTCTTGTGTGGATACAAAATTATCCATCATCCCTAGAAAGAGCCACCGATAGCTCCTTTTTCCAATAATGATAAAATTTTGCAGTGAAAATATTTAAATTATTTGATAGGGTTATGTTTATATTGTTCCCATTCACAATTTAACCCTAGCAAATTTGCATGGTCTCCATTATTTTTGATCCCTAACCCTAGGCCATATAAGTGAGTGGGTTTTTATTTTTCCTTGCACATTGTTTCTTATGATGTTATGAGGAAGGGTTGGAAGAATATTGTAAGAAAGGGTGTTAACCTTTTTTAATCTCATGATTAATGTTGTGTCATGATATCATGGACAAAATTTTGAGCCTTCCCAATCACACGATGTCTTTTATGTCATATGATCGTATAACCTTTTATTTTGGTTGCATTGTGGTCTTCTTTGATGTTATGATGAAGGGCTTGTCATGGTATTGGGAGCAGAGAAAAGGGCTAGCTACAATCTTTTGACAAGGAGTTCATTATGGGATCATAAAAGAAATATGAAAGCTTTGTGATGGTACGATACTTTGTCATCAAAATATCATAAGGATGATAATGGAAAAGAATGAGATCAGTTGTCAAACAAGTACCTTCTTCTTGATTAGATAGAGCAAATGTATGAGTGCTAGATGTGTGTGTGTTGTCAGAGTTAGTGGGACTAGAAAAGGTTTTATAATGTAAATGGAGTGGCCAATTATGGTCTTTTATCTTATGATGAATGCTTCATCATGAGATCTCAAAGTTATAAAAGAGGCTCTCCAATGTCACAACTAGGGCTTAATCATAAAATTGCACAAGAAAATTGATAAGACACCAATGATAGGATATGAAGGTTTCAATGGTTTGGCATAGCATCATAAAGGAAAACATGATCATTGGTGATGTTACAAAAAGGTGAGCTTAACTGTGATCATATGATTGTAGGGTAAATTAAGATGACATGTGATGTTAGGAAGTTGCTTGTCATGAGATCGTAGATTGAGATAAAGTTGATGGCAATGCTATGACAACAAGGGGGTCATAAGATCATAGAGGGTTTTTGCCACCATGTCTGACTAGTCGAAAAGAGTTTGTCAAAGTTTTTTCATAATATCAGAAATCAAAACTTGCCAGACAAGATTTTCATTATAAAGGAGAGCCTAGAAATGGTAAGTAAGATTTTTAAGTGGCTTCTTTTCTAGTAAGTTGTAGATTATACAAGGAAAATTGAAAGTTTTATCTAAGGGAGTGGAGCCCTACATACCGTCAATACTAGATGCTACCAACGTAGTAAGAGATTGGTAGGAGGTAGCTAAGATATTTTGCAAGCTAGGAAAATGAAGTACAAGGAAAAGGAAAGACTAAAGGATAGATATAAATGTTTTTCTGCCATCTCATCTACATATCTTTTTTAATCCATCTTCTAGGAGATTGTTTTGTAAATTGTGGTTCCCATCTTCCAAAGTTTTTGTTTTCCATTAAAATTTTGACATGTCTCCTCATCTCATCTATAGCTTGTTGCAATCCTATATATGGATTCCCAAGATAAGAAGTAGAGGTTGGTTGTCTGTAGAATTTTTATATGTGTCATGTATTATTTTGTAGTCCATCCATTTTTGTTCTGTAATAATCTGAATGAGTTCACATGTATGCATACTTGAATACAAGAGGAATATTTGGGACCAATGGTTTTATCTTTGTGTCATACTATGAGTTTTATTTTTAGTATTAAGATTTAAATTGAAGGATTTATCCTTAAGTATAATTATCTTTGAAGTTTTGCCTCTTTTTCATATATCTATAGCTTTGGGAGTGAATAGACAAGCTTCTCTTCAGTTTAATGCAATAAAAAAGGTTGTATTTCTTATTGATTGCTATTGATTTAAAGAATTAGGTAATTTCTTTCTATAATTGATATAGTTTAGGGTTTATGGAAAGGATGAGAATCAAAATGAAACTAAAAGTTTAATGTTGACATTTTCAATCACAAGTTGATTAAAAAGGTCTAAAATTACTAATCTTTGACTCTATATCCCACTGGATAAAGCACTAGTCCATTCTAAAGTTCAAGAGTTCATTGCTGATTCACATTTTTACATAACAATGTTTTGAAGAGATAGAAGTGTCGGTCATGGCTTATATGTTGTGCTTTCTTTATATTGTAATTGGTTATTATAGTTGGAAAGTTTTTTAGCAAATCAAAGAAGATACTAACCATTTTTGTTGTAGGGCATGGTCTTACAGAGAAGAATATCAAGATAATAAGATAAATCCCTTACATTTTCCCACCTTGGCTTAGCAGAGCCTAAAGTGAAGTGAGTCCTGATGACTTTGTTAATGTTGGCCTAGAAATAAGATTTAGCCTTGCTGAATATAGGTTTTAGCTCATTCTTAGGCTTCTCCCTATCTTTGTTTCCTAGTATTTGGTTTAAATATGTTCTTTACAAGAAAGAACTCCAACAAGTTGTAGATTGGAGTCAAAAATATTCAAGGTTAGAGCATCCAAAGTGACATATAGATCTCTAATGGTGGCTTCATACAAACACTTATAGTACATAACAACTTGCCTACCTTAGATAAAGAGAGATTTGACCTTATGGGTGATGGTGACATTTGACCACTGTATCCATCCAAATTTTGAGTGGGGTCGAGCCTCTAAATTCCAAACACACATAATATGAGTCATAGTGTGCTCATGACACAAGAATGATGTGTTTGAAAAAAATGAGTCTTAGAAGGACACCACTAATTTGTTTACTAGGTGATAGTAAAGAGAATGGACAAATGGTTTGACAAGGTCACATTAGGAAAAGGAATGATAGGTAAAGCCCTTTCTTCAGAAAAGATGAAAAAAGATTGCACAAAGATCATTGTGTGATTGAGCCTTTTAAAAATCTTTTCTAAACCAACTCTAAGATTAGACTAGGTGTGCTGAAGATCACCAAGTTGGCGACAATGCATATTGGGATTAAAAAGACCTAATTTATTGTGCATGTGGTACTAGGCCTCTAGTTCACCAATTGTCCAATAAAATGGCAGAATGCCTTACTTGTCCCTAGCCAACTCAACCATATTAAAATCCACACAAATGAACCAACTGGTAGGTGGAAGAGAATCTAACATCCAATACCAAAGTTGGGATCATTCAACAACATCATTGGGAGCATAAAAAATCCCAAAAGAATGATTTTGGAAGGATAAAAAAATCCACACAATCCTATGCATTGGGTTAGGATCATGATCAATAAAAAAATAAATTAAATGAGGTGAGATCATAGAAACAACACCAACTCTACCAGCATCATGGTGTGAAGGAAAAACAACAATATTAGGACAAATGACATGACATGTAGTACTTAACATGAAATCAAAAACCTTGATTTCTTGGAGACAAAGGATATCTAGGATAACAATTTTGCATCTAGTATATCACACATAATACTTGCAAGAGATGTGGGTGAGACCTTGAACATTCCATGAGTGAAAATTCATGGAAACAAGTCTTGCATATCATCCTTGTCCCCAAGAGAGGAGAAAATATTGTGCAAGAAGGATCCAACTCCCATAGAGATGAGTCTCCACTTCTTCAAACCCTCATTTGAGTCTTCTTTGCATTAATCAATGCTCTGTGAGTGGTGTACAGTTTACAAACCATGGGGAATAAATAAAGAAGCTATCTATGGGGTATGAACCCAAGAGGGTCAAGAATAATTTAAATTTGAGTCCATCCCATAGAAACTATGGTTTGAAATAGGTGACTGTACCACTAGAGAAACAAGTGTCACAGAGGTATAAATATGAGAAATCTCCAATGATGGTTGTCAAGAAGAGGACCCTTGTTTTTTAGGTGGAAAGGATGTCTTACCCTTGCATTTCCTAACTATCTACTCATCTTTTTTAGTGTTATCAAAAAACTTTACCTGTGACTCCTTAAAAGGAGCTAGCTTGTGAGGCATGACTAGTGGACAGTCCTTGATCTTATGATCAGCTGGTTCACACCTATAGTAGGTGTTCAATAGGTTGAGGTAAAGAACCTCCTAAGAGAAGGTATGTGCACCAACCTATATGTTTAAATATTCCTTAATGTCATAGGAGAGGTCTACCTCTATGCAAAAACTCCTTTGAGGGTGTGTGTTGAAATTTTTTTCTAGATTGACACAAACCAACTAGCCAAGGGTTTACATAATAACATGGATAAACTTCCAATAGGGAACTAGAATGCCTAGAAACTCAATTGAGTTTAGGGACTTTCATTTTTTTATCATCCAACATTGAGAAATCATGAGATTACCATTGGAACTAGTGCAAGGAAGGTGTGAACAACTAGGGCCAAAGGCACACCTAACTATCTAACCACCCTGTTGATTAAACACAATGGAATACAAAACACAGAGAAAAACTCTGAGGAGATAGAAAACAAAACACTTTTACTGATTCATCTAGTTATCAACATACATGCCTAGTTGTAAGGCCTTCTAGGTTATGACTAGATACAAAATACAACTTCAAGATCAATAATCCAGCTTAAAATTCACAATTCTAGAAACATCTGCTCTGATTCTCTAAGTTCTCTAAGTTTTGTCCTAAAAATAAAACAAACACCTCTACTTATACTTTTCCAAAAAAATTACAAAATATTCTAGAACATTACATAATAGAAAGGTCAACCTTAACATGGTCTATATGCAGCCCTAGACAAGATCCTATCATTAAATTCACAATCTAAATTAAATACAAGAGTCAGCTCCAATGAATAACAAAAAAATAGAAAAAATAGTCAATTAAGGACCCTAGCATCAACAAAATACCTAGTTCACTTAGCACATGAAGGAACACTTGATAAACGCTTAATAGTTTAGTTAATACTATAAGAACTCAGTCAACACTATTGGAATTTAGTTGACACTAGATAGCTCAGTCAACATTGCTGGAACTTGGTTAACACTAGACAACTCAGTCAATATTACTGAACTCAGGTGACACTAGACAACTTGGTCAACATTGCTAAAACTTCATTAAAATTGCTAGAATGAAAAAAAGAGTAGGATTACAAGGCAACCCAGGATGCTTTTGCATTAGACAACCAAGATTGAAAGAAATGATTCTCCTAAATCATGCAAGTGTCACAACATGAGCTAGATCCAACTCAAATTGAGAGGTCCATGCAGCACCTTCAATTGGTTTATTCTTCCACTTCATCAAATACTCATAGTAATATTTTCCTCATGTGCTCTTACCAACTCTTTGTTACAATGCCTATTCAATCTACTTCTTAGGATAATCATCTAATACAAAAACTTCATAATCTAACTCACAATACTTATACAAATAAAAAATATTGAAAATAAGAGATATATCCATGTCATTAGGAAAATAAAATTCATATGCATTACCACTATCAAACTTCCTCAACATCTTACAAGGTCCAAACTTCTTGACCTTTAGCCTACTATATGTTCCAATAGGAAATCTACCTTTATTCAAATGCACCATCACCTCATTACCAACTTCAAAAATATGATGCCTTCTAGACTTATCAGTATTCTCCTTCTACTTCTGATTACTTTGTTCCAACTTCAACTTCACTTCCTAATGCAAAGACTTCATAAAACCAAAAAATTCTTCCCCTTCAACACTTCTCTTCTCTTTACTAGCAACATCCCTCAAATCTAATATATCTCTAGGCTACATTTGAGTAACAATATCAAAAAAAAATTTCCATGTACTCCTATTTACATAATTATTATATGCAAACTCATTTTGTGCCAATACTAGTCCCCATTTACTTGGCTCCAACTAAGCATCTTAAAAAATTATACAAGCTTCTATCACAACCTTTGTCTATCCATTTGTTTATGGATGGAATGTAGAACTAAACCTCAACTCAGTACCCATCTTCTTCCATAAAGTCCTCCAAAAATAACCATCAAACCTACTATCTCTATTAGAAATAATACATATTGGTAATTCATGCAATCTAAGAATCTCTTTGAAGAATATCTCAGCAATATGTAGAACATCTAATGTATTCGTACATGGTATGAAATGTGCCATCTTATAAAATCTATCCATAACAAAAAATATGGAATCATATCCTCTTGCTATATTAGGAAATCCAAGAACAAAATCTTTACTAATGTCACTCTAATGTTTCTCAGGAATAGAAATAGGTGTATACAAACTAGTATCCTAACTTACTCCTTTTGTAAATTGACAAATTCCACAACTCCTTACAAACTTTTGAATATCCTTATACATCTATGGCAAATAATACTTATCCTTCAACAAACTTATTCTTATCGGTTCCAAAATGTCCAGCCAATCAACCACAATGCTTTTCCTTAATCAAATTAGTTCTCATATAGCCTATTGGTATACACAATTGAATTCATTTAAAGAACATACCTTATTGAATGAAATACTCATCATACCTACTCATGTGATCTAATAGGTTTGGTGCTTTGCACTCTTTCCATTCCTCAAAAAAATTAGGGTCAGTATCATACAACTCTTTTATTTCATCAAAACCAAGAACCTCAAACTTCATCTTGATCAAAAAAGAATGTCTTCTTCTCAATGCATCAAAAACCTGGTTAGTAACTCCATTTTTATGGTTGATCACAAATGTGAAACTCTACAAGTAGTCAACCCATTTCATATGTCTCTAATTCAATTTATGTTGACTTCCAAAATACTATAAAGCTTTATGATCAATATATAACACAAAATCTTTAGGAATCAAATAATGTCTCCACTTCTTTAAGGGTTGAACAATAACATACAACTCTTGATCATATACATAATACTTTCTTTTATCATCATCCAACTTCTCACTAAAGAAAGCAATAGGTTTACCTTCTTGACTCGATACAACTGATATTGCACTGCCACTTGCATCACATTCAACTTGAAAGACCTTATTAAAATTAGTTAAAACTAATATAGGTAACTCAAAAAACTTTTGTTTCAAAGTCTCAAAACTCTTATCACCTCCATGTGTTCATTTGAATTCCTTTTTATCTCCTATTATTGTCTTAGTCATAGCATTAAAAACATAACTAAAATTAGTTATAAAGTTCTTGTAAAAACTAGCCAAACCATGAAATGATCATACTTCACCCATATTATCAAGTGTTAGACATTTCAAAATTTCTTTGACCTTCTTAGTATCCATTCTCAAATCATCAACTGAAATCCCAAATCCCAAATATACAATCTCCTCCTACATAAAGGAACACTTTTTCAAGTTAATCATCAACTTCTCCTCTTACAATCCCTATAATTCTTGTCTAACATGCTCAAGATGTTCTTCCATAGTCTCATTAAATATCAAAATATTATCCAAATAATAAATCAAAAAATTACCCAAAAATCTCTTGAGAACTTCATTCATCAACCTCATGAAAGTACTAGGTACATTAGTCAAACCAAAAGGCATTACTAACCATTCATACAAACCATCTTTTGTCTTGAAAGTAGTCTTCCATTCATCATTTTCTCTAATTCTGATTTGATGATAACCACTCTTCAAATCAATCTTGGTAAAATACTTTTCTCAACTCAAAAAATCCATTATGTCATTCATCCTCAGCATAGGAAACCTATATTTCACTATGATCTTGTTAATAACTCTAGCATTAGTACACATCCTCCATCCTCCATTCTTCTTAGGTGCTAATACAACATGTACATTACATGGACTCAAACTTTCTCTAATCAGACCCTTCTGTAATAATGCATGTACTTGTCTATTAAGTTCTTCATTCTCTATAGATGCCAATCTATATGGTACTTTATTTTGCAAAATAGCTCTAGGAATCAAGTCCATACAATGACTTACACTTATTTCTATTGGTAAAACATCATGTACATCCTCTACAACAATCTCTAGGTACTCATTCAAAAAGTTTACAATTCTTGTCAACCTCTACTAGTTTCTACTATCACTCAGTTGCCACTATCTGTCACTTAATTACTACTATTGTCTGTCACTTGATTATTGCTAATCTCTTTCACTTAATTATTACTAACCTTTTCCACTCAATTATTACTGGCATAACTTGATCTCCTAGGAAGTATGGAAAAAAAAGATTCTTCTTGATTTCCTTTTCAAATTTCTTTCTATTAACCATGCAAATTGTCATAGTAGTACAATTAACCTCATCTAAACTTTTAATCAAAGGAAAAAATACTTAGTTTCCCCCATTCACACAAAGAGTATATTGATTCAATCTTCCATCATGCATAATATATCTATCATATTGCCAAGGTCTATCCAACAGAATATGAAAACAATCCATAGGCATAATATCACAAAAAACTTCATCAAAGTAATTTCCAATCTTGAACTTCACAACACATTGATCACTTACCAATATCTTATGCTCATCCTTGATCCATGAAACATTATAGGGTTTAGTATGCTTCAACTTCTAGAATTTCAACTTTGTAACTAGCTCCTTTGATGCTAAATTTTTTGAACTTCCACTGTCAATGATCACCTTTCTGCATTTTCTAGCCATCTTACATATGGTCTTAAAAATACTTCTCCTTAGGAAATGTTCCTCATTAATTCCCTTACTACACAAAGTTCTTCTCAAAATTAGATTTTCTCTAGTCCCAAGTCTCCTTGAATCATAACATTTTTGCTACCTTTTTCATTCTTAGAGGGTCTACACTCAAAGGATATATGCCCTTCTTTACCACATTTGAAATAATTACTACAAAAATCACCTCTAGAATAATAATTACCTCTTTCTTAGTAAGAAATAGTAGCTCCTTAGTAAGGATTACCACCTTTCCATTTGGTCTTTCCTTTGTCATCATTTTCTCATTCAAATTTTCCCTTATCTTGCATGAAATTTCTAGATCTTCCATCTTCTCCATAAGATCTACCTCTAACTCTCTAGAATCTACCACCTCTACCTCTTTGTCTTTGTTAATGCTTCTTTGTCAAGATCTCCTCATCTTTCAAGGAATATTTTTTGGTTTGTGGTGATTGATCAGGGAAATACTATACATACTCCCTAAAGTGGCAAAAATACTTGTATAAAAGAGCTTAGTTTTAGGGATTTTCATAAGGTGTGATGCAAAAATTTATTCTTATAGAAAAATTGAGTTGTAAGTGATTACAGATTGTTATTAGGCTGTAATTACTGGATCGTAATGATATTGGACTCACTCTTTGGTAGACATAGCCTAGGGATTGGGTGAACCATGTTAAATCTTGGTATCGTGTGTTCTCTTCTATGTGATTTATTATTTTCTGATATTTGTTATTTTGCTTGTAATTTTTATTTCTATCCATGCTTAATCCTAACAAATAGTATCAAAGAAAGGTTGTTATTTTTTAGTTATCCTTTATAGGAAATTATCATGATTGAGTGGGAATCTCATGATTGAGTGGGAGCAATGGAAGATAAGGGTAAGCTAAAGGTCAACAAGTTTAATGGGCAAAAGTTTTAGTTATGGAAAATGCAAATGGAGAACTTGTTAGAAATTCTTTAACATAACTAAGAGAGGGGGTGAATCAATTAGTCAAGGTCCAAATGTCCTAATAAAACTTTTTCATCAAGTAAAATGAGCCCATTAAACTATTCATTCATTCAAGCTTAAAATTTTCCTACTTAGCAAGTTACTATAAATCAACATGCAAGAATAACACATAAAGAATCAACACATAACATAGTGATTTACATGGAAACCAAATTTGGGAAAAACCACCAGTAACATGCTACTCAATTCTCACTTTTTTAGAGTGATTCCCTGTGAAAAGCCTACCCTGTTAAAGGCTACAACACACTGTTAAATGTGACCTGATTAAAGAATTTTACCACCCTATTAGAAGTGGCTTGGTTAGAGGGCTTTAGAACATTCACTTGGAATGCCACCCTATTAAAGGATTTACAAATGGCTATCAAACCAACCTAAGTCCATAGGATTTTACCCTAGCTGAAACAATTGTTAGAGAGTAACAACAAGGGCTTTTGACCTAATACAACTCACAACTTAACTTGTAAATTTTAGATCACTTTTCAACTCTTCACAATTTTCCTAACTTTTAGTCTCTACAGCTCTAACAACTTGTCCTCCTTTCAAGCTTTGTCTCTTTGAGTCTCTATGCTCTATGTACCGATGTAATTCTCTCTTTTTGACCACTTATTGAAGAAGAGTCTCTGTGCTCTATTCTTTCTTCACCTTGATGTCTTCTACTTGACACCCTTCAACCACTTCACAATTTTCTACACTAGCAGCTATTGCTTATTGGTCTATGACTCCTTAAATAGAAGTCTAGAATTACTTTTCTTGCTCAATTCTTCCCTCCTTTAATTTCAGTTCGAATGGATTGGTAGGATTCATTGAATCTAACCCATATCTTGTTTCTTCTAGAAACATCATGAAGAATCCTCTAGAATTTTCTCAAAAATGATTTATCTAAAATTTTGTGCCTTCAGCTCATCATCCTTATCCTCCATCTGGTTCACAAAATTCAAGGTAACAACCTTGTTGGTTCAGAATTAGAAAATATTTGACTTTTCACATAAAGCAACAGCTTGACACTATTGAAATTTTGGTGCTCAACACATATTGTGTTACTCGACACCAACTACATTTTACTGATACTTCGCACCTACTATGGATTCACTTGGCATCCACTAAGTTTTTCTGATACTCGACACCTAAAATTTTCTCAACATCTGAACACGCTCAAATCCTTCTATATTACTCAACACAATAGATTTTTCATTTTCTTGACACTAACTAAAAATTTGCTCGACTTGAACTAGCTTGCTCGACACTCACTAATGAACTTAGTTAAGCTTTGTAGAAAACTTTGTTACAACTTATTCTTCCAGTGTTTCTACGTGTTACCATCATCTGTATCTTCAAGTATACTATCAATACATCATTTTACCATTGTCTTAACTGATCCTTGCACTTCATTACAAAACCATAACTCAACCTTTCCGTTAGGTACTTTTATTACATTTTATTGATTAAATCCTCTTCATCAACCAACTAAGTGATAGTACTTGAATTTTATAAGCAATTGTCATTCTAACAAATAGTAGGTTTGACATCAGTGACAAAACAATGATTGAAAACATTCTTTATCAACAATATTCCTTCTTTGCAACAATCTCCCTCTTTAATAGTGCTCTTTTTTCAATCAAATTTTCAACAATCTCCCTCTTTGGCATTGATGGAAAACTAATACTGATCAACCAAATTATCAAAAATGCTAACTAGGTTAAAATAGTAAATCAAATGCCAAAAAGAAAAATGTGTTACCATCAGTTTTCACTTCTCCCTCTATGATCTATTATCCTAACGACTTTACTTCTACTTCTTCCTCTTAGTTGCTATCTCTTTTTCTTTTCTTTTTGTTATATCTTCCTAAACATCCTTTCTCTCTCTTTTATGTGGCTTACCACTATTTACTTTGATCTTGAACTACACCATTATTTCTCCCTTTGTCCATTTGATCCTCACTTCTCCCTTTATCCAATTGAATGTTGTTGATCACTTTTTTCTATTTCTCCCTCATTGACAACAATGCCAAAGACATATTATTTCAGCATCTTATTATGCAAGTATAGAATTTGTAAGTACTTCAATTTCTCCCTCTATTACCTTGCTTTGTGACTGATTTGGAACTTCAACACTTTAATTACTTTAGGAAGAAATCCTAAAGTAAGTATCCTCTACATCAATTGACAACATTTCAACAATCCACTCATTTGAAGTAGGGAAATCTTTACTATTTATTAAGTAGCCTTGGCTAGGGGTATCACCCCTAACTTACTTCTAAGATATTCAAATGTATCTTTATGTAATGCTTTTGTAAAGATGTCAACAATCTGTTCCTTTGAACTGACATATTCCATTCTCACTTACTTGTCTTCCACCAATTCTCTTACATAGTGATACTTAATTGCAATATGCTTTGTTTGGGTATGTATTATAGGATTCTTTGATATATTGATGGCACTTGTGTTATCATAATAGAGTATCACAGGTTTAGTTACCTCTTCCTTCATACCTTGCAATAGATGATTGATCCATACCATATTGGTACAATTGATAGCTATAGGAACATACTCAACTTATATTGTTGACTGTGAGGTGCAACTTTTCTTTTTGCTGGTCCAAGTAACCAATCTTTTCCTTAAGAAAAGTGCTCCTCTAGTGGTACTCTTTCTATCATCAATATTACCTCCCCAATCTGCATCAGTGTAGGCTTTCAACTCAAACTTTTCACTCCTCTTGTAATATAAGCCAAAGTCATTTGTTCCTTTTAAGTACCTCAGTATTCTTTTTACTGCCATAAGATGATTTTCTCTTGGATTGGTAGAAAATCTTTTCAATATTCCAAATGCTAATGCAATGTCTAGTCTACTATGCACAACATACTGCAACTTTCCATTCATTGATCTATACAATGTCTGATTTACTTCAACAAATTCATCATTCTTAGGTAACTTATGTCCTATTACTATTGGTGTAATGACTAGTTTTGAATCTTTTGAGCCAAATGTTTTGAGTATCTCCTTAATATATTTTGATTGGGCCACAAATATACCATGCTTTAGTTGATGTACTTGTAGTCCAACAAAGAATTTGATTTCTCCAAACATTGACATTTCAAACTCATGTTTCATCTGATCAGCAAAATCTTTGAAAAGAACATCTTTTCCTCTAAATATTATATCATCAACAAAGATATCAGATATTAGAATTTCTTCACCTTTTTCTACCTTGATATATAGGTTCTTGTTGTCATCTGTTCTCTCAAATCCTATTTTCACAAGATATTTGTGCACTCTCTCATACCATGCTCTAGGTGCTTGCTTCAAACCATACAGTGCTTTGTGTAGTTTGCAAACTGTATCCTTGTTGTTGTTATCAACAAATCCCTCTGGTTGTTCTATGTAGACTTCCTCTTCCAGTATACCATTTAGAAAAGAAGACTCCACATCCATTTGGTAGACTTTGAAACCTTTGTAGGAAATATATGCAAGTAGTATTCTTACTCCTTCCATTCTTGCAATAGGGGAAAATGTTTTCCCATAATCTAGTCCTTATTCTTGTGCATAACCTGTGTACACTAATCTAGCCTTATTTATTTTGATCTCACCTTTCTCATCAAGCTTGTTCCTAAATACCCATTTGGTACCAATCACATTCTTATCAGCTAGTCTTGGAACTAAAATCTATGTTTTGTTCTTCCTTATTTGATCTATTTTGTCTTCCATAGCTTTATACCAGTCATCATCATATAGTGCATCTTCCACTATTTTAGGTTCAATCTTGCTCATCAGACATGATTCATTTCTTAGTATGTTCCTTGTCATTGGTATGCCTTCCTTATCATTAATGATTTGTTCTATAGGGGTGATACCTTCTTACATATCTGGATAGTCTTGGTTCTATCCTTCTTTCCATGTTTGATCTTTCAGCTTCAAAGTCACTATACACATCTCTTTCTAGTATTTCATCATCTCTCTCATGTGTACTAACTTTAGAGTTAGAATGTGCATTATTTTCATTCTACAACTCAGCTTTTGAATGCAGCTCAACATTTACTGGCTATGACTTGGCTGATATTGAGATTTGTTGTTGAATTCTAACTTGATTGGTAGTATCATCTTCAATAGGCATTCCTTCATAGAAGTATACAAAAGATCTGTACTCTTTTGGTTTCTTAATTCATCAACTTGGACTTCTGCATGCTCATCAAAATTTGCATTTGCACTCTCCACAATCTTGTTGGTGTTAGTATTTAAACACTTATATGCCTTACTTCTAGTGTAGTATCCAAGGATATGCCTTCATCACTTTTTGCATCAAACTTGCCATTTCTATTATCTTTAAGAAGGTAGCATTTAAAACAAAATACTTTGGAATGTTTTACATTAGGTGAGTGACCATACCATAATTCAAAAGGTGTTGCATTTGTACCTTTCTTGACTTGAACTCGATTTAGGGTGTAAACAACAGTACTTACAACTTCTCTCCAATACTTTAGAGCAACATTTTTTTCCATCATCAATGTTCTTGCATAGTCTATCATTGATCTATTCCTCCTTTCTACAATTCCATTTTGTGGTGGAGTTGTTGGTGCTGATGTTTGTATTTTAATTCCTTTATCATTACAAAATGTCTCAAACTCTTTTGATGTGAACTCTCCTCCTCTGTCTAATCTTAGGTACTTCAAATGCCTTCCTGTTTCTTTCTCAACTTTGACAAAATACCACTTGAACATTTGAAATGCATCAAAAATTTTCTTTAAGAACATAGAAGTCATCATCCTAGAGTAGTCATCCATAAACAACATTATATATTTGTCTCCTTGGTATCTTTAAAATTCTATTGGGCTACACAAGTCTGTATGGACTAGCTCTAATACTTCTTTGGAGGTGTAGGTTTTACTTTTGAAAGTTGGCTTAGTCATCTTTCCTAGTTGACATTGTTTACATATTGTATTTTCAGGCTTCTTTAGTTTTGGCAACCACCTAACTTTCTTCTTTTTGCTGATACTAATCAAATTATCAAAGTTAACATGACACAACCTTTTATGCCATAGCCACGCATCATCAAGTTTTATAATGAGACAAGTTACTTCTTCCATATCTAGGTAAAACAAATTACTCCTAGTTTTTTCACCTTTTCATATTAGATTTCCATAAGTATCATAGATTTTGGCAATTTTGTTTCCAAATTTTACTTTGCAACCTATATTGCCCAGTTGTGACACACTTAGTAGATTATAGTTCAATCCTTCAACATAATATGCATTGTCACATGAGATTTTCTCTGTAAGTTTAATAGAACCTTTTCCTTTGATTTGACATGGAGCATCATTTTTAAATCTAACACTATTTCCATCATACTGAGTAAAGGTAATAAACTTACTTTTATCTCATGTCATGTGATGTGAGCATCCATTGTCTATGATCCACTTGTCATTTTTATTCACACAAGTTACCAATGTTTTTGCCTCCTCTTCATCTAATTCATCCTTCATGGATACATAGACCACCTCATCATCATTATCATTAGAATCTTCTTCTTCAACAATGTAGCACTTTTTGCCTTTGTCCTTGTAATCTCTGCTATCGTCTTCTCTTTTGTTTTTGTACTTGTTTCCTTCTTTGTAGTTCTTTTTCTGAGTGCATCTTGTAGCAATATGTCCTACTTCATTGTAATTAAAACATATGATAGGTAGCTTACCTTTGAATTTACCTTTGCATCTATGAAATCTTCTAGCCAGTAATGCTTCCAATTGTTCCACATCTTCTTAGTTAGTGCTATTGTCACTAGATGCATAATTTGTCTTTTTCTTCTTCTTTGATTTCACCTCCTTAGTGTCTTTCAATGTCAGCTTGGATTTGAAAGTAGATTCAAGATTCTCAGGTCTGTAGTTATCAAAATTGGACAACTCAAATGTAGTAAGTCTTCCTACTATTCCTTCAAAAGTTATTGCATTTCCTGGTACACATCTTAATTCTTGGATGGTTGAAACTCTAATAGCATATATAGGGAGTAGGGTTCTTAAGAATTTTCTATTAACGGTATCATCTTCAAAATGACCACCCAAACTTCTTATTGTACTTACAACTTCTTTCATTCTAGAGGCATGCTGGGTAGCATTCTCACCTTTCTCCATTTTCATGTCATCAAACTTTCCTCTGAGACTTTCTCTTTTTCTCTTTGAACATTCTAATCTCCTCCATAGATATTAGTCAAGGCTTTCCACGTCTTAAATGCAGAGTCAGATCCCTTGTAGAGGCAATCTCCAACATTATCTGATTTTGCTCCTTCCTTTTGTTCAAATGATTTGCACTAAGGGGTCTAGCTAGATCTACATGTTCCACTCGAATTGAAGTTTTTGCAAAGTTTCCTATTGATCCAAGGTGTAACTTCATTACACTTTTCCATTCAACAAAGTTATCTCTGTTGACCTTGGGAACTTCTCTCTTGGACATCTTGATCTTCCTACTTCTAGTACCTTTAAACTAAATCAGCAGATGGCTCTAATAGCAATTGCTAGAAATTCTTTAGAATAACTAAGAGGGGGGTGAATTAGTTATTCAAGGTCCAAATTTCCTAATAATTTTTTTTGTATCAAGTAAAATGAACCCATTAAACTGTTCATTCATCCAAGCTTAAACCTTTCCTACTTAGTAGGTTACTGTAAATCAACATGCAAGAATAACACATGAAGAATCAACACATAACACAATGATTTATGTGGAAACCCAATTTGGGAAAAACCACCAGTAACAAGCTACTCAATTCTCACTCTTTTGAAGTGATTCTTTATGAAAGGCCTACCCTATTAAAGGCTACAACACACTGTTAAATGTGAGTTGGTTAAAGGATTTTACCACCCTATTAGAAGTGGGCCTAGTTAGAGGACTTTAGAACATTCACTTGGAATGCCACCCTATTAAAAGATTTACAAATGGCTATTAAACCAACCTAAGTCCATAGGATTTTACACTAGCTAACACAATTTTTAGAGAGTGACAACAAAAGCTTTTGACCTAATACAACTTACAACTTAACTTGCAAATTTTAGATCACTTTCCAACTCTTCACAATTTGCCTCACTTTTAGTCTCCATAGCTCTAACAGCTTGTCCTCCTTTCATGCTTTGTCTCCTTGAATCTCCATGCTTTATGTACCAGTGCAATTCTCTCTATTTGACCACTTATTGAAGCAAAGTCTCTATGCTTTGTTTTTTCTTCACCTTGATGTCTTCTCCTTGACACCCTTCAACCACTTTGCAATTTAGCACACCATTAGCTCTTGCTTCTTGGCTATGACTCCTTAAATAGAAGTCTAGAATTGCTTTTCCCACTTGATTCTTCCCTCCTTTAATTTTAGTTCAAATGGATTAGGTAGGATTCATTAAATCTAACTCATATCTTGTTTCTTCTAGAAACATCATGAAGAATCCTCCAAAATTTGCTCAAAAATGATTTATGTAAAATTCTGTGCCTCTAACTCATCATCCTTATCCTCCATTTGGTTCACAATATTCAAGCTAACAACCTTGTCGATTTAGATTTGGTGAATCTTTGACTTTTCACATAATGTAGTAGCTCGACACTATTGAAATTTTTGTGCTCGACACATACTGTGTTACTCGGTACCAACTATGTTTTACTAATACTCGACACCTACTATGGATTCACTCGACATCCACTAAGTTTTTTTGATACTTGACACCTGAAGGTTGCTTGACATCTAAACACACTTGGCTCCTCCTATATTACTCGACACATAGTAGATTTTACATTTGCTTGGCACGAACTGAAAATCTACTCAGCTCAAACTAGCTTTCTTGGCACTCACTAATGAACTTAGTTAAGCTTTGCAGACAACCTTGTTACAACATATTCTTCTAGTGTTTCTAAGTGTGACCATCATCTGTATCTTCAAGTATACTATCAATACATCATTTTACCATTGTCTTAACTAAGCTTTACACTTCACTACAAAACCATAACTCAACCTTTCCCTTAGGTACTATTATTACATCTTGTTGATTAAATCCTCTTCATCAATCAAGTAAGTTATAGTACTTGGATCATATAAGCAATTGTCATTCCCACAAATAACAGGTTTGACATGAGTGACAAAATAATGATTGAAAATATTCTTTATCAACAATCTTCCTTCTTTGCAACAATCTCCCTCTTTGATAGTCCTCTTTTTCAATTAAATTTCCAACAGGACTATCTTTATGAGAAGGATTTATGGAAGCCATTGGAAGGAAAAACCAAGAAACAAGGAACTATGACAAATGAGGACTAGGAGATTTTAGACACAAAGGCACTTGGAAGCATTCAATTATTCCTAACACCATCGGTGACATGTAACATTACAAAAGAAAAGATGAACGAAGAGTTGATGAAAACCCTAAAGGGGTAAAAGAACAAACCTATGTCATCTTTTTGTAAAGGAAAAGGATAACAAAAATATGATAGTTCACCTTCAATAACATAGAACTGGCATTATTATATAGAATTTAAAAATTAAGTAAATTAATGAAATGTGTAGAAATGGATGAAGTTTAGGATTATAATTTTTAATAATTATTTGGTGTAAGAATTGATATGTTTTCTTAATTTTTATAGATAAATTTTGCACCACTAAAAAAAACTAAAAATTAAGGGTCTAGCTCCCAAGACATAACTATATGGAAATAAACTTATTTCCCTTCGATTTCAAACTATGTTATAGATAACATATATAGCTAGACAAATCAAAAATAAGAATTGGATTTAGACCTATATTTTCTCTTTTATAATGCTTCAAATTTTAACTCACCTAAAATCGATAGTTTTTATCTCCCACCACATATTTCAAAATAAATCTATTCTAACTAGAAGAAAATTTATACATTTTGGAAGAGGATTCTCTTCTTTAGAGTGTCATATAATTTTTAATTATTTTGATATGATTTAATATTTTTTTCTTTCTCAAAATCAATGTCATTTCAAGTGTTAAAATATGTGATTGTAGAATTTATTAATTAAAATATACTATATCTAATTAAAACACTTTATATGAGAATATTCTTGACTTTGAGCTCTATAAAATGGTGTTTATATGTTATTAAAATAATATCATAAAAATAGTAAGAGTTATTAAAACACTACTTTTCTAAAAAAAATTGGTTTATTTAGTAATTGGATATAAACTAGTATAAAACATGCATTTAATTGGCATTTTCAATTGGAAAAGTGTGAGACCATATATAACTTAGCTACAATTAATTTATCTATCGATCATATGTTTGAAAAAAAATGATTTTTAGATAGAAATACTCAAATTCAGTCATTCTGATAAGTCAGCCTGAAAAGTGACACAACTTTGTACTTTTACCTACAGAAATTTTATGAAAAAGCCCTCTATTGCAAATAAGATATTTGTCATGAAGCATTTATTTAATATGAGGATGGTAAAAGGTGGATCTATTATAGATCATTTAAATGATTTTAATACTATTATGAGTCAGTTATCTTCTATGAATGTCAATTTTGATGAAGAAATTAGGGCTCTCTTGATTTTGTGTTCTTTGCTTGAAAGTTGGAAGTGCTCGGTAATGGTTGTAAGTAGTTCTATTTCTCAACCTAATACCCTAAAATATGATGATGTAATTGGCATTATTCTGAGTGAAGAAACTTGTACTATGGGAAACCAGAGCATAAGAAGAAAGATTGTTAGACTTGAAAGAAAAATAAAGGAGATAAACTAGAAGGAAACAAGGAGGAAAATGTGGTAAGTAAGAAATCCAAAGAGGATGCTTTGCCTCTTTCCTTAAAAGCATTGATGATTCTTGGATTTTAAATTTTGGGAGTTCATTTCATGCTACACCCCATAGAGGCTATTTTATTGGCTATATCCAAGGGGATTTTGAGCTTGTTTATTTGGGGGATAATTAGCCCTATTAGATTGTTAGAAAGGGAAAAGTTAAGATTAAGTTGTAGAATGGGAATCATTGTCTACTATATGAGGTAAGACATGTTCCAAGGCTGACTTGGAATTTGATCTTAGCAAAGAAACTCGGTGATGAGGTTTATGTAGTTACTTTTAATGATAAAAATTAGAAAGTTTCAAAAGGTTCCCTTATAGTAGAAAAATGTGTAAAATTAGGCACCATATATATTTGTATAGGTCATATTGTTCCTTCTACTTTAATTATTTTAGAAAAAAATGAATGTATAAGAATAGTTGTTGCAATTGAGTAAGGAGAACAAATAGTTGTTGTAGATTCTGATACAACATTGTGACACTACAAACTTGGGCACATGAGTGAGAAATGCATGAAATTAATTCATTCAAATAAAGTTTTACAGGGTCTGAAATGTGTCAATATGAATTTTTTAAAAAGTTGTGTGTATGGAAAACAAAAGAGAGTGATTTTTGTGAAGATTGGGAAGGAAAAGAAAAATGAGAAATTAGAACTTGTGCATACAAATTTATGGGGACCAGCTCAGGTATCTTCTCTTTGTGGCTCTCATCATTATGTTAAATTTATTGATGATAAAACTAGAAAAGCATGGGTTTATTTTTTTAGACAGAAATCTGATGTATTCAAACTTTTAAGAAATTGAAATTCTTGGTTAAAAATGATACTGGTAAGAAATTAAAATCTCTCAGATCTAATAATGGTGGTGAATATTGCAATCATGAATTTAAAGATTATTTCTCCACTAATTGTATTCATAGACAAAAATTTATTCCAAGGACTCCACAAAAAAATGGAGTGGTTGAATGAATGAACATGACAATAATGGAGCATGCAAGAAGCATGCGGTTGCATGCTGGGTTGCCCTTGAAAATGTGCATGGAGGCTATCAATGTTGCCATATATTTGGTTAATAGAGGTCCCTCTAATCCTTTGGGTTGTGGTATTCTTGAGGAAGCATGGAATGGTAAGAAGGTGAGTTATTCTTTTCTCAAAATCTTCAATTGTGAAGCATTTGCACATATAGATTCTGAAAATAGAACCAAGTGGAAAGCTAAGTCAAAGAAATGTATGTTTATTGGATATGGAATTGATGAATTTAGTTATAAGATTTTGGATTTTGAATATTGTAAAATTGTGAGAAGTAGGGATGTCATATTCAATGAGAAAGTGTTGTATAGAGATCTGTTGTAGCAACACGAGGAGAAAGAAGATAATTATGTAGTTTTGGATGATACTTTAAAAGATGATATTCCAACAATTCCTCATGATCTATAACAAAAAATACCACACACCCCAACAAATTTTAGACAATAAAAAAGGCTTAGTAGACCTCCAAAAATATTGTCTCCCTCTTTGTACTCTATTTTACTAATAGATGTTGGTGAACCTAAATGTTACGATGAAGCTATGTAGGTGGATACTAAGATTTAGTAGAAGACTATAATGATAGAAAAAATGGAGTCCTTGCTAAAATATAAGACTTGGCATTTATGGAAGTTGCCTACAGGTCAAAGGGCCTTATAGAATAAATAGGTTTACAAGTTGGAAGAAGAGGATGGAGGTAAGAAAATATTTAAAGCCAGGTTAGTTGTAAAAGGATTTGCATAGAAAAAGGACATTAATTTTGATGAGATATTCTCTCTTGTTGTTAAAATGACTTCTATCTATACTATTTTAATTATTGTGGCTACTAAATATTTGCATTTGGAGCAACTTGATGTTAAAAAAACCTTTCTTCATGGTGATTTGGATGAAGAGGTATATATGGCACAATCAGAAGGATTTGAGATCAAAAGTAAGGAGAACATAGTTTGCAGATTGAATAAAAGTATATATGGCTTAAAGCAAGTGCCTCGACAATGATATTGGACATTTGATAGTTTTATACATGAGCATGGATACAATAGGTGCCATTTAGATCATTGTGTTTATTTTAAGAGGTTAGATGATGACAACTACATTAATTTATGTTTATATATTGATGATATGATTGTAGCTAGGTGTAACATGGATCACATTAAGGGGATGAAACATTGGTTAGCACATTCATTTTCTATGAAGGATATGGGGGCTATCATGCCTCCTCCTAAAGAAGAATCCTATAATCATAATTGGAGAAAAATATAATAATAATTCATATACTATTATCGATTATTCACAAACTATATAGATAAATATTTATGATCTATTTATTTTACCTAATTATTTATATTATTCATAATAATAATATAAATAATTAATATTCATAAGAAAATCAAGATATAAGAATAAATAAATATTATAACATTATAAACCAATAAAAATGATAATATATTTAATATTATCACATTTGGATACTATTAATAACTTGATTAATACATTAACAAACCTAATATTTACTAATGGTACAATAATTAATGATAATCCAATATGAATATAAATATTGTAATAACATATATGATATAATATATGTATATTTAACATAACTATAACAATTCAAACTGATGCAAGCAGTAGGGTCATGTCTTATTGGGTAATGAGCAAGTTTGAATATTTCAATCACCATTTGAAGGGTGGAATGGAGCATGGAGTGAGAAAAATATATATGTCACTAAATGATTGGGAAGGATGGACAGTAAGAAATGCAAAGGATATCATCACTGTAAGAATGTATTGAATTTTCACATAAATACATTAAGCAGGGTCAGTGGTAAAAGTGCAAAGGACGTAAGCATCCTGCTCATAGTTAGAAGTACATAGAAGCTAAATAGACAGAGATATAGTGTAGTTAATGATATTGAAGAACATCAAAGGACATTTAGGATGTACATAGCAGCAAAGTGATATAACAACAAGCAAATGTGTAGTCAACTATGTGCCGAATAGTACATAGGTCCGAAATAGTGTTAGACCCAAGTACGTGAGGCCTGATCATTCTTAAGGTTTACATCTACACTCAATACAACAATCAAATCCATTATTATTGATTCTATTTAATCGATAGGGGAGAAATATTGAAGTCACTCAACTATTAATATCAAAAGAATATTAAGTTGATTATAATAAGGAGAGCTTTGGACATTATAATTTATCTCACTTCCAAATTATCAAATATATACATATGTATATTATTTAAAAATTGTATTTTTATTAAAGATAATTACAAATTTCACATAATTTCCAAATATAAAGTGAATAGTTGAAATCTTTAAACTGGAACCAAGAGCAACTTGAGGTATAGCTAAAAAGGGGACATTACCAATGGTATCAGAGCATCTTTCTTGCTAGCCTGTGGGAAGAGAAGCCAAGTTTGAAAAATGAATGCTACACTTGATGAGGAAGCAAAGGAAAAATAAGACCTAAATATAATCAAGAACATAATGAAAGTGCGAAGGACCAAAAAGAGCTAGATGAGCTGCCATTTTAGTAGAATACATATATGTATGCAATAAAATGAATTATAATAATTAGTGAATCAAATTACCTCCTAAGTAGACCACCTTGATGGATGTCAAAGGCTGCCATCAAGGCCAAGAGGGCCAAAGTTCCACTCTTGGGCTTAGGTAGGATATTTAAGAAGAATAAGATTACCTCCTAAGTAGACCACCTTGATGGATGTCAAAGGCTTCCATCAAGGACAAGAGGGCCAAAGTTTCACTCTTGGGCTTAGGTAGGATATTTAAGAAGAATAAGATTACCTCCTAAGTAGACTGCCTTGATGGATGTCAAAGGCTGCCATCAAGGTCAAGAGGGCCAAAGTTTCACTCTTGGGCTTAGGTAGGATATTTAAGAAGAATAAGATTACCTCCTAAGTAGACCACCTTGATGGATGTCAAAGGCTGCCATCAAGGTTGAGAGAGCCAAAGTTTCACTCTTGGTCTTAGGTAGGAAGAATAAGATTACCATCTAAGTAGAACACCTTGATGGATGTCAAAAGCTACCATGAAGGCTAGGAGTGCCAAAGTTTCACTCTTGGGCATAGATTTGGTTAAGTTAAGATTTGACATCATGTCAACTTAATTCAGTTAAGAATCTGCCAAGTAGACCACCTTGATGGATGTCAATGGCTGCCATCAAGGCCAAGAGGGCCCAAGTTCCACTCTTGGGCTTGGTAGGATATTGGTTTAGAACTAATTTATCATGACTAATCTTTTCTTTGAAGCTATTATATACATGTACATGCTAATAATTATTTGTGTGTGTAAGATCCACAATCAAAAGGTGTACCAGGGAACTATATGTTATAAATCATCCCCTTTACTCTACTTCATTGTGAATAGTTATAAAGAACGTATGATGTGTCTGCATCATGTTTACTTCATGTCTTCATTTGTCTACATCGTGTCTGCTCCATGTTTTCATTTATTAAAGATGTATGTTTTATGAAATCTTCTAGGCCTTTTGAGGGAAATATGTTTCTTGTCTATGAAAGAGCTCCTGTATGAGTAATATTGCTTGAGGACAAGCAATTTTGAGAAGGGGAGCCTATCATGCCCCCTCTTAAAGAAGAATCCTATAATCATAATTGGAGAAAAATATAATAATAATTCATATACTATTATCAATTATTCACAAACTATATAGATAAATATTTATGATCTATTTATTTTACTTAATTATTTATATTATTCATAATAATAATATAAATAATTAATATTCATAAGAAAATCAAGATATAAGAATAAATAAATATTATAACATTATAAACCAACAAAAATGATAATATATTTAATACTATCACATTTGGATACTATTAATAACTTGATTAATAAATTAACCAACCTAATATTTACTAATGGTACAATAATTAATGATAATCTAATATGAATATAAATATTGTAATAATATATATGATATAATATATGTATATTTAACATAAATATAACAATTCAAATCGATGCAAGCAATAGGGTCATGTCTTATTAGGTAATGAGCAAGTTTGAATATTTCAATCACCATTTGAAGGGTGGAACGAAGCATGGAGCAAGAAAAGTATATATGTCACTGAACGATTGGGAAGGATGGATAGTAAGAAATGTGAAGGAGATCATCATCATAAGAAGCTATCAAATTTGCAAATAAATACTTTGAGTAGGGTTAGTGGTAAAAGCATGAAGGATGTAAGCATCCTGCTTGTAGTCAGAATGTACATAGAAGTTGAATAGATGGAGATATAGCATAGTTAATGATATTGAAGAAAATTGAAGGACATTCAAGAATTACATCGTAGCAAAGTGATATAACAACAAGAAAATCCATAGTCAACTATGTACCAAATAGTACGTAGATCTAGAATAGCGTTAGACCCAAGTACATGAGGCCCAATCATTCTTAAGGTTTACATCTACACTCAATACAACATTCAAATCCATTCTTATTGATTCAATTTAATCGATAGGGGAGAAATATTGAAGTCACTCAACTATTAATATCAGAAGAATATTAAGTTGATTATAATAAGGAGAGCTTTGGAAATTACAATTTATCTCACTTCCAAATTATCAAAGATATACATATGTATGTTATTTAAAAATTGGATTTTTACTAAAGATAATTACAAATTTCACATAATTTCCAAATATAAAGTGAATATTTGAAATCTTTAAACCAGAACCAAGAGCAACTTGAGGTACAGCTAAAAATGGGACATTACAGGGGTAGAAAAATAAATCCTTTTTATGAAATTTTTTAGAGATAGCAAGAACAAGAAATTGACTTTATCTCAAGATGATTATATTATGATGATGTTGCAACCTTTCTCTATGGAGAATGCTAAAGCTATGAACACACCTTTATTTGGTCATTTGAAGTTGACTAAGAAGATGTGTCCAAAGACACAAGAAGAGGAAGATAAGATGTCCAAGGTACCTTATGCTTCAGTTGTAGGAAGCTTGATGTATGCCATGGTATGTACATGGCTAGATATTGCACATGTAGTGGGAGTTGTTAGTAGGTATATGAGTCATCTAGGAATTGAGCATTGTAATGCAATCAAATGGAATCTAAAATGTTTGAGAGGAACATTCAGTAAGTGTTTACACTTTGGGGGCTCTAATATTGACTTACAGGGCTATGTTGACTCATATTTGGTAGGGGATATTAATACTAGGGAGAGTATTATATGTTATGTATTTAATGTTGGTGGGGTAGTAGTGAGCTAGGTTTCTAGCTTAGAGAAGGTGAACACTTTATCCACTAAAAATGTAGAGTATTTGCTGCTATTGAGGCAACCAAGGAGATGATATGGCTAAGTTCTTCCTAGAAGAATTGAGACATCAACAGAAGGATAAATATTTATTTACACATAGTCAGAGTGCCATTCATCTTATGGAGAATTCTATTCTACATTCAAAGACAAAACATGTACAATTATGGTGCCATTTCATTCGATAAACTTTGGATGATGGATAGTTAAAGATAGAAAAGATACACATAGATGAAAATCCAACAGATATATTTAAAAAGATAGTGACAAGAGAGTAGTTGAATTTCTCTTCAACTTCAGTTGATCTTCTAGACTAAATAGAATAAAAGAACAATAGAGTCTAGGGTAGTTTGATCTAGTGGGAGCCTCATGGAGTACCAACATAGCTGCAGGATCAATCTCCAAGTGGGATTTTTTTTCTAGTGTGGAGCCTAATCATTCCCCAAGTGGGAGATTGTTAATTTTTGCTGACTGATCAAGGAAGTACTATACATACTCCATAATTTCTTGGTAGGGTTTTTGGGCTATTTTATCAAGATTTTATGGCTGAAATATTGTAACTAATTTTAACCCTAAAGTGAAAAAAAATTTGTATAAAAGAGCTTAGGGTTAGAGATTTTCATAAGGTATGATGCAAAAATTGCTTCTTGCAGTGGTACTGAGCTATAAGGGATTAGAGATTTTAATAAGGTTGTAATCACTGGATCGTAATAATATTGGACTCATTGTTTGGTGGATATAGCCTAGGGATTAGATGAACCACGTTAAATCTTGGTGTCTTATGTTCTCTTCTATGTGATTTATTATTTTGTGATATTGGTTATTTTGTATGTAATTGTTATTTCTATTAATGCTTAATCCTAACAATATTGTTATGCTTTTTCCACACTTTCTAGTTTTAGAAAACTTATTTCATTTTCGATTCTAGATCTTAATCCATTTAGATACTTTGCAATTTTCTCAATATCATCATCCACATGTCCATATCTAATGTCTAATCTATAGAATTCCTCAGTATACTCCTTCACAATCATGTCCCTTTGTCTTAAATCTTGCATGTTTCTCAAGAAGCTAACTTGGTAATCAACAAGAAGGAATTTTTTCTTTACCTTGTTCACCATTTTTAGCCAAGTCCTAATATTCTCCTTATCTCTCATTTTTCTACCAGTTTGCAAATGCTCCCACTATAGTGATGCATGACCTTTCAACCCAGTGACTAAAGTTTTCACCTTTCTATTATCAAGAGTGTTTTCAAATTCAAATAAATTATCCATATCAGTGATCCAATCCAACATAACATTGGTGTCTAATTTTCCATCACAAGGAACAACTTCTACAATAGGCTTTGAATGTAACCTAGCCAATATGCTCAATAATATTTCCTCATCTTGATCTTCCTTAGGTTCTAGATTAGGGTTTAGTGTTGTTTCTTAATCATCACTTACATCACCAAGATCTTCTCCTCTCCTTTGGCTTGTCTCCACAACATCTAGTTTGGCTGTAATTTATCTTAACATGTCCATAATAGAAGTGTCAACATTTCCTCTACCTTGAACCATCTTTACAATTAGGTCCTTGCAAGATCGTAACCTTCTACAAGTTATAGGTCAAATCCTTATATCTGCCAACCTACAACCAAATTCAAATTTGGGTTCTACATGATCCAATCTCCAAAAGGATGAATCTCAATCTCTAATAACACTTGGTTCAAGGAGGGTATGAATAGTTAGGGCCAAAGGAACACCTAACTATTCAACCACCTTGTTGAGTAAACACAATGGAATAAAATATATAGAGAACAAAACAAAGGAGAGAGAAAAAACACTTTTATTGATTCATTAGTTTATCAACATACATGCCTAGCTATAAGGCCTTTTGCATTATGACTAGATACAAAATACAACTTCAAGATCTACAATCCAACTTCAAATTTTCAATTCCAAAAACATCTTCTTTAACTCTCTAAGTCCTCTAAGTTCTTCCCTAAAACTAAATCAAATAACTCTTATTATACTTGTCAAAATGACTTACAAACGATTCTAGAACATTACATAATAGAAAGGCTGACCTCAAAATGGTCAACACTCATCCCTAGACAAGATCCCATCATTAAATTAATGATCCAAATTAAATACAAGAGTTGGCTCCAACTAAAAACTAAAATAAAGACAACTCAATCAATGAAAGACCCGAGCATCAACAAAATAATTGGTTCGCTGGACGCATGAAGCAACACTTAGTCAACATTGAGCAACTTGGTTAACACTACAAGAAACTAGTCAACTCTGCTGGAACTTGGTTGACACTGGAAAACTTGATCAACACTAATGGAACTCGATTAACATTGGACATCTTGGTCAACACTGTTGGAACTCGATCGACACTAGAAAACTCGATCAATACTATTAGAACTTGGTTAAAATTGCTAGAATACAAAAAAGAGTAGGATTACAAGGCAGCCTAGGATGCTCTTGCATTAGGAACACCAGTAGTGAGGACTTAACTGACCACCACCCGTGACTAAAGATCACATTGGCCTAGGAAGGGTTCACAAAATGGAACAATAAAAATCCCTTTGTAAGATTATGAATGTCTACAAGCTAGGCTCCATGTGGAGTCTAGCTCTTGGCAACCCATTCTTTGAATATTCTTTGAGGAGGAGTGCAACCCACACAATACCCAATTAGGATATGGTGCTCTAGCCATTTGCATACATCTTCAAACTTTTCAATGTTAAGAAAAATGTCAAGGGAGGAGGGCTTACCTCATGAAACACTTTTAGAAGAAACATTCTCGATTGTTTATTCAAAGTAGCTACCATGAGCATCTATCACAAAAAATCCAACACTAGTAGAAATTATTGGGCTAAAGTTGGTTAGAGGCATAATAAAAACCCCTAATGATCCCATAATTATTGTAGTATGAAAGATGCAAAACTAGAGGCAGAATATTAAAAAACACCATATGACATGCAAAACCCTAGTAGAGAAATTTCACATTCTCTCTACAATATTTGAGATAAGGTTCAACAAACTTTCCTCCATCATGTCAAAGGTTTCAAATAATTCAATGTTATCATGTTTTTTTCCATTCAACCATTTTTTGTATTAAGGCAAAGAATAAAAATAATACAAATTTCCAAACTCTTATGCAATATCCATGATTTTAGATAAGGTTTAGGAGATTTTCCTCCCTCATGTCAAAGGGTTCAAAAAAAATAGCATTAAGGTATTATCTGCCATTCAATTTTTTTTTATAGCTACCAACAATAAAAACAATGCAATGTCTGAATTCTTATACAATGTCCATTATTTGAAATCAGGTTCAAGAGATTTTCCTCCCTCATGTCAAAAGGCTCAAAAAAATTAGTGTTAGGATATTTGTCATTAAAAAAATTATTTTATAGAGGCTAATAATAAAAATAATACAAATGTCCAACTTCTCATATTTGAAAAGGTTTAACAAATATTCCTCCCTCATGTCTAAGGCTTCAAATAATTTAGTTTTATTTGTCATTCAACCAAATTTTTTATAAAGGCCAATAATAAATGGGTGATCCAATATAAATGGGTATGATATTACTTAGTTTCATCCCAAAGAGTAAAAATATACATCAACCAGTTGAGCTAATTTACGAGCTTCAATTTTTTGGTGGGATATATTTTCTTTGCTATTAAGTAAAGCAATCCTTGTCAAATATCTTGCTGAATTAAAATTTAAAAAAGAAGACAACTTTTGATTCTATGCATTAGAGCATTCCTCCTCTTTTACAAAACATATTCCATGTCAAATTCCTTTGTGCTACTAGCTTCCAAGCATTCTATCTTTGAGTGGAAGGCACTTTGGTGAACTTTTTGTGTACTTACAGTAATAAAAAAGACATCCCTATGATTCTCCAAGTTGGGCATGATTCCTAACAACCTTTTTTTTAGGTAAGTCTTTGATTAATCAAATTCTTGGAACAACCTTTTCCGATAGAGATGTATGGAATTATTGTCATGAAATATGTTGTAGAATAGGACTTTGTTAGTGTGAGGGATTTCTTTTGAAATGTGGGGTAGAGCCAATTATCACCCAAACTAAATGCATTGTTTTTTTATTTGTTGTTGTAGACAAAGTAGACCATTTCCATTCAACAAAGACCTCATTTTACCACTCAGTGAAGTCTCTGTACAAAATTCCTAGCAAATTTTTTGAAATGACACTTTTGAGGTTCATGAATACCTAAAAGCTAAACCCTTATCTTTAAGCTCTTTACTCACCTTTAGAGGTACACCAAAAAATTAAGAAAAATCTAACTTACAATTTAGGAGTTCCTGATACGCTTAGGATTGATGACAACTATGACTTTTCCTCTAATGTATTACCAAATTTTCAAACATCTTAGAATTAATGATTAAATAAATTCATAATCCATATTTTCTCTAAATTTTATATATAGAAAATTCTATTACACAAACTTCTTCTCTAGAGACAATCTTAACATCTTTTTAGTTTTAAGTAAGGGAATTGGAAGCCAAATGATTTCAAATTTGTTTAAGAACTTTTTTAATCAAGAGAATTGGAGGACCACTAATAGTATTTCTTGAATTTATAATTAGAGAAATCAAAATTTCAATGATTTGGAGCTAGCTATGTATGAACATCTTAACATGATTTATTTTTTAATAGTTCTATTGAAATCTCAATAATTTGGAGCCGATAATAATATTTATTACCTTGAATCATAAAGAAAGAAGAATTTACAATAGAGCACATTAATACTGTAGAATTTAAAATATCTATGGATATTATCGAAAAGAATTTCTATATATGTGCTTTGTGGAAGGAAGATGATACTATGAATTTTATGAATGTTCATATCCATGTCACATATTCCCTATTTAAGATCTTCCTAACGTTCTTTCTTTTTAATCAAAATGATCAGTGAATTTGAAATTGATCTATTAAGACCCTCCTAACATTTAATGACTTTGGAGTTGATCCATTAAGACCCTCCTTTTTAAGTAGAGAAATTAGATGTAAGTTGCAACTCATTCAAGATCACATTACTTTTCTTAATTAGAAGAATTGGAAGATCAAATTATTTAAATTCATTTTAACATTATTATTTTAAAGATAATTTTAGAAGTCCAATGACATGAAAGCTATGATTTTATCTTCAATAAAACCGTGATTGGTTTTAACACATTCAATAAAATGTTATTGCAGTCCATATATGAAATGGAAAATGCTTTTTCTTAACACATTCAAATGACCCTACATATTAAGAGACCATGAAACATCCCCCAATAAGGAAAGAAAGTGAAAATGAAGCATCTACATACACAAATGTAAGTTGTCTAACTACTCAATGTGGAGGACACCCCAATGAAGGAAATAGCCCCCAAAAAAGTGAGGGTCCCATGAAATAGTTTCTCCTCTTTCAACCGGTTAGTAGTAGACTCTAGTGAAAATAGGAGTGATTTTCTTGGTAAAGGTTGTCAAACCTCTTATGGTAAACCAAAAGATATGATAAGAGACTTAATATGGTGGTTGTCTCTCTTGAGGTATTATTTTTAAAACCTTTGACAAAGTTATTACAACTTATTTAATACCTTAGTCAAACAAAGTAGTTGGAAGGAACCACCAATTACCCATCTATAAATTTAAAAAGATATAGTTAAATTATTCTTAAATATGTATTATCAATTTATCCATGAGGTGGGATAAAACTACTGAAGAAGGTAAGGCAATAATATAGAACAATATTATCAAAGAAATCCCAAGAAAATAGCAAACATAAAAAAATCCAACCCAAACATCATTCAGTTCCACTGCATTAACATCAAAAAGCACTAACACCAACATTGCCAATGGCTATATAATGAATGCAATGTCTTATTCCCAAATACATATGACTCTTTATATGAAAACCACTTACATTGTTTGGCTTATGTTTTTCAAACTTGAGTTGTATTCAATTATTTTTACCCATCATCTTTGAAACTTAACATGGATGTTTCTACAAATGTAGTGAAATATTGTATGACATTGTTTTGATCTATTGTGAACATAGACTAGAAATTTTTGGTTAAATTCTAATGATGGGATTTAAATTGTTGGAGAAACTATACCAATGAGTTCCACAAGCACAAGAATCAGATTTGAGATTAACCAGGGTGGGCATCTTTGGCTAGTTTTAGGTCTAAAAGATAACTTGTTCTCCTTCAATACTTAATTTAAGTTAAACATGTCACAATTTATTCTCTTCCAATCCTAACTTGCTAATTAGTTTTCATTTTTTAAACTACATATTTAGATTTGGTATAGTAGGAGCTTTAGTTCTATCCTTTGGGTAGAAATAATGTACTTTACGTGACCTCTTATGTATGCAAGAGTCAAAAAATTATCAATTTATAATATCGTCAAAATCCTAGTTCTCCAAAAGTTGTAAGCTACCATCTGATAAATTAGTATTGAATAACTACCTAATATAATATATAGGAAAAATCCAAGAATTTGTATTGAAATGAAAATGGATGATGTCAAAATGCAAGTGAATTTTAAAATGCCTAATTTGAGATGTTCATCAGCCCTTGGGATTGAGAGATATTGTCAAGGATGTTGTTTGCATAAATAAAAATGTGCATAATTTCTCAATTTCCTACAAGAAATTTTTTTTGTATATATTTTTACTATTAGCATACCTTGATATAACTATTTCTATTCAAATTCTGATAGTTTTCCTCCTTTGCAGGTGCTACCAAACATAATAGCCAACAACTACACTTGTTTTCATGAAGGTTAAAAGTCATAATTCAATGCTATAATCACCTTCTTATGTTATTGTGATATTCCATAATTCCATGGGTGACATGCCTATCTATGAAGCCCTCAAAGCTTGTGTTTATGTCCCTCTTTGTTGCCCTATTATCTTTGTTTAGTTTCCATACTTCCACTTCAAGAAGCTCAATCATTTGCAAAACAAATTTACTTTGTACGCTCACCCAAATAGGAAAATATGTTGCAAGCAAACTCATCTTACCAAGGCTAAACTTCACAAGATCCAATCATGGTTGACACATATAAACCACATCATCAATTAAAAATAATATTGATCGATGAGGCTCTTGACAGAGTCCACTATTTTTGAAGCGATTCATTCAATTTTAAAGTAGGCGATTTCTTATTTGACACAATCCATGTTCTCCTTCATGGCCAATACACTCCTAATGAACTTTCTAATAGACTTTTTGATCATTTCTTACATAGTCTCCACAATGGTTATGTTGATTCTCTCCATTCTTCTCAACATGAGCTACACCCATTAGTTTTGTATGATTTGTATATGTTACATGACAAAACCACATATTGCATAGAATGAGGATTTCATCAATAGAAGTAAACAAACATGCTGAGGTCAAACTCTAAGATGACATATTCTACATTCAGTGGATAGTATATTGGTTAAATATCTCTATATGTGTTTGGTCTTCAATACAAAAGAAGCCATATTTACATTATAACAAAGATGCATCTTGTCATATGCTATTCATCCTTTTCCATGATGCTAATCCAACAATTGGCCATTATGAGCCTATTATTTCAAGGATAGGTAAGGAGATTGCACTTCAAAAAATGCAACTAGAATTGGCAAACATAGATTGTAATGCACTCAATAGTTGGCATATCATTTCCCAGTCATTTAGTAAAATTGGTTGAAGGTGAGTTCCTTCATTTACTACTTCATGTCGCAAAAGCATATTTTCTACTACAACTTTCTTGATCAATAACTGCTTTGATGCAATCAATTTACACTTGTTTATAGACCAATAATTGATCAACATACTTAAAATGCACAATTTTTTTCCTTGGCATGCTTTCTACTATTCAAATAAGATACTATACTAGATAAAAATACTCTCTCACGAATACAATTTCTAGCTCCAACAATTGAACTGCCCCATGCTAAAAGTGGTCTAGAGGACTCTAAATTACCTAAAACTATTGAAACCCATCAACTTAATCTAATTGATATAAAATAGAGGGCACTTCCATTATGAAGCACTCCAAAAAATCCACAATTAGAAGCTGATATACATAGAAAACTAGCCTCGATACTATAATTATTTTCGAACATGTGTATTGAAGACCCCAAACAATTTATGTTATACTAGCTCACTGGGAAGGAAATATGCAGACATGCCTAATATAAATGTGAATACAACTTTGTCATTTCTTAGCTTGAAAGAATCAATACATAGTGGGAAAATTGAATAGAAGGGCATGGACAATGCTCCTAGTACTACAACCAAAAATACAACTATAGAGAGATACTCCAACAAGTCAATCACATGCTTTAAAAACAATTAAAATAAGTCAATCATAAAATCCATTAACCAATACTTGTGAAGAATCAAGGATACTCGAACAAAAGCATGTACTCTTTGTGAGATTTTGTATTTTTGTAAAGACATCTACACATCTAACGAAGCATTCATCCACTCCTTGTCTTTGATTCCCATTGATATGAACACAAAAAAAATTCAATAGGTTAGACCATTTGTAATCAATGTGTGAAAGATACTACAGTTAGCAAGGTCCCCCTCTTTCATAGTGCCATGGAATATTAGGAAAAATAACTATATTGATGTTGTACACTCCTTAACTACTTTAGAAGAAAGACTTGTCTCTCTTTGTATTGATTTTGTGCAAATCAAGAAATCAGGATATAGAAGAGCACAATAGGGCTTGAATGGCATAATAATCAATCTACTTATGTGTTTTGACAAAGTGCAAGTATCTCTTCCTACACAAGTCAATGAAACTAGAATGATAACAGTTAGATTACAATGAAAGTTACAATATGACAATGCATATAAAGAAGGAAATGTTAGACCTTATTTCATAATGAATTCTTTAACTATTCTATCCAAATTACCCCTATATAAAAAAGAAAATATTTCAATTAATAAAGATTGGAAGATTATGTTTGTTGGCCGAATGGAACATAACTAGATAGAAATTGAATTAGAAATAAACATAGATGAAAATTCATCTAACCTTGATGAAGAACCCATTATTGAATCACTTCCACATTGGTTTAATGATCCTCATTCTATCAAAGATCTTGATACAACTATTATTGATATTACACCATCTAAGGGGTTTAAGCCTCTTTGCATATTTCAATATGTCTACTCAGAAGAAATAAATTTCCCAACTCTTTTTAATGGCTTTGCATGATGATATGACATTACTAGAAAATTTACCTATAAAAAAATAACAGAGTGGGAGCTCATGCATATAGACTAATATTTTGGGACACATATATCTGACATTTTATTTAAGGCCATTAAAATCATTAGTAGAGTAATAAATTATTTCCTTATTAATTAAATAATTTTAATTTAATTATTAAGTTACACATTACCTCTAAGTTACTTAAGCTAAAGTTTGGGCATATAATAATTAATTTTTTAATTAATTATTATCATGCAACCTAGGTTTTACCTTTTAGGGTTTTGATCTCCTTTATAAGGATTCAAACTCTCTTCATAATCTTATTCATTCAATACAATTTGTAAATATGTTTTTCACATCGAGAATGTCTCAACTATGGATATGAGAATTCAACCTCCAAGGCTTTTTCTCCTCTCTTTTTGTGAAAGGTCTTTGGATGCAAGTGATTTTTGGTAGATGTGGGGTTGATATTTTATCAACTTCAACATGGTATCATAGCTTCAGACTTTCATATCCCTGTTCTCTCCATAAGAGGTGCAAGCATCATCATTTTTTGAGCCAAACTTGATGGCCTTCAAAGTTTCTCTTCTATGATTTATTTTGTCCTAAAAAGTTGTCTGTGGTTTTTTGGCCATATCTTATTTTTTTAATCTATGTTGACATCCTTTTGTAGTATTTTTGCAAACATACTGAGATAAAGTGCCACTCTATTGCATTTTGGGATCTTGCACATCTTTGTGTTTTGTTGTACTCACACTACATTATAAAGTGACTTGGGGGGTTTCATGCTGGTCATATTCACCATCTTCCTTTTTCAAGTGAGTGTTCCTTCCATGAATGTATCCTCATGACGTATCAATGACACATTCTATTATAGGTGTTTGTACTTCTTTTGTATTGTTGATGTTCCTAGTTATTATTTCTATAGGAGATATTGTATTTAGTTTTAGTGTTCATGTCTTACCTCTTCACATCAAAGGGGGGTTATGGTTTTTCTATTGATTTCTTGGTTTGATAGAGTGAGCTATATATTTAGTATTTGATCCTATGTATTAGGTGATTGCAATGGCAGGATACCTATGCATTTTGGTGAGATGGACCATTTACCATATAGACATTCTTTCATTCCTATTTTTGGAGGCTATGAAGGTACCTTCCATCTTTGATTGATCAACTCTTCAGAATAAGTCTTCTATGCCTAGTCATGTTCTATACTGTAGAAGTTCTTTAGATTAGCAGTTCGATAGAGCTTTGCAACTTGTACATGCTTCAATGGTGTTCTTCATGATCATCTTTTTTTCCTGTCTTCTATAACGTTCCCTAGTTTAGAGGCTTCTTTATTCCTTCACTACTTATTTTTAGCATTATTTCCACCTCTTTTGTAGTAGGGTTTTTACCATGTGGTTTTCTCTATTTCTTCTCTTTACAGAGGTTTGGTTGTGCTTGGGTACCTAATCAAGCCTTTGTTGCTAGGACCCATTTTTTTTTCTTTTAGTAGTATTTTCTAAGTTTTTAGCTACTCCCTAAGTTTATCTTAAGGGGGTTGTTAAAGTAATAAAGTATTTCCTTATTAATTAAATTATTTTGATATAATTATTAAGTATTTGTTACCTCTAGTTTACTTAAGCTAAACTTTGGACATATAATAATTAATTCTTTAATAAATTATTATCATGCAACCTAGGTTTTACCTTTTAGGGCTTTGATATTGTTTTTAAGGATGATCTCTCTTTGTAATCTTATTCATTGAATACAATTTGAAAATCTATTTTCCACATCAAGAATGTCTCAAATAGGGATTAGGGAATTCCAACCTCAATAGCTTTTGCACCTCTCTTTCTATGATGGGTGTTTGCATACAAGTGATTCTTCAGAGCTATGGGGTTGATCTTTCATCAAGTTCAACAATCATTATTCTACAAATATCTTCTCTCTCATGGGTTTGCATACATAAAGTTGAGTTTAAAAAGGTAGAAAAATTATTTACGAGAGATGTTCGTGGCTCTTCTAATCTCGAAAGTATATTGCGATCCCCATTAGGATTTAGATCTCTAAAGAATATTTGTACATCTCCTCACTATTTAGAAAATGGTTGGAAAAATATATTTTCCATGATAAGACAATTATGCCCTCTAACTTTTTTTGCCACATTAACTAGTGCTATGTAAAAGATAGAACCATATTAGAACCTTTTCCAAATGCCAAGTGCTATGTAAAAGATAGAACCATATTAGAACCTTTTCCAAATGCCAATACTAAACTTAAAGAGATGGCAAGAAAAATATTCAATGAACTAGCAGGTAAATGTTACACAAAGAAATTGACTTTCGATAACTTCCTTGACTTCCTAATAGAAGAAGTATATTATATCATAATGTTATAGGTAACATTATCCTAGGAAATTATCTTTCTCAAATGACACCCAACTAATGTCTAGATAAATGCATTTTCTAAAGAAGTCCCCTCATTATGGTATGCAAATATAGACACATAGTTTATATTAGATGCATATGTCATTCCATCTTACTCTAACTCGTGCATGACTAAGAAAGATAAGACATTTTACTCTATGAAATTCAGAACATGTAAAAGAAAAAATCCACTTATTATATGCTTCATAAAATATAACCCACATATTGATTGTAAAAATTATGATAAAGAAAAACTATTTCTACACGTACCATTCCAAACTAGTAAGATACACTTTTACTTGGGCATGAAACATGGAGCAGAGCATTCAATGTACACAAAATAAAAATTTCCAAAATTGAGAAGATGTTCACCACACATGTTGACAATAAATGGGGAAATATCAATGAGGCTATAGAAAAATCTAGCAACAACTACATAATAATAAACCTTGAAGATATCAAGATAGGAAGTGAGGAAGAAAGACATGACATAATGACTGATCATAAACATGTTAACTATAGTAAACTTGTGCACAATACTATATGCACTAAGAAGTTTCTCACCCATTCTTACAAACTAATGATGAGTACTTCAACATGGGAAGAAAGTTGAATAAAGAGAAACAATAGATACTAAATATGTGGTAATAAAAAATTGAGCTGCTCTTGATAAACCATTTCACTTGTTTCTTATGGGTGGAGCTAGTACTAGAAAAACCTTCACAACTAAAGTCATATTTGAAGTAATGGTCTAGATATATGAAAAGAAACAAAACCCTTTCAAATTTAAAGGACTTATTGTGTCTCCTAGAGGAAAAACAACATTTAATATAGGTGGCACAACTACTCATTTCCTTTTCCCGCTACGATGTAATTCTTCTAGAATGCTACCTCTAGATCCGAATAAACTCAACAACCTGAGTAAAAAAATAGAATAATTACAAATATTTATTATTGATGAAGCCTCACTCATTGGCTCTAAAATGGTGTTTCATACAGATAGAAGACTTTTCCAAATAAAAAATATGCCCACAAAACCCTTTGGAAATATTGATATCATATTTTTTCGGACTTATGCCAAGCTCCACCTATATGTGACTTTTGGATATATGAACAACCAATAATTAATATTAAAAAAATTTCATACACATTTTGCACTAATCATGTCCTGTGCTTTGAACTACATATTGTAGTAAGACAAACAAATCCAAAACTCATATCTATTTTGAACCATGTTAGAACTTCTCATCAAATTGATGAAGACATTTCATACCTTAGAACATGTCTAAAGCCTAATCCCATTAATTTGATATTCCCATACTTATTTCATAGAAATATATCCATTGAAGAACACAAAAAGAGAATGCTTGACTACTTACCTACTAAGCTCTATGTCTTCGGAGCCATTGAAAAGAAAGATATTCTAATTGACAACATTGATCACCAATATGAAAGGTTTTCCCTCCCCTATATTATCCATTTAAAACAAAGAGCTTTGGTGGAGCTGATTGCTAGAAACTTGGATACACAAGATGGCCCAATCAATCGTGTTGATGGTAATTCCCATATGCACACATCTAATGAAGAAGAGATTGTTTGGATTCATTTTAATGATCTTGTCATCAGAAGATCCCGTCACAAAAAAATGGAAAGGATTTACATAACCAATATTTCAACCCCATGGATGCCTATCATGAGAATAGCTAAAAGACTAAAAACACATACTAAAATAGTCACACAAACACAACTCCCTCTTCAACTGGCATGTGTGCAAACTATCCATAGCGAACAAGGCTTGAAAATGGATGTAGTTGTTTTTGACCCATTAAAAAAATATTACCATGGCCTCTCTTACATTGCTACATCTCACATACACAAAATTAAGTCATTGTATCTAATGCACATGATGGAGCACAAGAACTTCAAAATATGTAAAAAATTTGACAAGGAAATGGAATGCTTACACAATCTGGCATAGTGGGAAATTGAATATAGTCTCTCCTCAAAAAAATAAAATTAATTCATTATATGCTCCTTGAATACTTGAAGCTTCCCACTACACACCCTATATACAGCCCACGATCATGATCTGCTCTAGGAAATTGTGCTCTGTTTGCGAGAAACAAATCACAAATTTCATGACCAACTTGGCTACCTCAAAGCCAGATTCAATTGTTACTCTTCATTCTCCATACATGACCTTCTAACATGCTCTACAAAGACAACTATTATGATTCAAAATGACACTTTCACAACAAAACATCTTAAATCTATCACCATAGATATTCTTTGCCCAAACCATACTCTATGCATCGCAAACTTGTATCTAGAATGTGACACACTAATTAAAGACCTATTGAATCTAATTAAAATGGTTAGAACCACAAAAATATCCAATTCAAAACTCTTAGTTGTTGGAGACTTCAATATTAATATCCTACTACAAAAAAAGTACAATAAACCTTTGCTAAGTTCATGCAATACTACAATCTAACCTTAATTGTCAACAAACCAATGACACAAGATGACAGTTGGCTAGATCAAATATGGGGACATAATATTGGTCTCATCCTTGATAGATTCATTATGTGTGTGTGTGTGTGTGTGTGTATCATCTCCTAGTCTCCCTACAACTTCCACTCTAGCTCATAGGATGCTCATCATGTTACAAAAAAGAAAGACAGTTTCTAGTAGGGCTATATTTGATAAATTACTTATTTATCCTACTATATTTCAAATACCTTGCTAGCCTACCCTTGATATTGCATGATTTGATGTTGTACATATGAAAAATAGTATAACAACATGCATATTATCTAGTTATCCAACTAAATTGGTCTACCACCAATTGTACATTAATGTACAAAATGTATTATATACAATTACATATAAACTTCAACAAGAGCATGTAAAAATATGTCAATGTTTCTAGACATTTATTAGCCAAATATGCTTATCAAAATTAATAGTATGGATAAAAACTTGCTTCTTCTTACAATATACAATATATACTGGAAAAAAATGTTGTAAACTTTGTATAAAGAAAAGAGTGGTCATTTTGGGGGAAAATTATCTTCTTTGCTTATTGTTATTTTTTACATTTTAGAATGATTATTTACAAAAATTCTTAGTTATCAATATCATACAACCCAAATGAGATAAGGTTTCTTACAAATTTATCTCTTGCAGGGTACAACATAGAAGTTGAAAGAGTATATGGTATTCTTTTTATCTATTTCAATTATTTGTTTCAATTATTGTACTTTCTTGTAGCCAAATATAATTTCTAACATTTGAAGAATTTTTGGGTTGCTAGTTTCTACTAAGAAAGTAATTGCACTATTCACATGATACATTGTGAAATGTTCTTTTTACTTTGATATATATTCTACATTGTCTAGTGTTTGTCTTCTCTACTATTTCTTGTCATATGAATTTTACTAGGTTATGTAATTCCATATCTACCAGAACACTTACACTTTATAGACCCTAGTCTCTTAGAGACATTTATTTTCTTATTATCTTTTCACCATATTCTCTTATTGCAGAATAAGACTATTACCATAGGAGCAATGAATTCATCAAAACTAACCATCCCACAAACACAAAGGTACTACTATTTGATTAGTACACTTGTACCATATTGATTTATACTTTTTCGTACATATTCTATTTTACAACCTCCTTTATAATGCTCACTAAATACTCAACTCTGTACTACATTTTGTTAGCAATTTATGTAGGAGTTGATGAAATCCAACTCCGTAGTCGCCAAGATCACCTGCAATGCAAATAGCTTGCCGAAGAGAAACCTAAGGAGCAAGAGCTTGAAGGAAACAAAGTAAGAGAGAATATTTCACAATAGGAAAAATGAAATTGCTATGTGAATGGATGATTTTACAATGAGAGAGAGAGAGAGAGAGAGAGAGAGAGAGAGAGAGAGAGAGAGAGAGAGAGAGAGAGAGAGAGAGAGAGAGAGAGAGAGAGAGAGAGACCGAATATAAAGGCCTCAAGGAAGCTTGTAGAACAAGCTAGAAGGAGGTAGAAGATAAGGTTGACAACTAAGCACACTTCCACAAAAAGATGGAACATGCTAGAAGGGAACAAACTCCCGTGTTCTCAACAACTCATCACTACATGCATTAACCTAAGTAAGCTTAAGTAAATAGAATAAATAATAAATAAATAAATAATTAATTAATTAATTACTCTAACAATTTAGAAATAACTTTTGGGGGGAAACAAATGGACAGGAGCTAAAAAGGAAGATGATACAATGGAGCAAGTAAAATCAACCTTCATATATAAAAGCTCCTCTCCAACAATGAATGAAACTTTTTACAAAGAACATGGAAATAATGAGACAAAGAAATTTTCACTAAGATTTATCTTATTATATCCATTTTCTTAGTCCATAGCATTTTCTCTTTCATTTTGCAAGGTTCAATCATATCCAATTTTAACTGACACACTTGTGCGGGCACTTAGATAGAGGTGTAATTGAAACAATGTTTGACACACAAGCCATAAAGAGGTATACACTACATAGCAATTCTTAATTTAGCTAATCTTTACCCTCATGAATTCATTCTAAAATACCTATTCCTTATAAACTCTAGACAAAAAACTCAATAGCATTCTTGATCCAACATCTTCTAGATTTGCACATTTCAATCTGCTTTCACTTTTGAAGGTGACATACTTGTCATCTACAACCCTACACTTGCCAAAAATAATGATAGCTCAACCCAATCGCAAATAGTCCATGTCAACTAGCATAACTCAAAGATAGATTATCAAGAAATCTATGGTAGGGTAGAAAAAGGAAACATGCTATACCTGCAAACATTAACAATGACATAAAATATGACTAGATTTAGTTCAATTCCCAATTCATGCATTTCATGATACTATTTGACTATCTTCAAAATCCCATTAGAACTCTCTACCATGTCCTTGGAAATAGATAGAGGAAGCCTTTTCTCAATTTTCCTTAGTGAACACATTGCTAACAATATGACTTCAACATTTTGTAGACTCTCTTTTGTTATTTTCCTCAGAGCTGATTTTATTCTCTCTATTAAGTAGATCCATTTTTATATCAAAGTATTAAATCACCAATGTTAATAAACAATAAAGTAATCTTTTTGTGGACTTGATGCATGTGCTATAACACTAGTGCCTTCCCAAAGTATGGACAATAATTTTGAAAGTGATCAGTGTTAAGAGATAGAAATGAACATTCAACATGATTAGACAACTTATAGAATCCCAAACCAACTTGCAAGATACTAGTTACATCATCAATTTGTTTGAACGTAGTGTTATGATATTAGCTAATTTTTCTTTGTTAAGATGCCATCTGCAATCTGTAGAATATCATCTAACTTCAAAGTAGTCATAAATGTTATCAAACTAGCACTTGTACAATAGATCTCAATTAACTTCCTAAGAATTTGCAATAAAATCTAGACTATAACTAATTTTGCATTAGATCTTAACACTAACTGAGAGATAGAATTTAAAAATCAATCAAGAACCATCAACTTACAATTATATTGCTATGGTTTATATTTTTGCTACTTTCTACTATGTGTAATTTGAGCATTCTCTCTCCTAGCATCCATAACAAGTATAATGGAAAAAAAAATTATAAAGGAAAAAAAATTGTAGTATATGTAAGCATGCTTTTGCACCTAAATTTCTAAACTTTGCAAATTGGCCCCATCGAAAGGATATCTTAATCATCTAGGTGTTTGGTTTGGTTCTATTGCTACTATGATTTGTAAAGAAGACAATGTTTTGAGGATATGTTAAACCTAAAATTTGAACCTCAAGTTTAGATGTTCAAGTTCAAAGTTTAGAATTGAATTCATTGATTAAGGGGTTCAAGTTCAAGTTTGCAGAATCTAATTTCAAGCTTTAAGTTCAAAGGTTCACCTTGTAAGATTTGAAATGTGAAAAATGAAGATTCATTGGTTAAAAAGTATCTAGATTTAGGTTTTCAATTATTCAAAGCTCAAAATGTAGTTCAGTGTTTCAAGGGTCCAAGGTTCAAAATTTTAAGTTCATTTTTATGATTCAATGTTCAAAGTTTGAAATATAGATTAGTCAAGGATTTAAATTTAGGTCCAAAGATTTGAACATGCATATTCCAAGGTGCTAGTGATCTGATGTTCCAATTTTAGTTATTAAATGCTTCAAAGCCTTTTTCTAAGTTCTTCATTAAAAAATTTAGATGTTGATGATTTAAATATTTGAGCATCAAGTAATAAGCACAAACTTGCTCCTAGATCTTCTCAGACCACTTTAAAAAACCCAATTTCATCACCCAAAGTTGTCACAATAGTGCAAGGTGTACCCTAATAGTCTAGAGGAGATATTGTTGGAATATTTTATATTTTTTTTGGTTGTCTTATGCCCACCTACAACCTAGCATCCCTTATCTAGCTCCAATAGTCATATGCATTTTGTTGGAATTATGATATATTTTTCATTAGTCACAACACTTATTCGATTCTGAATGCTTACCGAGCTCATCACCTAGTCTACAGTTCACACCAAGCATCCAGTGGTTACCTTATAAATTTTGCAGGTAAATAGTTGATACCGAGCATTCCTTTGGAAACTGAGCATATGGGCAGTTCAGTAGTATTTATCAAGTTCACAGTGGTTACCATGCAAAATAGTGGTTACCAAGTAGAACAATGTTCTCCAAGCAGTTAGTGGTTACCGAGAAGAACAGTGTTCCCCAAGCAGTCAATGCTCACCGAGTCATTAGAAGAACTTAGTGTTTATCGAGTGATCAAGGTAAACAAAGAACTTAGTGTTTATCAAGTGATCAAGGTAAATAAAGAACTTAGTGTTTATCGAGTGACCAAGGTAAACAAAGGAATCAGTGATTACTGACTAAACAAGGTAAATGAAGGAATCAGTGTTTACCAAGTGACGAAGGTTATCAATGGATTTTGTTTTTACTGAGTGACACAATATTCATCGAGTCACCAATGGTTACTGAGTTCTAAGCTACTTAGAATGATTAGTATGGACTGTGTCTCTACTCTTACTGAGTACATGATGATGCAGTGTACTGTAGTGGATGCCAAGTATCAGAAGGTCACTGAGTCAGTTTGTGGAACTCGAGTTTTCTACCACCTGGCCGACTCACTAATGCTTTTTCACTTGTGTTTGGCTGACCTTGCCAATGTAAATATTGGAATGGTATATATCATTTGAAATGATGAGATGTTGAATATCATTGGTTGTGTTGTATTGCAATAATTTGAGAAGAGGGAAAGCGAATCACTAGTAGAAAAGAGGAATACAGCAAGGTCAACATTGATACAGAAAAGATATATCCATCACATCAAGTGATCAGAGCACAAAGGATCTTATTAGCAATCAGTTGTAACCAGATCCACTGCTTCATCCTAATAGGTGAATTAGTTTGCTAAATCCTTTAACAAGGTAGACTTGATAGTCTTTTGTAAATCTCCTAACAGAGTGCATACTTCATTGTATGTTTGTAAATCCTTTAACAAGGTGGATCTAGTAATCCTACTTGCTCCTGACAGGGAAGATCATCAGAAGTGATCATTGTAAGCCTTAACCGGCCAACTTTATACTGTAGTATTGAAGTTTTGTGATTATCATCCCCACCCTATTTTTACTTTCTAATTAGAAGGTTTCTAGGTCACCAAATCTATGTGTTCATGTGCTACAAATGTTTATCTTTTCATGCATACAATAGATTAGATGGATGAATGGTAAATATGTTATTATACAGAATTGCATTAAAGTTTTAGGGTTACTGATTCACCCCTTCCCTCTCGATAACGTTTTTAGTCTTGATTATTTCCAACAATTGGTATCAGAGCATTGTGGTTCTCAGGATAAAAGTTTGACAGCTTGAGCAAAGATCAAGGACAATGGAGATATTCAGACTTGAAAAATCTATTGAAAATGAAAAACTAGATCTGGAAATGGCCATGACCCAACTCAAAGAAGCAAAGGAGCATCTTTCTCAATCTCTGAAAAGAAGGAAGGAACTTGCAAGACAAATGAATGATCATCGGTATATTGAAGAAAGGATTGAAGACCTTTTACCATCAAGCAGTTCAAATGAAGCTAATGAAGCAATCAAGGAACTCCTAGCAAAGAATGGTTCTCTGGAGGAAGAAGTAAGAAAGCTCAAAAGAGAACAAGAAGTCCAATCCATTAGGTTATGTGAAGTTTTGGAATAGAGAAACAAGGCAAATGAAGACTTAGAGGTAAGAAATAATCTATCCCTTCAGCATGAAGATCTTATAGGACAACTATCTAATGCAAATGAAGAAATTATGAATCTAAGATCTGATAATGAAAGTTTGAGAAATGATTTAATCACTGAAAGACAAATCAATGCAAGCTTACAAAGTGATCTGAGATCTGAAAGACAAATCAATGAAAGCTTGGAAAATGACTTAAATTTTGAAAAACAAGTCAATGAAAGGATGATAAAATCTCAAGTAGATATGGATCAACTGAATCAGCAAAATGAGCAGAATCTTCATAGACAAAAAGGTAAAGTAGGCCTTAGATAGAATGAAGAAGGTGAATCTTCCAAATAGGGTACTCAAAAGAATAAAAAACATACTTGCAATCACTATGGTAAGTTAGGTCATACATCTAACAGATGTTGGAGCAATGGTAAAGGAAAATTCAATGGTAAATGCTACAATTGCAATCAGCATGGTCACAAAGCAAATGAATGCAAAGAAAAACCTAAGTTTGAAGGCATATGTCAAAAATGCAAGAAACAAGGTCACAAGGCATCTGAATGTAGATCTAAATCATTCAATCTAGTAGAAAAAATTATCAATGCATTATTTGGTTGGGACTACAATACTTGGTGCAGATGTCACTATTGTGGAGAATATGGACACATTGGAATAAACTGTGCAAGGCATCATCTAAGGAAGAAAGATACTACTATAAGATGTTATACATGTACTAAACTTGGTCATATATCCAAAAATTGCATGAACATAGGAAGAGTTGAAGATGAAAAGAAAGCCAAAGCTAACAACATTTGAAAACAGATGAGACATCAGTGGATTCCTAAGTCTACCGAGCCAAAAAGTTCAAATGATGGTAATGTCACTCAAGAAACGGGTGACTCCACCATTTCTAATTAGACTCATCAAGAAGGACAGGGGACTGCATCTTCAAGCAATATCCTAAAGCAGTTCCAAAATGTAGAAGTGTAAATGACAAATCAGTATTTTAGATACAAGACATAGTTCACTGTGGTGCATCTACCGAGCAAGGTTGGTTTTAGACTTAACCGAGCTAGGTCGGTAATGTGAAAGGTTTTGTTTGTTCACCGAGTTGCAAGGTTTACCGAGTAAGTCGGTGACTATCTGACAAACCCTAGGTCATCTCAGCTACCTTCATACTTGAACATTAATGGAAGATCTTTATCAAAAAGGTAGAATTTGATCTCATTTTTCACTGCGAATTTAGAATATACAGAGCGAAGAAGTTTCCAAAAGTGCAAAAGCAAGCTCAAGTCATTTGAAGCGATTTTCCAGCGAAGAATTTGTTTAACAAAATCATTCACTCATTGAGCAGCAATGGCATCCACAAACACCAGTAGTAGCAAGGCAAAGAGAGGTTCTGAAATGCTTGTGAAGGGAGCAGAATGGAAAGCACCCAGCTTCAAGCTCATTCCCGCCATAGCTGAATCGCTCGATCCACATGGAGCCCAATCGAAGATTCCACCAAAGGTACTACTTATAAATGACATTCATACTCATTTCAAATGCATTGTTCAAGAAATAGGGACACTAGATATGAATAATGCCCTAGCCGAGTTGTGTGTGGATGGAACCCTCAAACCCAAGTTCAAACATCTGGAAACCAAAGGTTTGACCCATATCCCGCACCTACCAAGGAACTTTCAAATGAAATGGATAAGATACATTTTAAGCCATGTGCATAATGGTGAGTTGTGGTTAGAGCAACCTGTCCTGATAACAAAGAAGATGATTCATAAGATCACAGGTTTGCCAATGTAACTAAAACCCTAAGTCGAGATGAACTTTAGAAGTTAACCCTAGCCAAATGGGATGGAAGAGGATTAAAACCTAACAATGTATCTGATGTAGAGTTAAGATTTGAAATTTATTTAATTTCATATAAGATGTATAGTTCCAACAGATTGAATAGCGTGCCCTGTGAGGCTGTAGATTTAGCCTATAAGGTTGTGAAGAAAAACATGGAGTTTGACCTAGCAAATGTGCTACTGAAATAAGTTAATAAAAACATGGACAATATAAGGACCTCAAAAACCAACTCTTGTAAATTTGGTTCTTTGTTAGTTTGTTTATTTTTCTATGTACAAAAGTTTTTACCATCAAAAGGTACAATTGTATGGAGAAAAGATGTTCCAGTTTTGTATCAAATAAATGAGTTTGTAGCAGAGATGGGTGAAAATTTTGATAGTATTATGAATAATTATTTTGAAGACTTCAAAGAAAGGATGAATAACAGATTCAAAATCCCTCCTAAGCTTGTTGAGGACTACAAAGATGATGTGTGCTTCATGGTTGACTGTGACAAGGTATACATTCAGGCAGTCAAACCCTGAGTTGCATGGGTGAAACCTCTTCCTTATGAGGTAAATATTGATGAGGCCAGAGACATTATAGAAGCACTATTAAATGAGCCTGTAGACCCTAGGCAACAAATTTTTGGAACCTATGATGAAGCTAAGGCCAGAATTGAGCTTGAAATCAAGCTACCATAGGCCATAAGTAAGGGTAAGAGGAAAATAGCCAAATTGAAAACTTCTACTGGTCCTCTTATGCTCACCGAGGGAAAAGGTGAAGATGAAGAAGGTGAAGAAGAAGAAGGAGGAGAAGAAGAAGGAGGAGAAGAAGAAGGAGAAGAAGAATCTGTAGAAGAACAACCAAAGAAGAAAGGTAAGGTAATCATTACCAAACCTAAGAAGAAGCCTACTGCAGTGTTTTCTAGAAGAACCAGGAAAGGTAAGCAAGAACCTATACTAGTTAGGCCGCACCCACATTTGAGTAAAAGCTCAAACAATTGGAGGAAGGAGTTGTAATCACAAATTTCAAAGCATTGAAATTTGAAACTAGAACTGATGCTGAGAAAATGCGGACTCAACAAGATGGGTAAATGGAAATACTCCCCATACTAGATTACCCCTCCCCTCTCAGTAACCTTGTTAGTCTGGAGAGATTGTAACCGAGATGGGAGTTAGCCACCCAAATGGTGAAAGATATTTATGAGCAATCTCTGAAGAATCTCTGACCAAGTCTCACTGGAGCAGAAATAAAAGCTGAAATGAAAAACCATGAAGGTAAAATGATGATCAGATTCCACACTTGTTTGATTTTGATTAAAGACATTGAACATGTTGTAAATGATGCCACAAACATGTGGAAAAACATCTATCATCTAAATAAGCCCAGTGTAGACCCAGTAGAAATCAAAGATGATGATAGCAATAGTGATGATGAGCTTGATAGCACTCCATCTGTCACAGTCTCACTAGGAGAGCTGCATGCACTGATGGAAGATAAAGAGGAAGAAGACAAGGAGGAAGAAGTTGAAGAGGCAGATAAGGAGGAAGATGATCCAGTAAAAATTGTAGCAGCAGTTATTGCATCCCTTCCTCACTCTCCACCTAAAATTGTGATATCATCAAGGTTGGAGTCAGCTTCAGTGGGTTTGGTCACAGCTACATCAGATATATCATCTTCACCTACCACATCTCAGCTCCAGGTATCATCAATGGAAGTGTCTACCACTTCACCTACCAAGCTGCATACCTCCACTTCATCTACCGAGCTGCAGGCAACTTCTTCAGTTACCAAGTCATCCACTGCAGTAGTCACCACATCAGAAGTATCTATTCCTCCTGCAGTATGTATAGTAAGTTTTCTAGTTTTCTCTCCAATTTTGTCGACATCAACTACATTAGCACAAATTTTTGCACCAGTAAGCTCTTCAATTGTAAATATTCTAGTATGCACATAAATTCTAGGAAGTATATCAATTTTGGATATATTTAGTCCCTCTCTCAGTCTTCCTTTAGTTGGTCCTATTCCAGTTTTGACAGCCAGTCCAACCTTATCAACCATTGTCTCTATTTTCAAAGACAAAGATGTTAGTATAGTAGAAAAACCAAAGACTCCATTAAAACTTCTTCTTACAGGAAAGACAATTGATGAAGATGTAGAATTGGATACTAAAATTGTCATTCCAAAGATAGATACAGATACTGCTTCAGTTGATGAACTAAGACTGCTCAGTCAGCATATAGAACTGAAGGAAAAGCAGAAACAACTAAGGAATGCGAGAGATAGAGAGTTTAAAATTATTGATGAAGCAAAAAATATAATTACAGAGGCTATAGGTGTTGATGTTGACACTTCTCAACACATTTTGCTACAATTAGAAGAGGCAATCAATAAATTCAATGAGGATACCTCCGGTCAAGAAAAGTTGATGGAGAAGGCAGAAAAGAAGTTTGATAATAAGGTGCTTGAGCACATTGCTCAACACCTAGCAATAAAACAGGTTGAATTAACCATAGTTTTGACCAATATTGAAAATTCTTTTAATAATGTAATATCTCTTTTTACTAAGCTCTGTGATGTTACCAAGTATACTAAGGAGATAAGAGAGCAATTGAATAAGATAGATGAGGATCTAAAGGCAAGTGCACAAAACCTGAAGCTTGACCCCAGCTCAACCTTATCTCATCACCTCAGGATCAAATTTTTGTCAGAAAAGCAAGTAGAATTTCTGAGAGAAGAGTCAAGGATTCGATCTACATTGTTAGATATTCAAAATATGATCCTTCCCATCATGGATACAATGCAGAAGCACATTGCCCATTCAAAAATATTGATCCATGACAACAATTTCTCCGTTGTAGACCATATGATTGAACTCTCTGCAGAAGTTCAAATAGCTCTATCCACATGCAAAATCCTGCAAGAGAATTGGGATAAGACTCTGCAACTCATTCTTCAGGTACATTCAGAGTTTATCTCACATTTTGGTGTTTCTATGTAAATACATTATTATTTTTTATTCTTTTGCATTATTGTCAAAAAGGGGGAGAAAGAGATACTCAAAAAGAGTTATTGGTGAGATAAATGTACAAAACGAACAAAGAGATACTATAAATAAAAGTCATATAACTCATGTAAATACCTTGTGTATATTGTATGGGGGAGTCATATGTAAGGAAGCCATGTATATTCAGCAGAATCAGTTGTCAGTATGTCAAATATAAGTTTTGACTCAAGTATTTTTCTCACTAATGCCAAAGGGGGAGATTGTTGAAATTATGATATATTTGTGATTAGTCACAACACTTATTCGATTCTGAATGCTTACCGAGCTCATCACCTAGTCTATAGTTCACATCGAGCATTCAGTGGTTACCTTATAAATTTCATAGGTAAACAATTGATACCGAGCATTCCTTTGGAAACTAAGCATATGGGCAGTTCAGCAGTATTTACCAAGTTTACAGTGGTTACCATGCAGAATAGTGGTTACTAAGCATAACAGTGTTCTCTAAGAAGTTAGTGGTTATCGAGCAGAACAATGTTCCCCAAGCAATCAGTGCTCACCGAGTCATCAGAAGAACTTAGTGTTTACCGAGTGATCAAGGTAAATAAAGAACTTAGTGTTTACCGAGTGATCAAGGTAAACAAAGAACTTAGTATTTACCGAGTGACCAAGGTAAATAAAGGAATCAGTGATTACCGAGTAAACAAGGTAAATGAAGGAATCAGTGTTTACCAAGTGAAGAAGGTTATCAATGGATTTAGTTTTTACCGAGTGACACAATATTCACTAAGTCACTAATGATTACCGAGTTCCAAGCTACTTAGAATGATTAGTATGGACCGGGCCTCTACTCTTACCAAGTGCATGACGATGCAGTGTATTGTAGTGGATGCTGAGTATCAGAAGGTCATTGAGTCAGTTTGTGGAACCTGAGTTTTCTACCACCTAACCGACTCAGTAATGCTTGTTCACTTGTGTTTGGCCGACCTTTCCAGTGTAAATATTGGAATGGTATATATCATTTGAAATGATGAGATGTTGAATATCGTTGGTTGTGTTGTGTTGCAATAATTTGAGAAGAGGGAAAGCGAATCACTATCAGAACAGTGGAATACAACAAGGTCAACATTGATGCAGAAAATATATATCCATCACATCAGGTGATCAGAGCACAAAGGATCTTATCAGCAATCAGTTGTAACTAGATCCACTGCTTCATCCTAATAGGTGAATCAGTTTGCTAAATCCTTTAACAAGGTAGACTTGACAGTCTTTTGTAAATCTCCTAACAGAGTGCATACTTCATTGTATGTTTGTAAATCCTTTAACAAGGTGGATCTAGCAATCGTACTTGCTCTTGACAGGGCAGATCATCAGAAGTGATCATTGTAAGCCTTAACCGGCCAACTTTATACTACAGTATTGAAGTTTTGTGGGTATTGTCCCCACCCCAGTTTTACTTTCTAATTGGAAGGTTTCTGGGTCACCAAATCTATGTGTTCATGTGTTACAAATGTTTCTCTTTTCATGCATATAGTAGATTAGATGGATGAATGGTAAATATGTTATTAGGCAGAATTGGATTAAAGTTTTAGGGTTACTGATTCACCCCTCCCCTCTCAGTAACCTTGTTAGTCTTGATTATTTCCAACACATTTACTATGGTAGGTGAATTCAAATTTGGAAAAGAGGGGGAAATTTTTTGTGGAAAATAGGAAGACAAAAGAGAGGGAATGTCATTCATTCCATATTATCTTCAACCATTCATTCCGATATAGAGTTAATTTTTAGCAGGAGCGGCAACAACATTAAAGAATGTTTTTTTAAGTATTGTGTGCAACAACACTTGTGAGAGTTTGTCCTATTGAAGTAATGATTGCTCCATGCCTTTTTTGTATGTAGTTATACTTGCTGCAAATTTATTTATTGTAAAATAGTTGTAGTTAGTTATTATTTTTACATTCTAAATTTGTAATAGTTCATTTCTAGTTAATAGAAAACAAGCAATCAATATTCCATACTTCCTTCCTATTGCACTTGTGTTGTCTCCTTCCTTGTTTATTTTGCTATGTTCTTGGTCTTAGGAAAAACAAAGTAGTAGTCTATTCTTGCTAGGTGCATTTTTTGTCAAATGTTGTTTTTGTTTTTCGTGCAGGTTAACATACTACCGTGATGGGTGTTAACATTACTCGGCATGCTCTTGGTTTGTGCTTGTGTTGAGTAGTTTCTTTGGTGATCGAGTGATTTGGTCCTTCATCTGCCAAGTCATGTGGGGTTAACACATAGGTTATCCCCCTGTTTTGGAATATTTTACATGGTATCAGAGCTTATAGGCCCTACATCCTTGTAAAATTAGGTATTTAAGTTTATTGTATAGGAGACATGGCAGGAGATGCAAGAAAGATATGGTAGAAACCACCATCCTTTAGTAGACAAACTTATGACATTTGGGAAAAGAAAATGAAAATCACAATGGTAACTAATGGCTTGTGGAAGTTTGTGGTTAATGGGTTCAATGATGTGATAGACCCAGCTCAGTGTGCTGCCCTTAGCAACAATCAAAAGACTCGGGTGAAGGAGTCAAGGAGAAAGGATATTAAGGGATTAAGTTTGATTGAGGTAGCAATGACAAAGACAATCTTCCTCAAGATTGCAGTAACAAATTATGCAAAGGAATCATGGGATATCCTTGAGATGAACTTCAAGGGGACTGAAAAGGTCATAATAGTGAAACTACAACAGATTAGAAGGGAATTTGAGAACCTTTAGATGAAAGACAATGAACCAATTATAGAGTTTAGCTCACAAATCTCCACTTTGATAAACCAACTTAAATCAAATGGAGAAGACTATGAAGAGCAGAGGATTATGGAAAAGATATTGAGGAGTTTACCAAAGAAATATGAAAATCTTGTGATAATCATTAAGGAAGCAAAGGACCTCACCACTTTGACAATGGATGAGTTTATGGGTATTCTCTAAACCCATGAGCACCAGATAAATAGATCAACAACAACTTCCCAAGAGCAGCCTTTTAAGGCTTGAGAGAATTCAAGTAGGGGGAGAGGAAGAAATGTCTCTGGTAGAGGCTCAAGATGTAGAGATCATGGAAGGAATGGTCAAAGGAATTCTAGTGTAGAAATCTTAGGCCGATCAAGCAAACAAGAGGGAGCAAGCACCTCTCAAAACAACTCTAGAGGAGGTAAGAAGAATTACAGCTCCAATAGGAAAAATGTTGAATGCTACTACTGTCATAAGTATGGAAATTACGCTAGTGAATGTTGGAAAAAGAAAAGTGATCAGTCAAAGAAAAATGTAAATATGGCTAATGTAAACATGGGAAATGTAAACAATCCCCTAGCCTTCATCATGTGTAACATTGGTGAAGAAGGCATCCCTGAGGTATGGTACTTGGACAAAAGTTAGTTTATGGATTATGAATAGCAACCACATGAGTGGTAATGAAAGTTTAGTTTCTTTCATTGATAAGACTTTCAAGTGTAAAATTAAGATGGGAAATAATGGAACCATTCCCATAGTGGGCAAAGGATCAATCATGGTCCACACCAAGCAAGGTGAGAAGAAGGAGATACAAAATGTGTATTTTGCCTTTGATATGAAGCACAACTTGATGAGTGTTGGACAACTCACAAGGTGCTGATGGAAAATGACAAGTGTCATTCATGAGAAGGATGAGAGTAATAGATTACTTGCGACAGTGCACATGACAAAGAACTAGATGTTCCCTTTGAGGACAGAGACATGTTTTGCTTCTCAAGTCAGTGCTACACCTCCCAAGCATGCATGTACAATAGTACATCAACAATTAGCTTTTAGGAGGGAAATTGAAGACCATTCCAAGATTTGGCATCTAAGGTACAAACATCTTGGCTTTACTGGTTTAAATTTGTTGTCCAAGAAAAGAATGGTAGATGGTTTGCCAACCATAGTAGATTCATATGAAAACTGTGAGGCTTGCATTTTGGGTAAGAAACATAGGCTTCCCTTTAGTTCTAGAAATTCTAGAAGGGCTAGAGTACCATTAGAGTTAGTGCATTTTAATTTAGTAGGCCCTATGCAAACTACTTCAATTAAGGGGAGTACTTATTTTATGATATTCATAGATGATTTTAGTCGTAAAGTATGGGTGTATTTTCTGAAAAGAAAATCTAAAGCAATTGATAAATTTGTTGAATTTAAATCCGTAGTTGAAAAAGAATGTGGACACTATGTTAAGGTCCTTAGGTCAGATAGAGGAGGGGAGTATACCTCTAATTTGTTTGTAAATTTTTGCAAATAGAATGACATAATGAAAGAGCTTACAACCAGTTATACTCTATAGCAAAATGGAGCAGTTGGGAGAAAAAACATGACCATTGTTGAAATGAATAGAAGAATGATGAAAGAAAAAGGGCTCCCAACTCAATATTGGAGACAAGTTGTAGCAACAATAGTATATATAATCAACAAGTGTCCCACAAAGTCAGTTTGTGACAAGATTCCTCTTGAGGCTTGGTCAAATAAGAAATATATAGTTGAACACTTCAGAGTGTTTAGATGTGTAGCATATGCACATGTGCCTAAGGAACAAAGGAAAAAGCTAGATGACAAAGGTGTGAAGTGTAACTTCATGAGTTGTAGCTTGAAATCAAATGATTATAGGTTATATGATCCAATCACCAAGAAGATCATCATTTCAAGAGATGAGTTTCTTGAAAATCAGTCATGAGATGGCTCGGTTGATGTATCTTCAAGCACTTCAAGAAAAGTGTCGAGTATTGGTGATGAGAAGGATGATGGAGAAACAAATATTGATGATAGCAGAAAAAGGAAAAAAGGAAAGCAACAAATGATAGATAGAGATTTAATAGCCCCAAGTAGCTCCGGACAGCTCTAGATTGGTGTATAGAATGTACAAAAAAGTAGTAACAATACTAAAAATTTAGATCCCACTTTTGCCTCCCTATTGCCAAGAAAGACTAAGATTCTAAGGGAGATATACCAAGATGAAAGGTACGAGAAAGATTATGACGAGAGTATTAATTTTGCATTATTTTCTCATAGTGATCTAAGAATCTAGTCTTCCATGGGAGAAGCAAGCACATAGAGATCATATATCACTTTATTAGAGAGTTCCTGGGGAATGGGGATATCAAAATGGAGTTTTGTAAGTCCAAGTAGTAGCTAGTAGACATATTTCCTAAGCCTTTGGGAATTGGAACTTTTGTGTACCTAAGAAAGAGTCTTGGTGCAATTGGTTTGGATTAGCATTGATCCTTATTTTGTTGGCTTGAGACAAAGGGGGATTGTTGGAATATTTTTTATATATTTTTTGGTTGTCCTGTGCCCATCTACCAACTTGGCATCCCATGTCCAGCTCCAAAAATCATATGCATTTACTATGGTAGGTGAATTCAAATTTGGAAAAAAGGGGGAAATTTTGTGTGGACAACAGGAAGACAAAAGAGAGGGAATGTAATTCATTCCATAATATCTTCAACCATTCATTCTCACATAGAGTTAATTTTTTAAAAAAACAACAACAACAACAACAACAACAAAAGATTTTTTTTTTTGAGTATTGTGTGTAGTAGCACCAGTGAGAGTTTGTCTTGTTGAAGCAATGATTTCTCTAGGCCTTTTTTGTATGCAACTATACTTGCTGCAAGTTTATTTTTTGTACAAAAGTTATGGTTAGTTATTTTTTTTACATTCCAAATTTGTAATAGTTCATTTTTGGTTAATAGAAAGAAAGCAATCAATCTTGCATACTTTTTTCCTATTGCACTTGTGTTGTCTCATTCCTTGTTTATTCCATTGTGTTCTCAGTCTTAGGAAAAATAGAGTAGCACTATGTTCTTAGTAGCTGCATTTTGTGTGGAATTTTCTTTGTGTTTTTCATGTGGGTTAACATGTTATTGTGATAGGTGTTAACATTACATAGCATGCTCTTGGTTTGTACTTGTGCCGAGTAGTTTCTTTGATGACTAAGTGATTTGGTCCTTCATCTTCCGAGTCGTGTGGGGTTAACACACAAGTTATCCCCTTGTTTTGGAATATTTTATAGATATTAATATTTTTAAATGTTTGAAATGTAGAAGGTATGATAAACTTATTAGATTGTAGGAAGCAGGTCAACTCTAGTCCAGTTGGTATATGACATAAGAAGATACATATTCATTCTCATGAATGAGAGAGACTAAGTTTGAACTCTTTTTGAGGGGAAGGAACTCATGGTGAAAGGAAAATAAAGGCCATGGATACATTGAACATGTCCATGAATCATTAGACAAAATGATATTTCCACCCATCCCCTTTGTGCAAATATTGTCAATGTTTGAAGATGATCACCAAGCTCGAGGAAGGATTATGAAGAAATAATCCCATGACCAAAAATCTGAGAAGGGGCATGGAATGCTATGGGCACTATATCACCCCAAGTATACAAAGAGAAGACTACGGGTGATTAGATTATCTAACTATCATTTGTCTAGGAGGATTATAGGTGGATCATTTCTTTTTATGAAGGTATTGAGTGTTAAAAGAAGAAATTATATGCAACCAATGACATCAATAATATTAGAGATCACTATGATGTTACAGGGTAAATATGGAGATTAGTATTGATCAGTTAAAATAATTGTTTCAAGATTTAGTTACAAAACCGAATGAGGGTCTTTAGATATACTATATACTATAAAAGATTCAGAGAGGGAGGTTCTACTTTTCTGGCATCTAAAGGCTATAGGAAAAATAGATATTTAATTGCTAAGTAATAGAGAAAGGGTATGCTTTCTTTTACTTTTTGCATATTTTCTTTTTGTAATGAAGGGCACAAAAGAGAAGGATTTTATGATCATTCTATTATTTTTAGGAATAAGGACAATTCTTTATAAAAGATCATATGACTTGTCTATTTTATTATTTGATTAAGGTTAATCATAGAATTATCTTTTCCATGTTTCTCGATATTACTTCCATTATCTTGTCATCTATGTGTTGTTGTAATCTTATGGTTCACATATCATACTTCATAGAATGAAATATTTATTTTTCCTCATTTCCTTTGTAATATTGAAGACTAGATAAGTTGTCTTGTGGCTGATCATCCATCTTTCTACCTCTGTAAATCTTATAAGAGCATTCATTACATGTCTATGGATGGATGTTAAAACCTTTGAATCTTTAGGTTAAAGACATAATCAATTTATATAATTTCTCTAATATCTTTTCATGAGAAAGCTATAACCCTCAACTCAGAGGAGTGTTATCAACCAATTATAACTCATCCAAATATTAGTATCTTTTTGTTCTTCCATTTGGAAATATTGAGTCATACTTTGTAATTTATTTTGAAGGACAAATCTAGAGAGACTTACTTGACTGAATAATTTACTTCATTAATTTGGTCTATGAAATAAGTCATGTATTTATTGTGAATTATAAAATAGTTATAAGAGAGCACATAGCATGTCATTGAGATCAATTTCTATTTAACATCTCATAATTTCATTTGAATATGTCCTAGCACCACTCTCTATGATGAATTGCATATGGAATGATCCATTTCCTTGTAGTTTGTGACACATCTTTGAATTAGATGTCTATGTCTCATTGTTGCTCATCTTGAGAAAGGTTAAATAAACTTCTATTCTTTACTAGTGGAGGGAGCTCTTTGAATGCATAACTTGCATAGATGGACATCACATAGTCAACACCATCAATCTTGAAAATCTTTTTCAATATCCTAAAAACCATCAGACAAGAGTAAGGATTTCTATTATTTTTTATCATTTTTTAATTCACATGAACTAATAACCAAAGCTTGTGAATTGGTATGCATATACTCCAACATTCATTTGAAATAGACTTACATCCACATCTATTAATATATCTTGACTATGTAACCTTTTGCATCTGATATCTTTAGCTTATCTTTCTATTCCCATGGAGTCAACATTTACAACAAAGTTTTATTGATTGTTCAAGTAGAATCAACTAAAGGCATTAGTTAATGATTTATTATTGTCTTTCATTTACTCCTATAGTTGATCATTATTACTGCAAGAAAGCAAAGGTGCACAAATTTGCTTCCTACACTAATCTTTGAGAGGATGAATATGCAAATTCAACTAACTAAATTGCAAAGATCTCAAAATGTATAATAACATAATCAAAATAACAATGAACATGTAACACAATGATTATCGTGGGGAAACCCTTCTAGGAGAAAAAACCTACACAATGTATTCTCAAATAAAGAAGATTATAATACACTTGCAATGCAATTTCTCATAGGAGTGCATCACCACAACTTGAACTCGAACGCAAAGTCAGAGTGACTCCTTCTAGCACCAGTCTTGCAAATTGAACACAATGATTCAAACATCTCACTAAGCCCTTCTTTTATAGTGTTTTTCCACTTGGAAACTTTTGTGGTTTTACAAAACCATGGGCAAAATAACCATGCCACATGTTACCCACTTGTAATTTGTAACTCCAAGAATACCATTTTCGTCCATAAATTTGTCCTCTAGTTTAGACCCCTATAAAAGTCATATAATGAGTTGTTTACACTCTAAAAATATCCCTTCTATATTGTTCTAGAGATTAGACACATTTTAAACAACTCATACACCTTTTTCCAAATCATAAACTTGTGGAAAAATACCACAAAAAAATTCTAGAATTTTCTAAAAAAATTCTAGAGTTTTCCAAAAAAATCTTACAAGGTTGAGACATAATTCTCAAAATTCTACCACTTGTCAAACACCTTGCAAGGGTCAAGGGATCCACAATTTCATGGACTTAATTGCTAGGGAATGAGAGGCCCATAGACTCCAAACACCATCTGAACTTCTTTGAGCTCATGGGCTTAGTTAATGCTTCAACAACATTCACCAAACTCTCCACCTTTTCCATCTTCACCTTGCCATCCTTGACCATATCTCTCACAAAATGATATTGTACATCAATGTGCTTGGTCCTAATGAAATGTAAGATTCTTCACTAGGCAGATTGAACTTTGATTATCACTATAAATTGTCACTATACCCTATTTGAATTCTATATCTAAACATCATCTCTTTAGCTAGATAACTTCCTTGTAGACATGAGTAGCTGCCATATACTCTACCTTTGTAGTGGAAAAAGTGGCCATAGCTTGTCACTTGCTCATCTAACTGATTGCACCACCGAATAATATAAATACATATGCACTGGTGGATCTTCTACCATCAACATCATCGGCCCAGTCTGAATCCACATAACCTCAAATATCTAGGGAATGCTCATTTCCTATTCCATGAAAATATATAGAGTACTCTAAGGTACCTCGCAAGTATCTAAAAAATATTTTCATTTCATCTCAGTGTGCTCTTCATAGATTAGATAGATAATGAGAAAGTACTCCCACGATTTGGGCAATGTCTGGTCTTGTATAGGCCATAGCATACATTAAACTTCCAACAACAATCTGATACAATACTCAACTCATCTCTTCCATCTCCAATGGGGACAAAGGACACTATGATCTAGAAAGGTTTATTCCCATAGTAATAGGAACACTCAATGGTCTAGAATCTTGCATATTGAATCTTCTTCGAATAGTACCAATATACTTACTCTATCCTAGCCAAAGGTTTCTATTTTTTCTATCTCTTATAATCTCTATTCTTCTATGGAGAATACAAATTTGTCTTCTCTCTTTTAATACCACAATCTTTACAAAATGTTTCAAAATCATTGGAGCAATATTCACCACCATTATTAGCTCTCAAATACTTTATCATCTTTCTAGTCTACAACTCAACCATTGCTTTAAATTCTTTGAAATGACTGAAAAATTCAACTTTACTTCTAAGAAAATAAACACATATTCTTCTATTGAAATCATCAATGAAAGAAACATAATAAATTGATCTACCAATAGAAGGAACATCAACTATACCAGATACATCTGAATGGATTAGATTCAAAATGCATGAAGACCTATGAGAACTGGAGTAAAATTGAATGCAGTTTTGTTTACCATAGATACAATGCTCACAAAAATCAAAATCAAGATTGCATTCATTCACCCCATCAACAAGGTTTTTATTCTTTAAGGTTTGTAGATCATTCTCACCTATGCGGTCGAGTCTTTGGTGCCATAACATAGTCTTCTTTGCAGGTAATGTTGATTCACTAGATAGAGCACCCTTGGGTTCCCAAAAACCATGACCATCTATTGAAAGAGAAACCCTCTCCTTCTCCAACAAAGTAGTCATCTTCACAATCTTATTAGAAGTACTATTGCACTCAACCGTGCATGCATCAAGCTAGTACAGTGTACCCAATCTACTTCCTCTTGCTATTACCATAACACCTCTCACCATTTTCACACTTGCTTCAGAAAATTGTACATGCACACCCACATCTATTAGTTTACTAACATATAACAAATCCCTTGCTAGTCCCAGGATATGCAAGACAACATCAAATATTCTAATTCTACCATAAGAAAATTTCCCATGAATACTTCCACGACCATAAATATCAAAAACTGAGTTATCACCCAAATACACCTTACCACCATCAAAATTTTCATATTTACTAAACCAATTTCTATTAGGAGTCATGCAAAAAGATGCACTTGAGTCTATCAACCATGCATTTTCACCTACATGAGTGGCCATGGCTAAGATGAAAGCATCTCCATCTTCCTTTTCGGACTCAAAATCAAAATGTTGCTTCTTCTTCTTTTTCTTTTCCTCTTTGCAATCCTTTCAGAAGTGTTCAAGTTTGCCACAATTCCAATAGATCACCTTGGACTTACCACAATATTTTGATCTCCCCTTATTCTTGGACTTAAGATGACCATGTTGCTTCTCATGCTTGCCTCTTTCCTTTGGTCTTCCTCAAACACTCAAAGCCTCTTTGGCATTCAGAGAGATCTTCCTTCTCATCTCTTTATAAAGTAGAGAACCAACAATGTCCTCCATCTTCATGACAATTGAACTGCTCCCTATGGCCATGACAAGGTTGTCCCATGAGTCTGGCAACGAACATAGCAACATATAGCACCTTTCTTATTCATCCATTCACACCCCAGCTGAGGTCAACTGAGTCACCAACATATTAAAACTTTCAAGATGCTCAAAAATTTGTCCACCTTCCATTCTTAAAGAATACAACTTCTTCCTCAAGAAAATCTTGTTCACAAGTGATTTCGCTTGATAGACCTCACTTAGCTTCTTCTATCACTTCTTCCAAAGCTTATTCATGGAAATTAATTAGGATAGAGTTTGCAAGACACAATCTGATGAGACTTTTATCTTTTTTGTCTCTCACATCATACTTTGTAGCTGAAGTTGGATCTGTGAGCCTCATCTTCTTTTCATCAACTACACCCCATAGATCTTGATCAATCAATAGATCTTCTATCTTCAGATTCCACATTTCAAAGTTTGTGCCATAAAAATTCTCTACATCAATCCTCCCTAATGCACTTTCCATCTTTGCAATCTTTAAACATAGAAATAAAAAACCTCTACACAAGCTCCCATTCAAACCTTTATAAGCTCAAAAACCCATGTACCCAATAGATGGAACCAAAATTGGCCAGGCTCTAATACCATTTGTAAGGAAGCAAAGGTGCATGAAATTAAATCCTACACTAATCTTTGAGAGGATGATTATGCAAATTCAACTAACTATTTTAGAGATCTCAAAATGCATAATAACATAATCAAAATAACAATGAACACATAACACAATGATTATCGTTAGAAAACCCTTTTGGGAGAAAAAATACACCCTCTAAAACTTGCACAATGTATTCTCAAATCAAGAAGATTAAAATACACTTGGAATGCAAGTTCTTACAAGAGCACATCACCACAACTTGAACTTGAACTTAGACTCAAAGAGACTCCTTCTAGGACCAGTCTTGAAAACTAAACTCAATGATTCAAACACCTCCCCAAGCCTTCCTTTTCTAGTGATTTTCCACTTGGAAACCATTTTTGGTTTTACAAAACCATGGGTCAAAACCATATGCAAAACAACTATGCCACATATTACCCACTTGTAATTTGTAACTCCAAGAATACCATTTTTGTCCATAATTTTGTCCTCTAATTTAGACCCCCATAAAAGTCATATAATTAGTTGTTTGCACTCTAAAAATAACTCTTCTACATTTCTCTAGAGATTAGACACATTTTTAACAACTCAAACACCTTTTTCCAACTCATAAACATGTGGAAAACTACCGCAAACAAATTCTAGAATTTTTAATAAATTTTCTAGAGTTTTTTGGCTAAAATTTTCTAGATTTTTCTAGAAAAAGCTTGCAAGATTGAGGCACAATTCTCAAAAATTACATTTTATAATAATTTAAGCTCCCTATACAATTATAAATTCTTAGAAGTTAATCATGATCTGAAAAATGCAATGGGAGTCTACATCATGACAGACAAATATGGACTATTTTAGATATTCTACAACATCAAAAAGTGTTCAATATTCATGATTAATCATACTTGGAACATTTTGGAGATAAAAGAAACATCGATTGGCCTCTAAGTTAGCCCCAAAAACATGAATCAACATATGCCCATTTCCCTTTTTTTTCAAAGTTATTGAATTTTTTGTAGTCACTAAAGATGGTGATGTAATCTATTGTAAATTCTGAAAAAAAATCATGCTTGTGATTTCAATACTCAGTACTTTATTCTTGAATAGTTTCACAAATTAATTTTCTATCTATATGCTTTCTATTTCAACTTTCTTATGGAAAAGAATGCTAGTAGCTATTGTGAATCTAGGTTTTCATTCTAATAGATGACATAGTGATTAACAATTAATGGTGTGCATATCAGTCTATCATGATATTTGATCACTTTTATTACCAAAACTTTATTAATGCAAAGTGTACTAGAGCTAGATTGTTTTCAAAATATTTCCAATAAGTTCTCCTATGAATCAAAGCATTACTTGACTTTAGAAATCAATTATCTACCTTACTGTTCATCTTGTTAGTGGCGCCATCAATGATCTTCAACTCAGTAATCATCAATTTTATGCAATTGCATTTTATTTTTCTATCTTTTATGAGGGAGGCATTATACTTGAAAATAGTAATTCTTTTATTTCTTGCATTGTCTTGTTTGTCTTATTAGGAAAAACATGATTTATTAGGGTGTTTTAAAAAAAAAATTACTCATGATAGTGACAATTATTTTCTTTGTTTAATTATTTTGTTGGCCCACTTTTAAACTGCCACAACAAATAAATGATTTAAAATCTTTGGGCTTTTGAAACTATTTAGTCTTTATAAAACAAGGATGCATGAATTCTATATAATAATAAAATGTATAAAGTCTTGAAAAGAATATAATGCATTTTGTGTATAAATAATTAAAAGCCCTACAAAACAATAACTCAGAATGTGTGGTGTTCTTACAGTCATCCTAGACATGCTGAGAAACTAGAGGAGAAATGTTGGGCCATCAGTCCAGAGGATTTTCCTTCTGATATTAACCAAGTTTCAACTTTCTTGCTGAATAGCTACTCCTCTCTTGAGGACAAGGAAGATATGGAAGAATTTTCATGAATTTTTTATCATGGAATGTGCGAGGTCTTACATACCTCCCTAGAAAGTACTATGTTGGGGATACCCATCATAGACTTGGTAATTTAAATTTTCTCTGTATGCAAGAAGTTAAGATATCTAATTTCCTACTTTCCTCTACATGTCATGTCATTTTTTCATATAGCATTATGTTTTCCTCTCAGAACAATTCTAGCAGAGGTGGTGTAGTTACTCTTCTATCACCTCGTCTTCATTCTGGTATTATTTTGCATAGCTCTAACCCCATGCACATAATCATTTGGCTTTTTCTTTCTATTAACAATCATTCTTTTGGAGTTGTTAATGATTATGCTCCCAATGATGTTGTGGAAAGATCTCAATTGTGGGGTTGGATGGCTGACAACTTGCCTCCAACTACTTTAGTTGTGTGTGGTGACTTCAATATGATTGAGTTGGCCTCTAATAAAGATGGAATTTTACCTTTTTGTTGAATGGCTGGGGAAAGGAAAGCTTGGTACTACATGCATAATAAATTGGGTTTTCTTTATCCCAATACTAACCGTTGCCGACATAGTGGGGTTTGGCACACTTGGTCCAACTTTCAAGCTAGCTTTGATTTTATTTTAAAATGTCTTGATCATGCCATGATTACTACATAATATTTTTTCTCCTTTTCTGAGGATCAAGATTTACCTATAATTCCCTTGCCAAATGTGACATTATTAGACCACTATCCCATTTATTTTGCTATTTTGTGGCACACAACTATCCAACAAGTTGTCAGGACTCAATTTTTCCTCAATATGTCAATGTTGATGCATGCTTCCACTATTGATCATATCCTACGTGTCTGGAATTTGGAGCCACATTTGCATTTTCAGACAGGGTAGATTCAATGGTGGAATGATGCCATTACCAAAACCATTTTCTTTTTGTGCATCTATGGGCAGTAGTTGGTGGTTTTCAGAAGGCAGTCTTATGAATACACTACCACTGCTCTCAAGAAAGCTTCTAAGGCTCTCACCCTTAACCCTTTTGATGTTGATTTGTAAATTCAACTTGCCAAGTTGTGCCATGATAGACAAGTTATGGATAATTATGCTACTTAAGGGGCCCAAATCAAATCTCGCCTCCATTGGTTGGAGTTTGGTGATAAAGCTTCAAAGGAGTTATTCAAGCTCTTCAAGCCCATCATACCAACTTTGGGATTTAAAAAATCAAACAAAGCACTTCTATTCTCTCTAGTCACCCTGATATCCTTCAAGATTTTGTTCACTATTACAAAAATGTGTTTGCTTCGCAAGGAAATTCAGTTGCTCAGGAGGAAGCCCTCAGAAAGTATATTTCTATTACTCCAAACTGTCTAGCAGTTGAGCAATGTGCTTTCTACAAGTAACTTCTCATTATCTGAGACCTTAAAGAGTCAATTTTCTCTATGGCTGATGACAAGTCCCCTAAGTGTGATGGGTTCCCTTGTGAATTTTACAAACACCTCTAGGAGTATATTAGTCTTGACCTATGCAAAGTTTATCTTGAGGCCTACCATTCTAAAAGCCTAGGAGCTATTATCAACAAAGGAAACATCAAATTCATACCTAAAGCTAGCGATCTTGAGGATATTTGTAACTAGCGGCCCATTACCCTTCTTAATGTGTCTTATAAGATTATTGCTAGGGAAAATTCTCTTAAAATTTTCCATCTCCTTTCTTTAATTGTGCGGCTTGAGTAAACTGGCTTTATCAAATCCAAGTATATTCTTGACAATATCATCATGGTCTAGGAAGGTATGGAGTGGGATCACAAGTCCAACCAATTGTCTATTTTTTTGAAAATAGATTTTGCTAAAACCTATGACCGGATTAAATGACCTTTCATTTTGGGTATGCTCCAGGCTCTTGATTTCAATCCCTATTTTTTGCAGTCTATGAAGATGCTAATGCTTACATTACTATCAAAAACTCTCAATCTTATGCATTCAGGCTTTTTCATTCCATTAGGCAGGGTTTCTTGTTGTGGCATCCACAACACACACCCCATTCCTCACTAGGAATGGGGACCCCTTACTTTCTTCTGACTCCCAGGCTCATAGTTCGGAAATCAAAAGAAGGAGAAAGTCTTGTTTAAATCAGTTAGAGTAAAATTGAAAATTCGTAAAATAAATAAATAAATAAATAAATTGCGCATGCGCACTTTGTAAAAACAAGCAAGGAGAGGGGGTTATAAAACCCCGTCCTTCCTCCTAGTCATTATCATTTTTTCACTTCTTTTTTTAAGCTAAGAGAGGAAGGTGAGAAAACTCTTCCCCCTCCCTCTTTCTCCATTCACATGATGTGCGCGCCTTTAGGGCTGCGTGTGCGCCATGCCTTTAGGGTTACGTGCATGCCACGCTATCATGCCGTCCTTTTGGAAACATGGCACTGCGCGTGCCTTTAGGGCTGCGTGCGCGCCGCGCCACCGCGCTGCCCTCTTGCACGGCTGCGACCACCACCCTCATTTTTTTTTTTTTTTTTTAAAATTATTTTATATTTGATCAAAAAACCCAAAAAAATAAAAAATAAAATTAAAAATTAAAAAAAAAATAATAATAATAATAAATAATAAATAATTAAAAAAAAAATCATAAGTAAAATAAAATTGGTTTTTGAATATCACTTTTTTAATGTGTTTTATGTATCCAGTAATTAATCATTTTTTCTTTTTTTTGTGATGTGCAGGTAATACAATCAAATGGTGTCCACATCTGGATCAATAGCAAAGCTAGTCATATACAAGTTCCAAGGTGTAACCCCGAAGTCACGATTGCACAATGAACACTTTGAGATCAAAGACACAGAACTTGGACACATGGACTTGGGAGAATTTTTGAGGGTTTGTAACAACCCAACTAAAAGATCTTCTTTGAGATCCACCTTAATACGGTCTGGATTGGTAAATGCAGCATCACATCCTGGGACTGTTCAGTCAGCTGAATTGATTATGACCTTATCTCAACATTTTGTTCTCGAGAAAAGGGTGGTAAAGAGTGTCACTAGGGAAGTAGTCTTGGATCTATGACCTGATAATATTGAGAGAGTCTTTCACTTACCTAGAGCTGATCAGTTTATCAGGCTTTCATATGAAGCAGTTGAGAGGTGGCATAAGGATCATCACCAGGAGGCCATGGACATCATATATTCCTCATACTTCATTGAGAAGCCATCTTGAGGAAAGACAATCAGAAAAGTAGATATGGCTCGAGGATACATGAGGGATGACATTGGATATTCAATCATTCTCCTGAGCAGAGTTATGGGATTGCCTGCAGTAGGTCATCTCGCTCCATTCATGATTAACTTCATTGAAACCATCAGACATGCAAAGATGCCACTGGATTGGGCTAGCACACTTAGTGAGAACTTGTGTGATCAGTTGCGAATAGTAAAGGACAAGAAGAAGTTCTATATGACTTCTTATGTGATATATCTACTTGCAGCAAGGGCCATCGACTATCCCATGTTGTACAAAAAGAACAATATGCAGGATCCTAATGCGTGGCCATATATAGTTTATCCTCAGCTAGTTAAGAAAAAGCTCTCACCACAAAGCAAAGAGCACAAGATTGTGAATGATGCCTTTATCTTTGCCATCATTTGATTCATCGAAGGCGACTATGGAAAGAGATTGTCTGATGAGGCCAAGGCATAGATCATAGCTCTCGGTGCATATTTTATCTAGTTACAGACATTCACATACATTCGGGTTGGTGGTGCATCTATCCATCCAAAGAAGTTCCCAAGGTACCCAAGTGACAAGTTGGTTTTGATGGAAATTTCTCGATAGATTGAGTCAGCCTATGAGAGGATCAAGAAACAACGAAGGCCTTGTTGGGATTGGCCTTTCTAAATAGGGGCATACCAAGTAAAGAGAAAGCAATATATCCTGACTTTCAAGTGGGAGTGGGAGAACTATCCTCTTGAGGAATATAACTCTCCCCAACCATTCTTTGACAGTGTTGGTAAAGTGGAAAATTTGGCAGGAAAAGAGTTCTACCATGAGGACGCCATTGAAGATCATTGGATGAATGTCACAAATGACTATGATGTCTGTATCAGGGACTATTGTAGAATGACTTTGTATTTAGCAGAGAAGGCTCTTCATTTGACCATCCTGGATGAGATAAGGCTACAAGATTCGTAGGAGCTACTAGATCCCTTATTCAATATAGATAAAGTTGGCGAGAGGCCCATTCTGAATGCAGAAATTGATAGAGAGGAAGGAGATGATATTAATCATCGAGCAAGACATGTCATCAAAATGACAAAGAGTTGGATCGAGAAACCCTTTCCACTTGATCCAATTCCGGATACAGTGATATTCCATATACATGCTCGCCCAGAAAAGGTAAAGGGGAGGAAAGTCACAGTCCCTATCTTTGCGCTCCAGTCTCCTATCAGGCTAGAAATGATCTACCAGCTTGATCGTCCAATGGGATATTACCATCCACCAGAGAAGAAGAAAGAAAAAAGGAAGAGAGCCTCTCCTCAGAGGATCCAGACAGAGCATGTTGAAGAACATGCCCCTTTGCAACAACATGAATCTACTCCCCAGGACCCCCACGACTCTGGGATTTCTCATATCCAGGTTGATTTTCCATTACCTCCTATTTTGTCAAGCCAGCAAGAGGAGGGAGAGATCCCAAAAAAATCCATTCCTCAGATGCATCAAGAGCTCGCTTCTCCTATGGTTCCACTGAAGCAAAGGTGGGTCAAAGTTAGAATGAACAAGAGGCAGAGAGTTCATAAAAGATTACTGCCTAATCCATCTGTTCCTGAAACCATTCTTGAGGAAGAATTAGATGAGGATGAAACAAAGTCAGATGGGGAGGAAGAGCAAGTGCCTCTACAAGGGAGAACCCGACTTGCCAAAGCTATAGAATTGGAAAGAAAGAAGAATGTCACAAATACCCCACCACCCACCCAAGCTGAAATAGTAGAGCTCTCTTCGTCGAAAGATGAAGTACAACGATGGGTGAATGAGAAAAGAGAGCTAGGTGATGATATTCTCTCCATTCCAGATTTTGATTTCATTCCAGTAGGTACAAAATTGGTTGGAGATAAGATTAGAGATACTCCTATAGGTGAATTTCAATAGCAAGATTGGATGCAGATGCCACCTGAGACACAAGGTCCTCATCCAATGCCCCCATCTTAACCTCAATCTATGATGGTAGATAAGGTTTCAATGACACCTCCACCTCCGAGTTCAGAGGAACATGTTCAGAAAGAATCATCATTACAAGGAGAACTAGAACCAAGGACTAATGAGCCACCAAAAGAGGCACAGGTAATGGAATGTATACAACAGCCTTCCTAGGAAGTTGAGGATCAAACTACAGGATCTACAGAAATTGAGACTATAGAAGAAGAACCCTCACAATAGGAAACTCCAAGAAAAAATGACAAAGGGAAGGAGGTAGCTGAACACATCCCTTCATCATCTAGAGCTAAGGTTGAAGAAAGACACATCCCAAGATGGTTCCGAAAGGAAATAATGAGAAGTACTAAGCATCAATTCCTTGCTTCAGAGGATGATATTTGTGACATTGCAGAGATTTTGAGCAAGCCTGACTCTCCATTAAATGATGCAACACCATTTACATTCATTACCACTACTCAGAATCAGGACCTATTTGCACAAGTGGCTCATCCCTCGAAAGGTACAGATGAAGAAGATGTCAGCCTTCAAGACTATGAAGTAAAGGATATCACATTAGGGAAACCTACATGGGATACTTCTTGACAAATGATGACTACGGGAGTCAAAGAGGTTCTTAACCACATGGAACATGATGAGATTGAAATCAAAGCACTTCGAAGGCAAGTTGAGATCTTGAAAGGATATCTAGCTGAAGTTATTGGTCCTCTTGATTCTGAATGCCCCAAGGAGACTTTGACTACCATTCTTAAAGAAGGGGAAGGTGTACGGTTCAATCCATTTTTGAGAGCTTGCCAGGATTGGCGAGACAACCTTGAGGATAGGGGTATCACTATAATTACAGGAAGTCTGAAATTATTGCATGCTACACAAGACAATGTTGATAAGATCATGGCAATTTTGAGGTAGGACTTCAACATTATGGATGAGGTACGGGTTTGGAGCAAGGATTTGCAAATTCTACAGGCCATAAAAGGACAAAGGTACTGCATTCTGATTGATGTATATACTTGCGAAGAGCTAGACATGATAGATGATTGGATAGAAAAGATTGTAGAAGGAAATAAAGTGATGGAAACATTGCATGATGAGATACATGGGCTCAAGGACCAAGCTTGAGAGCAAATTTTGGAAGCAGAAAAGTTATATAGTGATGCATGCTTGGATATTTTTGAAGATGAAGAATGAGAGAATCTTTTGTCAGTTGAGGTAGTTGTAGAAAAATTCAGAAAGACATTAGAGGAAGCATCTAGTGATGAAGACATCAAACAAGCCTTTAGGATAGAAGAAGCATTGTTAGAGTTGGATACCAAACTTGGGGATTATGCAAAAACTCGAATTGAGGTGGACAACTACAGACAGAAGGTTAAAGATAAGTATGAGGCTTTGGATCTTCCTGATGCTGCTAAGATTACTGAGATTATAGAGAAATTCAAGGGCAAATATCCAAACATATCTTTAGGATGAAGATGAACAAAACCCAGATGCCGAAATTTCAATTTTGGCACTTAGAAATTTTTTGAGGTTTTTGACTCAGTTGAGGTCCGCAGGTCTGTAGCTCCGCAAGTCCGCAGCTCCGCAGCTCCACATTTTCATGAAGCTCCACAATTCAGAGGTGCATCGACAGTTGACTGCCAGTTTCAAAAATAGCACTTTCCATGCATTGGAAATGCATTTTGATGGCAAGTTAACTCCGTCACACATCAAGTGAAGGGCTAGCTTCTATTTTGGGTGTCTCCATGCACTTCTACTTTGACTGATGGCTTCCTCCAACTTTCTCTCTCATGCTTTCATTATTTTTGACATGTAAAGGGCTCATGCATCCAATTAATGAATAAAATATGGATGGAGTCCCTCTAAGCACCAGTTTGTATATATTTAGTTTGTTTTAATGTTTTAAAAAGCATTTTATTGCATTAAGATATCTCTCACTCTCAACACAAATTGAGGAGATGATTTCTTATAAATACCCCATTGTAAAATGTAAAAAGGGCCACCATTATTATGCAATAAAGTTATGCTTTTGGTGCTACCATTCAGAGTGTAGTTATTCTTGCCTGGATGTGTCATTGTTTTATGGATTTTATTCATGAGATTTTGATTGAGCCAAAGGTTTATTGCATTGTTTCTGGTTGTGCAATCTTTTAGTTCTGGTGTTTTCTATAGATATATGAATTCTGTTGACGTAACGAGCTTGAGAAGAGATCACCCGATTGTGTCTACATAGCTTTTTGTCTCGCATGAGCGCACTTTCCGTGGCCTTGCGATTTGATGAAGAGTGAAACATCATTCAATTTGTTACAGATTCTCACCAACGATTGCATCAATGGATTCTAGGAAGCATTCCTCCTGTTTTCATTGGTTTCCTATCGATTTCTTCAAAGGTTTAACTCGCAGTGTGTTGTGTTCTATAGCTTATGTCCGTTTAGGAATTTCAATTTCAAGTTATTTGATTTCATGTTATTTGCTTTCAGTTTTTTTATTTGCTTTGCTAACCCCCTGTTAGAATAGGACCTCATAGTAGCTGCATTGTTAGAGTTGCATTCATTGAAAAATAGAAAATACAAAAATATTGTTCTTTTGGTGTGATATTTTGAGACAGCGAATAGATTTTACTTAATTTCAAGGTAAAAGAGTTTTTGGAACCAGCAAAGGCCTCCTTGTGAACATTCACATTTATCTTCTACTGAGCGGATTTTGGTATTGTTGGTGTTTGAAAATTTTACTCGTTTCCAATTACCCTGATGAGAACAAAACATATCTAGGGGCAGCTAACTCCCATTTTCAACATGCTAACTCAGACACCAGGCCAACTATAAGGCATGACCCTTCTTCTTCTTCAGGCTCTGCAAAACCTAGGTGGGTGAACCTCTTTAGATCTGACTATGTGACCAGTGCAATAACCATATTCAAGATCTATAAAAGCAGATAAAACCCCTAATTCTTCTATGCTTAACCAGGAGATCAAAAGCATGAAATAGCTAAGAACATGACTAATGAAATTGGAAAGCTAAGTGCGGGTTATACTTTGAATACCTTTCAACATAAAAGGGAAAATTGATTTAATATTGAGAAAAGACAGCATGTTCAATATGCAGCAAAACTGTAATGATCCCACAAACGACCAGTGCCTTATCCATTAGGGCAATCCTACACTCCAGAATTATGCATCCTTGAAAATCAATCAAAATATGGCATACGTTAAGACATTCATGTTCAATCTATTCACCTTATGAATTTGACAACAATATCCAATATAACCCATACTTTCTCACATTCTTTTTAATTGAATCTACAACCTTGTCTGAAACCACAAGCAATTATATGACTCCTTGAGTCAAAGTAAAGCAAACTTCAAACATACAACCGAGCAATTGCAAATAGGTTCAAGATCTTTGTTCTTGAACATATAACATTAAAAACTCAATAAGAAAGGAAACATAATTATATTGAAATTCAAAACCTTCTGCACATTGTATTTATCTCCTTGAAATAAGTACATTAGGAATGCATAAAACAAGATACAAGATCACACTAGCGTATCAGAAGTATCTATGGAATCCACATGTTGTTCATACAAGAGATGCTAGGTATGTGGTTTTCACAGCCTGAGCAGAGCTCTAAGAACTACAAAGAAAACCAACCAACAACCCCCTCCCCCCTACTCTAGCCTTGGGATCTCACTTAAATACTGTGAGATGCAACAAGCTTCAGGCCTAGAGAATTGACAAGTGTCCCTTACAAAAGATATCACAAGTTTGTAATGGCAGAAAGAAGAAAAAATGATTAACAGAACATTATGTAGATCAAATATTCTCCCGTAAGCTCCTTTTCTGTTACCACTTTTTGCTGATTCAGCTTTACCATTGATTTGTTGTATGCACAATTGCTAAGACCACCCTATTAATGACAAAATCAACTCTAAAGAATACGCACCAACCTAGGCCCGTGGGTTTTGTCAAGATGACTACTGAATGAGAATCATCTTTACTTCCCACTCTTTACTGATCATGCCAGGCTTCAGAAATAACAGAATCATTGCTTAGCATGCAGTACAGAAGCCGAAAAACAATGTGGTTATTAAAAATAAAAAAATAGGGATGCTCTGATCCCCAGCCATGTCTGCTTCCTTAGCCAACTTCTTGCCAATATTTGCCATCTACTGACACAAAAAGGGGGGACATGCACAAAAAGTGAAAAAGACTATACCCAAAGGTATAAAATCTTCCTCACCCTCTTCCAAAACTATGCACAGGGTCTCAAATATTTCTACTACCCTGGCATCAAACTAAGATGCTTTGAAAATTTATTTAAAAGATGATGTTTTTGCTGAAAAGGTTGTTAGCCTACAAAGTCTATTCCTTTTTCTTCTTACCACCTTGGTGACTTGACTAAGACACCTAATTACTGGCTTTTCTCTATCAAAAAACCATACACAGGCATATGAAGCTAACCATTTTCCTTTTCTGAACCATCCTCTGAAAATAAATAAATCATTTTTCAAAGTATCAGTGTCCTAGAACCAACTGCTCTTAACGAACAATCCTTGCGCTATCCATACCCTCAGACTTAGTGAAATCTTTAGAAACATCTTTTGAATAAATCAATAGGATTGAGAAATGCAGAGACTATGGTATACAAATTTACCTGAAGCCTTTTCTTTTATCTCTGTAACTTTTGCATTTTATCCTTGAGCCAAATACTTGACACTCGTGCCAAATCTACCTCAATCTCAGCAGTAACATTTTTTCGTTCAGAGATGACTCACGAATTTCTACTCGCACAAGTTGATATTGGGAAAATCTCACTTGTTACACCCTGTTCTTTACTTTCACATTTGAAGGTTTTCATGTCGCATTAATATGCATAATGATACCACCTTCAATAGTAAAATATGCACCATCGATCTTGAAGATCTTATAAGTTGAAACTGTGAGCATGACGGCTTTGAAATCCACTAGGCAAGCTGGTCCGGAATAACATATTCAAAATCAGCCATGTGTGCAATTTATCTTTTATTGGGCGCTTCTTGCTTCTAAGAAATGCAAATGCGCAAGAACTGCAGATCTAAATTGAATCAATGACCTAAGTCCGCCCCACATGTCACTTATGCGCTTGCTCACATTTTGTAACTTCCTCGCATTTTGAAAATGCGGGCCATCACCCTCCGTCGATCTAAAGAAGATCAACGGTTGATGAAGAAAATCTTGAACAACCGTTGCACTGTGCCTTTATCACAAAACACATGACACTTCAAAATGGCATGATTTGGTTAATTGCGATACAAGTCCACAATCCTTTTACCCACATTATAAAATCATACGAAAATAAAACAATGCGAGCAAACGCTAGCCATTGATGCTGGCTTACATTGATGGTGATTTAGAATTTCAATAATAGGTGGCCCATCACAATAATCTTGACCAATGAGAAAAAACCTTTTATTGCACGTGTTCTGACAAACCTGACCGCGGCATTCAAAACTTTGACGCCCATGAGATCGTTACTTCCTCGCATTTTGGTTGCACTGTGCCACGCATCACAAAGTGGCACGCCCGCAATATTTATCTGCCTCTCATCTTGAAAATGTGGGTATGCCTCATTCGTCGATCTCACATAGATCGATGATGTTCATAACTTGTCCTCTTCGCTTGTACGAACATCTCCTTTTGTCTTCGTAAGGGACAGATGTTGCTTATGCACTTGCCCGCATTTTGTAACTTCCTTGCATTTTGAAAATGTGGGAATGCATGGTCCGTCGATTTGAAAAAGATCTACGATCGTCGAGACTTGCCTGGTAAGTTTGAACAGCAAATTTTTGGATTTAAAAATGTGTAAACCAAGATTACCTTATACTTGAAATAGATTTAATTAAAACATTATTTCAAGTCTGCCTAAGGTTTTAAAAAGGCATGTCCTGAGCAAGAAAATGAGAAGGGGCTAAAGGATTTCAAAGGATGTGGTGTATTTGTATAAAGTAATAGGTTCTTGACTAAGTTCTACATATTAAAAGGGGTAGAAAGAAGATTTAGGATTTGTTCAAAATAAGACTTTGTCATATAACTCATAATGACAAATTATCATCATGGAAGGCTTAGGCAAATTGAATGAAAAGTGTTAGAGACATTAAACACCTTAAGGATCTTAAAAGGACAGCCAAGTGCACATTCAATTATGGGCATTCATAGGGCTTAACTTTCTCAAAATTTCAAATGGATGCTCAAAATGGGAATGCAATTTTCAGTGCCAGCAGTGGCTCTGTCTGGGGAAGCATGTCCCTTTTGGGCATGGTAACTTTCCATATTTTTTGGGAGAAGCAGACCACATACCTGAAACAACAAAACTTCTCTCGAACAAATTTTTGAAAGCAAGGAAACAACTACTTCTACTATTTACAAACGATGACCCCGAGCCACCGAACTTCGACAAAATTGTTTACCTCTATCATAAACATGATTCTCATCTAAACTTTCATGAGGTAAACTGAAATTTCTTCTACCCATTTCACCAATCAGATCAGCATCATGCAACAAATCACTTGGTAAAATGAGATAAATACCTTCACTTTCATAGTGCATATAAAAACTAGGCACAAATTTAACATCTTGTTCACTATGAAAGAGAAAATCAACATGTTCTTGAATACCAACATCAAACTGAAACTCATCCCTATTGCTTGATTTATGCATGTTGTCTGTCAGAAATGCAAAGGGCTCATTCTCAACTTCACAGAAAAAGTTATATATATCATGCATTTTTAACTCACCTTGACTTTGCATTTCTTCAAGTATCTCCGGCTGAATGTCAAAAGAGCAGTCAGATTTATATTCACCCATGACATCATCATCAAAATTTTACATCACTGCACAACCACCTGATATATCTTCGTAATCAAAGTGCTAATTGGTTTTTACCTCATTTGAATAATCGTAGAACTTACCATGAAGTGTCAGTTTCTCTTCAAAAACAACTCCATCGAACACTTCATCTTCACACTTACCAAATATAGCATCATTAGAAGATTCAATATCAGAAATAGAAAAACAATAATCTAATTTACCACAGTAGTATGACATTGTATCATCATTTGGATCTAACCCCACTAAACTTGAAACCTCCATGTCATCTTCCAACAATGGGTTGATAAATCCATGTAGTGATCCTTTATGAACATTAGGAAAAAACATGGGATGCTCATCCTCACAAGCATCATCATATAAAACATTATTATAGATTTGAAGTTCATTACCCACCCTATCTTCATGGAAACTTTCAACGTATGAAAACTCCTTTTCTATTTCTTCTACCAAACATATAGTGTCCATATTTACATCCTCTTTAGCAAATTGTTTAGGATAACCATTATGAACTAACTGTGACTCATTCCTAAACACCTCACTACATATTGGATTTTTATTGTCTGATGTAAAAGCATTTGACAACCTTCTACTGAAGTCTTCAGAATTATTAACCTGAACTGGACTCAACATTCTTTTATCTTCATACCTTGGGGATAGATCACTATTAAAATATTCATTAGCTAATTGATTTGTATGATGAAAAAACTGAGTTGCACCTTCCTTATCAGAATTAGAGAAAGAATTCATATCTTTAGCTTCAGATGAATATTCATTGTCGTCATTGCTTTCTTCCTCCCAATCAAAATCAGATTCGTATGAAGACAAACATACTGTGTCTTTTTCCTCACTATGATTCGAGCAACCACTCTCATCATCTCCTTCATATGATGCTTCTTCATTGTACATCGGATAAACAACTTCATTGCCATCATTTGGAAGATGACTTATTGCTTCATTTACTACTGAAACATTATCAACATTTGCATTATGTTCTTTTGATTATGGCTGAGATGATTGTGATTCTCGCTCTTCACTTTGTGTTAACTCTCCATGGCATGTCGGATCAACAACATCAAACTCATGATCTGAGAGATAACTTTTAGCCTTCTCACTTGCACAAGACTGAGATCTAGGTTCAACAACTTCAAAAGTGGAAACATTAGTCATATCATCATACACATAACCGTCATGAGAAGAACTTTCTATTGTAACCAATGTCTGATCTATAAAATCAACATGTCACTGAAACCTATCAGAGTCTGAAATATTATTCACTACTGTAGCATCATGAACATGTATGTTTCTATTTGCAACTAGACTAGCCTTTCTCATACAAACATCCTGATTTAAAATCTCAATTTGATTAAAATCTATAGTAGGGGTATTGACATTTTGAACTGTATTGGAACACTCAACATAATATTGCTCTTGATCTTTATCTTCATTATGCAAGCAAGCAACCCTAAAGAAATGAATCCTAGTAATTCCATACTTCAAATTATTCTCAATGTCCATAGCAGTCATAAAGGCTTGATATAATGTCTGAGGTTCCTTATTCCTCAACTAGTAACTCATTTTCTTATCAAATGCGCCAATGTAAACTATTAAGCACACTTTATCCTCTGGTCTACATTTCTCTGAGATCTCATTTACGGTTCTTACAAATTTGATATTAAACTGAGGAACAAACTCATCTTCCTCAATATGAATCCTTAAAAATTTATCAAATGAATCAGACAAGCTCACCCTCTCTCCAAATTGCTCCATGAAAGTTGCATGCAACTCACTCCAGGATGAAAAAGAACATGCTGGTAAAAATGAAAACCAATCTATAACATCACCCTCTAGAGTCTGAACAAATAATTTCATGTGTACATCTTCATGGGGAATCTCATAGTCACCCATCAAGTCACTAAAAACTTGAACATGATAACTAGCTGAAACATTATGGTTTCCATTAAATTTAGACAAATGCTTTCTAATATCATCAGGGATAATATTCGGGAAACCATAGATACCATCAAAACATAATGGCATGTATCTCTTGGTAGAAAAGGATCTACGATTTTGGTCAATGGACTGCATACTAGGTGAACAAAATTTTTCCATCTCTTGCAAACTAACAACTTCACCAAATATCTTTCTAGATTTAAGATTGCAGCAGATCTGAAAACTTTATCTACCAACTCAAATCTCCAAACATATTCCAAAATGTAAATACACTTTTTGAAACAATCCTTCACAGAATATGTTGAGATACATAAAACCTTTCTCCTACATAGTGCTTAAAATCACTTGATGGAGAAAACTTATATATAACTTACTTTCTTGAAAAAGAAATTCAAGAAAGAGGAAAATACCTTAACCGTGATGCTTGCAAAATTCTTCAATGCTATAAAGAACAACAGATTCAAATCATGCTTGATTTAGTAACCCTTGCACAACATCACCCTTTTCTTTCAACCACTGCCAAGGGCTTGAGATAACTTCTTCAAATCTGCATTCCAACTATTGCAACTTTCATAATACCTTTCACTTCACAAATTACATTGGTACAAAGATATACTTCAGAGTCGCCACTCATTAAATGAGAAAATATTTTCCTAGCTTGCATAAGATGACAAGCTAGTCCAGAATTTATAACAGGTATTTGAAAACTCACACACAACCTTGCAACATTACACCCTTAACAAAGTGAAAGAACACATTCTTGACTGGGAAACATGAAACCTTGCATACAAAACTGAGTATGCAAATTTTTGGACTAAAATATATTACACCAGAGATCTTTGTCCTTTTATCAATGAATTTCTTCATGACTCCCCAGTAGAGTCACCATTTTGTTGGTGTTTGAAAATGTTACTCGTTTCCAATTACCCTGATGAGAACAAAACATATCTAGGGGCAGCTAACTCCCATTTTCAACATGCTAACTCAGACACCAGGCCAACTATAAGACATGACCCTTCTTCTTCTTCAGGCTATGCAAAACCTAGGCGGGTGAACCTCTTTAGATCTGACTATGTGACCAGTGCAATAACCATATTCAGGATCTATAAAAGCAGATGAAACCCCTGATTATTCTATGCTTAACTAGGAGATCACAAGCATGAAATAGCTAAGGACATGACTAATGAAATTGGAAAGCTAAGCGCGGGTTATACTTTGAATACCTTTCAACATAAAAGGTAAAATTGATTTAATATTGAGAAAAGACAGCATGTTCAATATGCAGCAAAATTGTAATGATCCCACAAACGACCAGTGCCTTATCCATTAGGGCAATCCTACACTCCAGAATTATGCATCCTTGAACATCAATCAACATATGGCATACGTTAAGACATTCATGTTCAGTCTATTCACCTTATGAATTTGACAACAATATCCAATATAACCCAATATTCAGTCTTTTTAATTGAATCTGCAACCTTGTCTAAAACCACAAGAAATTATATGACTCCTTGAGTCAAAGGCAAGAAAAATTCAAACATACAACCGGGCAATTGCAAATAGGTTCAAGATCTTTGTTCTTGAACATATAACATTACAAACTCAACAAGAAAGGAAATAGAATTATATTGAAATTCAAAACCTTCTGCACATTGTATTTATCTCCTTGAAATAAGTACATTAGGAATGCATAAAACAAGATACAAGATCACACTAGTGTATCAGAAGTATCTATGGAATCCACATGTTGTTCATACAAGACATGCTAGGTATGTGGTTTTCACAGCTTGAGCAGAGCTCTAAGAACTACAAAGAAAACCAACCAACAACCCCCTCCCCCCTACTCTAGCCTTGGGATCTCACTTAAATACTATGAGATGCAACAAGCTTTAGGCCTAAAGAATTGACAAGTGTCCCTTACAAAAGATATTAGAAGTTTGTAACGGTAGAAAGAAGAAAAAATGATTAACAGAACATTATGTAGATCAAATATTCTCCCGTAAGCTCCTTTTTTGTTACCACTTTTTGCTGATTCGGCTTTACCACTGATTTGTTGTATGCGCAATTGCTAAGACTGCCCTATTAATGAAAAAATCAACTCTGAAGAATACACACCAACCTAGGCCCGTGGCTTTTGTCAAGATGACTACTGAATGAGAATCATCTTTACTTCCCACTCTTTACTGATCATGCCAGGCTTCAAAAATAACAGAATCATTGCTTAGCATACAGTATAGAAGCCGAAAAACAATGTGGTTATTAAAAATAACAAAATAGGGATGCTCTGATCCCCAACCACATCTGTTTTCTTAACCAACTTCTTGCCAAAATTTTCCATCTACTGACACAAAAAGGGGGGACACGCACAAAAAGTGAAAAAGACTATACTCAAAGGTATAAAATCTTCCTCACCCTCTTCCAAAACTATTCATAGGGTCTCAAATATTTCTGCTACCCTGGCATCAAACTAAGATGCTTTGAAAATTTGTTTAAAAGATGATGTTTCTGCTGAAAAGGTTGTTAGCTTACAAAGTCTATTCCTTGTTCTTCTTACCACCTTGGTGACTTGACTACGACACCTGATTACTGGCTTTCCTCTATCAAAAAACCATACACAGGCATATGAAGCTAACCATTTTCCTTTTCTGAACCATCCTCTGAAAATAAATAAATCATTTTTCAAAGTATCAGTGTCCCAGAACCAACTGCTTTTAACGAACAATCCTTCCGCTATCCATACCCTCATACTTAGTGAAATCTTTAGAAACATCTTTTGAATAAATCAACAGGACTGAGAAATGCAGAGACTATGGTATACAAATTTACCTGAAGCCTTTTCTTTTATCTCTGTAACTTCTGCATTTTATCCTTGAGCCAACTACTTGACACTCGTGCCAAATCTACCTCAATCTCAGCAGTAACTTTTTCCCGTTCAGAGATGACTCATGAATTTCTATTCAAACAAGTTGATATTGGGAAAATCTCACTTGTTAAACCCTGTTCTTTACTTTCACACGTGAAGATTTTCATGTCTCATTAATATGCATAATGATACCACCTTCAATAGTAAAATATGCACCGTCGATCTTGAAGATCTTATAAGTTGAAACTGTGAGCATGACGGCTTCGAAATCCACTAGGCAAGCTAGTCTAGAATAACCCAATCAAAATTAGCCATGTGTGCAATTTATCTTTTAGTGGGCGCTTCTTGCTTCTAAGAAATGCAAACGTGCAAGAACCACAAATCTGAATTGAATCAACGACCTGAGTCCGCCCCACATGTCACTTATGCGCTTGCCCGCATTTTGTAACTTCCTCACATTTTGAAAATGCAGGCCAGCGCCCTCCATTGATCTAAAGAAGATCAACAGTTGATGAAGAAAATCCTGAACAACTATTGCACTGTGCCTTTATCACAAAACACGTGACACTTCAAAATGGCATGATTTGGTTAATTGCGATACGGGGCCACAATCCTTTTACCCGCATTATAAAATCATACGAAAATAAAACAATGCGGGCAAACGCTAGCCATTGATGCTGTCTTAGATCGACGGTGATTCAGAATTTCAATAATAGGTAGCTCATTACAATGATCCTGACCAATGAGAAAAAACCTTTTATTGCATGTGTTCTGACAAACCTGATTGCGACATTCAAAATTTCGGCGCCCATGAGATCATTACTTCCTCGCATTTTGGTCGCACTATGCCACGCGTCACAAAGTGGCATGCCCACAATATTTATCTGCCTCTCATCTTGAAAATGCGAGTATGCCTCATTCGTCGATCTCACATAGATTGACGATGTTCATAACTTGTCCTCTTTGCTTGTACAAACATCTCCTTGTGTCTTCGTAAGGGACAGATGTCGCTTATGCGCTTGCCCACATTTTGTAACTTCCTTGCATTTTGAAAATGCGGGAATGCATGGTCCGTCGATCTGAACAAGATCTACAATCACCGAGACTTGCCTGGTAAGTTTGAACAGCAACTTTTTGGATTTAAAAATGTGTAAACCATGATTACCTTATACTTGAAACAGATTTAATCAAAACATTATTTCAAGTCTGCCTAAGGTTTTAAAAAGGCATGTCCTGAGCAAGAAAATGAGAAGGGGCTAAAGGATTTCAAAGGATGTGGTGGATTTGTATAAAGTAATAGGTTCTTGACTAAGTTTTGCATATTAAAAGGGGTAGAAAGCAGATTTAGGATTTGTTCAAAATAAGACTTTGTCATATAACTCAGAATGACAAATTATCATCATGGAAGGCTTAGACAAACTGAATGAAAAGTGTCAGAGACATTGAACACCTTAAGGATCTTAAAAGGACAGCCGAGTGCACATTCAATTATGGGCATTCATAGGGCTTAACTTTCTCAAAATTTCAAATGGATGCTCAAAATGGGAATGCAATTTTGAGCGCCAACAGGTATGTCACAAGACAAACACTGAACCTTGGAGCGAATCCTTAAAAAGATTTATTTTTCAAGAGAGGAATTACACTATGGATTCCTGCCGTTGACCTCATGCAAAACGAACGCCCAACATTTCCCTCTAGCTCTAGAGTTATATGTTATTGATACTAAAGGGTTTGGTTACTTGTTGGCCCACTCTATATCTTCAGGTTTGGTTCATGCTATTTCTTTGCTAGAGTCCTCTTCCCAATTGATCAATTGTCATTTTGTTGATGATTCTTTTCTCTCTTTTGGAGGTTGAAGAAAACATCAATAATGCCTTGAATTGCCTTGACACATTTTATCAATCCTCTAGCTCTACTATTCAATGGCATAACATGCTCTATTATTGCTAGTCTTTTTTGCCAGCTCCACCTTGGATTAACTAGTTTGAATGGAAATGGGCCACACACAGGGATATTTTCCACTTTTTGGGCATTCCTTTTTCCTTTCAAGCTTCACCAGTGGATCTATGGAATGTTGTTCTTGCCAAGATTATGAAGAAACTAGACTATTGGCTTACGAAACTACTTTCTCTTTCAAGAAAATTTTAGATTTTCTATAAAGTTCTTATAGCTATGCATGTCTATTATTCTTCCCATTGGGCTCCTTCTAAAGCCTCCTATTAGAAATTAGAGCAACTTCTCCATGATTTTCTTTGGGCTTCTAGTTCTGGCAATCATGGCTTTCATAGAGTTGCTTGGAAATTTTGTTGTCCCCCTAAAGAGTTTGGAGGCCTTGGCCTTCTCTCCATATAGAAGCAAGGCCTTCTTCTTTGTGCAAAATGGATTATTCATGCCATCATTGGAGATGAAGCTTAGAAGATTCTGGTCTGCCATTGCATTTCCTCTAGGTTTCCTATTAATAGATCTACATGGAAGGGGATTGACTTTCAAACCCTTCTCCTCATGTGATAACATGTGCACATACAAGGTTCTTTTGTTATCAAGAGCATATGAAAGCTTGAGAAGTTGTTAAGCTTTGGCTTTGTTGGTCTAGTGCTGAATTCTGTGACGGGATCTCTTTGAACCAATAGAACATTTGGTGGTCTTCTTTGTTTGCCCTCTAGGGTATTCCCCTATCCAAGACTCAAGGTGCTAGTGCTTTGAATTTTGTTAAACATGGCATCAAGACTCCTAAAGATCTTTTCTCTAGGTTCTCCATGAGTCTCAGATCTTGGAAAGATATGCAAGTCCAATTCTATCTTTTCTGTTCAAGTCGATAGACTTTTTATTTGTTGCTTTCTGCAATTCCAGGTCAGTTAATTCATAAAGTGGGTATCTATTCTATTCGACCTTGGTGGACTAACTAGAAGTGGTATCCTACCACTCCCTTCACTAGCTACAAACCAAGTTTCGAATATCAATGGCTTTCTCCCCATCTGTCGATGGTGGATACCCTCAATTAGAGATGGCATTTGCAATCTTCCCTTTCTCAGTAGAGAAAGCACTTTGACACTATTTGCATTTCCATTGCAAAACCCAAGATTGCTCATTTTTCTTGGTGCTTGGCTTTTCAAGGTCTTCCTCTTGGGCCTTGGCTTAAGCATATTGGTGTTCCAGATCCTCAATGTCCATTTTGTGGCCAACTAGAGTCTTTCCTACATATTTTCTAGTTCTGTGGACGTGCTCAAAATTATTTGCACTAGATTCATGATTTTTTTAAGTCATTTCGACCTGAACCCTTTTCTTGGCATATGGTTATTTTGGGCGATTCCCCTAAGATCCCTAGAAAATTTACCAAATTTGGCATACCTTCAAGATAGAGATTTTGTTCACTCTATGTAAAGATAGAAATGTTGTTCTTTTCACTTATAGTTTTCTTGATATAAATATTGCTACATGTACACTAAAGCATGCATTTGTAATAATGTAATGATGCATATCTAAGTGTAAGCTAGCAAGGTGGCTCTGGTGGTGGCCCACCTTCAAGAGCTTCTCAATCACTAGGGCAATGCCCCCTGTATAGTTGCCAAAGTACCTCCAGATGCCTTGGTTGATACCACACCAACCAAAGGCCACCACTGGGGGTACAATTCTTTGGGCTGCCACTCACACATATCGTGTTCCCAAGCTTCCCGCCACTGCTCTCCCAAAAATGGTGATGGTAGTTGGCTTTGCCGCTTAGTTTCCCCACCCCATGGTAGCATAGGCTAGTCCCTAGGCCTAGTGGTCCTTGACATGTGGTTTTTAGAAAGTGGCCCTTTCACCTAGAATTGGTCATCTCACCTCTGCAGCCTAATATCAAGGATGCTGACCAGGCCCCTGATGATGCTACTAACGGTTGGACTATTCCCAGCCCACCTGCTAGTCCTAGGAATAACTAAAAATTTCATAATTAGAATGAACCACCCCCCTCAGCTGAAATTGCTTTAGCTACCTGAGGGTTGCTTCTTATATGTTTTTTTGATGAATAGTTGTTGATTTCGACTTCGGTCGTGTGAACTCTTACGGGGTGATCTTGTATCCCCTAGCCCTTTTTTGTGAATTGTAATCTTAGTATATATTATTTATTAATAGAAAATGACTAATCATTAAAAATATAATTCAACAAATATATTTTTATGAATTATTTCAAACATAATATAGATAAAATCTTTATAGTTGTAAAAAAAATTGAATAATAAGTTATTTTGATTGGACAAACAAATAAAGGTAAATATATTTTTTATGAATTATTAGTTCTTTCAAAAATAATATAAATGAAATATTTATAGTTGCAAAAGTAATTGAATAATAAATTGTTTTGATTAGACAAACAAATAAAGGAAAAAGTTGCACTCCCTACTATAGCACAAAACAACCACTCAAATTGTCAATAACTATATTGTTTTGAATTATTTTAAATACAATAAATATGAAAAATGTATAGCTCAAAAAGCAATTGAATAATAAAGTGTTCTAATTGGACAAACAAATTAAAAAGTAAAAATGCATTGAATGCTATAGTTTCCTGTCTATGGTAGGAACTAAAAATATAACTTCTTTCCTTTTAAATTATAAGTCTTTGGAATTTATGCATCTATTATTCTTATGATTCAAATATATTCTTTGAAGAGAATTTAATAGATTTAAAATCAATTCACTTCTATATGTTCAAATGAATTTCTAAAAGGTGTTCCCCTTATTCAAATCAATTAAAATAGTTGTCACTTTTCGAACCTTGAGAAATATTGTCAGATTAGAACATATGAAATGATTCTCAAGATACTTATTTGATCCAATAGATCAATCATAGAAACTGAACATACATATTGTCATAACATTCACCATCAAAGAAAAACTTTGATCATCTTTCCTAGCTTGCGAGGCATATACAAATAGTCATATCATTTTAGATGACACAAATATCAAATAAGCTCTTGGAGACCCAATATCTTCCACATAATATTATTGTGATGTAATTATTATGATAAAATATTTTATTATATGGTTAAATCAAACACAAGATATAAACATGAGGAAACATGCACTTCAATTGATTCTATAATGTGTAGGAGAAATCACATAAAACACAATTAAAATTGCTTTACTAAAAATGGTAAATGAAATCTTGTGATATAAAAAATTAGAACTAAGCATCATTATAATACAAGATCGGGCCGCATTATGTATTGTGGCTAACTCTTATTTTCTGTCACCATAGCGCACATGATCTCAACTTTAGAACTAAAATGTGCAGATATTTTTGAAAATTTAAAGTAGTAAGAAAATAATTTATTTTTGTCCATATAGAAGGCCTTCAATCCATCGCCAATTTGTAATTTTAGTCTAGTTTATGAAAGTTACGGTTATGTTTTTCATGGAAATGGATGGGGCATTCAGCTATATGATATGGTTGGGTAGCCGGTGCCCTCTTTGTGCAGCTGATGGATTGCATATATTTGAAACAGAAAAATAGGTAACTATGCTGGGCATATATTAGATAAGGTGTTGATAAGTTACTTTTGGAGGTTCAATAATTTGTGCATGTCAAATATAAATTTCCGTTGAGGAGGATGTTCTAATTTGAAACTCAACCACTTGGTTAATGAGTGGCTTCATTAACAAGCTATGCCAAAATCAGTTCCAAAAATGTACGACGACTTATTTCACTGTTTAAAGCATAAATTCTAGCACGGCCAATGAACAACTTTATAGAGGATCCACTCAAATGCTGATATATTGACCTTAGACTCAAATCACGCTGTTTTGCACCACATCTGGTCTTACTAAATAACCATTGAGCAAATTTGGGAACTCCCACTTGTGAAAAATTTAACTATTGTAGTCACTGATTATTAAGCTCCTATCATAAACGATTATTAAACTGCTGAAAATAAATTTCCAACTAATATTGAAAAATAACGCAACTGCAACTTCACTTATAAAATACGGAAAGAAATGCGCAACACAATGAACACAATATTTTCGAACAAATTGTCACTGGAAAAACCCCTAAGGGAAAACCAGTTCTATAGATGAGAAATTATATTAAACTTCAGCAAATCAAGAGATACAAAAATTCCTTGCCTCTCACTGGCAGAATTCCGACAACCTCCTAATTTATTTCGCTGAAATTTCCCACTGCTATTCCACGCTAACACTGCGCCCTTGCTAACACTGCAAGACTATTTGCTAACACTGCAAACGTTTCTCCAAACTTCATGTTCTCCAAATGCCCCTCTGTCCTCCTTTTATACTACTCCTATTGGTAAACCAACGGCCGAAATTGATTTACAATCGACAGTTGAGATTAAAACAACTTAACAACCCTAACCAAGTCGGTTTCTAGTTGTTTCCAAAAGTGGTCAATTAATTAACAAATATTTGTTTCTAATCTAACCAATTAGTTAGCAAAACAATTACTTGTTAAATAATAGCAAATGGACAAACAGCTGTCCAAAGCTAACAAAGCTAACACTCCCTCTTAGCGAGGAAGCTGTTCTGTAGGACACCTAGCTTATCTTTGAAGAAGATAAATTTTGCCTTCCCCAATGCCTTAGTCAGAATGTCTGCATCCTGCTCCTTTGTAGGTATGTATTGTAGCTAAACAACTCCCCTTTAACACGGACACATGCGAAACACACGCACATAAAAGCACTCTTAAGCGTTCTTGTGTTGTATCCTTGCCGTTTTTGTCTCATAGTCCCTTTCTAGTGTCGTTTTAGTCTATTACCATTATTTCCTTTATTATAATATAGTAATGATTACGAGTATATAATATTGATTATTATTATATAATAATGACCATTATTATATAATAATAATTTCTATTATATTATTTGGTCATTATTCATTTAGAATTTCGTTGGCATTTCTTTAGGTTGTTTATATATATAATAATTTTAGGTAATAATAAATATCATGCATATTTGTACATTTTCATCTATTGCTGTGTTTTTATTTTGTTTCCAGCCTTCATATTCACCCTTCGGGTCACCCTCTTTTGTTTTATTTTTTCTTTCACTTTGGTTTTTAATAATAGATCTGTCATTATTTCTGGTGGTTGTTTTCTCTCTTGTGGTTGGATGTATTTTTATCTTCTTTTTTGGGGTCCCCTTCCCTCCTTGTCACTATTGTTGAACCTCAAACTTTTCTTGATTGTGGTGCACCTACCCTCCCCTTCCTTTCCCCACCTTTTTATCCTTATTGGGTCTGCAATCGTTTTACTTTTTCTTTCAGCTCTCTCATCCTGATGATGGATCATAGAGTGTGATCCGAAACGTTGATGCAAAAATTGTAACACAATCTACCCAGAAAACACAGCTAAGAATTCTAATAGATTGTGGAAAACTACTATCTACAATGTATTACCTTGTTCTGGGCCTGCAAAGGAAAAGAATAAACCCGGGTCTGTAAATGTGAAGTCTAAACTCATTTTACAGAAAAAATCGCAGCTTTTAGAAAACTGCCCTGGTCTGGAATCTTCTTGACATGTGTAAGTGAAAGGTTTTCAGAGCCGGGGAGTTTATGCTTTTGGTTTGCACAAATGCTCACTCTTGTTTGGCTTAAATTTTCCTCTAGATACTTGGAAATCTAGGAGATAGTCCGCTTATTGGGTTACACCTGTGCAGCTCTTATGAAGAGGCGTTAAAAACAGAGGACTGACACACTTCTTACTTAGGGCAGCAGTCCAACGAAGTTGCTTATTCCCTACCCCGTTATTTTTGGAGAGCTGCGCACTTTTTTTGTTTGGGAAATGTAGGCTGTTTGTGTTTATTGGGTTTGATTGAAATTTCTATCTATCTATCGATCTTAAAGTTTCACAGGTCTAACGCCTGTTGCGTTGGTTTAATTTTGCCCCTTTTCTTAAGCCAGATCCACCTGAGAGTGAAAAGACTTGACTGGGTTAGTTTATCCAGTTCAGATCCATTCCTAACTGTTTGGAGTAAATGTCCAGGTCCATTTAGGAGAGCATGAAGATTACCGTGCAGAACTTTATATTCCCCGAACAGAAAAGAAACTGATAGCTTTATCGTTTCAATGGGGTCTTTAAAAAGTCCAAAAGCCAAAGTTTTGCCCAAAGAAACTGATTGGTCAACGTGGGTTTGGGTGGTTCTCTCAGGTGCCAGAGATAGCAGACTTTACGGTGGAAAAAGCCGAACCCATTTCGTTTCAGATGCTGTAACCAGCTATACATATCTATTGAGCTAAACCGAGGAAGGGTAAAGGGAAATCTTGGAAGTACATAAATAAAAGTCCTTTCACTTAAAAATGTAACATATTTCTATTAAAATTTAACTTTGTAGTTTTTGAGTCATATTCATTGATTCATATATAGTGAGTAGTGGTTAACACGAATCTATCTTTCATGAGAATGAATGGAACACTTAGCATTCATTGGATCTACGTGATGCTCATAGAGGTGGGGCACCTGAACTTTCCCAGAGGTCACCCATCTCAGTACTACTCCAGCTTGAGCATGCTTAACTATTGAGTTTCCTCCATACTTAAACCCGCTCTACTTGCAACCTCATTTGCAAAACGCTACGAAATATTGTGCCTTTGTTTTTGAATCAAATTCATTGATCCATATTTCAAGAGTAGCGGTTCACACAAACCCATATCTAATGTGAATGAATGAAACACTTCACAAACTCAAACTACACAGTTGAATGCTGATAGCAATATCATTCCTTTATCTCCAAACCCTTAGATCTATAAATCCAAGACTCACCTTTGGCAATTGCTGAGCCCTCATGAAGACAAGGCTTTGAAGTACTCTTTAGGCAAGAAGCCATTTATACTCTTTGATAGTCATGCGAGGGCTGAGTTTATCTTCAGACAACATCACTTTTGCTTTATCATGTATATTCAATTCTAAAGACTTATGAATTTGTACTTGGAATTAATTAAACCCTTATCTTGTTCCTGCAGGTTGCAGAGGCACTTGCAACAGGAAAAACCGTTGTGTTCACAGGCCACAACATTGGAGGTGGTATGGCTACTTTGGCCACACTTGCAAGTTTGAAGAAATGGGGCAAGGGAGCCCCTGTTTATGCCATCACATTTGGCTTTCCCCTGGTTGGAGATGAAATTCTAGCAACAGCAGTTAGAAGGCAGGGGTGGGACAATCATTTCTACAATGTTGTTTCAAAGACTGATGTCTTTGCCAGAACTTTGCTGGCACCATGCATGTCTCAGCCTTTCTGGAAGCCCTGTTGCCTTACTGGCAGAGGTCTGTTGAGCAGATGAACGGTGGAGATACAGACATTCTTATGGAGCTTGCTGACGTGGACTTCAAAAAGTATGTGCTCACTGTCCTGCACCATGCTTGTAAAGTGGTTAACTTGACCACGGTTAACAATATGGAGCCTGGAAACAAACTGATTGCAAGCCTGAAGCCTGCAGTGAAGTTGAGCCCTTATAGGCCATTTCGGTCTTATCTCTTCTGCTTAGAGAAAGGAGCCCTTTTTGTTGAAAACTATGAGGCTGTTTTGCCCATACTCTTCTATTCATTGGCCAGTGCTCAGGATGAGGCTTCTATCTCAGACCACGCTGATTATGGGAGAGTTTTCCATGGAAACACAAGCATGGTGAATTTGGAAGGGCTTCAGAATCTTCCATTATCGTAAGGTGCAGCATTCGCTTCTCCCATGGAAATGCAGCTTGATGCACTTGGACTCGGCATTCAGGTAAGCATCTCAACGTCCTTCATCTTGCTTTTTCAATTAGCCAAACAAGAAAAACTAAATATATTTATGTTTATCTTAGTTTCTCTAAAAGTAGTTTAAGATTGTTTTAAATCAATTTTCAATAACATGTTAATTTTTTTTAACTCTTACAATCAATTCGTTTATTAGTCCCTGTCTGCTTATACGTTCCCAGTTGCGCACACAATTAATTTTTGTGCTCAAAATTAGTAAATTTATAAGGTTTAAAAATAACTTTATTTTTAAATTAATTTTCAATCCTTTATTTCTCATTTTTGATTGGTCAATATGATTTTTACTGAGGTAATACTGATTTATTGACTCAAAAAATTTCCATAAAATCTTGAGCTTCATTCTGGAAGCTTCCCCTCATTTGTACGCTATTTGCATCTGCTCATTTCTAAATTATTCCCCAGAATCGAACTGAGGCAAATCCATACATGGCGGCGTAGTTTACAAACTAGTGGTTGGATTCATCATTCCGACCATTTGCCATACAAAGCTGAGACAGCCACAGACAAATGTGATGAACGGAGACTGCAGGATTATAAAGAACATATTTCACTTTTCATTTGCATCATGAAGAACACTGTCAATCTCGGTGGCTGATACTCCCTTTCCGGTATGTAATTTCCATTAGTTTACCTGACATCTGGCTTAGCAACTGTTTTATCAGAGATTGATTTCGTAGAGTAGGGCATTTATTGCTACTTAATACTCTACTGGGCCCCAATCCACTCCTGATAGATTAAGAACGAACAGAAGGAATCCTGCCCAGCCTCCATCATCAACAGTTGCCATTCAACCTTGATGCAGCCAAATTAACAATTCCCTCCACAAGAATAAAAAGATTCCAAGCAAAAACCAAATAATAAGAAAAGCACACTTCTTTTTACGATTTTGATTTTTATCTTCACCTTCCTAATCATTTTTGTATGCATTGGTGGGTGTCTTCAATTTGGGTCGAGAGTCTACAGCCGCAAGTTATAGAACCAAAGTTTCTCTTTATCTTGTTTTCCTTCACGGATGCAACGATGCAACGCAATTTCATGCCGTCCAAGATTTAGTATATCTTCAATACCTTAGTCTCACCTTATCCATGCGTACTGCCTGATTCAATGGAAAATTAGAACCGTGCATTCTTGTTATAAATAAAATAAGAGTTTGTTCTCAGAAATTTTGGCGCTATGGATTAACAATATCAGCATCTTGCACGCTATTTTATGTTAGGAAGAAGCAAATATTTCAAGAAGATGGACTTCTTTGCCTCGCGCGCCGCAGATATACAATGTGAGCAGAGATGTCATGGTGGAGCTTCTGCATTCAGAATTCGGGTCTTCTGAGATTCGAACTCGGGACAAGTCTTTGCAGGGGAAGTTGAGCGGGTAGTTTCTAGAAAGGCCCAATTAATTAATGTTAATCTATGACAAAGGCAGTAAATAAAAATAAAAAACTATGGTTCTCAACATAACCAACGATGAAATACATTTAATTTAATTGATATGGCTCCTTACTTTCGTGCATGTTTTAACATTAAATGACCATGTAAAAACATTTCTTGTGTGTTAGCTTGGTTGTATTTTTATTAATTACTTTTCAATTTTATTTTCTTCGTCAAATGTTACTCATTTCAATTTTTACAAATTATTTTAAATTAATTAACATGTTCTAAATTTTTAATTAATTTAAAGTATAGTTATTAGAATAATTAATTTGTGAATAATAATATGATAAAAGTTTATTAAATTATAGATTATTGAACTACTTTCAATTTTTAACTTTTAATAAATATTGCAAAGTTCAAATTTAAAAATGTTATGGTTTAGTTTAATGAAATGCATTTAACTTTAACATAGGTAAAAACAAAATATTAAAATTTATAAGTTACTCTATGTAGTTAATTACTGGTCATCTTGCATTAAATATAGCTTAAACATGCTAAATTTTAAAATATTTTATTCTAATAACAAAACTTAGATAAGAATAAAAAAAATCATTATTTAAAAATAAATAGTCAAAATAATTACAAATCTCATGATTCAAAAATTCTGTTCAAATATAAATTAAATTAGAAAGGTTGTATATTTATGATAGTTAGATAATTGGAATCCAGAATAAATATTTTATTTAGTTATTGATCCAAATAAAGAAAGATTTTGATACAACATTTCAATATTTATTAGTATAAACATTTTATTTATATTATCTATGATTTTAAACTTTATATAGATATTTATAAAAATGTCATTTATCTTTATTGTAAGAATTAATCTTACAAAATTTTACATCTATTATAATTTTTCAATTATTGATAATATATTCCATCTAACATTCATAAGGCACAGACTCTAGCTCGCAAAGAGCTCTTGTTTTTTCTATTATTATTAGTTACATATAAATTTATTGTTTGATTGCAATATTTAATAGTATATAACAAGAATTGAATTATATTATTATTTTTAATATTTATTAATTTATTTATATAAGAGACATTGAATTATTTTACAATTTAAATTAACATCAAGTTGGTTTACATAGGACATCATAATCGTAATATTATTAATAATAATAACTACCTTAATATTAATAATAACTATAATAAAAATAATTAAATAGGACCCATATTCACTTACCGCTAAAGACAAAATTTCATAAATTTGAACAATATAGATTACTTACTAATTGATATGAAAGTTTTTCATTATTTATAACCCATGAGATTACTTGAGTGCAGCCTGAAAGAGTCGACTTCACTAATATTAGCTCTCAAATTCAGCTAGAAACTTATTATTAATTATTTATAATAATAATATTATAATTATAATTTTATACACATATATATATAATTCGAGGTGACAAATTTTATGTTAAAATAAATAGATCCACCACTTTTATATATAAAAGATGATTTAGTATTTTGTAAATTTTTAATAATAAAAAATTAAAATTTAATATAATACCAGATGATGATATCACTTAAATAAAGGTAAGTAAAGTAAAATTTAATTTACTAGTTTGTATATTAATGATTAAAATCATTTAAAAAATTATATAAATGGTGTAGGTATTGAAATTTCATTATTATATTTTGATTTCACTTGATGGTGCATGTGGATCTTAAAGTGACCATATCTCAAAGTATGTAGGACTCATATAAATACATCTAAAGTAACAATTCAGATTTTCAAAGGATATTGGTACAAGTTCTATATAAAATATATATGCAAATGCAATCCAATCACTTTGATTACAAAAACAAGAATATTAGTAGGAAATAGAGCATGAGATAGTTTGTATATTTATGTGTGATATGAAAATAATAAAAAGTATAGCTTGAATCCACATAAAAATGCCCTAATTTAGTTTATATCATCCTAGCTAGATCACAAAGTAGAGCACATTATTGTGTGAACACCTCTTCAAGATTGAGTGTTCCAAATAAGAGACCAAGCAAAAATAAATTTTGAAACACAAGAATGGAGGAAATGATTTAACAATGTCAATCCAAAAATTAAAACTATATATGGTTTGGTAAGACTCCTTAAGGGTGACATAACTCATTATTTGGAGCACTGCTTTGTCCTAATAACAAGCCAATTAAGTTTTGGCATATCTAATCGAAAGTCTCTTCAATTGCTCCTTATATTTGAAGGAAAAGGAAAGTAATTCCTCCTTGTGACACCTTTTCTCATAGAGAAACAAGCTAGTAATTTGAAATATAAACTTCTTAGAAATTTAAATTTCAACCCTCTTCATCCTTGACACTTTAGAGGTCCTTTTCTTCTCAAATTCATTGGAGATGGGTTCCTCTCTATTACAATCTCCACTCATAATTTCTAAGCCCTAACTTAACTTAAAGCATCTCAAGACGCTACAAATCTTCTTCATTAGACATCTTAATGTTTACAATTCTTTAAAAAGGTAGAAATAAGCTGAACAAAATCTAAATTATGAAAACCTATAGTATAGTGTTTTATGATCTAAAATATAGGAAGATATCACCCCCACTTATAAGTATTCTTAATGAGAATTACATCCCAATTTGCAAAAAATGGTAGTAGAATTTCATCTATAATTATTAAAATAGATTTATTTTAGTTATCAAATTTTTAAAAATTCTGTCTATGTTTCAAACATTTTTAATTTTTAATTTTTTAATTTCTTTTTGTTCTTATTGATTCCAAAGATATTAAGTATTTTTTCTTGTTAAGTCCTTAAATTTTGACAACTTTTATATTTAATCAAATTTAAATTTTATCTCCTAATTTTTCTTTTAAAAAAAAGAATGTGCATTACATAAGTTTCAACATGTTTGGTTAATATCAAAATTCCACATCACAATAAAGTCTTTGTAGAAGTATAGTTACTCTCGGTATTTTGTTTAAATATATTCATAAGTTCCACTACACATAATAATAATAATAATAATAATGCTATGTAGTTGCTTACATGAGTATTCTTTTGATCTCTGACCTTATATTATTTTCTCTTTTAGGGCCCATTTGGCAAGTGGAATAGAAATACAAGAATAGGAATACCTATTCTAGGTTTGTTATTCAAGGAATACAAAAATGGAATACGTATTCCTAATCTCTGTTTGGTTCACCCAGATTTGATAGGGAATATGTATAGCCTATGTTTGGTTGTGCAAAAGTGGAATTCGAATAAGGTTATTTTTTATTGTTATTTAATATTTTTTTCATTATACATTTGAATGAGTTATATTACTTTTAAGATTTTTAATTTTTTTTTTAATGTTTTTAAATTTTTACATTTAAGTCACAAAGATCACATACATTCTCCAACATGAGAACCTTATGGCCTTATCATTTGCGAAATGGCTATCCAACTGACAGAATGGTTGGTTAATGTCATTTAAAAATTATTTTAAAATTACCAGAACACTTCTATTATACTTTTAAATAATAACAAATGGTAGATTTGGTCGGTTGCATAGACGCTGCCTATCATTTGTGCACAACATATACTATAATAAATACTATTAAGCTAATAAATAAATTGTTGAAATGATTTTTTGAAAGAGCATTAGTCGTCATAATTTTTGTAAGTAAGATTCAAACTTCATTAACGCATTATAGTAAGTAATTATATTAAAACAATGAAATCCTTAGCCAAATTCTTCTATTAATAAAATATTTTTAAAAACATCATTTTTCCATTAAATTCAACGTGAAACCTTTTTCTTCCTTATGAAAAATAAAATCCTCCATTAAATTCTTTTAAATAAAAAATCATTCTTTCCAATGTAACAAATTCTTAATCAAAACTCAACTCTTGAAAATAAGGAAACATGAAGAAACAAGTTAAAACATGGAATTGTTTTTATTTAATTAGTCAATCAATTGAAATAGTAATGAAACTAGTATAATGTATTCATCATTTTAATAGAATTAGTCACCACAATATGATCATAAACAAGTTCCAAACAATAAAATAGTCAAATCGTTATTAAATATGTCCACCATTTCTATTCAAAATCATAAAATAAATTACAATAGTTGCTTTGGCTTTTAACTGCATTTACGCAAATGGTCCCAAAAGACAAGTATGATTGAAACAATTATAATTCCCAACATGCCTCGAAGAAACATGTTTTCACTCTCTCGGATCCTGCACAACTTGCACTCAGTACTTTCATGTGCTACAGATTTAGCTATGACAAATGTTGGAGGGACCTAATCGACCCATTGGAAGAAATTACAACCACCATCCCCTTGCAATACGAATTCTAAATTAGTAGTGTCTAGAACAATTAGTTGGTACAAAAATGTAAGTTCATACAACAAAAATTAGTAATAACCTTTCTTGCATTTGGACAAGAATAAAATTTACATTCTGGATTATCATTAGTGTGTGAGGTCTTCACTACTATGCTAGCGTTGCTCTCACACATAGGAAAATATAAATCCATCAAACTTGTATAAAATACGAACAAATACAAATAAAATGAAACATTCAATTAGCAAGATATATTATTTTATATACAATTGCTTCACATAATCCACATAATCCCACTCTTCAAATTTAGCCTATTTATCCAATAATTATTGGTGATCCAAGTAAAGCATTTTGGAAGCAGAGGCAACCATTGGGGGAGTCCTTATGAATGATGAGTTAGAACACATTCATCTTGGAGTGCATAAAAGAAGAAACCAAGAGAGTCAAACAAAAAAACCATTTATTTTTGAGCTGAACATCAGTGAGAACAATCATCTAAGATTTTAAATGAGTACATAAACTGTGATATGTTCTAAGACCATTTAACGCACCAATACAAAATCCTTGTGCCTTATGGGATTGAGGCTAATTAGAATGAATACTATTCAAGTAAAATATTATATGTAATTATTCAATTGCGAATGCTATAATGTAGGAAGATGGACAAGCAATACTCACTGAGTGTTAACTTAATCCAAAATTCAATGCTCACCAAATAGAAAAATAAAACTCTTGCTATACAAAAGGATTCTCAGCCGAATTATCTTGAAAGGTAGAAGAAAGAGGAATTTGAACTTGTTGTATTCAAGATTAAGAGCTATACTACCTACATCTACAAAGGTAACTGCAAAACAAAAACTCACTTTTATTAAAAATTAGTTAGCTTTAAACCTGTAAATATATACAATGAAACCAATGAAACCAAAAGAAATCTTCATTATCAGCTGGAGAGATAAATGCACATATTGCATAAAAGGTTCTTAATTGTTATTAGTTTTTAACCCTCCATTTTAAGATAAAGATTACTTATGAATCATCATAGGTTGTGTATGCTTTCTACATCAAGATTTCAAGATCACATTGAGCAATCTATCATCAAGAAGAGGAAAAGTAATCGATCCAAATTATCATTTATGCAATTCATTGCATAACTACCAATGGAAAAGGCCAAAAGTGTAATTAGCGAAGTGGAGATGTACAAAATTCACATAAACCACATTTGCAAATCAAATAAGAGCTTGACTTAGAATTTGAAAAATAATACATATAAAATCAAATTATATGCAAACAAGAATGATCCATAGAAAGTATCATGTTCCTCTCAAGTTTCTACTAAAATATAACCTTCCAATGACAACTATTTCTGAATGACCATCACTTAACAACAAAAGCCTCAAATAAACATCTCTATTCTAATATTAAACTAGAAGGAATGCATCCCACACTTAACTATAACTAGAGCATAATCTTTGTCCTTCCACTTGCAAAAATAAATCTTCTAGTCCACATAACCAACTTAAAATTATGATGAAATGAATAACACTCTCTTCTATATTTGATTAAACATTTAAAAAAATTACGACCTAAATTTATTCCCCAAAATATGTGAAACCAAACTATTATAACAATTAAGTAAAACATTTTTTTATCAATGCAAGATTGCTCTCACATCACATCCTCCTGCATCAACATTTATGTTTAAATGTGTGATTGTTTTGTAGAAGGCTCATATGGAACTATTGGCTTGTTCTTGTACTAGAGCACCCAACAAAGGTAATTAAAAACACTAAGCATGTTGAGAATGGAAAGAAACTAGTAAAATAGATCAAGATTGTTGTGATCAAGGTTGTTGCCACCAAGCCAACCATGGCTCTTTGTTATCTATCGAGTTGCAGCATTAACATCAATAAAAACACTGCTAAAGAAGTACCCCAATGACAATGAGGCATACATAAAAGCATTAACAAAATCAACATACTCTATTACCCATTTATGCAATGCCAGTCTATCATCAATGAACCTTCTATGAGCATATATATTTGTCTAGAGAATGTCTCTACTACTCAACATAGTAATCTTGCTCACGGGTTACCAAAAGCATTTTACACATTATTCAAAATATTTATGAGTCTTTTCGTCTAGCTGGTTTTCTATGGTAGGAGGGTTTAACAATATGCCAAGAAATCACAAATCAATCTTCACACAAGTAAGCTGATAGCCATATTTTTCAACTTTTCAAAGAGTTTTGTACTGAAATGGCTAAAAATGATCACTGTTTGTTGGCAAGGAGGCCACTTCTCATGGGTGATTTAGACCCAAATTCAATCAAGAGCCAAAAAAAAAAAAAAAACTAGTACTTATAACTAAAGATCCAAGACTTCTATAGTAGTTCTTGACAAAACATACAGACCCAGACTAGCATACATGTATGGCTGATAATAGCAAACAATCCAATTCAAATTTTCATGTCTTACAAAATCCTTGTTGTTTGATCAAGGCACTATTAAATTTTTCAAGGACAAAATTGCAAAAGGGTACCAAAATCAAGACTAGCAAAAGGAAGACGAATGCACAGAGAGAAAAAGTGCATTTTCTTCTTCTTTCTATTCTTAAATCATTTTTTTCTAACTTTAAAATGAGTAGACAGCTGATTACATAAATCAATATTGCAAGGGTTTATAATTGTGTTGTGGTCATGAAAAATAATTACGGTGTCATTATTTGTCCTTGTTCTTTGCCATGTTTATTGTCATGAGGGTGAAACTAAAATTTTGAAGATTTTTTTCCTTGTGTTTATAGTTGCTTTCATGGAGGCTAGTGATGATAATGTATGAAATGCTCCTTATGTACTTGATGGTTACTTTTAAGGAGGTCACTGATAGACAAGATGTTTATTCATCTCTTCAACCTTTTTAAGGCTTAACCCAAGTATTTTACCGTTCAACTTTTTCAATTTGGGTCTGTAACAAGGGAAATGAGAAAGATATTGATTTTATATAGAAATCTAGGCAATCATCCCAAACATGAAGAATTCATGATAACTCTAAAAAGACCAATACAAAAATCTTGTAAACAAGGAAATATGAAAATCAATATAGAAATCAAACAAAAATTTCATCATTCCAAAAACACAATACACAGTTTTTGTTTATAAATTCTGAAACAAAGTAGAGTATTAAAACATGAACAAAATGTTGAAGTATAAATGTTACCACAGTGCTCAACAAAATGTGAACACTCAATATAGAGTGCTAAATAGTTCTAAACAAGACTGAAGATAATATAAAGTACTACTTTCCTTATCACTAAGAATATTACAATCCTCCAAATTTATATCTAATATAATCTTTCCTCGTTGCATCATCCATCTTTAAGAGCCAAATAGCTCTTGTTGGTTCTTGCATAAAATTATCAGATGCGATAGTCATAGTTTGTTGACTGATTTTGGGGATGGCTTTCAAGGTAGCAAACAAATCTATAGCTTCTTTCTTAGTATCCTCTTTATCAAATTTGATGTTGTGTGACTGTTTGATTCCCTCTTGTATCTCATGGATGCTTTCAGATATAACATCCAAATAAGCGACCATGATTGCCTTCCTCCTCTTTGACCTCCTTGTTGTTGGTGTTAAAGGAATGCTTCTAGCAGATGTAATGGACTGATTTGACTGAAGGAAATCTTCATCCAAATCAGCAGCATTGTTATCAAATCATCATCATCATCTAGATCAACATCATCATCATAAAGGTTACCATCTTCAACATCTTGTGGTGTTCCAGCTACATTTCCTTCCACTATGTCATTTCCCACTATGACAACTAGATCATTAAAATATTTGAATGGCTGCCTCCTATACACTTTTGTAGTTCTAAATTCTTTTCTCTATACATGTTGCCAAAATTAAATAATTAGATATTTTTTATGACATTAGTATTGAAAAAAAACTTTAAAGAGGACATTATCTTTAGAAGTTCATCCCACATGCTATACTTAGCATCCACACATTGAGTTACCTCATTCCAAGCAAAGCCACTAGTATTTTGTAATTCCTTCATTATTCTATACCCCATCTTCCATGTTTTCAACTTATTTATGAAATTTTCCTATCCAAGCTTCAATTTCAACTCTTGATTGAATCTCCTCTTGATAGCACTCCATGCTTCTCTATGAAAACCTCCTTCACCTTTCCTTCCTAGGTTGACTTGCTCAAGGAGCAAATCCAACAATTTTCTCTCCATTTCTTTAGTCCATACAACTTTTGGATTTCTACATGAAGTTGAAGTAGGAGTACAAATAACTGTAGCAATAGGGGTGGCAATGGGGGGCATATTAACCTCCTCATGTATGCTCGTCAAAAGATTTATGAAAGGAATATTGCTACAATAATCAACTATTATATTGTTGGAAAACATCCATAAAATAAAAGTGCACATTATATATTGTCAACAACAAATAAAAATATATAATGCCAAATATCAACCATACTCCGAAATAACCCCTCAAAAAACCTATTTATTCATTCACATGGACTAATTATTGGTACAAGTAAAATGTTTTTCTAGTAACAACTATGTAGGAGTTTATAAGCATGTGATGTGAGATAAGAATATATGATGACTTAACAAATATACTCAAATTACAGACAATATGTAATTATGAGGTTCCATTATAATGCAGGTCACAATCAAATTCTGTATCTGATATAACAATATTACCATGCAATAATGATGGCTATGTGTATAGGTATTCCTTGCAATCTCTCAAATTTATGGTAGAATATAACCTCTATGATCTCTTGACAAGAGATTTTATTCTTGTAATGTTAGATTTGATTCTAGATATTTAGGAGCAACTGAGAACCTCATTGATTGCCAGGGTAATCTTATTGCTAAAAAAGAAAACATTTCTGTCTGGCATTAAAGTTTTGGTAGACCATGCTCATTCCAAAGGACTCAAAATCGGTATATATGTTGATGCAGGGTGAGCATTCTATCTTAGAATCAATCAAAACCCTTTTATCTTTAGGCATACCCAAATGCTGATAACTAGTATTGACTTCAATGGGTGGTTTCTAGTTAATAGGTGTTCTTTTATGTTATTTCCTCTATTTTTTGAGTACATCACTCCAACATTCTCGTGTCAATAACAATGAAAAAGTGCAAAGATATACCCTCACAAAAGCACAATTTCATGTAAATATGTGATTGTAACATATGCAATTGATTTGTGTAAAGGAGAATCCCTCAACCTTTCACATATTCCCCTACCTCTGCCAAAGTGGGAGCTTATAAATGGGATGTTCATCTATCAAAGCATCAACTAAAAGGGAATTTTAGTCACATATTGTTGTAGATAGTGTGGCCTAGTCAATGAGCATGAACAAAGGTTTCTCTATGAGCTTTTTGACTAAATCCTTCAATAGGTGCAAAATGTGGATGTGAAACCAAACATGTGAATTGATTTAACAAAATCCTTCATAGAAATATGGTTTCATAAGTGCATAGCACATAGGATATGCAGAAGATGGATTTGCTAAAAGTTTGTTTTGAGATTTAGAGGAAATGCAGTTGACTAATGTGCAACTAAGCTCCATAAGGAATACAAAGGACCTTTCATAGACCAAAATGAAATCTTTCAAAAATCATTTACAATGAAGAATGTAGTTACTAGAGAAACACAACAGTAGCATTCATCCATTGGTGAAAATAAAGGGCATATATTTGGAAAGAAAGGAAAGAAAAATGGCCCATGGCATTAGAGAAATTCAAATGAAATCTGAGAAAATATTTAGGTGCCACATTCTCATGAAAGCATGGAAGTTGAAAGTATGGTGCCTTGGAAAACAAATAAAGTGATTGCGTCCAGACGAAGGTATTTGTGTAAATATGAAACAAAATCTCTATGATCTTATCAAAGTTTAACAAAAAGTATTGATTTGTATTGAAATAATGTGGTAATATTGAACACTGGCTATATTTTATATGTTGGTGTTGTAGGGTAGGAGACTTGTGATGAAATCCTTAATTGCAAGGTCAAGTTGGTAGAGAAGTCTCCTCCATAGTTAGCTTATATAATTTAAAGGCTTACTTTTAACTGTCATATATGGTAGGAAATGAATTATTTTAGAATCTCTTGAACAACTTACAAATCTCTGGAGTGCAGTAGCATATGATTTGTTAGGAATAGGTGTATTGTAGAAAATTGATTGTTCTAATATTTTTTATAATTGAGACTTGTTATGTATTGAGGATAGTTCACAATATCAGATATTTGGGAATAGAGGAAAAACAAGGCACATGTTAAAATTAGAGGCCCAAAAAGTATACAGTCTATTACTTCATTTAATGTCTCTTATAATAGAGAGATAATAGAGCACCAAGATTTGAAAGCCATATCCAGGAGGAAAAGAAAGTGGCTCATTAAATCTAGTAAACTCACCCTTAAGTAAGTAAACTGACAGACAATAGCTACAATTGATAGAATCAACAATTATATTTAATACACACAGTGTGATCTGAAATATTGACTCAGAACTGTACACAATCAGGATTCATAAAAATAAAGAAAACTCATTATAAATTAGATTAATTGTGTATTTTTCACTCATCTATTTCTTGAATAGCAATTATCCTCTAATTGATTAGCTTGAATGAGATCCTTATGCTTCAGGGAATTATAGATCTATATAGAATGAAACAATGAATTTCAACCTGGGATTGTACTTTCTCACTACTTTTACTTGTAGAATTGTTAACAGAGCCTAAAGCATTGGGATTTTTTTAAAAATAATGTTTTGAAAAAACTATACAAAGAAAATCTTATTACAGAACCTGAAGTAGTCAAATTTTATTCAAATAAATCTAGCTAGCAGAGAAAATTCATGGATAATAAATTAAAGAATTGAAGAGCAAGCATAATCCAATCCCTTCACCGAAGTTCAAAAATTTACATTGATCAAAGAAAAAAAATACCCGTAATTTGGAATTCTTTACATAGACTAAAGCAAAAGAATCGTTGTCATCCCAATAAAATGGCAGAGCATATGTTTGCTATGGATTTGCTAAATATTCAAGTGCTACATTCTCATGAAAGCATGGAAGTTGAAAGTATGGTGTCTTGGAAAATAAATAAAGTGATTGTGTCTAGACCAAGGTATTTGTGTAAATATGAAAGAAAATCTCTTTGATCTTATCAAAGTTTAACAAAAAGTATTGATTTGTATTGAAATAAAGAGATATAAAAAATCTTCAATATTTAGCTATTCAAAATTGAAATAGAATGTACCAATGCAAGTAAAATGATCAACTAATGTCGAGATCTACAGTCCTCCCACATCTTTTTTGCTAGTTCATCTCAAAAAATTTCCCAATCACCTTTATCTCCTTGAGTCATCCCAAAAGTCTCAAGAATTGGAACATTTATCCCTCCACGATCAACGTCCTCTTCAATTTTCACATCATGTGGAACACCATCCTCTATCATAATGAAATTGTGTATTATGCAACATGCTAACACAATCTCTGTTTGAGTTGTGATACTATAAGATGTCACATGCCTCAAGATAGGAAAACATTGCTTCAAAATACCAAATGTGTGCTCAATCACATTCCTAAGAGAGGAGTGTTGGTGGTTAAATAGCTCATGCGCATTGTTGATTGAGTTTTCTATGGAAAACTCTTTTAGGTGGTATCATGTACACCAATAAGGGGTGGGAAATCCAAGAACATTTGGATAGCTAACATCAACTAAATAGAATTTTCCTATACAAAAGAACAATAAGTATTATGATTGAAATAACATAAACACTATGGTTTACAATAATTACTATATAATCATTAGAAATATGATCAAATATACCGAGGAGACTATTAATGGATCTGGTTTTGATAGAGCTAAAGCAAGAACACGACTATCTACAGCTAAACTTTCCCAACTAGCAAGAACATATTGAAACTTGTAGTCAAAGGAAGAAACACCCATTACATTTTGTGATAAGTTGCCTTTTGTATCACAATATTTTGCTTGGTTGTCCACATCAATGGTAACTAGTATATGGGTCCCATTAATTGCTCCAACACAATCCTAGAACACTAAAAATATTATAGTCAAATATGTAACAATATACTCAAGCAAGATAGTACATGAATCCAAGAGATTTACCTTGAAGTACGGATCAAAATGGTTCTTCCCAAGAATTTTTGGAGGGGTAGTTATAGAAGGGGGCAAAAAGTAATTGCCATGGAGCAATATGATTTCCTTCAAGACCTTGTGGAAGTGGCGACTCATAGTCTCTCCTGAGTGACCAAAGTTATGGCCAATCTTACGATTCCTTAGATTGTGGCCAAGGGTATGTAGGAACATGACTAGTTGTTCTTCCAATTTCATGTTTATCTTATCTTTAATGGTCCCTCTCTCCCGTAGAATATTGGCAAGTTTGAAGAAAGCTCCTCTAGTCATGGCAATCCATGTCATTAGAATATATAATACATTTAAAGAAGGACAAGCAGCTCTTCTTCGCTTGCATCGTTATCTTCTAGCATCTTCGTAAGATGCTACTGTGAGTATTGCTTGGGCTACAAGCAAAATTGCAAGTACACACAAGAGCATGATCTTCCTAACAATGCTTTTGTAAACTCTTTTATCAACAACAGGATCCATCAAACGCCCTATAAACACATATATAGATTTAATTTAGATTGGAACACATTTTTGTGAGTAATAAATCTGATACACAACTAGTTTGGTGATATAATTCATATTATTGAAATGTATGATCATTAAAATTGAACTCTTGCTTATCGGTTTTATGTTTCATGCTGAAAATCAGCAGATCTATTTGATTTTAATAAACAAGCTAACTAAACCACTCTTTCACAATTTGGATCTCCTATGCTAATATCCCCTATAGTCTACTTCTCAACTGGTTCAAAATTTCATCCTCCAGAAAATAAATTTGGAAACTTGCATAGATAGTAATTTTTCATACTCTCCACTCCCCTATCCCACAAACAAACCAAAAAGGCTTCCTCTATTACATTTCCAAATTATGAAGCTGACTGTCATTACTCTAGTTCTCAAGCAATAATCCTAGAGCATTTTACAAAGCTTCACCTCTTCATGGTGTCAATATATTATCATATTGGAAATTGATGCATGTCAGATATACCACTTGAAAAATAAATAACAAACCGAGGAGAATACACACATTAAATTAATGAATAGAGACACATAAACATGGTTACAGACCAAATGTATAAACTTGTTAAAAATGAATAAATAACATTTATCATATCCTAGCAAGAACGAATTGGTGGATGCTACCAATCAGAGCCTCAATAAATAATGTTGTAATGGTGGTTTTAGCTTGTGTTTAATACTGGATCATTACATGTCTTTGAGATCTGTAGCAGAACTCAATTTTATTAGTCTAGCAAGCTTGTAAAGACTTTGTCTGTCAGCTCTTCAGTTCATAGATTTTGGTCTAGCAACACTGATAATTAGAAAGCTTATGGGAGTAGTTTTAGTAGTTGGGTTTGTATGAGGAAGGATTCATCTGGTAAGCTTCATCTATTGGTCATGTTTTTTTAGGTGGTTTATTTTGAATTCTAAACTTAATTATTTTGAATTCTGGAAAATAATTAAATATCCAAACAATCTAGTTGATCAGTAAACAATAAAATTGAATTTAAGAGTCAAGATTGATAATTGTCAAGGAAGTGTAGAAGGCATATAAGTTTTATTAAATTAAAGAAGAAATATATAATTTCAGGAAGTTTCATGGAAGCAAAAAAATAACTACAAGACATAGTAATGAATGGGGTATTTTCGATGTGCCATTTGTGAAAAAACTTGGTGTGTTTCACCAATAATAGGTAATCCAAAACTTCCAGGGGGGAGCACATTTAGGTCTGTTTAACTGGGCCACCCACAACATAGCATAATTATTAGAACAGTAACAGATAATGGGAATAGGGAGAGAAAATGGGTTGTCTTGAGCGTGATAGTGGTCTTGAGCATGATGATGGTTGTGATGAGTATGATGAGCATGTCTTGAGAGAAAAACATTACTACACTAGATGCTTTCATATACAAAATTCAACAAAACCCCAACTCGGTCTTATTGTCACTACTTGATACTCAAACCCAAGCTTTCTCCTTAGCCTGAATAACCCGAGGATTCCAGGTACTTTATGAACCTTTGGAGCAGAATTCTATGACACCTAAATGCTAAATGAATCTTAGAAACAAAATGTGAAAATTTGAGGAAGCCTAGATAAGTAACAAATCCTTATGGCAAAATGTTGAATGCGGGGCCAGATGAAGATTGAATTGAAAAACCCCAATTCACAGAAACGTTGCCGATGAGTGAACCTCTGTAACAAAGTGATGCCCACACAAGCAATCAAAGAATTGAAGCACTCATAGGGAAGCTATATTAGAGAACTTGTGGTGTGCTGACACATTGGTAGTGGTAGGCCGGCAATAACTTAACTCTACCATTCAAAAACAAAAGGCTTTTGCTAGAGGCAAGGCCCACACAGCTTTTGTTAAATTTTGGTTGCAAAGACTTCAAAGAACATGGTACGTGACACAGTCAAGGTATCAGGCAAAAAGAGTGCCAGCTTTCATGAAGAAGAAACAAGAGTTATCCAATTTTCCACATCATCTTAGATCTGGTAGCATATAAACAATAAGGAAGTTATATTAATGTTTTTCAAATATAGCAAAGCCTATTGAAATTTTTTTGTGTGGTTAGATTTGAAAGGGGTTTAATAGCACTAGAGTAGTAATTTGGCACATCACAAACCCTCCCACTCCATCCTCACCATATGCAATTCAAGAAAGATTAAATCAAATAAAGCTATCACCACAAAGCTTTTCTTCTCCTGTATGGCTTCGAACATTAGTACACAGATGCAATAGATTCAAACAATTTGTTTGTCTCAAGCAATACAAATTAATATCAAGACAATTTGGGATTAGTGTGTTCCTAGATCTTTTTAAAATTATATGTCTAGAGTAAGTACTTAATGTTTTCAACTTTACTCATCAAAGCAAGATGATTTCCCTCCTCATCATGATAGAGAGAGGAAGAGGAGGAAAAGACTAAAAAAAAAAGTGATATATTAAAAAAGCCATCTATTTATATATATTTGAAATCCTGTTTGGTCGTATGAAACACAAATTTGAAGCTCCTGCTTACTGATTACACACCCATAGAAAATCAGAATACATAAACAATTTCTCAAGCTCCACATTGTTTTGATGCTACAGAAGTGACAGTTTCTAAACAGTTATATCTAGGGCCCAAAAGTCAAAGAAGAGCATGCTAGTAGTAATAGCAATAGGTATGCATTGGGAAATAATAATAATAATTCAATAGCTTTCACGCTCTCTCTGCTCACACATTAAATATTGTGTCCATCTTTACCTCTATACAAATGGCTTGGTATTTTTTTGGCATGTCAGTTGGAGTGCGATCTATAAATTTTTAGCTGAACTCATGAGATGTGCTTGATCCTTCACTTCTTGGGTAAAAAATTAATACTTTATGAAAATAATCTCTCTGTCATGGCTTAGCAAACATTCTTCTTCTTCTTTCATTTCCCTCCTACCAATGCCTATAGAAAACATATTGGGAAGGCTATTTACAGACCATGCCAATGGCCTAAAAGCATTGCAATTTTTTCACTGGACAACCCAACAAAACCCTAGTCTTGAACACATCTCTTGGGCATACAAAAAGATGCTCCACATGTTGGTCAGAATGAGGGCTTTTGATAAAGCTTGGGAGTTGCTAGAGGAAATGTCTTTAAAAAAATATATTAACCTTAAAGCCCTTAACATTGTTTTGTTTGCATATGCACAAAGGAAATCATAGAGAAAATCAAGCGGTGCCCATGTACTTTCTTCACTAAGTCAGTATGTGCACAAACTAACTATTCAACAATACCCAATAATGATGAACTGACCCAACACAGAAATGTTCAATAATAATAAATAATAATGATTATGAAGGGAGGAGCCATATGCCAGGGGACGACCTCAGAGTGGTAACAAGCCAAAACCCAGGTCAACGTTCTAGCCGCTATATAAAACTCGATTACAGTGAAAGCCGTGTCGGTGGTATTGCTAAGTGATAGCTCTCCTCTAGTACCCTTGTGGTGCATCAAACCCCGGTTCTCGAGGCTGGGAGACCTTCTGAGGAAGTTTATCACTCACTTGCTAAACGAAATGCCCTTACTAAAAACCATGTTTTAGTGGCCAAAATCCTTTCTATCCACTGGTTCAAGGGGTCACCCATGCCCGTGAAGACATCCTACATTCTCATGGTCCTTAGTAGAGACAACAGTCCCTTGGGAAGTCATGCCCCTTGGAAAGCGGATCTTGGTAGCCCCGAGAAGTGAGTGCGCTGTAAGGGGGAGCCTGTGGTGCCAAGGTCCTAAGTTGTCCGCTCTAGATAAGCGTGGCTAAACTTTGGTTCAAGTAGGAATTCAGTGGATATAGTCCTAAAGCCTAGGTTGTGGTGTGACTATTCACTTTTAACAACAGCTATTCTTGTCTTAATGTGTCTTGCGTGTGTGTAAAACATAATCAAGATAAAAGCCAACATTCAAATTTACACCTTGGAAACTTTCAAAACCTTGTCAAAATATCAAACATTGTCAAAACATCACAAACTTTGGTTCAATACATTCAAACCTTGGAAAACATGGCAACTTGTGCTCCTAAACGTGCTTGGCAAAATATAGATTTCACTCTTGCATAGCATCCACTTACATTCTTCATAGTTTGAGCCTCATACTTGCATCATATAGACTTCATATAGCACCTTTTTAGTATCCCTCATATTCACATTGCAATCATTAGCATTTAAGCTTGCATCCTTTGCATTTCACCTCAAAAATTATCACTTTGCATCTTCCATCTTGCATCTTTGCATACCCAACCCTCATCTTGACTACTTTAACCATCATTTCGGATGTCCGACACATCATTTTGAGTATTCATTTCGAATTATCTCCTTGAATGTGTCTCTCCCTCACTGCTCTCTCCCTCTCCCACACACACACAAACACTATTTACTTGTGTCTCATTTTTATATTCATCCCTCTATCTCTGTCTACCCCTTTCGCTTCTCTCATCACCTATCCCTTTTCTTCTCCACATACACCTCTCCTCTATATCCATATTTCTTCTCCATCTCTCCCTTTATCCATCTCTATCCCTATATCTCCCTCTCTACCTTCTCTTAGTTATATATTTCATTCTCACTATCTTTGTTTATCTCTTCCTTTCATCTCCATATCCCTCTTCTTCTCAATCCCTTACTCTCTCTTTCTCTTCCCTTTGCATATTCTCTCTTTCTATCTCCTTTCCACCCCCCACCCTACCAAACCACATCTCTCTCTCTCTCTCTCTCTCTCTCTCTCTCTCTCTCTCTAATTATTATTATTTCTTTATGTCAATTATAACATATCAAATAATTATATATTTAAATTAAAAAATATGTTATTATGAATCATTTAATATTACGAGTTTAAGTTTGTTAGATGACATTTTTTTATCTATATTATCTTTTAATTATCATTTGGAGTAGTGATCTATATATAACTATTGTAAATATTTACATTCATTATAATATAATTAATAAGTATACATTTTAATTGTAAATTATTTTTTCATTAAATTAATATAAACATAAGAATTAATGCAACCTATTTAATTGAATAAATTTATATTTAAGAATTTCAATTATTTTTGAAGCTTTTACAACATTGTTATATTACTAATATTTCAAATTTAAATCTCCTTTTGAGTAAATATCAACATAATAAGAAAATATTTATGTTTGAATAAGAAAAATATATTATAAGACATGTTTTATTTTAGATGTATTTTAAGAGTAATATATTTTATTTATTATTTTCAAGTAAAAATTAATAATAGATTAAATAGATTAGGTATAATTATATTAAATAGTAATAATGATACATATACATATTTACATAGATACCTTTTTTTTGGTTAAATATATATTAAATAATATATTTTAAAATAGAAGAAGATGAATAATGCATTTAAACAATAAAATTTTATTTTGTTAGAAATGTGAAAAGCTATTTTTATTGAAATAAAAAATAATGCAAATGACTAGGCCAAAACAATCTCAGTCCTTTCGTGGAGCCTATCAATGCATTCACCAACAACGACACCAATTTGGGAAAGAGACCTAGTAGTCGCTTAGGCTAACTTCGGGTACCTAGATCTCCTAAATCATAAGTTGAATTATGTTAATTTTATGGTGTACCTCCATAGGTGACTCAAAAGCTTAAGGCTAAGGTTTCAGCATTTGGGCCTTTACGGATCTCTCTATAGAGGCACTAGTAAAGTTTGACCCATTTTTTAACAAAAAATCTAGAAAACATAGCTCTTAGAATTGCCTTAGTTTCAGCCCAGCTTCCCAACTGCTACCTATGTCAAGGTAGATTTGGCTTTGTCATTTTGATCTTATCTTTTTTTGTCATTTTTTTGGTCAAGATCCAAAGCCTATTGTCATAACGTTAAACTCTTAGGTTAATACCTTGTAAAGATTTCACCTAAGTTCAAAAAACCTTATGTATACCAAGCTATCATTAGCATAATCATATTCCTAAATGTCATTTTTGACTTACCCTAGTGGTATATCCCCCTCATATTGCATTTTTCAAACCCTAGCATCATTTTCACTATCAAACCCTATCAAATTGTCCATCAACCAACTTGTCTTCTTGATCACCTATCCTCATTTTGCATAGCCTAAACGTCATTATCAACCCTAGGAAACCATCCCTTGCATAGTCCACTTTACGTACACCTACCTTTAACATCCTTACCAAGTCCAAAACATAACCCTAACCTTCATTTTGCACATCATAATCTTCATCTTGCATACCTTCAAAATGACACCTTGCATTTGCACTTGCATAACATCCCTAGGAAATTTGTACTTTGCATATCAAAACCCTAGGTCATTTAACATTTCCTCACATTGCATAACATCCCTAAACACTTAAAAACATAAAAAACACTCATATCCTGCATACCCACATCTTAATTATCAAGTTTTGACCTCTTTTATCAACTGCAACCCTATTTTACCAACTGCACACTTCATGGGCGCAGTTGGTAGTTTCAGGATGCACTTGGTAGTTTTAGGGTGCACTTGGTAATTAGGTGTTTCATTCTAGGTTCCAAAACCCTAATTTGCACTTCTACACCTTGCATTGCATCCTAAGACCTTAGGAAACACTCTAAATCACTCAAAATTTGCATTTTAGGAAACTTTGGAGCTACATCATTTGCAGAAGAAAGAAGGACATGAGAGCTACAAATGAAAGAGGGGGTTTCTAACCTTGTGTTTTCTTCTTTTGATTAGTTTGGCTTTCATGGTAGACTAGTGGGTGCTAATGTATGTTGATTAAGTTTTGTGATTTCTCATAGTATGTTATGCATTTAACCCATTTTTCTAGTCCTACAATAAGAACGAAAAAATTAAAGAGACAAAACAATTATATATTTTATAAGAAAGAAAAATTTATTTTTTAGGACAAACATTCTAGTATTCATACCATGTTATTTGTTTGTGATTCAATGATGGCTTAAGAAGGATTTGGTGCTTTACTACTTGTAAAGAATGCGACTCACAAATTTTAGTCATATAATGAAGAATATTTATGCCTTGTTGTAGACGACTGCATTCTATTGATTTCTATCAAATAATTTAAAAGTACTAACAGCAACAGACAAATCCGTACAGTGACTTTTTTATCTGGTTATTGCGTGAAATTTATCTTGAGGCAAGGGATAAATTATTATTTTTTTGATTTTATAATGGGAAACAAGAGAGGAAGGCAAAACAAATATGCAAAGAAAAGATCTGATGAAGCAGAACAAAGAAATATTCAGAAGACTACAACACGTTATCATCGAATTAAACTAGGTGAAGGAAATGTTGAAGAAGGCTCAACAAAAGTAGAAGCAGTGCATATGGCAGAGAGGTCAGGAACACTCCCTATGAAATCTCAAAAAATGAATGTTGAAGAAGGCTCAAGATCACTCCCTATAGAGATTCAAATAACAGAAGTCGGAGAAGATTCAGAATCTTTCCCTACAGAATCTCAAACAATGGATGTTGGAGAAGGCTCAAGATTAGTCCCTGTAGAAATTCCAGTAACAGAAGTCAGAGAAGGGTTGGGATCAGGGGCAAGAATTGGTATGGATGAAATCTTAAATATTGCCCAATCTGTAAAGAATAATATTTTTCATAAGAATTTAGATCATTTACTTAAAATGGATGTGGATAAATTGAGAAAACTTGCAACTAGTGTTCAATCATTAAGTTTGTCTAAGAAAAGGTCAATGAATAAGAAGATAAGAGAAATTATGACTCAATTTGATAACATTGGAACACTTGAACAAGCTTAGTTGCTTTCACTTTTGCTTACACAAAAGAAGTTGCAAGAGGCATTGAAATTTTTAGGTGTAGACACAACATAAAAAAAAAAAAAATTTCTAACATGCAAATTGATTTGATTGAAAATGTTAAACAAGGTTTGAGAAACATAGGAAAACACTCTTGAACTAAAGATAAGTCTGCGGCAAGAAAAGTGATGTTGATGTCTGTTGTAAGTAAGAATATGACCCAAAATAGACATATATCTTCAATTTCGTCTAAAATGGGTTTTAGTAGGAAAACAATGAGAGAATATGTTAAGAGAAGATTAATTGTGGATGATAGTACTATGGAGGGCAATTGGGCAATCATGTGTAGAGCACCTCGTTCTGATAGGATTGAAGAGATATTAAAAAAATTAATCATATCATTTTGGATTGATAACACTCATCCTTCATCAAATAGTAGAGATGTTATCAGGCATAGGATTACACCTGGTCAATATGAACATCATACAAAACATTGGTTGGACACAACACAACATGAGTTATATGTGTCATTTTGTAGTCAACATCCTAATGTAAAAGTTGGGCAAACATTGTTTGAAAAATTGAAGCCATACTTTGTGAGGTCAAACAAAGTGTTTGAAATGTGTTGTTGTCGTCATCATATTGAGTTTGATCTCCACTATCAGGTATTTTGAAAGTTTGTAGAAGACACATATGGTTTTCATGCTCCTCCTCCTAGTAGGAGAAGTGAGTTTATATCATCCATTTTGTGTAACAACATAGATGATCCAGCTGGTCAAATGAATTGCATCAAAGGATTATGTGAAACATGTGGTGAATTGGCTCTATTTCCTTTGAAAACTAAAAATATTGATGTAACAAAAATATTGAATTGCAAAAGTTACAAGTATGTTAAGAATGAAACAAAGTTGGGGAAAGAAACAAAAAGGTTGGAATATGTTGAAGAGGAGTTGCCTGTTCTAACATTTATGGACAGATTTAAGAAATTGATTCAACCTTATATTCGTCATGCATTTTTTGCAAAGTGGCAAGCACAACAGTTTAAAACTCTGAGAGATAATTTTCCACTTGGAATAATTGTATCAGTTGTTGATTTTGCAAAGAACTATTCCTTTGTTCATTAGAAAGAAATTCAATCAGATTATTACTTTAATAAGCAAGTCACTATTATGGGACATGTGTGTTATAGACATGCACAGTTAGATTTGGATGGTGTTCAGAGTACGGTTCAAGCACGAGTAATTATAAAGGAATATCATTTTTATATAAGTGATGATAAAGAACATGACATTCACTATGTAGAACATTGCTTCAATATGTTCTTTTCTACTTTGAAAGAAAGAAACATAAATGTTGATAAACATTATGTTTGGTCTGATATATGTGCTGCAAAGTTTAAATCATCTAGACAATTTTATGCGGTGTAGATATCATCGCAATGAGAATATAAGACACATATGGAATTTCTTCGAGAGTGGCCATGGAAAAGGTGAACATGATGGTGCTGGAGCTTGCATCAAACATGCTTCGTGAAAGTATCAAATGAATTATCAGGGAGTTCGTATAAATGATGCACATGATGTTGTTGAATGGTGTAAGACTCATTTTGCATTAGATGAGGTTAGGACATCATCAACTACGAGTCGACAGGTACCATATAGAGTCTTCTAGGAGATAATAGGTATGGATGTGTATGTCTGTTTAACTTTTATGAAATTAAGTTCCCAAATTTTATTGTTAAGTTTTATTTTTCAATTTGTTGAAGTTTAAATTCAATTTGTCTATATTTTCAATTTAATTCAAACTTTCAGGTGTTAATAGAAAAAACATGCATGGTTGCAAGAGGATAGAAAAGACACGTTCCTTACATTCAGTCACAAGTACAGATAATTGTAATTGGACATTGAAGACAAGAGAATACTCATGTTTTTGTGACAGTTGCATTGATGAAGACTATGAAGAATGCATCAATCAAACACGTGGATATACAGGTGCATGGATTCCGGTACCACTTGATGTTACCGATACATTTGATAAAGATGATGAAAATTTTGATGATATTCCATTGATTTCTAATGATTATAATCATATCTCTGGATTGGTAAAAGTGGGTGAGTATCATAAAAATTAATCTCAACTTGTTAATTAATTATCAATTGATTTCAACGGTGTTATATATATTGTACACATACATTCATGTATAAGTTTGTTATGCAGGAGATGTCTTTGCAGTGATTGCTAAGCTCGGAAATCATGAAGGTGTCAGTTATTATTTATTGCGATGTACTGTAGAGAGGAAAAAGTTATATGACCCTGAAGAAAGCGATGGAATGTTGTTCCCTATAGGTAAATTATACATATACATGTATGCAGATACATATTTAAATAAATAAATATATATCTAGGTAACTTTATATCTATCAAATTTTAAAATACTTAAATTTGTGGTGCAGGCTCTGTTGTGATAGAGGGAACATATTTGAAGCAAGACAAAATAGTCCAACATGGAATACACTTTGTTGATTATCAACATGACAACAAGGTTTTACAATACAACCACTTGGTCGTTTCTACCGGGCTTTGTCTACATCCAGTCAAACTTAAGCATGTACATCGCAAGTGGAGACTAGATAGTGAAGATCATGAAAAGATATTACATGTTATAAGTGTACATCATGGTTGATTAGACCTTTGAGATTTATTTTATAATAATTTGAATATCAACTTTGATGAAATGTGTTTTTAATTGTATGATCACAGTCTTAGTTATCATTAGTTTATTAAAAAACTATAATATTAATTGTACTATGGATGAATTTAATAATTTAACAAGTGATTTAAATACACGAGAAGTTAGTTCGAACTTACACAATTTCATTATCTATAGATATGTATAAAAAATAATTTAATATGTTACAATTCTTAAATATCAACTTCTTTTCAAACTATTGAATTTCATCTTGAATTAAATGTGTTTTGAATTGTACGATCATAAGTTCTTAATTATCATTAGTTTATTAAAAAACTATATAATTTAATAATTTAAATTAATTGTACCACATGGATGAATTTAATAATTTAACAACTTGATATAAATAGGTTTTAAGTTAGTTCAAACTTACACAATCATTATCTATAGATTTATATCAAAAATAATTTAATATCTTACAATTCTTGAATATCAACTTCTTTTCAAACTATTGAATTTCATCTTGAATTAAATGTATTTTTAATTGTACGATCATATGTTCTTAATTATCATTAGTTTATTAAAACACTATATAATTTAATAATTTAAATTAATTGTACCATGGATGAATTTAATAATTTAAATTCATTTATCAACTTTTTTTCAAACTAGATTGAATTTCATAAGTGAAAATTAAATGTGTTTTTAAAATTGTAAGATTATAAGTTCATAGTTATCATTTAGGTTAGTTTATTAAAAAACTATATATTTTAATGTTACTTTATTACATCTACAGTCATGTACTCTTAAAGTTTAAATTAGTTTAAATTAATATTTTTTTATATTATATTTTGTAAAAGTTTTCTAAATTAATGTATTGACTTACCTAATTAACATATTTTTATCCACATAAAACTAATATTTATCTTTAGTGGGTTAGTAATTGATAATTTAAGAAATATGTATCTTTCTAACTTCCTACTAATTGATAATTGATAGTCATGTACACATGTCTCAAGATCATGTTCTATAGCTATAACATGCAAAAAAAATACACATGTACACATATGTGCACGTCTTAAGAATAAACATCTACAGATCTAATATATCTCTATGTATCTGAAATGCAAACTGTAAATCTCGAATAAATACATGTATGTAGCAAAATATAAAAAGTCATATATACATACATGTGATCTGGTATCTAACTACTGAAATACTCAATAATCAAATAAATACTGAAAGTACATGTATGTCATCAAGGAACTGAAATACACATGATGTGTACATGTAAACTGCACCTCCAATATATAAATGCATCAAAAAATATATAAATCTGATCTACTACTAGAGTGACCCCTCAAGACGCATACGAACAACACGACCCTCTGATCGAGTCTCCTGTACATCCTCTCATTGAGGCTCATCAATCGAGCCGTGCAAATATATATATACATATATACATATATACATACACATGTGTTAGAGTTCTATCTTTAAAACATATATATACATACGTGCATCATGTACATGTACATTCAAATTAAATACGAACTTGCATATATATATATATATATATATATATATATATATATATATATATATATATAGTTTTCAAAATATTTAAATAACTTTAAACAAACTATTTAAAACTCAAGTACCTGAGCACTACCAGGTGCCTCAATAGAATCATCTCTCTCATGTACATGATGCCTTGAATCAACAGTATGTGTAACCTTGTGCTCAACGACCTGTGCCTACATGATTTATTATGAGTTAAAGATTAAATTAAAAAGCTACATATATATCTGAACTAAATTTTTCAATAAATGAACATATTTTTTAATTTCATATATATTTAAAATTAAAAATAAATTATATATGTACCTAGGTCTCCGAAGGTGGAGGATGATCAACAGACTCCATCGTATCATATACTGATGCACTTGAGCCTGAAACTCCATGTCCAACTCCTAGTAAATATGAGTGAAGTGGATTGTGTAACTGGCTGGCTAATGGTGTAGAATCAGTGTTGTCAGGTCCGAACAATAGGTCCATGTACGATGAAATACCTAGGCTCGTTCTAGTATCAATCTCAAATAGGCCTCGCAACTGCTCACCAAAATCATCAAGACCCTCAGCTGTGATATGGACATCTCCAACTCGTATGCTCGAGTCATCTGTAGAGTGTTGTGAGCCTGGTGCCGAATGCTGTGAGCTACGCACAAGTGTATCATCTGTCATTGGTGTGGCGGCCTGTGTCTGTGGAACTATGCCGGGGCTCTAATGCTGTCTAACAACATCCATCATTGAGTGTATTGGAATCCTCTGTGTATCGAAAATATAGCTAATAAAGTGCAACATATCCTCCAAAAAATATAGTGCCATATCCATATGTGTCTGTTGTCCTGAAAGACCACGAATATTTCCTGGCAGTGGTAGCCCAACAGCTCTATATACATCATCAAAGGAGGCACCTGAAGTGCTACTAGATGCCTGTGAAGATGGTTGACCAAGTGGACGAGAACGTCGACTATGAAGATAGCGACCAATAGAATCTGATGTGATACTAGCCACCGCAGATGCAATCTACCCAATAGTGTCAATTTCTTCCCTTTGGGAAGCAATGACGACTCTATCTACAATAGGCGCATGTGCAGGAGTCATAGGAGGCATCCTCGGTCCAACAAACTGTCTAAGATCTGCAGGTGGTAGACGATCTACACTATGATACTGGTCACGATCTGCGATCCGACCACGCCCCTGTCTGTAATAACCATGAATATCAAGGTAGTTGACGTTAACCCGTATATGAAACACAACGTACAACTGCTGTAAAAAATAAAGGGGTATCTGGTCATTATTAGAATAACGACCATGTGCAGCTAAAAATTGTGGATAGATCATGCTAGCAATAATAGGGTCTCTGCATCATGTGACTCTATAGCCTCTCACCCTACCTTGTGTCCCCTCATACTCTGGAAAGAGATCTCTCTAGATGACGTCTTTGGGGGTTACCCTCTTGACGTCATTGAATGATATAGTTCATGAAACCTCATCCCTAAGCTCCCTAGATATGGAAGCTAATATGTCAGGAGTAAATGAATGGTGAGCTCTGAACCTAGCTGTCAAATCCTATAAACTCCTACATATCATAACACATATGTCTCTATAAAGACCATCATCAAAGGTCAATATAGAGTGCTGCAGTCTGGCAACCTTCTGCTTTGAAAATTCAAATACAGCATCGATATTGATGCGTGAGATGGTGCAGCAGGACCTCCAGCAGGAGCTGCAGGTGCAGCCTGACCTGGAATAGGAGCCGCACTAGTAACCAGAACATGAGCTGCACGACGAGCCCTATGTCGAGGTACACGACGAGCCCTACCAGAAGCTATAGCATGAGCCCCACTACGAGCTGCATGAGGAGCCAAATCAGGAACTACATCAGGGGCTACAACATGAACCACATCAACCTGTGCCGTAGTAGGAGCCGGAGTAGGAACTATATGAGGTGCTGCACTAGGAGCCGCAGCAGGAACTACATCAAGTGTCACACTAGGAGTCGCATCAAGCTGATCGTGTGAAGCCATATCTATAGAAATGTATGAAGAGCTAAATTTCCTACTATACACATAATTTTTTATTTTTAAAATTAAAAATTATACACATGTAATTGAACATACATCACACATCATGGACCTAGATAATTTGTAACACATCCAGACCTAGATTAATTTGCATATAAGTATAAGATAACTTTAAAGTTGAGATTTTGGTTATGCTTAGAGTTAATTTATTGTTCTAGGACTTTATTATACTTTGGGGCCTGTATTATTACTCTTAAATGATAATGTTTTGAGGTTTAGGTTTCAAGTTGGGTTACATATATATCATTTAAAACAAGGGTCATAAGTTTCATGTATGTGCATGTATCTCAAATGTAGTTTTTAACAATTTAGGATTAGGGTCAACTTGTTTTAATTTTTATGTAAGTTAGGCCTCAATTAGGTTTTGAAATAGGGTTTTAGTGTAATTAGGCTCAATTTTAGGATAAGATTTAAGACCTTATGATCACCTATATAAAGATTCTTAAATATTGATGTGAAACCGTTACAAATACATAGGTTGCAATTCTTTCAATACTCTTGATGTGTCAAGTATAACTTTGATACATCAAGGACTTTCATTTTCCATACTTTATAATTGTTTTGGTTAGAACTTAGCTAATAAGGTGAAATTATTTAAACATATTGTGATCATTATAAAATAATCAAAGAAAAATCAAACATAAAAATGTTACATACATAACCATTGAGACCTTTTCTCTAATATATACATTTATATTACAATTATAGAAATTAAATGAGAACTAAAGCCATCAAGGACACATAGTTGAGAAAGTTACACGGACCTCAATGTCAGAGCGAGCATAAATGCATTCTCTCATCACTCTTTGGCAGCTAGAAACTTCCACAGTGAAAAAATTTCTTAGCTTGCCAAGATTTATGTTAATTTGCTATTAATTTAAAATGGTATGCCGAGTGTGGCATATGATTCATTGTTATTATACAAATTTTATTTTGCATCCGTGTATTTTATTTCTCACAATAATTTATAATTATGTATAAATTTGTATACGTATGAAAATCTAGTAGAATATGAAGATAGTGAGGAGGAAGGAGAATTTGCCCAAAAAGACAGCCTTCAAATTCACCAAGTATTAACTCTAAGACAAATAGCTCCCGACAAAATTGAAAATGAAGAATTTGTTCCCAGAATTACGTACAAAGATTTTTCTACAAATGCAAACCATGTCTCATTTTTCTTTGTTCTCTTTTATATTATATTTAATGTAGTTTTATAGAGGTATCTTTTGAGATTGTAAGAATTTGAGCAATGTGTTTTAGAGATAGGGTGGGTTCTATTGTATGGAAGACTTATTAGGTTCAATTCTCGAGCTATTGACTCGATTCTTGGGAAGAGCTTAAAAATGTAGTGCAATGTGCAGTGGGTTGCCTTGTGGGAATTGCCTAGGTTCTATTATTATAAAACTTGTGTGAACAAATCTAAAATGGAAAATGTTTTAACTGTGAACAACTATAATTATGCTGTAGGCGTTTCCATATGAAAGACCTCAAGCTAGCTTTTACAATCAATGGTGCATTCTAGTGAAGAGGCCTTCGACGACCATAGAATCGATTGAATCACGATTCATACACTTAAGCCTTTGCGCTTCTGGGTATTAAAATGACTAAGAGTCCCCCATCCTCACCAATGTGGGATAAAGGCAGCGGGGCTATTCACCAATTTTGACCGCTGATTGATCATTAAAAACCATTTAAAAACATTTTCGTACCATTGAGAAAACTGTGTCAGGAGGCTTGTTGCCTGGCTTTAAAAACTGATTCAAACATGTGATCGAGCTCTAAAACCTTGGATATATCATCTCTCTGACATGTTCAACAGGCCTGCGAAATCTCATCACATGACGACATCGGAGTCAAAAGATATCGACCTCCGAACATGCCCAATTAAAACTATCTGCAGATTAAACAAGTCAGAAAACCACAAAGTGCATTTGGTTTGAGCTTCAAAAATTGAATAAACGAGAACTTGGGATTCTAAAAACTAGGGCACTGGTACTTTGCCATGAGAAGAGTATGATTTTGTGATTTGGGCTCATGAAGAATCATGGGGCACGTTTGGAAAGAATCTGTAGTTGGCAACCTAGAACTGCAGGACAGGGAACAACAACAAAATAACATTTTTGGCAAATGGAAAGGCCCTGGAAAAGTGTGAAGACGGATTTGTTAAGGTCTATAAACTGGCACACTTAAATTATTTTTAGAGTAAAATGCAGGAGAACAAACCATTCAATCCCACAGATCCCTAATCAAAAGATATAGCATCATGAACAGGGCACCTGAATAATCTGCATCTCTGATTACCAGTGAAACTCTATAAATTACATTCAGAATCGAGTTTGAAAACTGATCAAACGGATTCGTCATGACTTCAAAACTAGAGCATAGTAAGTCTTTGACCCCTAGAAAATGATGCAAAAAGAATTTTCTCATTTGGGTCAACTGGTCAAAATTTATTACCTATCAAACAGGGCTACCTGGAAAAATGCACAATTTGCAGATTTACAACAAAGGCAACTGACCAACTTTGAGAGGTTGAAACCTAGTCAAAACATGTTGAAACGACTTGAAAATTGAAACATAGGTTCTTTGTTATGCATATTAAAAATACTCAAAGTGGTGAACCATGAAACATAACCAGGTAAAAGATATTCAAAGGCAAATTGGGCTTCTGACCACTGTTTGACACTTGGGCAGAAAATGCAAAATGACACACGCTCAAAATGGAACTTCGCTGAATGGCTCAGAATGTCAGTTTATCATCATGAAACGTATGCATAGGCTGAAAGAAAGGTGTTAGAAACATAAAACACCACATTGACTAACAAGACAACAGCCGAGACACAAGCATGAAAAGCGTGTATAGGGGGCAAAACTGACTCAAAATCACAAACATGCACTCAAAACGGGAATGCAATTTTGAGTGCCAACAAGTTACATGGACCTCAATGTTAGAGCGAGCATAAATTCATTCTCTCATCACTCTTTGGCAGCCAGAAACTTTCGTAGTGAAAAAATTTCTTAGCTTGCCAAGATTTACGTTAATTTGCTATTAATTTAAAATGGTATGCCGAGTGTGGCATATGATTCATTGTATTATACAGATTTTATTTTGCATCTGTGTATTTTATTTCTCACAATAATTTATAATTATGTATATTTGTATGCGTTCGAAAATCTGGTAGAATATGAAGATAGTGAAGAGGAAGGAGAATTTGCCCAAAAAGACAGCCTTCAAATTCACCAAGTATTACCTCTAAGACAAATAGCTCCCGACAAAATTGAAAATGAAAAATTTGTTCCCAGAATTACGTACGGAGATTTTTCTACAAATGCAAACCAGGTCTCATTTTTCTTTGTTCTCTTTTATATTATATTTAATACGGTTTTATAGAGGTATTTTTTGAGACTGTAAGAATTTGAGCAATGTGTTTTAGAGATAGGGTGGGTTCCATTGTATGGAAGACTTATTAGGTTCAATTCTTGAGTTGCTGACTCAATTCTCGGGAAGAGATTAAAAATGCAGTGCAATGTGCAGTGGGTTGTCTTGTGGGAATTGCCCAGGTTCTATTATTATGAAACTTGTGTGAACAAATCTGAAATAGAAAATGTTTTAACTGTGAACGACTATAATTATAGATATAGATTATAGGATAGAATGGTAAAGAGATGAGGAGAAATAGAGAGGATGAGAGGAAGAGATTAAAAATAGGACATACATAATTGATCTTCCATACATCTATGGCGTACCCATTGCACACTAAGGTGCGATTGCTAGTTGTAATACATGAGGGAACTTAGCATATGAAGTTTATGATTTGGTTCAAGATTATGATTTAGAGTATTTATTATCATTTATAATCTTGGGTTTAGAAATTAAATTTTAAGATCAAGGTTAGGGTTTGGTTAGGTTAGGGTTAGGGTTTGGATGTACATGTATGTTATATTCATACCTAGATATGCAAATTAATCTACATTCTTATATATGTATAATTTAGGATCTCCCCTTAAGACATGTCATTGAATTATATAGTTAATTATATACTTCTAATTATTAAGACATTAAAAATAATAACATATGTACATTTAAACATGAATATTGAAAACATATATATGCACGTCTATATCTAACACATCAACATATTTACATGTACATTTATGAAATAAAATATACATTTTAATCTACATTCTTATATTTTTTAAAATATTTTTTCTAATGTTTTTATAAATTTGTTTTCTAAATTTTATATTAAATTATAAATTTTCTAATATTTTTCTAATATTTTTTTAAATTTGTTTTCTAAAATTTATATTATTATAAATTTTCTAACATTTTTCTACTATTTTTTCTAAATTTTTTTTCTAAAATTTATATTAAATTATAAATTTTCCAATGTTTTTGTAATGTTTTTTCTAAATTTTATATTAAATTCTAATTTTTCTAATGTTTTTGTAATTTAAAAAAAAAATTGTTTTCTAAATTTTATATTAAATTATAAATTCTCTAATGTTTTTGTAATGTTTTTTTCTAAATTTGTTTTCAAATTAAATTTTCTATTATTTTTCCTAATGTTTTCTAAAATGGTTTTCTAATGTGTTTTCTATATTATATTTTTCTGTTTTCTAAATTAATATAAATAAACAATAAAAATATTAAATTAACATTTAAATATACTTTCAAAACCATTAAAAACGTAAATAACATTCAAATATACTTTTAAAACATTAAAAAAATGAATAGAAAACATTAAAATCTACTTTAATAACATTAAAAAATACTTTAAAAACATTAAATTAATACTATTTACACATACCTGATGATGAGAATGAGAAGGAAAACGACTGGATGACGCTGATGGAGGTACACAAAATGCATGTTCGCCCCAATGTTCGCTCAATCAACAGTTGCCATGAAAATGACTTCCAAAAGTCAAAAGAGGCAATTTAAGTGAGAAAATCGGCACTACACATGTTCGCGCGAACATGTACACTGCGCATGTTCATACGAACATGCCTTTTTACGCGTGTACATGTTCGCGCGAACATGTGCAAGACATGTGTTCGTGTGAACAGGGCTTTGTTGTTCGCGCGAACAGTTAGCAATTATGAATCCGAAAATTTGACAAATTTTCTAACTTTGTTCGTCCCACTAAAGTGAAACCCATTATTGTGGGTTCACCCTATTCCAATTCCACCTCTTTGGGTGGAATTGAAATACCCCTTTTTTGGTACAAAATGACATAAGTATTCCAATCGTATGCCTATTCTTTATTCCTACCTGCCACAACCAAACGGAAAATTTGATGATTTTAGGAATAGATAAATGCCTATTCCAGTCCTATTCCGCTTGCCAAACGGGCCCTTATTGGCAGAAGACGGGAGCCAGACTTGCCCTGAGCGCTGCAAGAGAGGCAGAGCAGAAGCTGATTGACAACCTCAACAAACTCAAGGAGGATCTGGCAAAGCTGTTTGCAGAAGGAGCACGTGGGAAGGAAGCGGGACACATGACAAAGCTGAAAGACTACGGATCCAAGTGTTTAACCCAGAGAAACATCGGATACTATGACGCTTTCAGAGAATAGAAGGAGAAGGCAGATTTTCAAGCCAACCTCAATCGCCTGAACCTTGCTGCCACCTATGACAAAGTTGAAGAGATGGTGGAAACACACCAGGTGCCTGACGACTTCCACTTCATTGAAGAACTGATAAAAGAAGGAACAGAGTACAGGCTTCTCGTAGAACCTCTTGATGTGGCTAATTCTTACAGGCTGGGGAAGCACGACGATTCGAGGCATTATATGAAAAATGCAAGGCTTCGTCGTTATAAGGCTCTTGAAAAGTGGTTGGCAAACATAAAACCCAAAGAAAAGAAGATTGTTGTGATTAGTGGTCCGCAAGATATAACAAGGGGTTCGTGCTTCTGGGCTCATGTGGAAGAAGTTTCGTGGATTACGAGCAGTCCAAAGGAGAATCCAAATGTTAAGAGTACAAAGTGCAGCGAGTTCCAGAACTATGTGAAGCAACTATTGGCGAGGAACGAGTTGTTTGTGAAGGAAGTTAAGGCGGGAGATTCCACTTTTGTCAAGTGGTGGAATAAGCTGAGCCAGCAAGAAAAGCAAGCCTCCCCCATTGCTTATATCTTTTGAGGCATAAACTGGCTGGGACATTATTATATCAGTTTTTTTTTTTTGGATTGGTTGGCCCTCTTTAGAAATTTAGCTGATACTGCAGTTGAAGTGGAGCCAACGATGTGAAGACTTAAGATTGCACATAAACTTTGTTTGTGTTTCAGTTATAACCGTTCTGCACGGAGAATGCTGCATAAATTTATATTTTACTGTTTTAGGATTTTGTGATTACTTCCTGTTTCTTATGTAGATAGCTTTTGATTTATTCTCTTTTGTAATGTAGCACAGTAATAATTTCCCTGGGTATTTCAGGACGCTAATGTAAATTCTCTCTTTTCGAGTTTAGTGGGTGGTGAAAATCAAATCTGTAAGACATTTGCAGTGTAAGGTTTACTCCATTTATGAGTTTGAGACCGGCGTTGTCCTTTCATCTAATATTATAATTTATATCTTTCATTGTCGTTTTTTTTGATGATCTGAAATATGTGAAACAAGGATGCAATGCATCTAGCCCCTGGTGATAGTAGTCTAGTTCGTGTAGATAGTAGTTTAGTAGTTTTGATTTGTGTTGAGGATTGTAATTTTGATTTTTGTTGAGTTCAATATAAAGAAATACTATTAATATAAAGTGTTGTGTAACAATTAAAACAAATGTTTGTTTAGAATTTTTTTAAGAAAGTCTACAATAATTTGTTCCATTAATATAATATATATTATAACTTTGTAGTTGCAAAAGGTGATTGAATAATAAATTGTTCTATTGGACAAACAAATAAAAGAAAAAGTTGCACTACCTACCGTAGTACAAAACAATCACTCAAATTATCAATAAATATATTGTGTTGAATTATTTTAAATACAATAAATATGATAACTTTATAGTTCAAAAAATAATTGAATAATAAAATATTGAAATTGGACAAACAAATTAAAAAGTAAAATTGCATTGAATGTTATAGCTAAACTAATAAAATAATATAGATCAAATTTAAAAATCATTTATTTTGTACTTGAATAATTATTAGAATTTGATATATTTATCCTTTGTTTACGGAACTTGCTTTGATGTGTTTTGGGAAAACCTTATCGATGTATTTGAATGGATTGCAAACTCATATATATATATATATATATATATATATATATATATATATATATATATATATATATATATATATATATATATATATATATATATATTGGGATTTTGAGTTACAATGGGGAATCTTATCCCTTTGCCTGAAGGGATTTAGATGTAGCAATTTAATTATTTAAGCTCACACCATAAATGTTTGTTAAGTAGGTACATGTTTAGGGTCAGATTGTATACATATACAATTTGTACTTAAAGGTTGGAGTTATTTGAAATTGACAATCATAAACTGCACGGTATTATCGGATTTATTTATGGTACAGCTTGTGATTTAGAAATTATTATACTGATGAAAATTTTGATTATGTGATTTTTAAAATCAAATGATTTCTCAATTCCCCTACTCTTACGCCCACATCGGTCCTGTTGGATCGTAACTATTCATTGAAGTTGTAGACTGGTGTGATCCATCATCAAGAGTGGCTTTAGGTCTTTGGTGTTTGGGAATAATTACAACTCTCTAACTCTTACTTTAATTTACTCCTATTTAAATTGGTTGTCTTGTCGAGATTTTTTTACAATAAATCCATTGTCTTTCCACAAATTCTTTTACATGGCTACGCAGATTAATAATGAGAGATTTAGAAACATGATTATTATATTTATTTTAAGATAGTAAATATAGCAAATATATTAGATTAGAGCTATCAAATTTCTAAAATCTCTTAGTATTATTATTCTCTTTTTAAAAATTGATTGTATAAATAATTTTTATTATCAATATTTTTGATCATCACAAAAAAGAGGGAGGAGATAAGATAAGATAAGAAAATGATATTAATCCAACAAGAGACCAACAAAGGGGTCTAAGGGACTAAAAAATACAATAGGGAAGAAGAGCAATCCAGTGGGAGCACCAAACGGTGTCCAAAAAAGAGTGAATAGGAAAGAAAAGAAAGAAAACAAGCAACACAAAAGAGAGAAGGATCAACAATCCTTTCTTGGTACACATAAGTCTTGCATAGAACAAAGAGGGCCCAAGACAAGAACACAAGTAAAAGAAAGAAAGAAAGAAAAGGTCCAACAACGAAATGGATAGAGGCGACTAGGGACACTGTGATGTTGATGAGTGTAATAGGAGGAGTGTCACTAATGAAGAGGTACACCATGGGGTCACCTAGAACTAGAGAGATTGATGGTAGGGCATCATCATACCCAAGCTAGAGAGAAGGGAAAAGGGTGAGAAGAAGAAGGGGGTCGTGATAGTGTGGTGAAGCTACTTGCATGTCAATTGGCCTTAGAGGCCATAGAGGCCGACCTTGACTCCCAACTTGAAAGAAAAGAAAACTATCTCCAACCACTCCCATGGGGTTTCAAATCACCACCCACAAATCATCCAGTCAGGCAATTAAGACAAGAACCTGAGCCTACTTAAGAACTGCCACTAGGTACGTGTCCTAGAATCCAACCTTTAAGACCTGTTGGAATTGATCATAGAGGCTGATCTCCACTCCCAGCTAGTAGGAAAAGTGTCTCGAATCACCGCCTTAAGGTTTTTGATCGCTACCTATTTACCCTCCTGTTGGGCAGCCACAATAAGAGCCCGAGCCTACTTAAGTTTGGTCACTTGTGATCTAGTAAGATCCTCATCAAGATAAACCTTGGTGGGGAGAGAGAAGAGCTTCCTTTTTTCCTTAAGAGCCCGAAGGCAGTTAGCAAGTGAGAGGAACCGAATAAAGAGGGTATTGTCATACCTGACCTAGGTGCAATCTATTGAAATATTAGTGATATCTAGTTGGTCTTTAAGGAAGGAATAGCCCACTACAAGAGGCTCAGAAGAATAAGAAAGAGGGAGACCACAAACACTCAAGTTTAGTTCATGGGTGAACCACCTCACAATAGGTGTATCATAGTCATGCACTAGGCCTTGCTTAGGAATAATATATTCAAACTAAGGACTATTTTACCCTAGCATGAGATGCATTTAATCTTATCAACCCAGGGACGTATACTTGAAATGGTCAGCATAATATGTGCATTAGGTCTCTTAATGAGTCACTAAGCTTATGTTGGAGGAAAGTAAAAATGCAAGGAAAAGAACTTACACTACTGCTGCAGGAAGGTAAAACACTTAACTCAATGAATACTGGAAATACAATGGAAAAGATAACAGATATTCCAACTTGACTCATCCACTAAAATTGTTCTCACATATGTTGCAAGAACATTCACAGATTGTGATGCTACAAGAAGGAACTTACTATTTCTACTTAATATACTACTAATTCTTGAAAATAAATCTATTCTATCCTAATCTAATCCACCTCCCAAGTGGGCCCCCTTTGTTGGCTTCTTTAAACTATTAACATATGATAGAAGCCAAAGAAAACTATTTCATTCCATTTAGATATTCATTACATAACATAGAACTATAAAACACAACTGTAAAAGTTAATAGTTTGCTCTTAGAACTTTTCTTCTTACTCCCTAAAAAAAACTTAACACACTGGGGTCGATTCCTACATATATAGGAGATCAACACTTTATTCCATAATAGAAAAGTAAATGTCCTAGCTTTAAATCTGCATGAGAGAAAATAGGAAGAACAACTGATGGTGGGAAGAAGAAATAATGGCTTAAGGCAGGAATAATAAAGTCTTAACATCTGCACGCCACAGAGTAAATCCAGAGAAGGTAATGAATCTTTGTAGCTCCTTACTCACTGTCGTGTTTTCTAGAACCGTTACAAATTTCTCCACCATGGTTGCTCCTTAGCGCTCACTTCTCCTTAAATGTTGTTGATGCCTAACTTTTGAATCCCTCCAATCATCTTTCAGTCTTCATTAACAGGTTAGTTATGACACAAATCATGTTTGCAAATAAACATTTACCAAATTAAATTCAAACATAAGAACACACATTTTGATAACTATATGAAATACTGCATACTAGATATAATATGAGCAAAAGATGACATAGTTTCTACCCCATAGATTCATCAAAGGTTCAGTAAACATAGGTCCATAAGTGTTTTAACAAACACAAATAGAGTATCAACAAAGTATCTTAAACACCACAAAATAAAGGCAAATTTTAGTCTCATCAATGGGCATGCCTAATCCTTTCATCAACCATTTTGGTTTGGACCAACTTCTCCACCCCGCAGAGAGACACTGGGTTGGGGTTTTTGCAAATAGATGCCCAAGATTTTAGCTATTATTCTAATTCAATCTAACAATGTTTCCTATCAAGTTCAAATTGTTTCTCCTTTAGTGTGTGGATATTAGACAATGGCGACTTGAAATCAAATAGTTGGCACATGTACGTGTCCATTTCCTTTGAGAGCTTTGCTATTTGTGAAGTAATAACTGTGTCCAACTGGAAGTCGAATTGTTTCTTCAAATTAGTCTATATTTCTTCAAGTTGAGGCATTTGAGTGACTAACTTTTGAGAGAGGTTGGCTAATGAAGAAACTATATCTTTCAATGCTATATTATCCTTCTCAAATTTTGTTAAATGATCAAGAATTTGTTGAAATGCGACAGGATCAAGTGAGGGATTCATTCTATCAAACAATTGATGCACAAACCCCAGATACCTACACTATACACCCCATGACACTATTCACCTACAACACTGTTCATCATGGGACTGTTCACCATGGCACTACTCACCCTCTATTAGATTCATTCTATCAAATAATTGACATGCAAACCCTAGCTACCTACATTGTACACCTCACGACACTGTTCACTCGCAACACTATTCACATGATACTGTTCACCATGGCACTGTTCACGTGACACTGTTCACCATAGCACTGTTCACATGACATTGTTCACCATGGAACTGTTCACCTGTAACACTGCTCAAGCAGCACTGTTCACTATGGCATTTTTCAACCAATTTTGAATAAAAAATTATCTTGATTCTTATTTCTTTTGCATAGTTTTTTAAAATTAAAAATTTGTATGCAGAATTGATGCTAAGACTTAATTTTTCTTGAACAAATCTTGCGTTGTAGTTGTACACTTTTTGCAATAAGGTTGTTGTGGTTATTTTACTTTTTTGTAATACATCATCATAAAATTTCATTAGGGTATATGGGGTTAATTATGTAAATTCTCTTTCTATTAAAAGGACAAGTTTATAAGTTTGTTGACCGTAAATAAGTTGAAAAAATTGGTCAATACATTATGATCATCAGATGAGATAATGTGGATTAATATAATTCAAATATATTTCTACATATCTGTAACATAAATTTAGAGAGAATTTGTTGCTTTTTAATTGATAAATGTGAGAAAACTATCATTTCAAGTGCAAACGATAGTAGTAACACTTTTTAACAGAAAAAATGCTAGCTAAGGTCTCTCCTTTCAAATAGGTACTAGTAGAAAGAACAAAGAAGAAAACCTCCATTCTTGTCTAGAACATTAGTGAATTTTAAAAGGGCATACCCAGCTTACATTATTTATGAAGATGTGATTACTTTAATTGACACCTTTTGTCATATAATTATTTTAATTTAACATGATTATATATAATCTCCTCTTTCATACTTCGAGGTCTTCAAAGGACTTTTCTTCCTTTTTAAGTTTGTTTTAAATTGAGTATTCATGCGAGCCTTGATGTTTTCTAGTCTTTTTTAATTCGAGAGATGTGGAGCTTTGTCTTCATGCAAGTCTTGATGGTTTCTAGTTTTTTTTTTTTTTTGAGAGATGTGGAGCTTTTCAAGCTCTCCCTTGAATCCCTGAGTCTACCAGAAACTAACTTATTTATAATTGTTAGTGTTAAACCCAACATGAAATTTATAATTAGGGAGTATTTGAAAATAAGGAAACCATTGGATTTAACTGAATTAGCTTTTAATACTAAAAAACTATTTTGTAACAATTTTTATTTCAAACTTCATTGGTATTTTATTAACTTATTTTTGATCCCCTACTTTCATATTATCTTGAACTACTTGCCAAGTAAAAAACCAATTTGAATCTTTGAGTGTGAATTGCAGTATTTGGAATAATGTCAACTAATTTGAAATTGAACACCTATTTTATTTGTATCTTCTTTTTTTGGTTTAATTAGTTTTATGGACATTTCCTATTATTAATTTGGTCTTGCAATTTAAGTGTTAATGGATCCATTGAGCAAAGGGGTGTGGTAGTTTAATTTTTAGTTTGATGCTATTCACTGTTTCTCACGAGAAATATTAGAGGCTTGAAATTTGATATTTTTGCAATCCCATGTCGATGTCTAAAGAGATCAAGCTTAGGTTTTTAATGGGGTTTTAAGGGGTGAGGGTTATTGCTATATAAAGGTTGTTCTCTTGAGATAGGCGTTGAGAGTCTATCAATAAATAGGACTGCTTTAGTTTCAGTTTGTTATCCATAGACGAGAATCTAGAGTAACAATATATAGTAGTTGATCTTGATAGTATTTTGTGTTGATCAAGAGTCTTTATCTTTGATGCAACACATCATAAAGTGATGAGCTTATTTCCTTTACACATGTCAATTGTGTTTGAGTTATCTTATGATGGTTGTCATTGACTGTGGTTTAACAAACTTGGTTTAATACACTTGGCTGTTAGCATAACACCTGATAGCGGATTCCAAATATGATTATGTTTGAGTTAAGGAATAATTTATACATTTTATGAAAGGAAAGGTTTGTGCTCGCTCTTTCTGTAAACCCTATCTTGAGGGTTGCCGCTATGAGAGGAAATTTGCTCTAATTTGTAGTTCATTTTGGGATTTTACTATGATGTTGTGCTACTTGAAAGGAAGATAAAAATGATTTTTTTTAGGGATATGCTTTGTTTAGAAAGGTATTTTTGAGAAGAAAAATCATGAACAGGTTTTGGTTGATTCTTTTCTCTTCTATCCGTATTGTCATTTTTGATATGTGCTAATATAAGTTCTCTTTTGATAATGAACATGGCAAATAACAAAAATGGTTTTCGAAAATGATAAGCAAAATAGTATTGGGGCGGACAACAACAACATTCTTGGTCAAAGAATTAAACTAAGAATAAAGGTATTTGAAATGTTACAACATGTATGTGTCGTGTTTCTTGATTTCCATTTTCTTAGGAAAATGAAATACTATGCCAGTTTCATTTATTTAAGGGTTCGAAGAAAATTGATAAATTTCTTCAAATTGTTTTTTAAATGGTAAGAGCAAACAAAGTTTTTTGAAGACACTATCTCTCTTGTGAGGCTTATATGAAAAGATTTATGGTTTAATATTTCAGCAAACACTTCTAATCATTTTCGTAAGCTTTTGGAAATAAAAGATGAAAAGATTTATGGTTTAATATTTCAGCAAACACTTCTAATCATTTTCGTAAGCTTTTGGAAATAAAAGATGATTAACTCTTGTGTGAATAATCATTTTAAAATCACCAAATTTTGTTTATTGAAAACCCTAATTGAGGAATTTGACAATTGCTTCTACAGATGTGATATACATGCTTTGCAAGGGTTTGTAAACAACTTGTAAAATAAAATATTTCCCAAAAATTTCTTGATAATTTGAGAGGTTAAATCAGTTGGGAAATAAGTTGTAAACTATTGTATTTCAGTTAAAGTTTTGTTTTCTTCTAGTGGACACTTTCACAAGTTAACAATGTCTTGTAGAAGACTGATAGAAAAGGTACTTTTGGACATTTTGGTGATAGTTTTACATTTCATAACAATTAAAAACTATTTGTAACTGACATCACTCTATTGCTTGTAAATTTTTTATATTCCTATATAAGGGAGTATGTCTGAAAAGAAAAAGAGTGTGAAGCTATACATATATATATTTTGTATTTAGAATACCTATGAAGAACTAAAAGAAAAATCATTGATTCATTTATATGCATGGGTGTGTGTATGTAAAAAACATACTGTTATGCATGTAAAGGTTATTATTTCAAACACATCATAAGGAAGAAGGTTTGAAGCTAGTGTTGTAAAAGAAAATTAGTGCTTAATAAAGTTCAAATTTAAATGGAGTAGTTTTTCTCCCTATGAGTAAACTGCAAGGATTTTCGAGGATTTTCCACTTGACATAAATCTTGTGTGTGTCTCTCTCTTGTGAGTTATATTATTTTTCTCTAATATTTAGTATTCTAGTTTGAGATCATTTAATTGAATATTATATTCATATTTCATTTTCGGTTAGAGTTTTTAAAGATTAAAAGCATGTTGTTCTGATTCAACACCCCCCTAGAACAATATCGACTTCCAACAAGTGGTATCAGAGCTAAGGGTTCCCTCATAGGTTTGTCTATAGGAACTTTTCTTGGGATTTTTTTTGGAAGTAAAAATGGCATGAGTTGAAGGAGCTTTCCTTAATCAAGCTCCATTATTTGATGGGAATGATTATATTTTTTGGAATGTTATGAAGGAAGCTCTCATACATTCTTTGGATGTTAGAATGTGGGATGTAGTCATTATAAAGGATACTAGTCCAACAACAATACCCATTGATCCAACTAATAAACTCACATATGAATTAGATAAAAGAGCTAGATATGCTCTTTTATGTGGTCTTACTAAAGATGTTTTTGCCAAAGTAATATACAATCTGCTAATGACATTTGGGTAAAACTAGAGACCATATACCAAGGAGATGAGAAGGTCAAAGAGTCAAAATTGATTACTCTTAAAACTCAATTTGATAATCATAAGATGAATGAAGACGAAAATATAGCAACATATATTTTAAGAGTTGATGAAACAATAAATGCTAGACGAGGTCTAGGAGAAGAAATCAAAGAATGAGATAGAGTTTCAAAAGTTATAAGGTTTGTTTTACCTAAGTTTGAAACTAAAATTTCAACCTTGGAAGAGAAGAAGAACTTCTCTAAAATGACTCTACATCAATTACAATGAATCCTAACTACCTATGAAATGAGAATTAGCAATCTGGCTAGTTCTACATCAAAAGAGACAACCTTTCAGGCTAAGAAGCAAGAAGAGAGTGATTCAGATTTAGCTAAAGCCTTAGAAGCATTACTTGTTAGGAAAATGAAAAAGAAATACCGAGGTAAACCAAAATGTTTTAGTTGTGGGAAAGTAGGACATTTTTTTGCAAAGTGTCACTATGCAGTCCAAGATGATATTGATGAGAAAGATGAATTTTTTTCTAAAAAGAAGACTTAAATGAAGAAACAATCAAGTGATCCTGATGAGGAAGAATAAAGATTATTTATAGCAAGATTATTAATAGCTAAAATAATAAATGTTCCTAAATTAGAAACAAGTCCATCTAAATCTTCATCTGATTTAGAAGAAGAAGTTGACCTTGAAGAATAACTTCTCCAATCTTTACAAGAATTGAAGAGATTTCAAAAACTAATTTCAAATCATGAAATTGATAACAAGAAATTTCATGTTGATTTAGAAGAAGAAAATGAGTTAATTGAAAATCAAAAGTTGTTACTTGATGAAAAAGACAAGAAATTGATTTCTTTGCAAAACCTAATCGATAAATTTGATTTAAACATAAAAGAAGAAGAGACTTCAAAAAATAAGAAAAATAATTCTTTTAAGGGTTATTGCTTCAGTTGTAATGTTTTTGGTGATAAGGCATATATCAATGCAGTTTAAGTAGTACCAACTATGGTTTGAAGAAATTAATCAAATGTTTCAAGTGCTTTCATTATGGTCATTTTGCAAATCAATGTAAACTAAATTTCAAGTCTAGACAAATATAGAGACAATGACTAGTTGTGAAAACAAGTTTAAAACCCTAGAAGACTTTGATGGAGGATTTGTTCTTTTTGGGGATAATTCAGGTGCCTATATCATAGGTTGTGGTTCAATTTCTCTTAACAAAGACACTCCTATACATGATGTATACTATGTAGAAGGCCTAAAAAATAATCTTCTAAGTGTAAGTTAGATTTGTGATAGTGGATATTTCATTTATTTTGATGCTAAATGATGCTCAATAAAAAATAAGAGGGATAAAGTAATTTTTAGTGGATTGAGAACATGAGGAAATTTCTATAATTTGATTGATTCTACAGTTAGGGAATCATCATTGATAAATACTTGTCTTTTAAGTCAAGTTAAAAAGGTTAGTGGTTTACCTCTAATCAGCAAACCAAATTTTTTTTGTGAAGAATGTGTGGAAGGTAAAAAAACTAGAACTTCTTTCAAAATAAAAGAACATCTGTCAAACATACCATTAGAACTTGTTCACACTAATTTATGTGTACCAATTAAAACTCCATCCTTGAATGAGGAAAAACACTTCATGTTATTTGTAGATGATTATTCAAGAATGATTTGGGTAACATTCTTGAAAACCAAATCTAAAACATTCAAACATTTTAAAATATTTAGAAAAATGGTGGAAGGGAAACATAGTTGAAGTTAAAATGTTTGAGGTTAGATAGAGTGGTGAATTCACCTTTCAGGAATTTATTGAGTATTGTGAAAAACATGTATGAAAACACAATATTCAACTACATGTACATCATAACAAAATGGACTTGTGGAAAAAAAAAAAATAGAACTGTTAAGAAAATGGCAAGAATAATGTTAAATGAAGCAAAATTACCTGATAAATTTTGGAAAGAGGTTGTTCATATTGTTGTATATATTCTAAATAGGGCTCAGATTAGAGTAAGGACTTCTTACACTCCTTATGGATTATGGTGTGGTAAAACAACAAATTTCAAGAATTTCAAAAATTTTGGTTGTAAATATTTTATTAAAAAGGACAATTGTTCTTTAGAAAAATTTAACACAAGATCTGATGAATGAATATTCCTTGGGTATTCTACACATAGTAAAGCTTTTAAATACTACAATAAAATATTGCATAAGATTGTAGAAGCTATAAATGTGGTGTTTTATGACAATTCATTATTACACAACAATAATAGTACAGATCTTGAAAATGTCTCTTTTGAAAGAATAAAAGCCATATCTAATGATAAAAAATAAGATGATACCTATTTAGAAACACTTGATGCAAATAAGCAAGAAAATTTTTCAACTCCTAAAACAACAAATATTGGTTTAAAAATGACTAAAACTCCATCTACAATTATTTCTAAAAGACACCCCGAGTCTCAAGTTATTAGAGACGTAGAAGGATGGATTCCAACTAGAAGGAAAGCCAAAACAGATGAGCATGCTCATATTGCTAAACATTTTTTTCTGATATCAAATTTTGATCCAAAAAATGTGACTAAAGCATTGATTGATCCTTGTTGGTTGAATTCTATGTAGGATGAAATAAATCAAATTGAGAAAAATAAAATATGGGAAATTGTTTCTAAACCTGATGAGAAGAATGTCATAGGTGGAAAATAGGTGTTTCAAAATAAATTGAATGAAGATGAAAAAGTAGTAAAGAAAAAAGCTAGATTTGTATGTAAGGGTTATGCTCAACAGGAAGGTATTGATTTCAATGAAACTTTTGCACCAATTACAAGAATGGAATCCATCATAATCTCTCTTGCATGTGCCACTTATAAAAAGTCCATAGTTTATCAAATGGATGTTAAAACAATTTTATACATGAAAATCTAATTTTTTGGGAGCATGCGTAAACAAGCAAATGTTAGTAGCATGTTCATAGAGCAAGATTTTAATCAAACAAAATACTACTAACTACTATTGTATTTTAGTACACTAATGCAACCAATAAAAAATAGTCCCACACAACCTTGGAGTAGCTCAACAAGGGCACCCAAATGAGACCTTATTGGTGTGCTCAAGATTGAGGGATGTGAATGTGCTCTCCTCAAACATAACTATTAAATCCCAAGATGACAAAAATATGAAAATGAGTATGAACCTATGCTAAATGAGTGAAGAAAACTTCAAGAAATGGCTATGGAAGCAACCATTCTTGAAAGCATTCAAGGATAATGGAGATGGATGTAAGAAATAAATCTAAAAATGCAATTCTACCATGAACATGCAAAAAAATGCAAGAAGTAAACAACTACCAAAGGGTTAGTACTAAAATCTCTAAAATTACTAGAAAACTCTAAGCACAAACTAGCATGATAACAATGCAATGGAGGAGAGAAAAATGTTTGAGACAAGAGCTCTATTTATAGGCTTGAGGGAGACCTTGAGGAGGTGGCATCTATGTGGAATCCACATACGCTCCATAAGGGAGACACATGGGCTAAAGGACAAGCCATGAAAAAGTCAAAAGGAACCTTTATGATTTGAGTGCTCAAGGTTTGCTCACACATGTGTGAGAAACCTTGGGGATCGGAGGGGGGAGAAAATATGTAAGAGTAATTTTGGAGAAGCTAATGAAAGAGGGGCTCCTAGGGATTGAGTTGTTCACACATGTGTGAGCAACCACTTAGGGGCTAAAAGGTGTTTAAAAGGGAGCTTAGGATTAATAAAGTGGGTTTATCAAGTGGGTAGGCTTAGAAGGATGAGAGTGATGGGTGGTAGGGGTTTGGTTTTAAGTGGGATTATGATTAAATCAAATAGGATTTGATTTAATCATAGGATTAGAGAATTTAATAAAGTGGATGGAAATAAATAAATAAATAAATATATTAAAAGAGGACTTATGGAGCACTTTGTATTAAATGAATTCAATATATTATTGGTGAATATTTAAATTAGATTTAAATACATTAGGGAAGTGAACCAGTTTAATTAAATAAATTTAATTAAATAAGTAGAGGAACAATACAGGTTGCCCTGGAGAGGAGAGGAGTCCTAGGAGCCATGTCATAGTGACAACAAGGGAGGATGGTGCCCCCTCAAGAAAATGGGGCAAAAAGGGTAAATTGTGCCCAATTTTCTTGAAAAAAATGAGTAGAAGAAAATGAAGGAAAAGGCTTAAAACATTATTTGGCATGACTTGTGGGATAGACAGGAATAAACACAACAATGATCACTTGCACCAAAAAGATGGATAATGAATCTAAATGCATCCTAACTACATGATAATAAGGGATTCAATTGTGTTCATATTGGAGAGCACACCCTAGTTTGATTTATCAAAATGAGTTATGCATTAGATGCTATAGTAGCATAAATGACATTGTTCCATTGTGTAGACTAGACTCTCAAATACAATGTAGATTTCATTGCTATAATGGAACAAATGACATATACACACTAGAGAGGTTTGGGCACACCCAAAGTCTTTTTAGGGGTCTTGGTGGAAAGTGTGCTAACCCACTGCTGCTAGTTAGCAATGCATAACCATAACTCAAAAATTGGCATAGATGTGCCAAAGAATCAAGAGAAAAGATCATATCACAAAATGACCCATGTAATCGAGTTAAGTTGTTCAAATGATACCAAGATATTGAAGAGCGAGGCACAGTTGGGGAGGCTATCGCTAACACACAAAGATAAAATCAACAAAAGACCTTATGACCAAGTAGTCATTCAGTCCACAGTTCTTGCCATGAACTTTATTCTGATGGTGAATATGTTAAGCTTGTGTAGGAAGGATGTAGCCTATAAGTGAAAAATTAATTATTTTATTGAATTTATACTGAAATGATTGTGATTTTCCACTGGAAATTTTGTGAAAGGAACAAGTTTCTCAAACCATTTAGTCTCCATGTGATTTTTTGTAAGTTTTATTTGCAATCACTTATTTGATAAGTTTAGTTTGACGAGATGAAGCCCAGTGTCATGAGAGATGATGAATAGAATAATTTGGACAAGATGGTGGATGAAGGAAGAACTTGAATGAATTCATAGATTGATTGTGATAATCTTGGGCTAGAAGAAAAAGATAGATAAGGTGGAAATTGATTTGTATGAGCTGATTGAAAGAAGGGAATGTGATTAGTTTAGAGGATAAATGAATTGATTGCATGAATTAGAAGAAGTAAAAATTGATGGAAGGTAAAATAGATTATAACCAATGATAAGGGAGAACAAAGGATTGGTAAATGGATGGGAAGGGTGGGGAGACTTTTATGGATGCAATGATATAGGGATGAAATTAACGTTGAAAGAATATGGGGGACCAAAGGATATGGTATCGGATAATGGGGAGCCAAGGACCATGTTTCAAAGGAGTTAAAATGCCCCATACCAAGGATAGTAAATTGGAAGGAAATATGGTGGGAAAGGATGCATGGAAATGGAAAGATGGTGTGTAAAGGATACACATGGAGGAAATGGATATTCATGAATTGTTTCAATAGCATACATGGATATGATTACTTTTTTCTTTGTAAATTTTTGGTTCCTCTAGTTTTGATCACAAGTAAAGGTATGAAAGTGGAAGAGATATGAATACAAGACATAAGAGGGAGGGTATGAATATGAAAGGGATGAAATGAGTGGAATAATCAAGATCAAGGACATATGAAAGGAGGATGGTATTATATAGGACTATAGATGGAGGATGGAGGAAATGAATCTAACAAGGATGAGGCATACAAGATATGGATATGATGTCAAGATTAAATATGTGAAAGGATGGTGGGAGTATGTAGGATAATGTGCCGAGGATGGATAATTAAAATGATAAGTGCATATGGTTGGAGCTTCCCCCCAGTGTAGAGTGCAAGTGGAAGAGAAAAAGTGAGTGGATGGATAAGTGGAATTGGAAGACACTGGATACATGATAGGAAAACAAAGGGAGAGCTCAAGCATCTAGATAAATGGATGATAACCCCTAATATTTATTTCTCTTTCTTTATTATTTTCTTAGAATTTTAACTATTTTCTCATAGATGTTGGTAGGATAGTGAAAAGAAGGATGAAATGGGTTGGGAAATGGTGGACAAGGACTTATGAATTTTTTTGGATTAAGAGGGTGGAGTGGTTAGGAGAAAGACATGGTTGATGGATGCTAGGTTGGAAGATTTTTGAATGAGTGGATGAAGGAGGTGGAAATATCATCATTGGCACAAACCTTGAAGGGTGATTGACATGAGAAAATTTTGGGATATAGGGACCCAAAATGGACAAAGGAGATGATGGATTTAGGATGGTGGATTTTGGGGCATAAGGACCCAAAATGAAGTTGGAAGATGGAATATTTGAGAATTTATGGGTGAAGGAAGCCTTTGGATTAACAAAATTGGATGCCATTTTGAACTTTTCTTTGAGAATAATTGCTTCATTAAGTACCTTTGGAATCCACGTGATTTTTGAATTTTGCATTTTGAGCCTTTGTGGCTTTTTTTTTTTTTTTTTTCCTTCTTTTGCTTCTTATTTTTCTTTTCTTGAACATGTCTTTTACAGGGGCATGTTGATCCTTGGATTTTTGTAGATTTTTGGCTTGTTTCACTTTATCTTTGGCATCCAATTTGTTTCCATTGGCCATGGTATGGGTATATGAGGATAAATGGTATGAAGAGATTATGGATGAAATTATGGATGGTGAACATTGGAAGGAATTCAAGGATGTGTTCTTTTCTTGATCTTTATTAGGAGCATGAGGGGATGAAGTTGAAGAATTGGATATGGTGTATGGATGTATGTATGGACCCAAAATGGATGGAAGGGATGAAGGGTTTTTCTTTGGAACATAAGGACCCAAAATGGATAGAAATGAGGAAGGAATGGGAATATGGATATAATGGCCCAAAATTGACTGAGAATGTGGTGGATGGGAATATTTAGGTTTGGATGGAGGAATTTTGGATATGGAAGGAGGGGAAGGTGCACCAATATCTTGAGACATTATTTCTTCAATGGGATACTTATCATTTTTAATACCAAATGTGACTCCATGTTTAGGGGGTTCATAAGTGGATTAGATAGGTGTGGAAAGGTCTTGTGGAGGATTGGTATCATGAGAGGAATCATGAGGGATAATATTATCATGGGATGTATTGGGATCATGAAATGTAAATGAAGGGGTACTTTGATCTTGACTTATAAGAGCATCATGTGGTGGAATGGAAGGAATGATTGGATCATCTAGTGGGATAGGATCATATAATGGAGTGGATGGAATTGAATTATGAGATGGGTCATTTTGATCTTGATTGGGAGGAGAGCTAGTGGATTATGTAGAAGGAACATCTTCATGAGGTGGAGAATCTATGGATGCTAGCTCTTGAGATGGAATGGAATCATAAATGGGTGTAGTAGAGGGAATGCCTTGATCTTTATTAGAAAGGGTATTATGAGATGGATTAAGAGGTATAAATAGATTTTGAGTGATATATGAATTATGGGATGGGTAATTGCTTGGACCTAAAGGAGAGGAGGAATCCATAATGACATACTTTGGAACAATTTCTTGACATGGTATTGGGTGTACGACTTTGGGTGATTGGATCACCTCATTTTTGTATTTGGGAAAAATGGGTGTATTACAAGCCACAGATGATGGTGACTTTGGAGGATTAGGATTGTGTGATTGAGGTATGGGTAGGGGATTGGGATGATGGTTTTGGACATTAAGCTGAAAGTATGGGGAATTATATGGAGGATTTTGGTTGGATGGGACACAAGGATTATGGACTTGGAAACATGGGGAAAGAGGACATATGTTTTGAAAGGTAGATGTTTTCTTTTGACCCACATTTTGTAGGTTAAGGACATAAATTTTGAGTTCTTCAATTTATTTGGCAATGAAGTTTATGTTTGATGAATTATGTGGGCTATGAATGGAATCACATGTGGATGAATGATAATAATGTGGATTTACCTTGTCAAAGGTAGATGAAGAGTAATGAATGTGAGATGAATTAGGATTGGACATGCAATTTTGAGGACTGATTTGGTATGTGGGTTGAATGGGAGTTATAACTCCATATTGCCTTTAAAGGTCCACAACCATTTGGTTAAGCCAATTCTTATCCATTGAGATTAGATGAGGAGTGGTGAGAGATTTGATGAGAAATGAAATATGAACTTGGGACTAGGAGAAAGTTTGGACTTTGTGTTTAATTTGATTTGATATTGGATGAAGGTTTGAGATAACCTTGATGTAGATAAAGATTTTATGATATTGCAAAAAATTATATGTTAGATTGTGTTGGAGAACATTCATTCCAATGAAAGATTTGCATTCCCTTATGGCATTCAAGTTTATGTTTTAACAAAATTCATTCAAATGAAAGGTTTTGTTCAATTTTTTAAGTTATTTTTTATATACATAAATCAACTTAGAATAACCCATATCCTACAGAACCGCTGAAACTCATTTTTTCATTTTATATTTTTTAAAAATAAAATAAAATTTTAAAATAATAATTGTTAGTAGTTTTGCCCAAAACCTCAAACTAAATGTAAAAACAAAACCTAAAATTATGTTATTTTAGATTAAGGTAAAAATAGGTTTTGAAGGGACCTGAAACCCTTTAACAAAAAACATAAATAAGAATTAAGCACCACCAAGTTTTAGAAGGACTTGAAACCTAAAGTTCAAATAAAAAAACACATAAAACCTAGGTTTTACAGGGACTTGAAGCTACCAATTTAAACAAAAATAAACAACCATGTTTTACAAGGACCTAGAACCTAGAGTTTTAAACAAAGCTAGAAAAATAAAAAAAACTAGAAAAACCACCTGGACCAGAAACCAACACACTAGCAACCACGACCAACACCTACAAAAACTCTTTTATGATCTTTGATACCTCTTTTCCAACTTCCCCAATACTCTAGATGATATCAATTGTGGTTGAAATAGGAGCCCCAAGAGCCATAGTTACCTTTTTCTTCATACTCTACCTTGTTCTCTTGCTTGGTCCTCTTGGACTTCCCACCTCAACATTTTTTGGAGACATTATCTACTCATTGCTCTTCCTACCTAGACTAGCCATTGTTGCACACAAAATAGAGGTAACCTATTCCATTCTTTGACCACTTTCCTTAATTGAATGATGGAGTTCCAACTCATACTCTTTGAGTTTATCAGGAATTTTACCAACTTGTCTCTCTAGATGAACTCTCATTTCATGTTCATGGTCCAACTCATTCTGAATTACCCCAACTTTTTTCTTGAGCACCATAATTTTACTATAGATCCATGAGTCTTCTTGTAGGGAAGCCTCAACTTTGAGTTTGGTAGTATGAAGGAAAGATAATTTTGCTTCATGAGTCTCTTCCCTACACCCTTCAACAACCCTAATTGTAGTATCAGTGGAAAAGTTTTAGTATTGACTTGGGTCTTAGTATTAACATCCTATTTTTCAGTAATCTCCTCTTTTTTCTCTTCACACAGGCTATTATCCTTCATGACAAGGATGTAATCCTCATTTTCCTTTACACTATCCTCCATTTTCTCCTCACTATCATTCCTCTTTTGAGAAGAAGGGTGAATACTTTGTTTCTTTTTTTCATTGCCTAAGGCTTCCGAACATGCATTAGACCTAATTATTCTATCCTTACTACCCTCCACATTATCCTTACGGGTAGAAATATCTTTACTTCCAAAATAACCTTCCAGGTTGGAACTAATATCCACCATTTCCATTTTATCATCATTGTCAACAGAATTCTCAGATCTAGTAATTTCCTCCACATTTTTCTTTTTGCTCTCCCTTTTGTTACCCTTTTTGGTACTCTTATTGTCACTAGTACCTTACTCACTCTTAATCCTCTTAGAATGAAGATCATTAGTAGACACTTTCCACTTCTTCTCCACAACCAGAGAGGGTATAATAGCCTTACTTTTGCAATAGTTTTCTATTAGTAATATTAAACCCTCATGAAGCACAGGGTGGGAAGCTTTCTTCCTATGGGCTTGGAGGCTTTGAAGAAGAGAATATTTCAAATAAAAAAGAAAAGAAATTATATCCTTGTACTTGAAATGATTTAGGAAAACAAAATGAAACTTATGGACCCTCTTTGCTCTACCATCAAGAATAAAATACTCATGAATGCCTAAAGTTATGTTGTTATTGAGAAAAGTAGATGACAATTGACATGTGTAGATGACTATATAGAGATAACATAAAAGAACCAAGTTATACCTAATACTTATACTTGTAGATCAGAGATGATAGGAAAGATTCACAGATGACAAGAGAGATTCACAAACAATGAAACTTGTAGATGCCAAAAGCACTAGAGATGACAATCAATTGAGACTACAGAAAGAAGTAGAGTCCCACAATGTAGATGACAGAACTTAAAAGTCACAGAGGCAGAGATGACAATTCATGTAGATGACAAAACTTCCAACTACCAAAACATAGATGACAAAGTTAAATCCACCAAGACGTCAAATTACACAGAAGACAAAATAAGTTTTGGTTTGAATTTGAAGGCAAGTTAATGAATTTTTTAGTGGTGAAGATGCCAAACTATGGAGATGATGATCCATGTACACATTGAAGCATCTGTACAGATGACACTGCATCTGAATAAAGATGACAATGCACGATTTTTTTATAGAAACCTCTGAGTTTTTTGACAAAATTTCTCTTGGAATAGGGATGTAGGTCACCAGGTGTCCCAAAATGTATACGTGAAAATATAATTTTTTGGGACCATGCGTAAACAAGCAAACATTAGTAGCATGTGCATACATCAATATTTAAATCAAACAAAAGACTACTAAATACCATTTTGTTTCAGTACACTAATACAACCAATAAAAAAGAGTCCCACAACCTCAAAGCAACTCAACAAGGGCACCCAAATGAGACCTTATTGGTGTGCTCAAGGTTGAGAGATGTGGATGTGCTCTCTTCAAACACAACTATTGAATCCCAAGATGATGAAAATGAGTATGAACCTATGCTAAATGAGTGAAGAACACTTCAAGAAATGGCTATGGAAGCAACCATTCTTGAAAGCATTCAAGGATAATGGAGCTAGATACAAGGAATAAATCCAAGAGTGCAATTCTACCATAAGCCTGCAAAGCAATACAAGAAGTAAACAACTACCAAAGGGTTAGTACTAAAATCTCTAAAATCACTAGAAAGCTTTAAGTACAAACTAGCATGATAATAATGCAATGGAGGAGATGAAAAATTCTTGAGATAAGGGCTCTATTTATGGGCTTGAGGGAGACCTTGAGGAGGTGGCATCTATCTGGCTTCTACATAGGTGCCACAAGGGAGACACATGGGATAGAGGACAAGACATGAAAAAGTCAAAAAGAGCCTTTATGATTTGAGTGGCTCAAGGTTTTCTCACACATGTACAAGAAACCATGGGGAAAGGAGTGGGGGATAGGATGTAAGAGTCCTTTTAGAGAAGTTAATGAAAGAGGGGCTCCTAGGGATTGAGTTGTTCACACGTGTGAGTAACTACTTAGGAGCTAAAAGGTGTTTAAAAGGGAGCTTAAGATTAATAAAGTGGGTTTAGCAAGTGGGTGGGCTTAGAAGGATGAGAGTGATGGGTTGTAGGCTAGGTTTTAGGTGAGATTATGATTAAATCAAATAGGATTTAATTTAATCACAAGATTAAAGAATTTAATAAAGTGGAGGGAATCAAATAAATTGGAATTTATTTAAAAGGGTATTTAGGGAGCACTTTGTATTAAATGAATTTAAAACATTAGGGGGGAGTATTTAAATTAGATTTAAATATATTAGGGAAGTGAACCTATTTAATTAAATGAACCTAATTAAATAAGTAGAGGAACATGACATCTACAATTAATTATAATATAATTGATTCTAGTGTCAAGGGAAATATTAAATAAACCATAATAATCCTTAACCATATGAATAACACAAACATAAACCATACCAGTAAACTCATGCACAATAACACTAGATATGTTAACTAGGGAAACCCTTGATTAGAGGGAAAACCTTGGTGGGGATGATACCCATAAGATGATGTACTAATATAAATGTTCCTTGTTATAGGATGGACCCTATTGGGAGTCTTTGAATACAATTAGTACATATGAGTCCCTATTAGGAGACTTTGAATCCCTATTAGGAGATTCCAACCCTATTAGGAGTTGTGTCAACCTTGTTAGGAGTTGTGGAAGATAGTTGCACCCACTGCCCAAACAACTTTAGGGAAGGACCAATGAACCCACTATCCAAATGATCTCTATATTATTCCTTGTAGAATAATAGATGTGAAATGTACTTCATTCCTCTCTCTTTGTCTTGCCAACCTTACTTCTACTCCTTTTGATCGTGTAACTAGATCACCAATCTCACATCCAATAATCCCTTGGATCCGTTACACACATTTATGAAACTCTTTACTCCTTCTCCACATCACAATTATAATACAATGGATACACACTGGACACACACTTACAATCAAGGAAAACATATTTCGTTTATACCATATCTTCATAATAATTCCTTGAGTCAGTCTTGAGGCTTTTATAATTAATTAAAATAAGATAATTAATTAATTACAATTACAATAGAATTGTCAAGTAACAAACTAATACAAAACTTTACACATGCAACTTCAGGGCTTGCACACTCATTGACATCACCACCTAACTATCCTCTGTCATTGGTTGATTGTGAAGCTCTTCATTGCATCTTAGATGCAAGATAGCAATCAAACATCAAAACACTATCCTCCAATGCTTTGTTTCTATATTGCTCTCAGTAAATCAAATATAACTACCATACATCTTTGACTTAGGCTCTGTGCACTTAATCACGCAATTAGGACATCATTTGGAACATGTCCTTAAACTACACATGACCAAACAATCAAACCATTATCCATACCAATAAGATCTCTGTTTGCTACTCAAGCACTCTTCATAGACTTAATTCTATGTTGACATCAATAACAAACATAGTCATGAATGCAACATATCAATACTCTCAAATGCTTAGGATACTCCCCCAAAGTAGTATCATCAAAATTCATGCTAACAATCTCCTCCTTTGGCATTGATGGCAACATAGATGAAAAAAATCTAAGTTCCAAGAATACCAAACAATAATCTATTACTACTGCTCCTTCTCATTGTAAGGAAACTTGGCAATAAAAAATATAACCGTTTCCACATAACCCATAATAAATCTAAAATAAACATGGAATTAAAATCCACATGTAAGAGAATAGACAACATACCCACAAAATTATGACACAAGATATACCCTGGGAAACCCTCATTGAGGGAAAAAAACCCAGCCTCCAAAAGCATCCATCACCATGTATTATTCAACAAAAAATACCATTGCCTTACAACCATGGAAGCCTTCATAGCCATAGCCACAACCGAGCAAACTATGTGAACAAGCATGAATCCACACATCCCATGCCATGCTTTCAACCTTCACAAATGCTCCCTTGGCTAACCTGTCAAGCCTTGTCCCGCTCGACTCTTTCCTTTTGTCTTCTCCTTGTCACTCTCTCTCTCTCTTACAACAACTACCCTTGTGGCTGCTTATATAGTAGCAAGTCCCACAAAACCACTAAGTGGTATTACATAAACCATGTGCTAAAACTATGTGCTACTTAACCCACTAACCCCCCATTTAATATTGGGCATTTAATTCTTTTCCCCAATATTAAATAATTACATGAAATATGTTCACAATGTTACAATACAACTCATCAAGAATATTCTATGGGAATCTTTACATGTTGCACATCCATCTAGGTACAACATTACATAATAAAATAAAATATAACAATATTATGCAATGTGTGCAACACCCATTATCTCAACAATCTCCCACTTGTTGTATACATTGCATAGGGTCAATCTATAGCCACATAAATGAACAAGGGAACAATCCCTCCCAGCACATCCACCATAATGGATCAAAATACACCAAGTGTTCCATCCTGGTACCTGCAACAAAATCAAAGTATCCAGCATCTCGAACATGAATGATCTCACCTCCTATTATGCCACTACCACTGGACATACATAGAAGCCATCCAAAGAGAAAAACCACCCAACCTGTCACATTAGAAGATCATAAAATCCTGTACCAACTGAAATTCCAAGCACAAAAAACCTGATCCAAAGGTAATCACATGTATCTGTAGTTGTCAAAATATCCATAGCTGAAATAGCACCCACAACAAGTGCCAAACCCATCCAACTATCCATACCTCAAAAGGTATAACAAGTGAATCTTATATCACCGACATATCCAATCTACAACCTGCAATCATAAGCCTCAAGAGCAATACCTGCCACATATATACTAAGAAGCTCCCACTGCAAAAGATAATGTCAAATCTATAACCAATCCACTCAACACATCTCAAAGAAGTGAATCCATGTAGTATCAAGGACATCCACAATACATAATCCAATATCCTGCAAGAATAACTCTCATAACAAGTCTCCAATGCTCTCCCAAGTTTACCACAACCAACAGAGGAAAGAGATAAAGGAATAACCATGTCATCTCTCACATGACATACATGAGCACAAAGTAGTGATCACAATCTCCAACCAATCTCAAATCCAATGTAGGAAAAACTGAACATCCAGGAAGATAACCAAGACCAGAGAAACTATGCAAATCATAACCTGTATCATGTCCTTCTACACACACCTCTAGATGTAAATTGTGCAAGTATGATCTCCTCCATAAAACCCCAACAAGAAGCCTCAACAACACCCAAACCATACCATATAACTCATCATGGATGTAAGCCTCTCACAAGAAGATCAAACTCATAAAACCATTCCTAAACCAAGGAATAACCATTCCTAAACCAAGGAATAACCATTCCTAATCCAAGGAATATGCCCAAATATAAAATTATCTCCCAAACTAAACCAACATAACAACATATGCACATGGAGATAACCAATGCTAAACCATCTCTCAAATGAACCCTCCAGAACTAACTCATGTACCATAGCTCAAGATCCATATCCATGAAAGACAAGCATAAATATAATGCAACTGAGAGAAACAATGGGCTATACCTCTCAAGTAGCAAACCGACGAGTAGACCAAGAGTGGGGAATGAGAATGCTCATCAAGATACCCAAGTCTCCAACCAAGACTCATCTAAGAACAATCTCCTCTCAAGTCCATATCAGGTGACTGCCCCTCGGACTTCCTGCTGAAACCATCAACCGTCCCAACAAATACTTCTCTAATCCAAGAGAAATCAGAGTCACCACTGTCTCTAAGTATCCATGAGCACCTATAACCAATCAATCCATGCCAACTCCAAATGCAACATAGCAATATCATGAAGTATCCAGCTTATGATTAGTGTACTATATACCAAGAAACTAAACCAAGATCAATGTCAAAGTTCCAACCATGGCCTTAGGAACATAAACATGACAACATGATCTTACCATCTCAACCAAAGAGATAACATGCTCCACATGAACATACCATAACATGTCACAACTCTAAACGCGTATCAAGAGTATACCAGGACATAATAATGAAACCAACCTCATACCAAGGATAACATGCCAAATAAAAAATATAAACCAAACCTTTGCCAAGAACCCTGTGAGTCCTCAAGATGCAACCATCTCCACACACCATGAAGAAAAATATCTCCACATACCAAGAAGAACCATCTCCACACACCATGAAGATAACCAAGAACTCCATGAGTCCTCAAGATGTAACCATCTTCAAACACCATGAAGATAACAAGTGTACCATGCAAATGTCAAAGACGCTTCTGCAGCAATAGGATCTAAGACAAACTTCCAACATTTGCAAACACTCAATAAATATATCAATGCCAGCAACTCCCACTCAACTGTGGTACCAAGTCACGTATGGCATCATAAAATCCATCCTCTCCAAACCAAGAAGATATAAACCAAACCAGGAACTAATCCTGCACTGTCACCCCATCACTGTCACAAGCTCCCACTAAATCGTGTATCCAAGCTATCCATGACATAATGATGAAAAACCATCCTCTAACAATGAGAATCAACCAAGGCATTAAACCATCAAAGAACTCAAAGTGCACATCATGAGCTCCTCAAAAGAAACTAAATAACCATGATCCTCAACCAAGAAGATATACCACCATAACCAAATCAAAAAATTCAAGCTAATGAACATCAAGGATGTACCTGTATAACCAATCATGTCATGCCAAAATCCATGACACCATGATCACATCCATGAACCGAGCATCTGGCTCTCAATATGTCCAACCTGTCAGCATAGTCAATCACAATCCTCTACCATGACTGTACCTGGTAACAACATCTCATCCCTTCTACATGAAGATAATAGTAAATCATGTGACTTAGGGCATAGACAACCCAAATCCAAGCCACCAATCTGAATATGCATCAATAATGAAAGATCAATGGGCAAAGACAACCAATAACCAAGCTATAAATGCAACCTGTAAGTATAGACTGCTTACAACACTGCACAACTTGTAGACCCAACAAGTCATCATGCATATCCAAATCAAATACTGATAACCATATCATCATGAGACCAATCTAAAATATGAACTGAGTATATAATGACATCAAAACTTAAATCTCCAATGCCATAAACTCACAATGTTACCATAGTCAAAATATATACCATAAACTATTCAGATCAATATATCAACAAATAAATCATGCCAAACTTGCACCAAATCTGAACCAATGTGTAGAGCTCTCCAAGATCTTTCTGTTGACTACTCGAAGTCCAAAATCCGACTCCATATGCCCTAGTTATGCCCTAATTCGTGCTCAAAATAAAGAACATCTGACTTTAGGGCTCTTAAAACCTAAAAAATTCTCAAAATCATAGAACCAAACCTATGCCATGTTGTAGTGCTCTGAATTAGCTTTCCAACGCCTGTAAGAACTCTGAAATTTGATATTCTGAGAGAAAGTTATGGCCGTTTTACTAAGACAGTCTTTTTACCATTTTCAGTACGATTTTTCATTTTTAATTATTTTTCAGTGACGAAAATTCCAACGGGATTAAATTTGATGGCCATCATTGGCTGAAACCAAAAAACTTTTTCATTTTCTCTGAACATGGCCAAACTAGGGCATATTATATATCAAAATTTATGAAAATGTCGACCCGGATCCAATGGTGAGGTCTGTTTTTACCCAAGAGGTCATTTCTACATGCTACCCCCCAAAACCCTCATTTAAATGAAACATCCGAAAAATCTTTTTGTCCAACAATTTCACATGCCCAAATATTTTAACATCCCATCATAACAGCAAACCCAAAACCCTTAGATCTGCAATAAATCACTCATATATCTTGCCCTTTCTTTTATCCTCTCATGCATTCTCATGGATTCAATCTAGGGTTACAATAATAAAAGCATAGCTCTGATACCACTTGTAAGGAAACTTGGCAATAAAAAATATAACTATTTCCACATAACCCATAATAAATCTAAAATAAACACGGAATTAAAATCCACATGCAAGAGAATAGACAACATACCCACAAAATTGTGACACAAGATATACCCTAGGAAACCCTCATTGAGGGAAAAAACCCAGCCTCCAAAAGCATCCATCACCATGTATTATTCAGCAAAAAATACCATTGCCATACAGCCATGAAAGCCTTCATCGCCATAGCCACAACCGAGCAAACTATGTGAACAAGCATGAATCCACACATCCCATGCCATGCTTTCAACCTTCACAAATGCTCCCTTGACTAACCTGTCAAGCCTTGTCCCGCTCGACTCTTGCCTTTTGTCTTCTCCTTGTCACTCTCTCTCTCTTACAACAACTACCCTTGTGGCTGCTTATATAGTAGCAAGTCCCACAAAACCACTAAGTGGTATTACATAAACCATGTGCTAAAACTATGTGCTACCTAACCCACAGACCCCCCATTTAATATTGGGCATTTAATTCTTTTTCCCAATATTAAATAATTACATGAAATATTTTCACAATGTTATAATACAACTCATCAAGAATATTCTATGGGAATCTTTACATGTTGCACGTCCATCTAGGTACAACATTACATAATAAAATAAAATATAACAATATTATGCAATGTGTGCAACACCCATTATCTCAACACTCATCTACTTTAGGATTGGCAACAATTGTTCACAGTAAACAACTCATAATACCTTCTAGCTCCATATCTCCCCCATAGAGATATTCCTCCTTTTACATATATGAATCTTTCTAAATCTCCCTAATAGATATCTCTCCCCTATTGACATCTCAACAAGTATTTTTCATGTACATATCTCTCCCCCATTGACATCAATGTTAATGGTCTCAATATTACATACCAATAGTTACTCTACATGTTCCAATTCTTCAAACAACTCAAGTTTGCAAAGACACTATTCAATAACAAATACCAAAAATTCCTCCCTGACTAAGTACATCACATATACTCCCCCATACAAGAAGCATTAACATTCTGTCAAGTCTAACAATAGTGCTTTGTACCACTAGATTGATGCACTCTTGACATCGTCTACTCTGAACTATGCAGGGGCATAACCTCCAACATACATCTTAGGTACTCAAATGTATCTTTAGGAAAAGGCTTTGTGAATATATCTACACTATGATCTTTAGTACTCACATACTCCAACCTAATCTCCTTTTTAGCTACATTTTCTCTCAAAACATGATACTTAATAGATATATGCTTAGTCCTAGGATACAATACAAGATTCTTAGACATATCCACTATAATTGTGTTATCACAGTAAATGATAACAGGTTCAACAAACTTAATTCTAATATCCTTCAACATTTTCTTCATGCAGATAACTTGGTTATAGTTATTTGTTGTTGTAACATACTCTTAGCTATACTCTAAGAAATGCAATCTTGTTTCTTTCTTAGCCAAGAAACCAATCTTCCTCCAAAAAATAATTCTCCACCACTGGTGCTCTTTCTATCATCCATACTACCTGCCCAATCCACATCAGTATAGGCACATAAAATGAAGTCACTTGATCTATCATACCAAATTCCATAATAAGATGTTCCCTTCAAATATCTGAATATTCTATTTACTAATGCACAATGATACTCTTTAGGATCAGCTTGAAATCTAGCTACAATCCCAACTACATTTGCTATATCTGGTTTGGTGTGAGTGAGATATTGCAATCCTCCAATCGTTGATCTGTACTTCTTCTGCTCAACTGTAGGTGTCTCATCTTTGCTAGATAACTTGCGACTAGTTATCATAAGTGTACCAATAGGTTTACAACTTTCTAATCCAAACCTCTTCAACAAGTCTTTCAAATACTTAGCTTTTGAAATGAAAATACCATCACTATTCTACATAATCTACAATCCTAGGAAAAACTTCATCTCTCCTATCATGCTCATTTCAAATTCATTTTTCATCTCATCAATAAATTTATCACTTGCTTCATCATTACCTCCAAATATGATGTCATCAAAAAATATTATTATTATTAGCAAACTATTCTCTATTTCTTTTAGATACAAATTATTATTTGTCGTACCTTTAGAAAATCCAAGCTTTGCCAAATGTTTGTCTAACCTTGCATACCAAGTTCTAGGTGCTTTAGACCATATAGAGCTTTCTTCAATCTGCATACCATATCCTTTTCCCTTTTCAAAGGAAATCCTTCAAGCTTCTCAATATAAACTTCTTCTAACTCTCCATTAAGGAAGGCTGATTTGACATCCATCTGATATACTTTGAACTTCTTATTTGCAGCATATGCCAAGAACATTCACACTACCTTGATTCTTGCCATAGGTGCATATGTCTCTTCATAGACTATTCCTTCTTATCATGAATACCCTTTGCAAACAAGTATGACATTGTTTCTCACAACTTCTCCTTGTTCATTCATTTTGTTTCTAAATACCCATTTAGTTCCTATCACATTCTTTTCTTTTGGTCTAAGAACTAACTGCCATGTCTCATTCTTCATAATCTGATCCAATTCTTCTTTCATTGCTTGAATCCAATGATCATACTTACATGCTTCATCTACACTTTTAGGCTCAACTTGAGAAATCAAACATAATTCCTTATTTACTCTATTCCTTATCATCACACCTCTATCTTTACTTCCAATTATCTACTTAGGTGGGTGATTCTTTTTCATATTTATGTTCGATATAAGAGTTTCTACCTCAACTCTTATCTCTTATCTTGGTCTTGAACTCAATTCTCCTCTTTGTTCAACAATTTGTACATCATTCTACAAATCATTGTTAGTCTCAGTGATAACTTGCACATTTTCATGGTTAGCCTTTGGATCAACAATAGTTACCAAAGCTATCTCTTATACTACTTCCTTAACCAATTTAGGTTCATTATCTTTATCATCACAATAATTCAAGAATCTTTCTATACTTTCTTTAAATTCTTCATCTTCATCAGAAAGAGAACTCTTTCTAGTCTTTCTTACTCTCTTAGGACAACTAGATGAAAAATGACCAAACTCTTTACATGTCCAACAAGAAAAAATTTCCATACCCTCTAACTCTCTTTTCATAAGCAGATCAATACCTTCCTTGATCTTCATGTCTTCTTTAGATCTGGATCTCTCTATACTAGATCTCTCTATTGTTTTGTATGCAACAAATGGATTATGGATTTGGAAACTCAATCCTCTCTTCTCTTCCCAAATCTGACAACTCACCAAGAAGATCTATCTTTTGTGTCAAAATTTCCTCTATCTGACTTAGGACTATCTTTTCTCACCATGATCTCCCAAAGCTGTTAAGATTTCTCTTCAAGGACCTAATTCTCTGCTACTATTATTAGAATATATAGTCCCCCAATATAACTAAGAGGGGTGGAAAGGGGGGTTGGTTATTAGCATGAATGCTAATGATACTACTTTGGGGGAGTATCCTGAGCATTGGAGAGCATTGACATGTTGCATTCATGACTATGATTGTCATTGATGACAACATAGCATTAAGTCTTTGAAGAGTGCTTGAGAAGTAGACAAAGATCTTACTAGTACAAAATGGTTTGATTTTCTGGTGATGTGCAGTTAAGGACATGTTCTAGAAGATATTTTGATGATGTAGTTAAGTGCGCAAAGTCTAAGTGAAAGACATACAACAATTATGTTTGATTTACTAAGAGTAGTGCAGAAATAGAACATTGGAGAACAACATTCTAATATTTGATTGCTATCTTACATCTAAGATGCAATGAAGAGTTGCACAGTCAACTAGTGATAGAGGATAGTTAGGTGGTGATGTTAGCAAGTGCACAAGCCTTGAAGTCACACGTGTGAAGTTTTGTAATAGACTGTGAGCCTATAGTTCTATTGTAATTGTAATTAATTAATTATCTTATTTTAATTAATTAGGAAAGCCTCAAGGCCAACTCAAGGAATTATTATGAAGATATGGTATAAAGGAAAGATATTTTCCTTGATTGTAAAGTGTATCAAGAATCTATTGAATTGCGAAGTACGAGAAGGAGCAGAGTGTTGATTGAATGTATGTAAGTGATCCAAGGATTATTGGATGTGAGATTGGTGATCTGGTTACAAGATAAAAAGGAGAAAAAGTCTAGTTGATAGAAGAAAGATAGAGGAATGAATTACATTTCATAGCTATTATTCTATAAGGAATAATATAGAGACCATTTGGATAGTGGGTTCATTGGTCTTAACCCTAAAGCTATTTGGGTAGTGGGTCCAATTGTCTTCCATAACTCCTAACAGGGATTCAAAGTTTCCTAACAGGGACTCATATGTATTGAATGTTGTAATAGACTCCTAACAAGGTCCATCCTCTAACAAAGAACATTTATAGTAGAACATCATCCTATGGGTACCATCCCCATTGGGGTTTTCCCTTTGATCAAGGGTTTCCCTAGTTAAAATATCTAGTGTTATTATGAATGAGTTTATCGCTATGGTTTATGTTTATGCTGATCACATGGTTAAGGATTATTAAGGTTGATAATTATGATATTAGTTGGATAAATGATTCACCCACCCTCCCCCCCACTCTCAATTATATCAGTGGATTATATATTCTAACAATTGGTATTAGAGCTTTAGGTCCTTGAAGATAAATCTTAACAAATTTGAGAGATCATGGAGAGAGAAGATAGTCCAAATTTAGATAAAGGAAATTTCGTCCCATAGAATATAGAACTTCTTGGTGAGTTATCAAATATGTGCAAAGATCTAAGCATTGATTTTCCAGATCCAAAATCCTTTTGTTGCATACAAAAGAATAGAAGATCCTTATCTGAAGAAGAGAAGAAGATCAAGGAAGGTATTGATTTTCTTATGAAAAGGGAACGAGAAGGTATGGAAATTTTCATTTGTTGGACATGTAAAGAGTTTGCTCATTTTTCATCTAGTTCTCCTAAGAGAGTAAGAAAGACTAGAAAGAGTTTGATTTCTAATGAAGATGAAGAATTTAAAGTTAGTATGGAAAGATTCTTGAATGATTGTGATGATAAAGATAATGAGCCTGGATTGGTTAAGGAAGAGGAAGTAATAGAAGAGATAGATTTGGTAACTATTATTGATCCAAAGGCTAACCATGAAAATGCTGAAGTTTTCTTTGAGACTAAAAATGACTTGTAGAATGATGTGTAAATTGTTTAGCAAAGAGGAGAATAGAGTTCAAGACCTAGAGAAAAGATAAGAGTTGAGGTAGCAACTCCTATATCAAACAAAAATATGACAAAGAATCACCCACTAGAGCAGATAATTGGAAGCAAAGATAAAGGTGTGATGACAAGGAATAGAGTGAATGAGAAATTATGTCTAATTTCTCAAGTTGATCCTAAAAGTGAAAATGAAGCATACAAGGATGATCATTGGATTTAAGTAATGAAAGAAGAATTGGATCAAATTGTGAAGAATGATACATGGAAGTTAGTTCCTAGATCTAAAGACAAGAATGTGATAGGAACCAAATGGTTATTCAGAAACAATATGAATGGACAAGAACTTGTGAGAAACAAGGCCAAACTTGTGTGCAATGTGTATTCACAACACGAGGGAATAGATTATGAGGAGACATATGCACCTATAGCAAGAATGGAGGTAGTAAGAATGTTCTTGGCATATGCAACAAATAAGAAGTTTAAAGTATATTAGCTGGATGTTAAATATGCCTTCTTGAATGGAGAATTGGAAGAAGAAGTTTATATTGAGCAGCGTGAAGGATTTCCTTTGATAGAAGAAGAGGATATCGTATGCAGATTGAAGAAAGCTCTATATGGTCTACAGCAAGCACCTATAACTTGGTATGCAAGGTTAGACAAACATTTGGCAAAGATTGGATTTGCTAAAGGTATGACGGGTAGTAATTTGTATTTGATGGTTTGCTAATAATAGTAATATTTTTTGATGACATCATATTTGGAGGTAATGATGAAACAATTGATAAATTTGCTAATGAGATGAAGAATGAATTTGAAATGAGCTTGATAAGAGAGATGAAGTTTTCCCTAGGATTGTAGATTGTGCAGAACAGTGATGGTATTTTCATTTCACAAGCTAAGTATCTGAAAGACTTGTTGAAGAGGTTTGGATTAGAAAGTTGTAAACCTATTGGTACACCAATGATAACTAGTCACAAGTTATCTAACAAAGATGAGACACCTACAATTGAGTAGAAGTAACTTTATAGATCCATGATTAGAGGATTGCAATATCTAACTCACACTAGACCAAATATAGTAAATGCAATTGGGATCGTAGCTAGATTTCAAGCTGATCCTAAGGAGTATCACTATGCAACAATAAAGAGGATGTTTAGATACTTAAATGGAACATTTGATTATGGAATTTGATATACAAATCAAGTGATTTCACTTTATGTGCCTATACTGATGCAGATTGGGCAGGCAATATGGATGACAAAAAGTGCAGCAGTGGTGAAGCATTCTTTCTTTGAGGAAGATTGGTTTCTTGGCTAAGCAAGAAAAAAGATTGCATTTCTCAGAGTAAAGCTGAGGCAAAGTACTCTAATAAAGTTATGTGGATGAAGCAAATGTTGAAGGATATCAAAATTGAGATTGCGGAACCTATTATCATTTATTGTCATAACACAAGTATACTGAGTATGTCTAAGAATCATGTATTGCATTCTAATAATAAACATATATCTATTAAGTATCATGTTTTGAGAGAAAAGGAAACTGAAAAGGAGATTAGATTAGACTATGTGAGTACTAAAGATCAGATTGTAGATATCTTTACGAAGCCTTTTCCTAAAGATACTTTTGAGTACTTGAGAGGTATGCTAGGGGTTATGCCCCTACCTACTTCAAAGTAGATGATGCTGAGAGTGCATCAGTCCAATGGTACAAAGCACTATTGTTAGACTAGATTGAATAATAATGCTTTATGTATGGGGGAGTATCTGTGATGTGTTGAGTCATTGATGACTCTTGGTATTTGGTATTTGGTATTGAACAATGTTTTTAGACAATTGAGTTGTTTAAAGAGTTGGAAAAAGTAGTGTAACAAGTGGCATCAAGTGGTGTAACAATTGGTATTTAACAATTGGTATGTAATATTGACACCTTTGACATTGATTTCAATGGGGGAGAGATATGTACATGAGAAACATCCTCTAGTTGAAAGGGGGAGAGAGTATGGAAACACCAATTGAGATGTCAATGGGGTAGAGATATCTAGTATGGACAAATCCATGATTGGCAATCTATTGTATCTTACAACATCTAGATCTAAAATAATATTGTATCCTTATTGATGATTGACCTAAGCATGGGACCGAATTTTCATAAAGTGTGGATGACATGGCCACCTCAAAAGTGTAATATTTTTTTTCAAATTCAAGGTCCTTAATGAGTGAAATTCACCACTAAAGTATCCCTACTCGGAATCACCCACAAAATTTTGTTTCTAGAAATCCCAAAATTTTGTGCCTTATTTTCACATGTTAAATTTTGGGTGCCAAATGAATTATCCTCTAATCTTCTCCTCTAGGAGGGATGATGAATTTCATTGGATTTAGTTTTGCATTTAGCCATTGGAGGAGAGAAAACATTGGACCCTCTATTGAAGTAGGAAAAACTTTGTCCAAAGCAAAAAATGTGTTTTTAGTGGCTATGGGAGCTTTGGACGAGCCATAAATAGATCTAGAAACCCATGGAGTATATAGTTCACTTTGAGGAGCTAGAATGTCATAGGGATAAGTACCTTATGTTAATGGAGGTTGTCATTGACCAATAGAGCTTATCGCTCTTCTTTTTTATGTTTTCTTTCTTTCCATTTTTTTGGGTCCATATGATTCTAGAAGATGGATTGACCATTAAAACAAATACATGCTAAATGACTATTTTATTTAAAAAGTTTGAACATAAATTCCTAACATCAATTGATGAAATCCATACCAGCAATATACCAAATCAAAGTACATTCATACAAACCTTTTGACAAAATAACTTAGATAGAAAAGGATTAAAAAATTGGAGTAAACTTAGTTGAGGACAATACACACAAGACCTAAAATGGAAGACATATATGATTGTGAGATCACATCTAAAATAGATATAATAAAATGAAGTAAATTTACAAAGAGATATTAAAATACATTAATTTTGGATCACTATCAAATTCATAAATACTTTCAATTAACTCAAGAATAATCTGCAATGTGGAAAATGTAAATTGTATAATATGTTAAAAGAGTTTCACTTATGATACAATCACACCAACATGCATCTAATCTATATGTTTCCATGTCTTTCATTTTTTAGTATGACAACATTGAGTATACAATTTGAGTTGTAAAGATCTCTACATATATTATATAAAAAGAAATAGATCTATTGTATATAACTTTAAATTAATAGAATCATATATATAGAATATTATCAAGGTTTTATTGCTACTTTCTAAATTAAAAATGTTTAGATATTTAAAATTTGTGACAATGCTATTAGGATTTAACTGTGTTTTTTTAAGTCAAATTCATCAACCCATGTTTCATGAGTAGTGATTCACAAATAAATCCATGTCTTATGAGAATATATGAAACACTTAGCACTCATTGGATCTAGGTGATGCTCACATAGGTGAAGCATTGAGACTTTTGGGGAGGTCACCCATCTTAGTACTACTCTAGCTCAAGCGCTCTTAACTCCAAATTTTCCTTCATGGTTAAACTCAATGTGCTTGCAATCCCATTTGCCAAATTTCTTTGTAATTGTTGGCCAAAATTTCATTATTGTATTCTTTAGAGTTATTATTAAATTATTACCATTACCTTTTACTTTTTTTGTATTCTCTCACGCTATGGGAGAAAAATGAAGAATATGAGATGCTTCTTATTTAGTTGAAAAACATTTATAGGTAATTGGATCTACAAGTGTCTTTCTAGATATGGCATGCTATTTTTTATTGTCTTCTTAAAAATATGTTGTTAAATCAATAAACTTGTTCACTAAACTAGTCAACTTCATGGAGATGTATAGAATGTAGGAGTTTGCAAGTGCTTAATTATAAGGCTACAATGTTTGGAAAATCAATGTGAAGTGTTTGGTAAATTAATGTTATTATTTAGTAATGTTTATGTATGTCTGTGAAAATTCTCACATTTTTTGTAAGACTTAATTGAGAATAAATAATCTAAATATGACATTTCTTAAGTTAGTTTTATACTAGTTTGTTAAATGTTTCACGAGAATAAAATATTGAAAATAATTATAGCGAGCATTCTATTATTAATATTTGAAAACATTAGATATTGAAAATAATATTTTAAAACATATTAGAAATAAATATAATTGATATAATTGAATTCTAAAAATATATCATTCAATAGTTGAAGCTAGAAATTTATTGCCTCTACAAAATAAAATTATCTCTCAAGAAGCAATAAAATATTTGATTTTATAATATATTTATGAACAATAGACAACTTTTTTAAAAACTCCAACTAAAACAATTAGCTTCTGAATAGTCCCCTTTCCATGCACAAATGTTTGAAATATTACATTTGACAAGTATTATATAATATTGTGCATACAATAGAAATTAGTGCACAAACTACTTTGTAACTATCTAACCTAATCAATGTAATACATTTAACAAGTGCCACATGGTTAAGCAAGTTTCCCTTGCTAGGGACACTCTTAGGAAACACCAACAAATTAAAATTAGAGGTGCCTTTATTAGAGCTCTCAATCATTGGCTTCAATTTGGGGATAAAGGCTCCAAACTCTTCTTTAACCTCCTTAAGCAAAAACAAATCAAAGAAAGAATTGATAGAATTTTTGTGGATGATAAGGAACTCCTAACCCTTCATGACATTATTGAAGCTTTTCAAGATTTTTACACTACATTATTTACCTCCAAGGATATAGAGGCCTCTAAAGATATTAGAAACAAATGTATGGGCCTTATCCCCAACATGATTATTGAAAATGACTCCCTCCTTCTTCAGGCTATGGTCCCTCCTCAGGAAATATTCGATGCCATTCAAAATCTCAAAGACAATAAAGCTCCTAGCCTAGATGGGCTCCCTACTAAATTTTATAAATCCAATATTGGTTGGATCACACAAGATCTCCATGATCTGTATTTTGAAGCTTTTGATAATGGTACCTTAAGGAATTTTATTAATACAGGAATTGTCAAGCTTATTCCTAAGACTAGTGACAAAGCCCTTATTAAGAATTGATGTCCTATCACCCTTCTAAACATCTCTTATAAAATTCTTTCCAAGGTCCTAGCCTCCTGCCTTGAAAATGTTCTTCCTAAATTCATTTGCTCCACCCAAATTGGGTTTATCAAAGGTAGGTATATTCTTGAAAGCTTGGTCACCAGTTGGGAGGCTATGGAGTGGGCCAAGTCCTCTAACTAGGATGCTACTATGCTCCTTGTCAACTTTGAGAAAGCCTATGATAGGGTGGAGTGAGATTTTGTCCTCAAAATGCTTTATGCCTTTGATTTTCTTGATATTTTCTACAAGTATGTTCAAATCCTTCTTAAGGATGCTTCTGCTTTGGTTGAAGTTAATAGAAATCTCTCTCAGCCTATCCTGCTCTCCTAGTCCATTAGAGAAGGTTGCACCCTTGCCCTTGCCCTATTTGTTATCACTTCTGATGCTCTTTTCTATCTCCTCAGAGATGACACCCTTTCCCCTAGAGTTCGTAGAATTGCTCTACTTGGTAATTCAGAGTTGCTTAATATTTAGTTTACTGATGACACCTCCCTCTTATTGGAGCTCTCCCAAAGTAATATACAATGCCTTAATCAAAAGATTGATCTCTTCAATAAAGGTTCTAGAGTCGTATTTCTAGCTCCAAATCTAATATGCTTGGGTAGAAAGAACAACCCCTAGATTGGATAGATCAGTTTGGCTATGCTTGGGGAGGACCTCATAAGATTGTTAAATACCTTGGAATTCCCTTCTCCATTGCTCCTTCCCTTAAAGATATGTGGTATTGGGTTAAAGATAAGATTACTAAAAAGATTAACAACTAGAACAATAGAGCTCTCTCTATTGTTGGATGGGTTCAAGTTTGCCAAAAAATCCTTTCATCTTACAACATTTATTATTCCTTTGCCTAGATGTTTAGCAATTATCAAATATTTGAAATTCAAAAGATTATTCATTGTTTCCTTTGGTTTGATGGTAAAGGAAATAAGAAAGCTCACGTGGTTAAATGGAAATGGTGTCACTTGGAGAAAAAGGCTGGTGGGCTCAGCCTTAAGGATCTTAGGCTTGAAGGGATGTCCCTTTCCTCCAAGTGGTTTTTTAGGCTTTTGAATGAAATGAGTCCTGGAAAGTCCTCATTAGAAATAATATTCAGAATGGTGTTCCCAAGGGTGCCAAATCTTGGAAATGTCTCCCTTTTTGTGATTTGGTTGTTGGTTGGTTCCTAGTGACTATTCAAGGTACCCGAGTTTTAGATCGATTTGGAAGGCTTGGGAATCTATCTATGGCTTCATTGACAACTCTAATTTTGATTATAACCACTCCCTACATGGGGAGCATTGTATTTGGTGGAATCTCTCTCATTTAAACAAACCTCTCACCCTTACTAACAGATGCTCTGCTAGATCTTGGAATGATAAAGGCATAAAATGTATAATGGATATTATGGAGCATAATACGCTTTTCAGCTAAGATACCCTCTTCTGTGATTTTGATCTCCCACACTCCCACACAAGAACCTATAACTTGATTAAGGCTACCTATGTTTCCCTAAACCTCCCTAGGAACACTACTATTGATTCTCATCAATACCTCACTTTTAGGTGGAAAGATGGCTCCCTTCCTACCAAAATTAAAGCTAAAGATATTTAAAAATTCCTTAACCATGACACTTCTATGACTGATCACATTAATCTTTTTTGGTATAGCAACACCAACCCTTTTGAATGGAAAAAAAACTTTTGACAAACTTTGGAAGTCTCCCACCCTACTTAAAGTTAAGTGTTTCAAGTCACAACTCCTTCTTGATAGACTTCCCATCAAGAATCACCAAACCGACTTTGGCACCTGTCCCATTTGTAGAGTCCCTGAGACTATGAGACACATTTTCTTTTCCTGTAGCTTTGCTAGAGAAATTTGGTTAATGTTTGGGATTCCTATTACTAAGCATGTTTATAACACCCTGCCAAAGGGACCCAAAAGAAGTGACCTAATATTTTACTAAGTTTTCCAAACTTTTTTTTTGAAACAAGAAAGAATAACATACACATCAAACACATAGTAGTGGAAGCAATAACATACAATCAACTACAACATATATAATAGGTTACATTTCTTAAGGATCTTATGACGTTGAATCACATTTAAGTTTAACTAATACTAAGTTCTAACAACTACATATCCATATGAAAGAATAATTAAAAGTCCAATGTCCATATTATAGATTTTTTCTAAATGCCTCTCGACAAATTAATCCAGAATGCTCAATCATCCACTGTACATGTCACAGGGTATGAAAGGCTTAACAGAATATACATAAATAAAAATAGAAATAAAGATGCATCATCCTTCTTGAATCCATGATACAAAGTATAGTAAAATAAATGAAACCATCCACCATACATGAAACATCCATCAACCATAAAAGATATAAACATCCAACATAAAACACAACTATCTATCATAAAACATAACTAACTAAGTGCATAGTTCCTCCCAACCGTTAATAGCATCATAAGACCATCATGGGCCATAGCCATCACTTTTGCATAACATCCCAAGCCACTAAACAGATCGTTGGTACTATCATAATAGGGATGTCACTACTAAAACATGCTACAACATACGCATAAGGAAATCTAACATGCTAGTCATCAATATAAGGAAATGCATCAGTAAATAACATCATCTAAACATGATAAACAAGAATCCCAAGAAGTTCCAGCCATGGTGACTATGGACAGATCTCAATGGTAAGAGTAAAAAACACTACCACTTGACCACGTGGAACCTAAATGGCCCACTCCCACCATGCTAAGGAGATAGTCTCAAGTCCCAAATAGGATATCAAACCAAATATCAAGATACTCTCTAAGTCTAGGAAATCCTAAAAGTAATCTAACTCAAAGGTTCTAAGATAGGTTGACATCTAATTCCCAGAGGCACACAAAGACACGTAGGAAACCTACTATGTAAGTGGGCAAGTGTCATTGCATGAATCACACTCAAAGTTACTCGAGTAGTCCCTTAGGAATCCCAGGTCCCTAGTGATCCCACTACAGCCACTAGTATCCTCTCATACTAACAAGGCATACTACGGAATGCAAGGTTGCAACCAAGCATTCTCTCTACTCCCATCCTAGTCTATACTAGCACTTGAGGCATGGGAAAGAATATAGAAAGAGTCTTATTAAGTTCATTTTAATTCCCATTTGGTGTAATGTTTTCACTTATTAAAAAACTTACAATGCGTTACCCTGGCAGCCACTTAGGGCCCCGACCCCCATTGCAAGCCACTTCCCAATGCTAGAAGTAGATAACCTACCCTAGGTTTATGAAGTTACAAATTAAGAATCATATAAATATCACCTCAATCCTATCCAAGAGACTAGAAAGCATCAAAAGATAATCAACAATAATCACATCAGTTCTCTATGAGCAACTATAAAGCATCCAAGATAAATCACAATATCCATTGGTTCTCAAGGAGCAACCATAAAGTATCTCAATAATATTGATCAACAACTCAAAATGGTTAAGTCAAACATGTTACAACATGACATCACCAAGATCAAAGAAAACACTTTAGTCCCATCAAGGTGATTGGAAAGTAATCTTAAGTATAACTGATCAAAGACTCAAAAATGGTTAAGTCAGATATCCCATAGCATAAATCTCACCATCCCACAAGGCACTGAAAATAGTAATCAACAATATAAACACACTCAACATAGATCATACCATCACATACCATGGTTGAGTAAAAATAATCAAGATCGAGATCAAAACATCATAACATCACAATCACATAACTCTCAAGCCTCTGGTCACATCTCAGGACTAGTCAAAGCTAGGACAAATCGTCAAAACCCTAGATCTTAGACAATACATAGAAAACATAATAGTGTCATAGTTTAGATTGATTTGAAACATGCAGTTGAGTTAAATAGTTAAGGTTTAAGTTTTCCAATTTTCACATATGTTTCCAAGCAATAAGTTTCACAGTTAACCCATACCATTAACCCAATTTGTTTTAAATGATTTGCATGATTACCCCAATTCGATTTTACATCAATTTCTAAAATACTCCAAGGAAATTTATTTATTTAAATTATTTATTAATTTCCAATAAATCAATTTACAATTTTTTTATTTTTTATAAACTCAATATTTTTGATAACATCAATTCAATAAATTACAAACTTTATTTTACAACATTCTTTATCAAATTAACCTTAATTAAACAAAATTTAATTAAGTTCATTATTAATTTTAAATACAAAACTATATTAATATCTCAATAATTATCCGTTATTAATAATTAATAAAATTATCTATAATTTTACTAATTAAAAATTAACTATATTTAAATGCATTAGTATTTAAATTAATAAACATTAACCAAAAATTTATTAATAAATATTACTTAAATAATAACAAAGAATTACTAAAATCTTATTAATAATATTATTAATATTAATTAACAATAACACTAAAACTTATTAATAAATATTATTAATTAATATAATAATTAAAAATTAATATATATATTAAAAAACTATTAATGAAATCATTAATTTAAAAAAAAATCTTTTTATTAAACAATCTTTAATATATACATATGGGTAGCCTTTTTAATAAGTTGTGCAACCCTTATTAAAGGCAACCACAGGCTTTAAATAGGGAGGTCGTGTGGCTCCCTGCTAACGCAGGTCTGCCAATCGTGGGAGGTAAGAAGGGGGGTAGAGGTGGTGGTGGCCCCTGCCTCCCATTTAATATTTTTTAAATAAATATTATATATATATATATATTTACTTTTCAAAAAAAAAAACCCTTCCCAAAAAAATTTTTAAAAAATTATTTTTTTATTAACATTTACAATATTAGACTAATTGGAAAAATAAGTTCAACTATTCAAATTTTTAAAAAAAATCTTTTATTACAAAACCTTTCTCAAATTAATTTCCATTCTTAACATCTATTGAAAAATGATAACATTAATCTTTTAATTTCCTCGTAAACTATATATATATTATAAACAATTGCCAAGTTATTTTGATAGGGCAAATATAGACAACCATTCGAATCTTCAATCTAGAATTCTATTTTCTAATTCAAACCCTTCCCAAATTAAATTCTAATTTCTTCTCCTACGGAATAAAATTCTACTTGATTCCTTTTTCTTTCAATCTTATTATACAGATGAGAGGGTTAGTGCAAGAAGTTCGGTCTCACTTTTGGCCAAAAAGTGGAAGTGTTTTTCCTGTTTTTGAATTTTTTTGTCAATTGATGTCAAAATTTGAGGCATTTAGAGATTGAATATAAAAAAACTTTAGAAATAAAAATTTTAGTATTCAGAATCTAGTTTTTTAATATGTAATTTATTTGCGTACCCATATGATAGATTTTTTTTTGGTATGGATCTTTAAAAACCACTTTTTCAAAATGCCTGTTTTAGGACCATACCACGCTCGTGTATGGACACCATAATTTGACACAAATAAATGAATTTTTACAAATCCTTTTAAAAGGAGTTACCTAATACACCTAAGATTGATGACAATATTTTTCCTTAATTTTTTATTGAATAATTTTTTATTATTAATTATTAGTTGGCTATAAAGGTAAATTTTAAAACCTCTCGTGTACAGACACCATAATTGGATCAAAATCTCACTTTCTTCAAAAAAAATTTAACGTCAAAAGAATTGTATGTAGATTGATGACATATAAATTAATTTAAGAAAAATTATAAAATAAAAAAGTTATTAAAGTTTTAGTGAATGTCACCTTTTAACGTTTAAGAGATAGTTTTGATTAATAAATAATGAAAAAATAGAAAATAAATTAATAACACTATAAAATTTACATTTTTGGAATTAGAACAGTAAAACCTATAATGGGTTTTTGTTTCATCAAAAAATTCAACGGGGACGACTATAAAAAAATTATGACAATCCCAGAAATTATTGATCAAATGCCTTAGAAAAAAATGGATCATAAAGGCATGGCTTGGTGGGACCAAGCCTATGCCATGACTTTCCCCAAAGCAAAACCCCATGCAAAAGTTGCGTGCCATACCAAATTTTCACTCATGTCTCAAGAATCGGGTACCCAATTTGTAATTCAAAAATAGGGTGCACAATTGCGTTTAAACTGTTGTAAGAATTTCATATCTGATTATTTAAAAATTGGGTACCCAATTCTTTTAAAATTAGGTACCTGATTTGTAAGTGGGTACCCGATTGTTTAAAAATTGGGTACTCGACTTTTAAACAATTGGGTACTTGATTTTTAAACAATCGAGTACCCATTTCTGATGTACTCATTGGGCCTCAAAAGCTACCCCATAGACCGACTTTCAATGATTGAAATGATTGAATAACAATTTTGATCTGCAATAGCAAATTCTATCATAGTTATTCCATTTTCTTATCTTCTTCTATAGTTTGCAAGCTTCTGATTCAAATTCAAAATTGGTGCAAACATGGGATCAAAACAACAAAGAAAGAAGAAAGAAAAAGTTCTGATAGATGAGGAGATTATAGCAAATAAAGATAATGAAGTATGGCGTCAACAAGAGAGAAGACAAAGAATTAGAGACTTGAACAATGTTTCAAAGGAGAAAGACATTGAGGATACCACGATGGATGAAGAGGTCAAAGAAGAGAACCCAATACAAGAAAATTCAAGTGCACATTCTAATCATGCATTCAATACAGGTGTTTCTCCAAACCCTTAAATTTTCTCTCATGATGAAATTGGGGTTTTTTTAGAAGTAGGTTACGATTTAGATTTTCTTCATGAGAATAAATTGTCAAATGATCATGCATAAAAAACTCCAATTGAAATGCATGCCCCGAAAGAAATACCAAGAAAAATTGAAAATGAGATTCAAATCCCAAATAACAGTGAAAATGAAATGTCAATTGAAAATAAAAATTGCATGAATGTAGACACAGAAACACCAACTACTAAAACAATATGTCAAAATGATAGTAAAGTGTCTGAACATAATTTTCATATTCCTAGTGATGTTCTAGATAATCTTGAGGGATTGGTTTTATGGAGACAAATTAGGACACATGCTAATAGATTGTATAGACTTTTTTTATAATAAAAAATTTGGGTTTCAATGTCAGTTGATGTTGCAACTAATTAAAATGTCTAAAATGTGAAAAGTAATGAGAAGGTTGGGAATGTATGCAAAACCTAAGAATACAAATGAGTCTTTAAAACAAGTTGTATCCACTATTGCTAGTGCCTTTGATGTTATTAGAAAGAGAAGTTGGTCTAAATATAAGAATGTAGCACGACAAGCAATAACAATAGCTTTAGTTAACAAATCAACATCTAACAAAAGATTGATTAGCAACATAAGTGGATATCTTAATGTGAATCATAAGACTTTAGAAAGAGTTGTAAAGAGAAAGGTTAACTTTGAATGTGATCGAACAAATATTTAATGGACTTCTAGTGATAGACTCCCGAGATGTGATATGAAACATAGTAGTGAAGTCAAAAGTTTGATTGAAAATTTTTGGCATGATAATACAAGAGTATCACCTAATTCGAGAGATGTTCTTAAATATAGAATTGGGTCAAAAAACGTGATCCACATCCTAGACACCTTTTGGACATGACTCAAACTAAATTGTTTAGAAAATTTGTAGATGGTAAGGTATTAAATATTACCATTAGTCAAAGATCTTTTGAAAAGTGTAAACCATGGTATGTAAGGATTGACAAGGAAAGAATCACATGTTGTAAAACTCATATTCAATTTAGTTACCATTATGATGTATTTCAATCTATACATGGTACCATGCATAGTAAAGAAATGTTGCAGGAATGTGGTATAAAAATACCACCTCAAACTATAAAAGATTTCATATCAAGTTTGTTTTGTAAGCCACCTAATGATCAATACTTTCTTTTCAATGTATGTCTTTCTAGTACATGTGATATGTGTGGGAATCTTTTTTTGTTAGATGAATGTTTGCATGAAAATGCTTTGACTACTTTTGGACAACAATTAGTTGAGGTAAAAAGATTCAAAACTATTGAATATCCATTAAAGGATGGGAATATTGGAAGAAGGTGTGATCTAGTTATAGGTAAAGTTAGTTTTCATGCATTTATGGATGAGTTTAAGAGTGTGATCATACCAAAATATGTTAAACACTCTCAATATGCTAGATGGCTTGATGGAAAATTTTGCATATGTAAGAATACATTTCTAATTGGTACTATACTTTTAGTTGTTGAATTTATAGAGAACTACACAGTTGCACCACAAGAAGAGGTACAACCATGTTATTACAATTCAGTGCAAGTAACAATTTATGTTCATATAGTTTATAGGGATGCACCTCATAGTACAAAGGAGGATCAGAAAATATTGAGAGAGTACCATTTTTATATGAGTGATAATAAACTCCATTCATCTGAGTTTGTCCAATATTGTTTCAAGGTCTTTTATGATAACTTAAAAGAGAGACAAATTCAAATGACATAACATTGGATATGGTTAGACAATTGTACAAGACAATTCAAGAATGTTAGAATGTTCTATTGGTTAAGTAGGATATATAGGTAAACTAACATCCAACATGTGTGAAGTTTTTTTTGAGGCTGGACATGGTAGAGGAGAACATGATGGTGCTAGTGCATGCATGAAGAGCGCCCTTAGTAAAGAGTAATTAAAATTTGAGGAAAAAGCTAAATTCAAAAATGCGCATGAGATTGTCGAATGATGTAACAAATATTTATACATGGGACCAAGTGAAAACTCTACAATCAAACATTTCTTCTACGTAGTTGAAGAAAATAATATCCTTTCAAGATATGACTATGATACAATTAGTGGGTTAGCTAAATGGCATTCATTTAGGAGTTCAGATTCTAACACTTGGACTATATGGACTAGGGAGCTTGCTTGTTTTTTTTCAATTTTGTCTTGCAAGTGAATGGGAAGAATGTGAGAATACAAAATGGGTTGAAGATTGGCAACAAAAATCATTAGCACCTACTAACACGCATTTTCAAGATGATATAGTAAATGAAGGCTAGAATGTTACTTTTGCATTAGAAGACTATGATTGTATTTCAGACCTCATAGAACCTAGTATGTATAATTTAATTAGATTTTGTTGTGATCTCATGCTTCAATTTATATAATTTTCATATGTACTCATGTGATTCAAGTTTTTCTATACTTTATCTTATCTTGTAGGACATGTTTATGTTGTTATTGCACCTAGTAATAATGATGAATAGACAAAGTATTGGCTAGCTAGATGTGTGGAACCTAAGAAAAAATTGGTATGTCATCAAGTAGACGATGATGGTTTTGAGTATCTAGTTGGGTCTATCGTTGTAGCTCGCACCTGGCTAGGTAGATACCTAACAAGAACAAATGGTTTACCAGCATTTGAAGACTACCAATCTGAAAAGAAGATTTTACACTATTCTCATTTGGTTGTGGCAACAAATATCAAATTAGAAAGATATAAAGGGAGACCCACGAATAAGGTATTATGGACAATTTTAATGGATGAGCATGAGACAATCATAGATGTATTGCAAAAGAGAGAGGATGTAGATGGTACAGTGGGATGACTACATTTAAATCAAACACGTAAGTTTTTTCTTTATTGTGTAATTTTTATATATGTACTTATATAATTTTATTACATGCATGCTTGCGCTACCAATAGAAAATTAGAGAACTTATATATATTCCTCTTATTCAGGTCTCAATTACAATTTATGAAAATTTAAGTGTTAAAATGGATCGAACATCAACATCTTGTGCAATTCTACATAGTGAGTACATACAAATTACACATATATTTACATAGTTCAGATACCTCATATTAATTTATGTGTTTATTAACATGTGTTTTTGTTTTACAATTTTATTTTACAGGACCTCATTTGAAGAGATGTGTTGAACCAATTTTATATTTTGAGTTCACTTCTATATATTTATCATTGACATTGTCTTACATATATTGTGAAATATGTTGTACAAACAAATTTAAAAACAGGAGTTTACTTCTATTTGTAAGTTAAAGGTGTGCACTTGATATTGTAAATTAATTGTCAATTTAAGTAATGACCTCCTACTTTTTTCCATTACTTTTACATTCAAGCATGTTTAAATTAATGTTTATTTGAAGTTTCAAATTACTATTGATTGTAATTAATAACCCTTCATTTGTACATGATAATTTAAAGATCATTACTCATTGTATTGATTATATGATATTGTTATGTTGATAATTGACATGTATGTTTAACCATCTTAACCATGTTAAGTGAGGGGGAGGGAAGGAGGAAGAGAGGGAGAGAGAGGGAGGGAGGGATATGGAGAGGGTTATAAGTGCTTGTACTTTATTAGAAAGGGTAATTAGAAAGGGTTTTAAGTCCTAAAAGTAATCTTTTCTAATGTGTCCTACTAAATTATAATATTTCCAAGAGGTTTTGATGGGTCATATGTGGTCATAAGAAACCTTAGGACCCATTATGACTCCTTGGAACCCATTCATACTATTAACACACTTTATGAACCCTTAGAACACATTAATCATTATACACTTTAGGGTTGCAATGTGTCTTATTCAATCCTATTTTTTCCTAAGGAGTTTTAGTGGGTCCTAAGTGGTTCTAGGAATCCTTAAGACTAATTACAACCTCCTAAGAACCATTATGACCCATTATGAGCCTTTGTAGCATATTTGTCATTGTAGGACATTGTTTAGAGGTCTAATGTGCCTTAATGAGTCATATGTTCTAAGGGGACATTGGGGATTTTTATGACCTATTAGTACACATTAGGTCTCATTAGGACACATTAGGATCCACTAGCACACATTAGGACCCATTATACCTCATTAAAACCTCTGATAACACATTAACCATTGCAAGACATAGTAATGTGTCCTAAGTGGTCCTAATATCTCACAATGGATCATGATTGGTCCGATGTGGTTTGAGAACCCATTAATACTATTTAGGGTGCACATTATGACCATTTAAAACATATTAAAATCCATTAATGCTTCCTAGATAATCTTAAGGGGCATTTAAGACACACTAATGGTCTATAATAGGCCCTAATGGGTCCTAATGTGTCTTAAGGGGTTCTAATGTGTTTTAAGTGATCCCATGACCTTTTAGGACCCATTAGGAACCCTTATAATCCACTAGGGGCCATTAGGACTCATAAGAACCAATTATAACCCCTCTGAACACATTCACCATCATACGATACACTACTATGTCCAAAGGCATTATAATAGTTCCTAAGTGGTTGTAATTAGTCCTAATGTTTCCTCTTTAATTTTAAATTGTGGTCTTAATATATCATGAAGGGTCATAATGGGTTCTTAGTGGTCCTAGGACATCTTAGGGTCTATTAGGATCCCTTAGAACACATTAACTATAATAGGACACACAAATGGGATGTTAATGATTCTAATGTATCTGAAGGGGTCATAATGTATTGTAAGTGGTCATAGGACCCATTAAAAAACCTTAGAATATATTAGGACCAATTAGGACACATTAAAACTACCTCAATTGGTTATTTAATTACTTGGGATGTAAGAAAACCCAAGTCAAAGTTACAAGGAACCATCTAGATACATGACTTTCCTAGGTACATAATCGTATGAACATACGTACATAGCCTTGATGAGAAAATGTGTGAAAGGAAGGATATCATCCAACATTTCATAAAAAAAACTTCAATATTTACCTAAATTTTATAAATTTGAATTTTTAGGATGAAAAATATTTATAATTTAGTAGGTCAAATTTATTTGTATGAATCTCAATGCATAAATTTGATGTGATATTTATCCAATAATATTTTTGATATCAGTACTAATGCTCTATAAATAGTTAAAATTATTGTTCATGTAGCATTTATACTTACAAAATGTGTCATATGTTCATGAATAAAATATGTCACAACAAAGAAAATGGTTTGAATGCTTAAAACATGATGAAACATAATAATATATACTACATACACTAACATGATAAGAATTCACAAAAAAATAGTACATGGTCTAACATGTCATAACATGATCTATGAAGTCAAAAAATAAATATAATATAGTTAACTATCATAATACAAAGTGTATCAAAATAAACAATATGTGTCATAAGAAAACAATCTAAAGGTACCACCAAGACCTAATCTATTTGATCGAATGTCCTCTTTACTCCACGCGAAGAGGACTCAGATGGATCATCTTGTGTAATATGAGTTGTCTCATCATGTGGGACACCCTGTGAGGTAGATGGATCATCTTGTGTGATGGGAGGAGGTGCACTAGGAAAGCTACCAAATGCAGCAGTGGTGAGGTCTTGTAATTTACAATACACACATCTTTAAAATTTGATAAAGAGCATTTAATGAACTACGTATGTACATAAATCACAATACTAACCTCAAAGGATGATGTAGGTACCTCCATTGGGCTAACAAACTATACTCTCAGCAACACTCATGGTGACATAGTCCTAAAATTATGGATACATAAATGTTGAGTCAAAATTATATATACATGAATAATTACAAAGTATGTAAACTAAAAAGTGCATAATTTGTACACTACATTTTTTATACACTATAAAAACATGTATATATATCATACTTGAGTAGTCGCCACTATCATAGATGTGTCAATAGGTATGCTAGCACAATGATCAAAAGATGGAGTCGAAAATAAACTATATTGAGGCCTATATGGATGAATATGATCCATATCCTATTTGTAAAATCAAAACACATAAAATATATACATGAGTCAAAATTGTTTTGATTATAAGTAAATAACAATGTACATACATAAAAATAGTACAAATTATTTGTCTTTAGTCAAAAGTTCATACCGTATGTATTTGAGGCTATGCCTCAGTGGTAACTGGATCATGACCTTTACTAACATCAAACTATGTAGCACCGCACAATTCCTACAAAATCAAATAAAAAGAACATATGAGCACATGTTATTAAATTCAAGTTCAAATGTACATTTTTATAGTGTAATTCAAAGTGCATACCATATGAGGGATGCCAATGTCTGTAGGTCTCAAAAAAAGACTATATTGCCTCCTAGGAGGAACAATATCATCTGTCCTTTGTTATTTCAAAATTCCAAATTAATATGGTTAATACAATTACACATGTATGTAGAAAGTAAATAATTATGTGCCTTATATTTAAATTTTAATTAAAATTTTACCTCCTGCTCTTGACTATGTCTGGGCTCTCCCTGCATGAGGTCAAGAAATGATGACACATCAATCTCATCACTAACACCACCATGCGTAGCATATATGTCATCAGGGTAAGTGCACCAAGTTGTGGTGCCAAAAGGGGGGTATAAGTGGACACCTTTTTTCCTGAAATCTGCAAATTTTGAACTTCAACAAGAATTTGAAGATAGTTACGCTCAAAATTTTAAGATATGACAAAAACAAAAGTCGTAGTCCCTTGAATCTAGTTTCTAAACTACTAAATTTTTTTTTCAAAATGGTTTAGTTTTAGGTCCTCAAAAAAGGATGCCACAAAAAGTGGTACTATTTATTCCAAAAAAACATAACACAGTACAAAGTGTGCCCCCCCTAAAATTTTAACTTTTTTTTTGAAATTCTTTAATCGCTCTGGTCAAAAGTTACTTAACACTATGTAGTTTATCCTAAATTTTTCAGGTAATTTTATAATGTGTATTTTTTTTAATGAATTTTTTAACTAGACACATCCCAAAAACATGAAATATATGTGTGCTCCCCCTAGAAATAATTGAAAAACAATCTAAAATCAAAACTTTTTTTTTTCAAAATGTGTAGAATGGAGTCTAGTTTCTAAAAAACTAAGTTGTTGCAAAAATTCGATGAATGAGCTAAAATCTATAGCTCAATTAGTACATGGTGGTTTTTAAAAAAAAATGAACATACATTCAAAAGAAATTATAGATGAAAGGCTTGAAATAGTTCAAATTAAAAATAAATTATATGGTTAGATAGCTAACACAGAGACCTATAATGGTATGTAACTTGATCTTATCGATACCCAACCACGAGGAATCTTGAAGGTGAGCACAGAAGAAAAATCAATCAGTTTTGGTATGTTTGCTGAAAAACACATCTCAGTCCTATTTATAAACTCCAAACCTTTGGGTTGGATCTCCAAGGCAAAACCAAGCCTTAGGCTTGGGTTTAATGCAAAGCTTTCAATAGTGCATGTACCCTATAGTGCGCATGTGCTATTGAAAGCACTGAATTCTCAATAGCATGTACACACTATAGAGTCCATGCACTATTAAGGCCTAAATTGAAAACCAAGACCAAAAGAGAGCTAGGTTGGGGGGGGGTAGGGGAATGGCTATGTGTGTGTGAGAGAGAGACAAAGAGATAGAGAGAGTTGGCAGTGGGAGACAGAGTGGGAGAGGAAGAGAAAGATAGAGGAGGATGGGAGTGCATGTGTGTGAAAGAGAGAGAGTATGGAATGGGAGAGGGGGAAGATAGAGTAGCTTGAGAGAGAGTAGGGGATGGAAGAGAGAGTAGGTGATGGGAGAGGGAGTGGGAGAGGGAGAGAGAGTGGTGATAAAAATGTGTGTAAGAGAGAAAGAGAGAGAGAGAATAGGGGATAGGAGAGAGTGTGAAAATGTAAGAGAGAGTAGAGGGTAGCAGAGAGAGAGAGAGAGAGAGAGAGAGAGAGAGAGAGAGAGAGAGTAGGTAGTGGGAGAGGGAGTGGGAGAGGGAGAGGGAGTGAAAAAAAAAGTAGGGGATGTGAGAGGAGAGAAGGGGGATGGGTGTGTGTGTGTGTGAAAGAGAGAGAGTAGGGAATGAGAGAGGGGAGAGATAGATAGAGAGATTAGGGAATGGCAGAGGGATGGGAGAGAGAGGGAGAGAGTGAGTGAGAGTGAGTGAGAGAGAGAGAGAGAGTAGGCAGTGGGAGAGGGAGTGGGAGAGAGAGAGGTGGAATGGAAGTGTGTAAGAGAGATAGAGTAGGGGATGGGAGAGAGTAGGCAGTGGGAGAGGGACTGCAAGAGAGAGAGAGGGGGGGGAACAAGAATCTGTATTTATTTATAAGAGAGATAAAGTAGGGGATGGGAGAGAGTGTGAGAGTTTGAGAGAGAGTAGGAGGTGGCAGAGAGAGATCATACAGGATGGGGGCGAGAGAGAGAGAGAGTAGGGGATGGGAGAGAGTGTGTGAGAGAGTGAGAGTAGGGGATGGGAGAGAGAAAGTAGAGAGGGAGAGAGAGTACTTGAGAGAGAGAGAGAGATAGTAGGTGGTGCAAGAGGGAGTGGGAGAGTAAGAGAGAGGGGGGATGGGAGTGTGTGTGAAAAATCTAGAGTAGGAGATGGGAGAGGAGAGAGAGAGAGTGGGGATGGGAGTGTGTGTGTAAGAGAGATAGAGTATGAGATGGGAGAGAGTGAGAGAGAGAGTAGGTGGTGGAAAAGAGAGCTTGTATGAGATGGGAGAGAGAGAGTGAGTGAGATTAGGGGATGGGAGAGTGTGAGAGAGAGTAGGGGATGGGAGAGAGAGAGTGAGAGTAAGGGATGGGAGAGAGAGAGAGAGAGAGTAGAGAGGAAGAGAGAGAACTTGAGAGAGAGATAGTAGGTAGTAGGAGAGGGAGTGGGAGAGGGAGAGGGAGAGAGATAGGGGGATAGGAGTGTGTGTGATAGATGTAGAGAGTAGGGGATGGGAGAGAAGAAGAGTGGGGGGATAAGAGTGTGTGTGTCTATGAAAGAGAGAGAGTAGGGGATGGGAGAGAAGAAGAGTGGGGGGATAAGAGTGTCTGTGAGAGTGTGAGAGTGTGAGAGAGAGTAGGAGGTGCCAGAGAGAGAGAGTACGATGATGGGGGAGAGAAAGTAGGTGGTGGGAGAGGGAGAGAGAGGGGGGGATGGGAGTGTGTGTGTAAGAGAGATAGAGTAGGGGATGGGAGAGAGTGTGAGAGTGTGAGAGAGTAGGGGATGGGAGAGGAGAGAGAGAGTAGGGGATGGGGGAGAGAAAGTAGGTGGTGAGAGAGGGAGTGGGAGAGGGAGAGAGAGAGGGGGGAGATGGGAGTGTGTGTGTGTGTGTGTGTAAGAGAGACAAAGTAGGGGATGGGAGAGAGTGTGAGAGTAAGTAGGTGGTGGCAGAGAGAGCGCATACAGGATGGGAGAGAGAGAGAGTAGAGAGGGAGAGAGAGAAATTGAGAGAGAGAGATAGTAGGTAGTAGGAGAGGGAGTGGGAGAAGGAGAGGGAGAGAGATAGGGGGATGGGAGTGTGTGTGACAGATGTAGAGAGTAGGGGATGGGAGAGAGTGTGAGAGTGTGAGAGAGAGTAGGGGGTGGCACAGAGAGAGTACGGTGATGGGGGAGAGAAAGTAGGTGGTGGGAGAGGGGGGGAGAGAGGGGGAATTGGAATGTGTGTAAGAGAGACAAAGTAGGGGATGGGAGAGAGTGTGAGAGTGTGAAAGAGTAGAGGATGGGAGACGAGAGAGAGAGTAGGGGATGAGAGACTGTGAGAGAGAGTAGGGGATGTGTGAGAGAGAGTGAGAGTAAGAGATGAGAGAGAGAGAGAGAGAGAGAGAGAGAGAGAGTAGAGAGGGAGAGAGAGAACTTGAGAGAGAGAGAGATAGTAGGTGGTAGGAGAGGGAGTGGGAGAGGGAGAGGGAAAGAGATAGGGGGATGGGAGTGTGTGTGATAGATGTAGAGAGTAGGGGATGGGAGAGAAGAGAGTGGGGGGATGAGAGCATGTGTGAGAGATCTAAAGAGTATGGTATGGGAGAGGAGAGAGGGTGAGAGAGGTAGAGAGAGTAGGCAGTGGGAGAGGGAGAACGAGAGAGAGAGTAAAGGATGGAAGAGGGGAGAGAGAGTAGGAAGAGAGAGAGGGTAGGGGATGGGAGAGAGATTAGGGAGGATAGAGAGTAGGGAGGATGGAGAGTGATGTGTTTTCACATAGTGCATACCCACTATAGTGCATATGCACTATGTGAAATCACCTAAAAATGGTCAAAAAGAAACTTTGGGACCCATCTCATCCATTCTCTTCTTTTGGTCTGTTATGCACTCTGTTATTCTAACATAAATCACGAGTTTCAACATAGAAAACACTATTTCAACACCTTTGAAAGCTAGAAAACACCAAATTCAATCATTGGATACATGATTTGAAGACTTTTTGAATATTCCTTGTCTAGGAAAGGTTAGTGCAATCTATTTTAAATATTGTTTGTTGATATATAGATACAAATTTGATTATAATTTGATATGTTGTTTAATATATAGTGAATTCATTGAAATTTGTATGTTTGAATGAAATGTTATTTCGAAATTGTTAAAAATTTGACAAGTTGTTTGATATATATTGTATATTCATTCAAATAATTATATTTTAAGTAATTCAGATGTTTGAATAATTTGACATGTAGAAATCATCATCATGCCAAGGAAGAAACCAAAAACTCAAACAAATGAATATTGGGAGAGAGATTTGGCAATTAAAAGAGATAAAATGAAATCACTACATGAGCAAAGAAAATTGCAAAGCAATAATGAAGAATTGATTTTTGAAGAGGATCAAGAACCACTGGTACAAAGAAACAAAGAGGAAAAATGAGACTGTTACACTCAAGAAAATTGAATTGTGAAGCTACACCATCTTCCAAAGACAAAGTCATATTGTCCACTACACCATCTTCCAATGTTGGAGTCATATCGTCCGCTACACCATCTTCCAATGTTGAAGTGATATCATCCTCTCATGTTGAAGAGACACTAATTTTTAGATCCGACGAGATACACACTCCATCATGTCATGTTGAAGGTACAACATCAACACATCAAGTAGGTGATATTCCATCTTTTGCATCTTATTGTCAAGGCACATCATCTTCGGTTCAAGGTACGCAATACACTCGACCTTATGTTGATGTTCAAAACATTGAAAGAATGGAAAAGATTATAAAACCTTCTAGAATTCATTTTAGAAGACCAAAATATTTGATTGATATTGATACTAACATTTTGAAATCAATGCCTGACAAGATTAGCAAGTGTACTTGTCAAAGAAAAGTTAATCATATGTGGAGATTATTTTTTGAAGAATTAAATATTATAGGTTAATGCCAATTATTTGTTGAAATGATGAGGAATTTGAAATTTAGGCCTATCATGAAGATTCTTGGGCTAAGAATGATGGACGATTCAAATGAAAAAAATATTATAAAGAATCTAATGAGTTCTTATGACAAAGTGGGTTCTAAATAACACACCAAAGATAGTAATATCACAAGAGGAGTACTTACATCGACAATAGTAAGTAGCCAAATGAAGAAAGCTCGACTCATGAGAAAGACAAGCAAAACATTAAAAATTGGTAGAGGTACTCTAAGGAGAGCCATGCTAAGGGGTGAGAGATTGGAAGATCCAACAAAAAATGATTTATAGACATTTAGCAGTAGACTACCGTGAAAGGATAAAAAAATTATTGAAGCCTTGAAATCATTGATCAAAGAGTTTTGAAAAAATAACACACGTGTTTCCCCTAATCAAAGAGATTTTGTAAGAAGGAGGATTGGTAGCCAAAATAGTGACCCACATGTGAAACATTTTTTAGACTCAACTTAGACACAATTTTTTGCAAAATTTATTGGTATGTATCCTCAAATTTGAATAAGTCAAAGATTTTTTGAGATGGGTAAACCTTTTTATGTGAAGATAAATCACACACGTACAACTTGTTGTTGTAGGATACATATTGAATTTTCTAACCATTTTGATGTTTTTAGGCATATATGTGTAGTTTTGCATTCTCAGTTTGTTTTGCAAGATTGTGATATAAATAAGCCACCAAGATCTTCAAGGAAATTCATATCCAACATTTAAGATCTTCAAGGGAATTCATATCCAAAATTTTATGTGAAATAGGGGACGACCAACAATTTTAAAAGACATCATGCTTGGATGGTACATGCTTATTTTGTGGTTCTTTGCAACTTTTATCAACTTGTCAACATATGGATAGTACACATGCAATTGGAAATGAAATAGTAGATTACGTAAAATTTAAGATAGTGAAAAATGTTCTAAAAGATGGGAAACATGGTAAAAGATGTGATTTCATCATTGAAAATATTCTAGTGTATGAGTTCATGAAAAAAAATTGTGAAAAGATTATTTACGAGTATGCAAGGCATACCCATAGAGTTTGATGGCTAGATTTACAATTCAAGTTGTGCAAGGATATGTTTCCACTGGATACCATTGTTTCAGTTGTAGATTTTGTAGAGAACTACACACTACAACCACAAAATGAGGTGCAAGCAAAGTATTATACTTCTCAACAGGTTTTCATATTTGTTTACATAACATTCATGCATTCACCTACAAGTATAGAGGATGATAGGAAGATTTTGAGGGAGTACCATTTTTACATTAGCGATGATCAATCACATTCTATAGAGTTCGTACATGGTTGTGTTCAACTATTTTATGAAGATTTGGCTAACAGGGGCATAACATATTGTCAGCACATTATTTGGTCAGACAATTGCGCATCTCAATTCAAGAATGCACAGATGTTCTATTGCTTGAGCAGGATGCACAGGTTGTGTAGAATTCAATATATGTGGAATTTCACAGAGGTTGGTCATGGTAAGGGAGAGCACGATGGTGTAGGTGCATGCATTAAAAGAGCCTTGGCTCATGAATAACTAAAGTACAAAGATGGAGCAATATTGGTAAATGAAAAATCCATCGTCCAATGGTGTAATGCTACAATGGGTCCAGGTAAGGAAGGTGAGTCTACAGTTCATAGACTTTTTTGGTTGATAGATAATACTAACATTGCACCATATCAAGATTGTTGCATACTAACAAGATCTAGTGAGTTACACTCTTTTAGAAGCTCTGATGTAGGTTCATGGAGTATCTACACACAAAAAATGGCATGCTATTGTCCATCATGTGCAGAGGAAAATTGGGATGAATGTGAGTCAACTAAATGGGTGGACAAATGGGTTTTGGACCCAATTGACACCCGTCGTCCCCCACAAGCACTGGAAATGGTAGAGATGGATTTGTCTATTGACTTTGACCACTTGTCAGATCTAGTGCAACCTAGTAATATATATATTTATATATCTTTGTAATTTCAATATGTAACTTTATAACTTTTACCCAAGTATTTTTTGAATTAATGATCGCATTTTGTACATTTGTCACTGCAGGCCATGTTTTTGTTGTTATTGCACTTGAAGACAATAAAGAAGGGATAGATTATTATTTGTGTCATTGTGTTGAAGCCAAACAAAAATTGGATCACTCGGTTATAGATGGTGAAGGTTTAGAGTACCATGTCGGTGCGATGGTTTTAATAGGCACATGGCTTAGACGATATTCTATGAAGAACCCTAACTTGTGGTTATTTGAGGATTGGCAAACAGAGAGGAAGATTCTTCATTATTCAAATCTTGTTGTCGCATCAAATGTCCACTTGATAAAATATGGTGGAAAACCACATAATAAGATTTTTCAAAAAGTTTGTGAGTCAGACCATGAGGCAATACATGAGACATTAAAATTTTGAGCAGATCTAGTTGGCTCATTAGATTGAATAGGGAGAGAGGGAGAGAGAGAAAAAGCGATCAATTGGATCCAAATACAATGTTACAACCTCTTCCCCAAGATGATCCACATGACTAAGGTGGACTATATTGTTATGATGTGTAAGTGATGAGATTTAGTTTAAATAATAGATTTTATGTTTTGATTTGTTTAGAATCTAGATATATTATTTGAATTTATATTAGATTCTTTAATAGGACCCATTTTCAGATTAGTCGTTTGAATAAGTGAAATTTTAGAATTTGTTGTTTAGATCAAAATGTAATGAAAGAACATGAATTTTTTTAGAATGTGAATGCTTTGTGATGTAAAGTCATGATTGTGTGCATGTAACCAGAAACTTCAAACTGGCGAAAGAAAGGATACAATGGGAGAAGTTTTGAATACTCATCAAGCAAGGGTTATCATATAACTTAGAAAGCAAGGATTTCTGCAAATGGATAATTCTTAATGACAAGCCAAATTCAATTTTTGTCATTCTCTAATTTTAGTGGATTAATCTTATCTTAGATTTTTTACTATGCTAGTTCTTCATTTGTAGGTCACCAAAGAAGAGGGCTAATAAAGTCGAAGCACAAGTGATAAAGGGTGAGATGCCAAAATCATCTATGGAATGGTATTACCAATTCACATCCTCAATATTTATTAGTGTTCTTTGTTCAAGTACCATTGTATGTTAATCATCTTATGCCTGGAATTGCAAAGGATCATAATCATCAAAAAGTAAGAAGAAAAATAGGTCTCAATCTAATGATAATGGGGTAGTTACAGATATAGTTCTCTCTAAGGATAATGTTGATCAGTCGATTTATAGGTTGAGAGAACCAAAATACTATTTAGGTCTATTAAAAAGAAATTGAACTTTTGATATTTTAGGATACAAAATGTATATTGATGGATTTGACAAGAATTAAAAGTATATAGACAATCAATTTAGTATTTCATAAAATGGTTCTTAATTTTCTTCCAAACCATGGTTGCTTGTAATAGATACCCAAGAATACTTACAATCATTGCATTCCAATTTGTGGGACTTTGACTCATTATTATCATAAAGTTGGAATGTTGGAAAGGGTTAATACTTGATTATCACTATTTATCCCATGTGTGTTCCATGAGGTTTTTACTATTGTAACATTTTAAGATTTAATTTTGTGGATTTTTCCCTCATTTTTTACATGATAGGTTTGTTCAAGTGACATATGATGAGGTTGTCTATAGAATGTAATGATTGAGTTGAAGTGATTTATGAAGTAAAGGGCTATTTAATGTAGCTATTTAAATCATGCATATTTGATGGCCATTTCCCTCTATTTTTTAGTCCTTTTTCACAACACTATTTATAGCATGGTATTAGTTGTTCAAGCTCATGAATGATCACAATATCTGTGACTATACAACAAGTGTGTGTGTTTGATGCAAAGCCCTCCTATATTCCCCTAGGAACCACATCTCAACTCTAGGATTCTCTTGTATTCTTGGAATCTACCTAAGGAATTAGACTCTACTAGGGTTCAAGAGGAGGTCTCTAACTTGGTAACATCTTCTTACAACCATGTTTAAGAGGTTATAACCCAAATCTTCAGTTTGTCTTCTAAACACTCACATTGTTCATCATGCACCTAGTGTACCCCGGTGCCTCCAACATACCAAAACTTGTCCTTGGCTTCATACCATGGCCTGAACACCTTGGATCATCTCAAAACATCCCATCTAACATGTTTCAACTCCTTTCACTCTCTCAACAACTCATCTCTTACACTTTCTCAATTTTGCCTCTTCTAGGCTTGTTCCAACTAGCCCTTGCCAGTCACTAATTTTCTATTTTCTCCAAAAATTTCCATAGAAATTCTTAAAATATTGGGTTATTAAAATACCATTTACCTCATTCTAAAATATACTCCAAAACCAACTACACTTTTTTTGTAAAATATCACTCAAAACTGGCTATTTCAGTCTGCCAACTAGGCCTAGTTTGAGGCCATTTACAAAGCAACTCACAATCCCTTGACTTTTGGAACTCCCATAACCCAAAAAAGTCTTAATAAATGACTCAAATGCAAGGATTATTCTATTTTTTTGGTCTCATGATCAAATTTACAATGGTTTTTACAAAACCCTCCTTTCTAGCCCCTTTACCCTAGGGCTTTCTAGAACTCTTACTTTGTAATGTCTCTAGAACCCCAAAATGGTTCAAACACCTTCAATTTGGTTATATTAGATGAATTCCAACATAAAATTCAACTCTTTTTTGGAGAAAACACTAAATCCACCTTGGAAGCAATCACATACCCCTTTTTATGCACTCAAATTTTAGGGAAAACTATGCATTCATTGCTCAAACTCTTACATTATCAATCAATTTCGGCCATCCAAACTTGTATACCATGTGTGGTAATGATATTTTAAACTCATTTAGGCTCTCAAAACTAAATGAAACCTCCCTAACTACTCCTCTAACCACCTTTGTGCATTAATCACCTTATTTTGTTGTCAAATTGACAATTTTAGTTGTCAATTGACAAGTTTTTGATATTCCTTGCTACATGACTATCCCATTACATTAATATGGTCATTTGAGACCTTTTTATACACAAAAAATTAAACAAGAATCATATCTACCCTTTGGACCCCTTACATGACTCGATTAAGCCCATTTTGGCTTATATTGCCAATGTTGGCAATTTTACAAAATATTGCACTTTTAATGCCTTTTACATATTTTAGAGGCTTTGATAGCCTTATTACATTATTCAAGACCTTTATAGGTCTTTTCTATCCACCCCTAACCTAGGATCAATCCAAATCCATTCTTAGTGACCCCTAGGTACCTTGTAGGCTCAATAATGCCATTAAGGCTTACATTAAAGCTTTGATTACAATATGATCAATCTATGATAAGAAAAAGATCACATGTCCATCATTAAACTCATTAAAAGTTTTAATGACCTTAGAAGGCCATTTTTCTTCCAATCCACCTAAGGATTTCCATCTTGCCTCCTGCTTGTGACCTTGGTGCTCCTACACCAGTGTTGGCCAACAATTGGAAAATTTGTGTTATCGATTGAGCTACTAGATCTTGTCATTTTCATTTTTTTCCTTGAGAAAATTCTTACACTTAGCATAGCTTCTATGTTTCAAAAGTTCTTCCTTATCCTTATAGATATTGGATTTGAGTGTAGTTTCAATATTTGGTAGCTTATTACCAAGAGTATTCATCTCATAGAAAAAAAGTCTTCCAGCCTAAGCTTCTCTTGAAACTTGTTTTATAGTTCTTAATTTCAAAATAGATATGACTTTTTCATTGTAACATGTAGGCACAAATCTCATAATTTTACTCATGTTCATCATCATCGCTTAATGGTGTAGGGGCACCAAGGTCATTCTATGAAGATACATTCATTGAAGACACCAAGGACTAAGGATCCAATGGACTTCTAATATAGGGAGACTCTACCTTGCAAGTGGACTCCACTTCACAAGCCTAACCCTCAAACTTAGGGTACTCAAACAACTTGGATCAACAATTAGGAACTCCTTGCCACCAATAGGCCTACAAAGGAAAATACTTCTTAAATGGTTTCAACACTCGACTTTTCAGATGGAAATGGTTATTATAGACTCAAACCAACAAGAAAAATCCCAAACTTGAGGTTTCTCAACAATCAACAATCAAATTTCAAAACTGTTACCAACACTTACTACTAGGACAATTTCTAGTTTTAAGGGTCAAACTCCCAAACCATAGAAAGGACACCCCATTCTTTTTCATTTTTAAACACTCTTCAACATCCGCTAAGAGATTCCAAAAGATTAACCACCAACTCAGCTCCAGCATCAAGTTATGCCCACTTTGTGTCATAGTCCTAAATGCCCAGTTTAGGCTGGGTTACAAGGAAAACATAAACAAATGGGTTCACGGACTTGGTTCAACCCCTTAGATCTCTACTATTTATCAAACTTGTCCTTCTACACCCTTCACTTGGGTTAGATTAATCAATTTGGGAGCCTGATCCTTCTTTTTCCTTCAAATCTAGACTATACATAAGATTATGTTCAGTCTAGGGCTTGTTGGTAAAAATAGATGCCATGCTCCTACAGCCCTAAATCTTTGCCATCTCAAAGAACCCTCTCCTAACTTGTATTCCACAAAGTGACATTGAAATCCCACAGTGGGTTTGCAAGTTAGGATTCCATCTTGCTGAAACTCTCAAAGTTGGAGTAAACCTAACCTACCTACGCTAAAACTGATATAACTTTTTCTGTATACAAGATAAAGACCTCAAACCAATTGAAATGGAATCCTAACTTAACCCTCTATCTAACCATATAAGAGTTGTACCACCTCCAATTTGTACAGGCCACACATAATTGAAAAAATAGTAAAAAAGACATAAAATCTGAGTTTTTTATTCACCAATGTTGTCCACCGTCCATACAATGACCTTTACCATGTGTGGAGATCTTAAGTACATGCCTTCAAATAGCTATAACTTCCATTTGGATGGTTGGAACACCATACAATCTCATTTTCAGTTTGACAACTATTATTTGCAAAAATTGCTCTTTAGCAACTTTTTGCATTTTATAATTTTTTGTACTTTTTAAGGTTGGTTTAGTGGTTTTGAGTCCTATAATAATCATTTGGAATGATTAGGATTCATTTAGATTGGTGGTTAGTTGAAATTCCAAAAAGTGCAAAAAATTGCAAAGTTGCATTAACAACTTTTGCAACAATTTAGCAACTTTTGGGAAATAACCATAAAACTGTCTATATTCCTATATTCCTTTGAGGTTTTATTGTTTCCAAACCTTTTCTAAGTCATAGAATTGGAATCAAGTAAAATATGTAAAAATTGCACTTTTTGTACAAAGTTGCATTGTTGAAAGTTGTAAAAGTTGCTCAAATTTGCAACTTAGTGGAAAAAGGGTCATGGGATTGAATTTTCTACTTCATTAGCTCTAGGTGGCTAGGTAAATTCTATCCCCAACCTTTTCCTATTCCCTTTAGTTCTCGAACATTCTCGGGCACGCCGAACTGGAATGTCTCGAAGGGTCACTAAATGCCATAGGGCTGCAATCTTTGATAGGGCATATCTTAGAGCTCGTGCAAGGTATGGATGCAATTCTAGTTCCTACAAGACCATGTTGTAGAGACCTACAATAACCTCTCTCAGCTTTTGGAGATCACAATCTATTTTCATTTTACGATGCCATATCGAGTGATGCTAAAACTTGAAGTGTTAGCCAATACAAAGTTTCCAACTGCCAAATCTCTCTCACCTTTCATCATGGGATCAAACTATCTACTTTGTTAGCTCCAAGTGGCTGGGTAAACCCTATCCCCAACCTCATCCTATCCCCTTCAACACTCAAACATTCTCGGGCATGCCGAATTGGAATGTTCCTAAGGGTCACTAAATGCCATAGGGCTGCGATCTTTGACAGGGTATATCTTAGAGCTCGTGCGAGGTATGGATGTGATTCTAATTCCTATATTATCATGTTGCAAAAACCTACAATAACCTCTCTCTCTTTTTGGAGATCATCTATTTTCATTTTACGACGCCATCTCGAGTGATGCTGAAACTTGCAGTGTTGGCCAGTACAAAGTTGCCAACTGCCAAATCTCTCTTACCTTTCATCATGGGATTGAACTGTCTACTCCATTAGCTTTGGGTGGCTGAGAAAACCCTATCCCCAACTTCATCCTATCCCCTTCAGTGCTCAAACCTTCTCGGGCACACCAAACCAAAACATCCCTAAGGGTCACTACATAGGGCTGCGATCTTTGATGGGGCATATCTTAGAGCTCGTGCGATGTATGGATGCAATTCTAGTTCCTATAGGACTATGTTGTGGAGACCTACAATAACCTCTCTCACTTTTTGGAGATCACACTCTATTTTCATTTTATGATGCCATCTTGGGTGATGCTGAAACTTGCAGTGTTGGCCAGTACAAAGTTGCCAACTGCCAAATCTTTTTCACCTTTCATCGTGGGATTAAACTGTCTACTCTATTAGCTCCAGGTGGTTGGGTAAACCCTATCCCCAACCTCATCCTATCCCCTTCAGAGATCAAACATTCTCGGGCACTTCAAACCGGAATGTCCCTAAGGGTTACTACATGCCATAGGGCTGCGATCTTTGACGGGGCATATCTTAGAGCTCGTACGAGGTATGGATGCAATTCTAGTTTCTAAAGGACCATGTTGTAGAGAACTACAATAACCTCTCTTTCTTTTTGGAGATCACACTCCATTTTTTTTTACAATGCCATCTTGGGTGATGCTGAAACTTGTAGTGTTGGCTAGTACAAAGTTGCCAATTGCCAAATCTCTCTCACCTTTCATCATGGGATCGAACTATTTGCTCCATTAGCTTTGGGTGGCTGGGTAAACCCTATCCCCAACCTCATCCTATCCCTTTTAGTGCTTGAACATTCTCAGGCACGTCAAACTAAAATGTCCCTAAGGGTCATTAAATGCCATAGGGTTGTGATCTTTGATGGGGCATATCTCGGAGCTCGTGTGAGATATGGATGCAATTCTAGTTCCTACAGGACCGTGTTGCAGAGACCTACAATAACCTCTCTCTCTTTTTGGAGATCAAACTCCATTTTCATTTTACGATGCCATCTCAGGTGATGTTGAAACTTGCAATGTTGGTCAATACAAAGTTGCCAACTACCAAATCTCTCTCACCTTTCGTCATGGGATCAAATTGTCTGCTCCATTAGCTCTAGGTGGCTGAATAAACCCTATCCCCAACCTCATCCTATCCCCTTCTAATGTAGACGAAAGTATGATGAGCCCTTTAGACAACCCAAAATGAGCAAAAGTGTAGAAGTGTTCCAAAAGACCCTTCTAGGTCTTGATGGGAAAAATCTACAAATAGTCAACTCTAGGAGGTTTCAAGGCATCAATAGGTTTATTTTGGCATATCTAACTTGTTCCAATCAGTACCTTTCAGTTTCAATACCTTCTAAGCCAAAATGCTCAATGTACCAAAATGTTGTTAATGCAAGTTTTTCCAATTTTGTGATAGCATCAAGACAAATTGATCAATAAATTTTGTTTTTCCCAAAAGACTCTTTGAAGAAATGAATTTTTTGGATACCCTTTATCCTTGCACAAAACATATATAAAACTTAGATACCCTTCCTTTGGAAAATATTAGAGATCCTTCATGCTACCCTTGTTTCCGACAATGTAAGAATGATGCAATTACAAAGCAACTGATAGAAAGACTTAAGATCTGCTATGCTGATATCAAAGGTAGATTTGGGGCCATTCTCCTATCTAAAGTTAACTAAAGGAATATGTTGATTGTATCACTTCATATGTACTTACGAAGAATATCATATGTATGAATTGATGTAGTGGTATAATCCATTGAGGGAGAATTCTTAGCATGACTATGGGAGAATTCTTAGTGTGATATTGTAATGCCAAGATAAATAAAGAGAAATAAAGTTATAATCAAGAATAATAAAAAGTAAAGGGGCATATATTATGAATGATTTGTTACCTTTGGAATTTTTGTCAAAGTGGGGGAGATTGGTTATAGGGAGATTATTTATATGGAGATGAAGATAAAATATTGAATGGACTTATATCAAAGGTAGTGATGTAAAAATAGAAGACATGAGTCAAAGGGGGAGAAATGAACTATTAGCGAATGCTACTCAGGGAGAGAAGTGTTATAGTTAAGATATGAATCAAGTAGAGACATGAAGTAGAGAAGTGTTGCAATCTAATTCTATGAGTATTTTCGTAAGGGGGAATATATAATAGAAAAAAGTGGAAAAATTATTGTGTTTCATCATAATTTGAAGATGATAAATATTGGTGAGTATTGAAGAATATGAGTGTACTCATCCATGAATAAGTCAAGAGGATATGTGAGTATTGTCATGTTGTAGTGTTATGATATGTAATTGTTGCCATTAATGTATGTTTTACGATGAGTGTTGCCATTAATGTGAAAGGGGGAGATTTTAGGCATAAATTATGCAACACTGCTACTTGATTTATTAACGAATATTGGTATAGATTTGATAATAAGTGAATCCATTTTTTGGTTGTCATTAACATTCAATATTTTACTTAGTGTTTTTAGCATGTTACTAGATATTGATTGAATAAAGTAAGCATTGGAGAATGTTGTAGGGGTTTCAATCCTATAGTTTGATTATGTTATGTATAATGATGCTATGTTTATGATAGTACTTCTTAATATGAATAATTGAGTAAGTTACGATTGATGAGATCAAACTAGGTAATTGCTAAAATAGTCATTGACAAGCAATAAATTTATTTCAATGTTATAAATATCAGTAACATATTAAATAGGTTTGTTTTGGAATATCTAACATGTTCCAATCAATAACTTTCAGTTTCAATACCTTCTAAGCCAAAATGCTCAATGTACCCAAATGTTATCAATGCAAGTTTTTCTAATTCGGTGACAACAGCAAGACAAATTGATCAATAACTTTTGTTTTTCCCAAAAGACTCCTTGAAGAAATGGATGTTTTGTATACCCTTTATCCTTGCACAAAACATATATAAAAATTAGATACCCTTCTTTTGGAAAATATCAGAGATCCTTCACGCTACCCCTATTTCCAACAATGTAAGAATGATGCTATTACAAAGCAATTGATAGGAAGACTTAAGATCTGGTATCCAAATTTTGCATAGTCTCTTAAAATGTCTTTTATTAGGAGATTCCACACTCAATTTAAATCTAAGAGTTCCCTAACCCCAGAAGCCCCAATTCACCCTTTCATAACCCTTGTTCCTAGGGCTTGGTCAATCCCACACATGCCAACACTTTTCTAACCAATTAAAGATGCACACATCAATATTTTTTTCATCACAATCATGTTCTCAAACTCAAACACTATCCTTATTAAGAAAAATATCCTTCTATAGGTTTGTCCCTTGAACTTTAACCCTTGTTTTCACAACTTTCTTGCTTGGTGGCCACCAATTCTTCAGATTAAATGCTCATTACAAGGTTAGTAAGCATGGTACATGTTAGAGAAGTGTCTTAGGGAGTATGGTTTTAGTTGTGCGATCATATTTGTGGTGATTCTTAAAAACTAAGTTGATTTTTTGAAGATCCTAAGTTGTGTTATTGTGATATTTTAAATTGGTTTGAGATAGTTTAGTTTTGATTGAAAGTGTTTAAGGCAAGTTTTCTAGAAACAATGTAGGAAAAGGCTTGTTAAGAGCTCATTCCACAAATGAAGCCCTAACTTGTATTTGAACTAGTAGAATTCTCTAAGATTCTAGAAAATTAAAGTAAGGAAGGTATACTTATAGATTCCTAGAGCTCAAGAAGTGTCTCGATGGAAAAACCATGTTTGCATTAGTCCCTAAGTTGAATATCTTAGTGTATTCAGGTAGGGTTGAGACCAAAAGGATTTAAAAATGTTGAATTGAATTGATTGGTAGTTTAGTGGTGGATTTGAGTTATTTTTGGTTAGTAGAAGAGGTCTGAGGCCATGCACCAATTATCTAGTAATTACTTTGAAAACCAAACCTAGTGTGACCTTATTAGGTCTATGTACTTTACATGGGTTAGGTGCTATAGGAATGGAATTGGGAATCTAAGCTTTGGAGTCTTAAATAAACTCCAAAAGGGTGTCTGAATCTACCCATAAAATAGTTAGATTTCAATCTAAGAGGAATTTAAGTCCAGAAAATTAGAGTAGGAGACCTACAAGGAATTCTATGATAGTCAACATTTTGTACTGTATGACAATTGGAGGGTTAAACCAAGAGTTGATTCTCAATCAGTTCAACATAAGGAAGGTGTCTCAATAGAAACTTGGGGTTTGTGAAGCCATTGGTGAAGAGTTACAGTTATTGGCTTGGAATAGGGCTAGTGTCTCTAAAACAAAAAGGTGCAAGATCTTGATTGGAGAAGTACTCACCTTGGAGGAGTTCACAAATGACCCTATCATTTGGATAGGCCACAAAAATGATATCCTAAAGGAGTAAGATATTAGGAAGGCCACAAGTTTAGTTTGGTAGATTAGGAAGAAGAAAGTGCTTAAACCTCATTTCTTGCTCAACATCTCCACATTAGTGAGGGGGAGATAAAGAGGATAGATGGCTACATAGATATGGAAAAAATAAGACATGGAAAAAATAGAAATATAAAGAGGGGGGAATAAGAGAGAGTGAGATACAAGGATAGAGTGAGATAAAAGAATAACATGAGCCAAAACTACCAAATTGCAGTGCTTGAATCCTTCATTAGAAAATTGACACCCAAATTTGAATACGAGTCTACAAAACAACATGTTCCTTCCACTTGTCATACTCTTTAATTTCCTTTTAAAGATGCTCTATGATTTTCCATAACATGCATTATAAATTTGTTAACAAGTATAGCTCCCTCTTACAAGTATCTTATGTGTCATCTTAGATTCGTCCCCCTCTCATGTGAGATATCTCTCTTTCCTATACATCACAACTATTTATTAAACTTTTATTTTTACCTTAATCTAGTTACTATAGAATAATAACAACACATTCCAATCAATTGGTGATTATGTTACAATCATTAATGTATAAAAACACATAAAACTATCAGTGATTATGTTACATTTATGATTATTAAAATGATTTTTTTTGCAAATAATCTATCTTTTCTCTACTATCTCTAACATTTTTTAATTGATGATAAAGAATGGTGGTTATGTATTTAAGCTTAACAAATGGAGAGCTTCTCAAGCTACTAATTTCTTTCATGGAGTTCCTAATAAATCTCAAGGTTCTCATTTAGGTGACCAATTGCTAGGAGGTCCTAATCAATCTTGACTGATAAAGTTTATTGCTAATCAATGTTGTATCAAAAATTCAAACTAATTAGGTATTGAATTAAACTTGATAAACAAATGATAGAGATGGAAACCTTTAAACATGGACAAGATCATAAATCATATGACGATGACATATTGCAAATGATTAACTTATGCTTAAATAGTGATAAATTTTATTGTTAATCAATATTCTATCAAAGTTTCGAATAGATTAGGTATTGAATTTAATGTCATACATAAACATATCTAATTTAATGTCATACATGCACATATCTAATTTAATGTCATACATGAACATATCTAATTTAATGTCATACATGAACAAACATATAATATAAAATGATAACCAATAATGTCATGTACATTAACAAACACATAATATATTATCATAACCAATAATGTCGTATATGAACAAACATATCATATATTAACCAATAATGTCATAAGTCGAATAATGTCATACATCAAATATAAAATGTCATATACATCAAATGTGTATTGAATATGTCCACTAATACCTATATATATACATGTCTAGATCAACTATATCTTTTCCTTCCCATGAGGGAAAGGAAACAAATCTCTCGATGTCTTTTGTCATCGTGTGGAGGGAGATGGTGGAGATGACGGGGTCCTCCTAACACACTCACTTGTCCTCTTGTTGAGGCTCTTCTCCAACTCGAGCTGATACAAACAAAGTAGATATGAGTCAATATTTATTATACATTGAAATTAAATATATGTACACACAAAATTAATTATTTTCTTATTGCCATCAAATAGTCATTTTGTAAGTCCACCTCGAAGGCTTGTGGATGATCAGGCATGATGAGACCCTACAACAATTCAATAAATATAATCACTTATAAATAACATTAGAAATGTTGAGACTAACTATTATAAACAACAACTAAAATGAAGAAAATTATTTCATACCTCAGTTAATGGCTATGAGCTAGCCATAGTTGTGGCCACTCCACGATCAATAGACTGTCGGAGATGAGAAGGTGTGTCCGATGTCATGAGCTACATGTCATACAATACACGTTACATGTAACATGAAACATGAAATAAATATAATCAAATGAATTAAATTAACATGAAACAACTATACTTGTACGAAGCTCGTACGATGTCTATGCTCCGAGTCTGTAGTAAAGGTTGATGGTCTTGTGGAGAACTAATGCACATGCATAATTTTTTTGTCAATCCTTAATATGATTACTTAATAAATATATGTATTAATTAAAATGATTAAATCGATACATACCTCTGGACTCGTGGAGGGGACAAAAAATGGGCCTAGAGGATTGCTGCTAGGCCCGACAACACTCTGACCTTGAATTTTGAACAATGTCGATAGATGCTAATTAATTAATCATTCACTATACATATGAAATGTGATCAAATTAGTAAATTATAATTGTAATTTACCTGTGTGTCAATGCCAAATGTGTTGTTCAGGAACTGATCAGTGACAAGCCCATCATCCGCACCATCTCCAACATGAGTGCCAAATGTGCATAGGGATCCGCATGAAGTGCACATGTGACCATGATGCACAGAAGGCTCCCCCTCAACTAACGGGCTCATGGAATGGATTAGGGTCTATGTCAAAGCATTAATGGTCCCTAGAGCGCTGGCCTCTACATGTTCCTTCACAACTAAAGGAATAGTCATATGCTCGCATTGTGGCTTGACCACAGGTGCTCTAACTACATTAGGGTCATGACGTGCTCCCGGCCTCTCAAATGATGACCCCCACCTCTACCTTAGGAGTCTAATATATCAAAATAATTGGGGATCTCCCCAAGGAAAAACTCACAATATAATTTCTTCAAAAAATACATGGGGACCTTGTGATTGTTGCAAGGAGGGGCATCAAAAACCATCCACCATCTATCCCAAAAATTATTTCTAATAGATCATGTATGCACCAATGGATCGGGAACCATTTAGTACCCTCTCTAACAGTATTTTGCTCATCGAGTTTTCTAAATAATGCACATATTCTACCTTTTGGTATTTCTTTTTTTCTAACATCTTCATATGACAATTTATTTGCGTAAAAACTTTTTTGTTCATCCCTCTTAACTCGCCAAATATCTAACTGACCACTAACTGAGGCTATCTAGGCCTTAATGGATTCGAGGGATGATGCCAATTGAGCCCTCATTGGATTGGTTTGTCTAGATTCTTTCAACTGAGCAATGAGTCCTTCTAATTTAGTTTTCCCTCTCTCTATTTCATTTATTATATTTTCTTGTGTGCTTGGTGAAGGTCTTGCAATTGGTTCAAGTTGTGGAATTTGTTGTTCTTCTTGAGGAGGGTTTTGGTTTTGAGGTTCTTGAGGGTTTTGTGGATTCGTCAGTTGATTATGGACATTTCTTGATAAAAAATCAATTGAAATCCAAATAAATAAATAAATCTAAATATAAATTGTTAAAACCCTACAAAACAATATGAAAAACATATGAAACAATGCAAAGTTAAGTTTAGATCACATACGGCGTCAGCATGGGTGTGGTTGTGATCTTAGATTCTGCCAGCAAGGAGGCATATTGGCAAGGGATGGTGAAAATGTTGGATTTTTCAACCCGTGTGCATGCTGCTCTATAGGAATAGTAAAAATCTCTGATGAAAATGATGGGCTGCAAGTGTGCAGCCCATCATATATAAAAATTTTCTTTTTATAACAATGCGTATGCACTATAGTGGGTACGCACTATGGCTCAGGTTACCCAAGCCATAGCGCGTACGCGCTATTGAAAATATGAAGAAAAAAAAAAAACTTGTCACCTTTTTGGCACCACAACTTAGTGCATATGCCCATCATCAAAATCAACACCCTCAGCATAATGGTCATTATGCGCTACATCAGCATCACTCTCAGGGCCTTTGCATCTGCCTCCACAGCTAGTACAAATATGTCCAAGTGAATGAGCATGTGTTGCCTGCATCCACTATTGTAGTAAATTGTCTGAAAGGGCACTCAAAGAGGTACAAGTAGATGAAACTACTTGATGATGGTGTGGAGTTGATACAATGGGCACAGGAAGAGGTATAAGGGGCTGAGGTCACCTGCAGTTTCTCATTCTATCACTCAGCTTTGCCCCAGGCCTATCCTGAGGCATCCCTCCACCAACCCCCTTAAATGATTTGATATCAAAATAATTGGTTTCAAACCTAATTCAAACTTAGCCCATAGCTTCCTAAGGTAGTACATGGGCACCTCATGATTACTATGTGGTGGATGGTCAAATACCATCCACCACCGCTCCCAAAAGTATGCTACTATGCATGGATGTGTGCACCATCTAATAGAAATATGAGGCTTCTTCTCATTAATCTCCTCAGCCATCTTAGGGTTTACAAAATATCTTTGAAAATGTCCTTTACCTATTTTGAGGTTATGGACCTCTGTATATGATAAGCCATCAGAATAGAAGACATGCATGTTTTGCCTCCATAATCTAAATGAATCAACCTCACAATCTAGATGTTGTATGGCGTGAATGATGCCTTGCATGCTATCTGCAAGGTGTAGTAGGTGAGGAGGGGGGTGTGCCTTGCATCTAATAGCCTAAATATCTTGCATGAGGTCGTTAAGGTTATGCCTCATGCTCTCTCGTAGATCATCTATGGTGGATGGTGGAGGAGGACTAGGTGGTCGTAGAGGTGGGGTGGAGGTGGAGGTGGAGATGGACGGCACAAAGGTGGGGGTGGGGGATGGGGAGGGGGTGGCAGTGGGTCCATCAAATATAATCTGCATATATGTTTAAACAACATAAAAAATAACAAAATTACTATTTAATAAAATTTAAATCCAAAATATCAATTATATAAATGCGTAGATCTTTAAAGCCATATCAATTAAATAAATAAAGTTAAACACTTAAGTAAACTTTAATGCTAAGGCCAATTGAACATTATACCAAATTTAAGTCTAATCATAAAATAATACTCCAAAAGACTATATTAATAAATCAACTATATAAATTTGGTTTTAATGTTAGATACACACTTGTTTTGTCTATGCAAGTTCAAGGGAACATGTTTTTGATATTAAGGAAAAGGATGTGAAAGTGCCCAATAGTTTAACCATTGTTTTGTTAGATTATTATCTAGATCCTAAATGGAATTACTTTATGAAATATATTGTAGTGATTTTTTTATTATTAATATTTTATATTGAATGCTAGAGCAGTTATATTCCTATTCTATTTAGTTTTTAAAGTCTTGTTGAAATTTTTTTTTATAGTTATATGTTTCTATCGTAGAGCTCTAATTGACCTAATAGAAAGGGAAAATATATTTTGATACTCCTATAAGATTTGTTATTCAACACTATTTATGCATTTATTTGGCCTACTAAACTTGTGAGGAAATGCACAAAATCATTAAGAAATATAAGGATAAGATGAGATAAAAATGAGGATAATTAAGATTATGGAAGGAAAGTATGAAGAAACTGGCAGGGGGACTAAGAATGTAACTTCTAATGTATTGTTTGTTTTAGGGTTTTTGGCCTCAAAATTGTTTCCCTTTTCTATATTCAAGTAGCTAGATCAATTTTTATGTACACTTATTTTGTGACACTGGGGAATTGTATTCTCATTATGGATTATATGTTAATCTCAAGATCAAACAAAGTTAAGATTATGGCAAGGTTATGGTTTAGAATTTTGTTATGTTTAGGGTTTTCATGATGGCTAAGCTTAAGATTATTATAATGATTATGACTAATGTTAGGGTTTACCTAGGATTATAGTTTTCTAGTTAGAATTATATTTAGGTTTCAGATATTTATTATGGTGCTATTGTTTAAAGGATATATAATAGATGACGTTAGGATGAGAGTTAATGTTACAATTAGAATGAAAGCTTAGAAATAGAATTACGATTTTTTTTATAGTTATGATTATAGTTCATCTTAAATATTATCTGCTAATGCAAACTATAAGTCTAGATCCTAATTCTAATACATTGAACCCTATCCCTAACCATAATAATCCTAATTCTAATCATAATACTTAAACTTATAATTTATCTTCTTTAGTAATTTAAATCTTAACTTATCATTTAAAAATTGTTATGAATTTTGAGCTAATAGAACTTTTCTTCACTCTAAATCTCTATGTTGGAATGTGTTATATTAATTGCATTTTCTAATTATGACCAAAGTCTTTTTACTATTAGAAAAATTTGTATTATATTAATCACATCTTTTATAATTACTTTTGGATGCTTACTTGTCTTCCACCTATGAACTACTCTTGGCTCATCCAAACGTTAGCCTCTGTAGTTTCAATGATTAAAATAAAATATGTTTTCTTAATTCTGATTTGTAGGTGGAAGCAACTTCACAAATTATCATTTTTCTTAAGGTGTTTTAATGAGTTGATGGATATAAACCTTAATTATAAACCTTAATCATAAATCTTAATTATATAAACCTTAATCATAAATCTTAAATATACACCTTAACTATAAAAACTAAATTATAATACTTATCCTATTTATATTCTAGAATTGAATACAAATCCTAATACTAGATCTTAATCTTAAATGTTAAATGTTAAATTAGGGGATTGCATTCTCATTATGGATTATATGTTCATCTCAGGATCAAACAAAGTTAAGATTATGGAAAGGTTATGGTTTAGAGTTTTGTTATGTTTAGGGTTTTCATGATGGCTAAGCTTAAGATTATTATAATGATTATGACTAATGTTAGGGTTTACCTAGGATTATAGTTTTCCAGTTAGAATTATATTTAGGTTTCAGATATTTATTATGGTGCTACTATTTAAAGGATATATAATAGATGGCGTTAGGATGAGAGTTAATTTTACAATTAGAATAAAATCTTAGAGATAGAATTATGATTTGTTTTATATTTACGATTATAGTTCATCCTAAATATTATCTGCTAATGCAAACTATAAGTCTAGATCCTAATTCTAATACATGAACCCTATCCCTAACCATAATAATCCTAATTCTAATCATAATAATTAAATTTATAGTTTATCTTCTTTGGTAATTTAAATCTTAACTTATCATTTAACAATTGTTATGAATTTTGAGCTAATAGAACTTTTCTTCCCTCTAAATCTCTATGTTGGAATGTGTTATATTAATTGCATTTTCTAATTATGACCAAAGTCTTTTTACTATTAGAAAACTTTGTATTATATTAATCACATCTTTTATAATTGAATACAAATCCTAATACTAGATCCTAATCTTAAATGTTAAATGTTAAACCCTAACCTTATATGTAAACCATAGTTAAGGTCAAGATTAGGGTTTAACATTTAAGCTTAATATTTTTATACAGAATTAGGGTCATCCTAAATATTATCCACTAATGCAAACTATAAGTCTAGATCCTAATTCTAATACATGAACCCTATCCCTAACCATAATAATCCTAATTCTAATCATAATACTTAAACTTATAATTTATCTTCTTTGGTAATTTAAATATTAACTTATCATTTAACAATTGTTATGAATTTTGAGCTAATCGAACTTTTCTTCCCTCTAAATCTCTATGTTGGAATGTGTTATATTAATTTCATTTTCTAATTATGACCAAAGTCTTTTTACTATTAGAAAATTTTGTATTATATTAATCACATCTTTTATAATTGAATACAAATCCTAATACTAGATCTTAATTTTAAATGTTAAATGTAAAACCCTAACCTTATATGTAAATCATAGTTAAGGTCAAGATTAGGGTTTAACATTTAAGCTTAATATTTTTATTTAGAATTATGAGAAGGGCTTAGCATTTATGATTATTTTTAGGATAAAGGTTTAGCATTTAGGATAACTTAGTTAGGCCAAGGGTTAAGAATTTAGGATAAAGGTTTAGGATAAGGGTTAGACTTGAGATTAGAATTTAAAACTTAATGTAAAGGTTTGATAATTTGTATTAGGCGCATGTTTTACCATTTAAAGTACAATTTTAGCATTTATAATTAGGGATGAGATTATAATATCATTGACAACTATAGTTTAGTATTTGAAGAGTTTAGATTTTTTCATTTTAAATTATCATTTAGTATAACTTAGGGTTATTTCTTAGGTATGGATCTAATATTTAGTATTTAATACTTTAGACTTATGTAAATCTTTTAGGATTAGGGTTAGTGTTTTAATAAAAGTTAGAGATTGTATAAGGGTTAGGATTTAGGGACATGGTTAGGATTAGGAATATTAATGTTTAAGATAAGCGTTAAGCATTTAGGATAATAGTTGATCATTTAAGGTTAGGATTATGGTTTGACATTTATAATTAGTACTTGGTTCTTAGGATACTTATTTAATTATTTATATTAGGGTGTAGGTTTTAGCAAATTAAGATTATGGTTAGGATGACAGTAAGGGTTATGATTAGAGTTTTGGTTAAAATTGGGACTATAGTTAATCCTAAATCCCTTAATCCAAAACTATTAGTGTAAATCATATGCATGATACTTGAACCCTAACCCTAACCATAATAATAACCTTGATGTAAAGTAAGGGGGCACATTATGTAACACCCAACAAAGGGATCCAAAGAACTAACCAAAAGTTTTACTAAGGAAGCAATAACATGTACAATAATTTACATAAAAAACATAAGAGAGTACATTCCTTAACGATTCCTTAATGAGCACATTTACATTTCATTTTTAAATAATCATAAGTACTAGAAGTAAAATAAATAACACATCCACTTGAAAGAATAACTACAAGTTCAATCCATTTAAATAATATACATTTGTTCTAAATGCCACTTGGCAAATTAATTTAGAATGCACAATCATCCACTATTCATGTCACAGGGTATGAAATGCTAAAAGAATATACATTTATAAAATAGTTTACATCATCCATTTGCGATCCATGAAACAAAGTACAATACAATAAGTAAAATCATTAAATACTAAGTTTTGTGTTTAGATCCCTTGGCGGGGTGTTACATGATTAAATACTTAGTTATATGTTTAGGGTTTTATTGTACAGTTATATGGTTAGGTCGAGATTAAAGACAAGTACAAATATAGTTAGTTTTATGGTTTACAAACTAATCTATAATTAATCACTATTTATTTGAAATCAATATTTATTTGTAATTACATGTTTAAACAATGAATTTACATCTATAATCTAATCATTCAACATTGTAATTTACATATTAAATAAATTTCAAAACATCTAAAATAATAATTTTTAAATGAACATCTACGAAACTATTATTTAAATTAATAAATACAATAATCTAAAGATAATACTCATTAACAATGATAATTTACAATTTTATGTCTATTAAAACTGGAAAATAATAATAAATTGATGGTGTATAAAATGTAAAACTAAAAATAATTAAGTAAAATAGTACAAAACATAATAAAATACCTGGTATGTCAGAAAATAGCAGCAAGGAGCAGTTGGTAGAGGTCAAAAATGGGCTCTTGTATTGCTCTGAAATCGGGTTCGCATTTTCTAAATGGTGAAAATGACACCCAAATCAACTAAAAAGGGGGTATTTGTAACTTTTTAAAATCAAGTACCCAATTTTTAAAATTGGGTGCTTGATATTTTACAAATTGGGTGCCCAATTTTTAAGCGGTTTGGGCACCTGATCCGCTTTTCAAAAATTGGGTACCCGATTTTTGAATTGTGGCTTGGGTAGCTGAAGCATGATTTTAGAAATAGGTACCCGATTCTAAGCAAATCGGGTACCCATTTTTGAGAGGTCCAATTCCACGGATTTGACTTTCGTGAAATTGCTACCCAACTTTGTGCTTATACCTGAGATACAATACAAGTGAGCGATAGATTCATGTAATGAAATCCAGAGAATCAATTTCAACAATCACGAAAAAGACAAGATTATCTAAATAACATAATTCCAACTAGGTGAATGAAAACTCAAGAACCTACTTGGTTCTAATGCTAAAATCGTAAACACCCAAGGTAGAGAAATATCTCCTCTCAAAACTTTCTCCCTTTCGAAAATTTGCTTCCAAAATTTCACGTCCTAATTCTTTTTTTTTTAAAAATGAACCCCCATTGTTGATAAGGACTTCTCTCCTTGAATCAGGGCACTAATTGTGCATTCACTTGGGAGAACTCCTTACTCACAACCTTTACTCATAATTAATTTTTCTTAATCTTTTATTATTATCTTGCATTAATCTTTTTCATGCACATTAAAAGAATTATTAAATTACTTTATTTAATCTCCACTCGACTTCGTTTTAATTAATTAATTAAATTTAATCTCATGTGCACTTTATGCAATTAAAATATCTTTATTTAATTCACATGTTTTATCTTTTTAATTAATTTCTTACATTTTCATCTCATGCACGCATCATGCAAACTTAAAACTTTTAATAATTTAATGTCTTTTCACTTTTTAATTTATTTTTGAAAACTTAATTGATAAAATATTTATTAACTTAAGTAATAATAATATTTAGCATTTATTTAAAAATGAACTCTAAATATATTAGTATTAAATTAAATAATTATTATCATGTTCTAAATTTAAACTTATAACTTTTATCTTCATTTTTAATTCTTTTTATTTAATTAATTTCTCAATTAATTAAATATAATTAAATATTAAAATGTCATAATAAATTTTTATTAAATTAAATCATTAATTTAATCTTTTAATTAGACTTAATTAATAGAAAATTCACCAAAGACTCATAAAGCAACATACGAAAACCCATCAAAGAAAAACACATACAAAATCAAACAAAAGGGTTATAATCATGAATTAACGTCATTCGACACATTCAGAGGGTAATCAACTCAGATACTTGGCCTAATTTTCAATCAGAACAAATGGCTTAAAGGTTTAGGATTTGGACTTAAGAATTTATCTCACCTCTCTTACCATTGAGATAATGCGATAGGGTAAGCTCATCCTGGCAATTCAGGGAAGTCGATACCCAGTGACTGCAACCTACATAAAATCCACACATATATAGACACAATATTCTAAGCTAAATAGGCAATGGCAAGAAGTGGTACATCATGTAGATCCTGGCTAGCAGGTGACTACAACTTCCTTAACCACATCAGAAATGCCATACATAAAGAAAACAAATACACACACCATACACATGTAGTATAGGGTAAGTATCCATAAGAAAACACATAAGATAATAAACTATCTAACTAAACATCATCAATAACTGAAAGCACTGAATAATCATCATGCATACATGAAATATAGAGTACCAAGTAATCTCATCATATATCAACTGAATCTAAAACAATATCTGATAATCTAAAAGTAATGCTACTAATCATCAATATAAAATTGGCCTAAAAGAGTTCGGCAATGATAACAGAAATGCGAACTAGGGGTAGGCACTACATCCACCCCGCTAGACTTAAGCTTACTCTTGGAAGCCTACATGAATGGTAAAACTAAAGAGCTCACTGTGTAGGTCCCATTAGACCCTTCCCCCCCTATAGGAGAATATTACTCTATTGAGATCACTATAACAATAATATCTGAGATAACAAGGTGCTATCATAACCATACACATACTACTTTTAAATCACTTAGAGCAATATGATTTTGGTTTAATAGTAAACTGAAAACCATATTGATCCAACAATCATCCTTTTAACAAATAGTGGAATAGATCTCCTAAACACTCTAAACAGAGGATTAACATCCCTAATCCATTTGAAAACATACAAGATGCTATAATGACCATTAACCATACTATTATAAAGCATAGATAAAAGACACATGTTTTGCAAACAAAATAGTTTCAATTTTCAAATTTTCCTATATTTAGGTTTACATATAATTTTTCAGCTTCGAAGTCAAAGTGTTGAAGTATGAAAAATATACAACTAAAAGTTTAAGTTCTGTTTCAGTTCAACTAGTTCAAGTTTCAGTTTGAAAATGATATACATAACAATTTAAAGTTTTCATTTTTGTTCAACTAGTTAGCACTAGCGGCATTCCAATATACCCAGAGCTCCCAATGTAGAAACTTGGGCTCTCATACCAAATGTAACACCCCGCCAAAGGGATCCAAAAGAAATGACCTAATGTTTTACTAAGTTTGCCAAACTTTTTTTTTTTGAAACAAGAAAGAATAACATACACATCAAACACATAGTAGTGGAAGCACTAACATACAATCAACTACAACATATATAACAGGTTACATTTCTTAAGGATCCCATGATATTGAATCACATTTAAGTTTAACTAATACTAAGTTCTAGCAACTACCACATCCATATGAAAGAATAATTAAAAGTCAAATGTCCATATTATACATTTGTTCCAAATGCCTCTTGACAAATTAATTTGGAATGCTCAATCATCCATTGTACATGTCATAGTGTATGAAAGGCTTAAAAGAATATACATAAATAAAAATAGAAATAAAGATGCATCATCCTCCTCGAATCCATGATACAAAGTACAGTAAAATAAATGAAATAAACCACCATACATGATACATCTATCCACCATAAAAGATATAAAAATCTAACATAAAACACAACTATCCATCATAATACATAACTAAGTGCACAGTTCCTCCCAACCATCAATAGCATCATAAGACCATCGTGGGCCCTAGCCATCCCTCTCACGTAACATTGCAAGCCACCGAATATATCGTCAGTACTATCATAATAGAGACATCACTATTAAAACATGCTACAACATAAGCATAAGGAAATCTAACATGCTAATCATCAATATAACGAAATGCATCAGTAAATAACATCATCTAAACACGATAAACAAGCATCCCAAGAAGCTCTAGCCACGGTGACTACGAACAGATCTGAATGGTAAGAGTAAAAAGCACTACCACCTGATCGCGTGGAACCTAAATGGCCCACTCCCACCGCGTTGAGGAGATAGTCTCAAGTCCCAAGATATCAAACCAAATATCAAGATACTCTCTAAGTCTAGGAAATCCTAAAAGCAATCTAACTATCATATATATAAAACTTTTGTGTGTGTATGTATATATATATATTTGAAAATAATATATTTATAATTAATTAATGTGGATGAAAAAACATTTGTAAAAAATAATAATATTTATTTTATATAAAATATTCCTCATTTACAAATATAATCATTTAGACACCAAGTCTTAGCCTTTACTAATCATAAAATAATTGTATTATATTTTAACCATATTATAGTAACTTGATAGTTATATTTTTATCCTCTCATTTGTTTATGTATACAATAGTTAATAGCTCTATTGACAAATACAATAATAGTATTAAGTTTGATCAAAGTTAATAATGATCCATGCTAACTAAAAAAGTTTATTTATTTTTTCATTTAAATGAAAAATACTATAGTGATCCATGTTAAACTATATACAAACCATGATTATTGGCACTGGATTCATGATTTCTTCAAGCCATTCGGACTTGAGTTTTTCTCATGGCATATGATTTTACTAGGTGACTCTCCCAGATTTCCTTGGAAGTTCACCCAGATTTGGCATACCTTCAAGCTGGAGATCCTGTTTTCTCTGTGAAAAGATAGGAATGTTGTTCTTTTCGCACACAGTTTTCTGGATGTTAACATTGCTATGTATATTAAGGCATGCATTTGTAATAATGTAATTATGTAGATACAAGTGCAAGCTAATAAAGTTGCACTCGAAGTTGCTCATCTGGAAGAGCTGCTCAATCACTGGGGCAATGCCTCTTGTACTGTCACCAGAGTTTCTCCAGATGCCTCAGCGGAGACCTCGATGCCCTGCAGCCACCGTCCTCGGTGCCACTCCTCCGGTTACCACTTGCACACCCTACGCTCCTAGGCTTCTCGCCACCGCTCTCCTAGTGGTGGTGATGGCAGATGGAGGTGTCGCTCAACTTTGCCACCTCATGGTGGTTCTGGTTGGTCCCTAGCTCCTCCTCCTAGTTCCCATTGTGCGCACTCAGGGAAGTGACCTTGCCTAGACCTGACGATTTCTCCTTTGCGGCTAGAGGTTAAAGATGCGAAGGCTACCATTGTTGTTGCTACTGGTGATGACGGTTGGACTGTTCCCAGCCCACTCCCTAATCCTAAATATGATTGGGGTTTTCAAGATAAAGATGATCCACCACCCTCGACTGGCACTGCTTTGGTAGCGTAAGGTTGCCTTATTTTATTTTTTTGATGAATAGTTTTTGATTCTGGCTACGATCGTGTTTTTTGTTCGGCTTCGACCATTTGAGCTCTTTCGCAGGGTGATCTTGTATCCCTCGGCCCTTTTTTTGTGAATTGTAAACTGAGTATATTTTATTAATAGAAAAGGTAACTATTCATCAAAATATATACAAACTTTAAAAAAAAAAAATCATTTATAAAGAGAAGCATTATTGGGTAGTTTAGTTTGGATTACCAGCTTAACACACAAGATTAAAATGGTCGGTGCTTAGAGGTGAAGAAACAGGGATAGAGAGCTGAAGGCAACTAGTCTTTGTGTCGATATTTTTGCAACTTTAAAAAAGAAAAATGAATCATTTTAGTAGGGTTATAGACAGACTTTCAAATTTTCCAGTACCAAAAGTGGATATGCTTTACTTGAAAGTTTCACTGCATTGAAGAAATGAAACAATTTGACAAGTCTTCTACTGGGGAAAAAAGTTTGAAGTTCCATTCATTAAAGTGCTTGGCTTTATGCTAATGAAAAAAAGGTTCTTTTATAGTGCAGAATATCATATCAGTGGTGTGTTTTTGGGTTGATAGCTAGCAATATGGAACTATTCTATAGTCTTTGTGAAATCTTTACTCTATGTGAATGAAGTCTAATTTGTCATTTCTATTAAAACTGATCCCTAATACCAATAGGATTCCCCAACCCTATTATAGTGATTTGTCGGATGGAAAATCTCTATAAAAAATAGTGATTCTTCACTAAGGATTTAAACTCTTTCACTATAGAATCACCGAAAGTGCGGATATTGATTTGTTGGAATAGAGAAACAGGGGAAAATGGGTAGGAATGTTGAATGGGATAAAAGGGTAAACGAACAGGTGCCTTCTCAACGCGGATGAAGTACGAATGCGATTCCATGAAATCTGACAAAGTAGAGGGAAAGAAACAAGGTAAGGGGAAATTTAAGCCACGGGGAGAGTGAAGTGACAAAAAGCTCAAATTTCGTGTACTAACGTTGGGGCAGGTAGCTTGTGGGGGACGCTTCACATGACATTTTATAAGGGGTAAAATAGGAGAACATAGGATTGTATCCGTTCATTGTTGCCGTTTCTTTATTTTCAAACCGAGAAATGGGTGAGTCGTCCCATGGAGACTGGCCGTTTTCGATATGGGCAGCGGCGATTATGTGCATGTCGATCATGGTGAGCATAGGAGTTCTCAGCAAGAGTGCGGATGGCTTTGAAGTCGATGTCGCCTCACTGGTGTTTGTGGGTTTTGAAATTGTTGCAGTATGTTCATCCCTGCGAGTGCTGATCGTCAACACATGGGTGGATAGCAGTTTCGGATGTCAACTAAAGCTGGAACGAGGGATCCGTCAAGTGCTTACGATGTCTCTTCTCTGCTCTGCTCTCGCCGCTTCCTTCTTTCAATGGGGCCTCCACGCACCAGAGTCATTCCAGCACAACTCCAATCCAAAACCGCCTTTTAATCCCAACCATCCGAAAATTTATTACTTCAATTAGGAATGCAGTGCCATGCTACCAATATTATTAAGTTTATGCAGTGCCATGCTACCAATATTACTAAGTTTTTGTCCAATATTGAACGGCTTAATTTTGACTTAGTTTGAGCTTAATTTCTTCCTTAGTATGTAAATAAGTCCTCTAGCTGATCCACCATTAAAATAAATTATTAAATGTATTACTTATATTTAACCTGGGTTCACAATACCTTGTCCTAATTTTTCCTGTGGACAAACTTTTATTATTATTATTAATACACAGTTTTCTGTGAGATGGAAGAGAAAAACTAGAAATAAAATTTGGATCAAAATGAATTTCGGTCTTGAAAACAATGAACTGATCCCATATAAATTTTGGCAGAGATCTTTTGAATGAATTTATTAAGGTTAGTTGGAGAGGCAAATTCCAAGGGGTTCAACCTGCTTCCATCCTATCTTCAGTTGTCCTTCAACAATTTGTGGATTGTGCCATCCTCTTTGGTATCGCTTTGGTGGTTGAAATTAAAGTTTGGAAATGCTTCCTTAACCAATATGCCCACATCTTGATCCAAGCTATCAACTATGATAAAAGTAATATCTACTTCTTGAACACATTGAATAATTTGCAAAATAAAACTAAAACTATTCAATGTTGTCAATGTGCTAACCTTCCCATACCTACCTCGAGTTGTCATTCGCTATTAATGGGGTTTCTAAATCCTTCTATACCTCTATCACAAACTAGTTGGCTAGAAGGGAAGACTTCTTAGTAATGCTAGGAAATTATAACTTCTTTCAACTTCCCTTTAAGCGACCCCCATTTATTTTCTCCCCCTTTTTCGAATCTCAAACTTTATGCTGAAATTTATTGGAGAGAGTCTAGTTGGGACAATATTTTCCAATTGAAAGCCATAAACAATGGAGGGGCTCGACATTACAAATAATTCACATCTTAATAGAGCTCTTCTTGCCAAGATTATATGGAGATTATCCCTACATTAAATTGATTGGTGTGACATTACATCTTCTAAAATATCTAAATAATGAAAGGACCTATCATGTCTTTACTGTGCAAGGCCTCTCCAATGGGTCTAGGATTTAGAACAATATTCTTAAGTGTGAGAATATCTTAAATAAATAGGACTAATATGGTAGATCAGTGATGGACATATGATTGGACAATTCTAAGATGACATGTGGTTGAGGGACACTCCTCTTTCCTCTTAATTTGTGTTCAATACCCTTTATGGTTTCTCATATTGTGTCTTTGTAGATTAGATGGTTGACTATTTAAGTGAATCAAATTTATGGAAGGACCTTTCTCTTTGTTGTCAAGATCAATAAAAAATCTTGCCTCTAACTAAGGATCTACAAATAGATCTTCAAAAGGTGAGAATTTTGATATTCCAATAGGACTTGACTTCTTCTATAGTAGGATGACTAGTGGTTGAATTCAATTTAAAAATTACTTATTTGTCTCATTCTTCATGAGAGTAACATGTTGACATCTAGAGAAGAAATTATGGAATTCCCATCTCATCCCTAATATAAAAGTTTTCAGGTAAATGGTCGCACTCAATAAAATTCTTATGCAAGGAAATCTCTCAAAGCATGTGTTAGAGTAATAAAGTATTTCCTTATTATTTAAATTATTTTTATTTAATTATTAAGTCCTTTATTAACTCTAGTTTTCTTAAGCTAAATTTTGGGCATATAATAATTAATTCTTTTATTAATTATTATTATGCAACCTAGGTTTTACCTTTTAGGGTTTCAATCTCCTTTATAAGGATGATCTCTCTTTTTATTTTTCATTCATTAACTTTCGATAATAACAATTTATCTTTTTTCTCATCAAGAATGTCTCATATGTGGATATGGGAACTCTAGCCTCCATATCTTTCTCTTCTCTCTTTCTGTGAGAGGTGTTTGCATACATATGATTATTGGGAGCAATGGGGTTAAGCTTTCATCAACTTTAACATGGTATCAGAGCTTCAGATCTTTATGCCCCTATTTTATTCTAGAGAGGTTTCGTTTGGCTTTCAGATCTGTGTTTTGTATTTAAAATTTTTAAAGTTTTCAGAGGTGATTTTTATTGCATCTGAGGGGGTCATTTTTTTTCATTGCATTTTGAGTTCAAATGGACATCACTTTAGGATTTGTAGTGCCCAAAAACCCCTATTTCCATATAAAATTTGTCCAATTTGGACACAATTGACTAGTAAGGAAAATATTTTTGCTCTCAAATTTGGGCATGCTTTCCAATGCAATGATTTATTTATTTTATCAAAAAAATTAAATCAATTTTTTTATTCACTTTATTGAAAAATAAAATAAAATGCATGATTTAAAAAAATCAAAATTTCAAAAAAAGCCTTTGTTTGTTTTTTTTTCAATTTTTTTCAAAAGTGCAAAGGATGCCTGCATAGTCCTCACATCAGTAGAGTACTAACATGAAGGTCTAACAACTACAGGTAGTAATGTCAAAATTTGTTGAATTGAAATTTGATATCCATTCACTCATCATTGCTTGATTTATTGTCTTAAAGACCCATTGGTGGTTTTCTGGTTGTATCTTGGGCATACAGAGACAATTTTTGACAAATCTTATATCATTAGAAAGCTATTTCTGAGACCATTGTGATGTTATAGTTTATTTTGACTTTTGATTCTATTTGGTTTTCTATTTATTTATTCAAAGAAAGAGGTTTTATTTTGCACTTTGGGAGACTATCTTGAGCATTAGGACTATAACACCCCGCTAGGAACCTAAAAGAAATTAACCTAAAGTTTCACTAAGTTTGTCAAACATTTATTTTAACAGATAATAAAAACAATAGATATAATATAGTGGAAGTAATAACTCACATATATACAACCATCATAAACATATTACATCTCTTAAGGGTCCCATGACATTGAATGACATTTAAGTTTAATTAATACTAAATCTGATACATCACAAATCCACATCAATGAATAAATACAAGTATGAATCCATTTAAATAATATACAATAATATCGAATGCCAATTGGCAACAATCAGAATGTATAATCATCCACTATACAAGTCATAGGGTATGAAAAACTCAAAGAATATACATCATAAAGTAAATTACATCATCTCTTAAGATATTTGAAATAAAATACAATGCAATAGAGTATAACCATCCATCATAGTACACAAGATTAGAATGAAAGGAAATATAGTACATAGAACTCCAGCAATGACATCCAACTATCAGATCTCAATTGTATAAGTAAAAAGAACTACCACCTAACCTCGTGGAACCTAAATGGCCCACTTCCACTGCATTGAGGAGATAACCTCAAGTCCCATATGTATATCAATCCACTAGTATGATCTAATCCCAAAGGCAACAAGACATGTAGGAAATCTACTATGCAAGTTGGCAAGTGTCATCGCATGAGCCAAATCTAAGGTTACCTTGACAGCCTCTCTAGGCTTTGACCCCCAAGTGTCTCTATGCAGCACCAGTAGTACAAACAAGGCATACTAACAAAGAAAGGTTGCAACCAAGCATCCTCTCTACTCCCATCCTAGCCTATACTAGCACTCGAGGAAAAAATGAGGAAAAAAAGGACTCTTATTAATTCATTTTAAACCCATTTAATGAAATGTTATCACCTATTAACACAACTTACAATGGGTCACCTAGGTAGCCACTTAGGGCTTTGGCCTCCATTGCAAGCCACTTCCTAACGTACACATAGATTACCTACCCTAACCTCATAAAAAGTACAAATCATAGAATCACAATTTTCACCTCACTCCTTTACAAGCAACTGGAAAGCACCTATAGATAAAACACAATATTCACCTCAGTCATTTACAAGTAACTGGAAAGCACCTATAGATGGATAAAACATAATATTCACCCCAGTCCTTTACAAGCAATTGGAAAGCACCTAAAAACCAATCAAAATAATCACCTTAGTTGTATACGAGCAACTGGAAAGCACCTAAAGACAACTGATCAATAACTCAAAGGTTATATCAGGAAATTCACACCATTCACCTTAGTTCTATACAAGCAACTGGAAAGCACCAAAAACAATTGGTCAAAAATCATCACAAAATTATTTGACACATCACCATAGTCGGGTGTAAAAGACTGTGACCAAAATATAAAAATAACATCATCACAGAATAAACCCCCAAGCCTCTAGTAATACATCCTGATTGGTCAAAGTACTAAGTCAAACCTGAACCCAACATCAGTAAACTACACATCACATAAAGTACATACAAAAGTAACTTTCATAATTCACTAGGTTTTGAAAACACAAAATTTCAATTTTCATTATAGGTTTTCAAGCTTTCATTTTCATTTTCAAGTGTCATAAATACTAAGTTTTCAATTATACAGAAGAAATAAAAGTTCCATAGTATAAAGTCATTTATAAACAAACTGAAGTACTTAATAAAATTTTGATTTTTATTAAAGGAATCAATTCACCCTAATTTACAATTATCAATTTACTTCACAAATATATATTAATAATAAATTAATTTAAAAAAACTTCAATTACATATTGTTAAAATTTAATCAATACTCCTTAAATTAATAATGATAACAATTCTCTATTTATTAATAAATAATTTACAATAAATTATCAATAAAATAATTATTAATTTATTAATAAAATAAGAATGATGATTAATAATAATATTTAATCACATTCAATATTTAATAATAACTAATAAAAAACATATTAATACTTATATATATTAAAATATTTTTAAAAATATATTTAAAAACTTTTTAAAAAACCCTACCATAAAATGTTTATAGCCCACCGGCTTGCTACTGCAACAACATGCTGCTATAGCAGGACTGTTATGCAGTCCTTAATAAATGCTGCCAACGTTAAAAGGAGGAGGGGAGAGTGGAGGTTGTGGTCCACCTCCTCTTTTTAAATTTAAAAAAAAAAAATTTAAATAAAAAAAATAACAACCCCTCTCCATCAATAGACCATCTCACAATTTTTTTTATTATATTATATTTTTATAGTTATCACAATACATTTATAAATTAATGTGGTAATTATATAAATATATATTTTATTTTGATAAATTTTCAATATAAACTTGGTATAGCAACTCAGATTAAATAGTCAAAACTTATAAAACAAATATGGTTTTCTTTTCAAAACCCACATCCTAATTTTAACAAATCTATTACAAATCACCCAATTTACCAAACAAGAGTTTTCCAATCCTAAATTGTTTACAAACATTTTCAAAATGAAAAAGAATAGATTCGGTGGCATGTTGTGATGGTTAAGTTGTTGCGTTGTTATCCTTGCCATCCAGGTTCAAATCTCATGGGGATGAGGTCCCCTGTTTTGTGGCCTCACTGGTTCATAGCTCCAGGTCAAAGCATTGGTGGTACCGGTGGGCGTGTCGCGCCAGCGCTATCGGTCACGTTAAAAATTTTACCACGCACATTTAAAAAAAAAAAACAAAAAAAAAAAAAAAAACAAATATTTTAGATTAAATCACAAATAATTCAATAACGAAAATCAATTTTTCTCAAACAAGGGTTCCACCCCAAATGAATTCTAAAACAGATCCATCAATTACGAAGAGGACAAAATGATTCTCACAGTGGAAACTATTGTGCAAAAATCATGAGATCCTACTTGGATCTGATGTTAAACAACAAATGCATAGAGCTCGCAAGCAATTTCCCCTTCTCTCAAAAACCCTCTTCTCAAAGTTTGGCTCCTTCAAATCTATGTATGGAGAAATGAGCTTTAATTCCTTAATAAAGAGCTTTCTCTAATTATGGCTTCAATTTTGCAATCACATGAAACCTTTTTCTTAATTATTTTAATATATTTTAAGTTTCATGTGCAACCTTTTTGCAATTTAATTAAAATAACTTTATTAAATCAATTCCTTTCTCTCTTTTATCAATTCTTGAGACGTTTTTAAATTAAATATTTATTAATTTAACTAATAATAATATTTAGAGTTTATTATAAAAATGAAACTCCTAAATATATTATTATTAAATTAAATAAATATGATTACGCCAAAATTATAACTTTCACTATATCTTTAAATTTAATTATTTTATTTAATTAATTTCTCAATTAATCAAATATAATTAAATATTGAATTTTATTTATAAAATTTTCATTAAATTAAATCTTTTAATAATCTTTTAATCTGATTTAATTATATCTGAAAATCACAATAGACCTACAAGACTAAGTATGAAAACCCATAATAAAATACAAAATACTAGATCAAACTCAAGGGTCAAATCATGAATTCATGTCACTTGACAAATTCAGAAGGTAAACAACTCAAAAACTTATCCTACTTTCTAGGATAATTGGCTTAGGGTTTAGGATTCAGACTCAAGAATTATCTCCCCTCTTTTACCATTAAGATACTATGATAGGGCATGCTCATCCTGGTGATTCAGGGAAGTTGATGCCCAGTACCTACAATCTGCATAAAATCTGAGCATCATGTACATACACATATAATCTAAACTAAACAGGCAATGTTGGGAAGTGGTACATCATGTAGATCCTAACCAGTAGGTGACTATGACTCCCTCCCTCAACCACATAAAAAATATCATACATAAAGTAAAACATATAGGTACACCAAACACATGCAAGTACGGGGTAAGTATCCATAAAACTGCATATAAAGAGTCCATCTATCTATCATCATAAGATATCTGAAATCAGCATATACTAGCTTCATCATTGAAAGAATAATCATGAACACATAAAATAACTGAGTATCAAGTAGCTCATCACATAAATCAATTGAGTATGAAATAAAATCTAAACAAATCTGGTAGCCAAGTACCGCTAATCATAAAACAAAATCATAAATCTGGCCTAAAAGAATCTAGTAATCTAACATGAAAAGTAAACTAGGGGTAGGCATTACATCCACTCCCCCTAGACTTAGGCTTACTCTTGGAACCCTACAAGAAAGATAAAACTAAAGCACTCACTATGCGGGTCCCATTGGACCCTTTCCCTCTATAGGAGGATAAGACTCCACTAAAAAAACTCTCTACAATCTGGGTGAGTGCACCAAGTTGGTGTACAAAAATGTGGACACCCCCAAAAAAAATAAAAAAATCAATAGCCCAATCAGGTTATTTAAAAGCTAAATGTTGGCTAGGCTTGGAATCCAAGCCTGTCCATTATACTTTAAAAAACTATATATTTTGCAAACTATATATTTTGTCTCATGTCCACCTTTGAGGTCATTTTAATACCCTCAAACGACAACAACAATGTGGAGTACAAAGGAGAACATCATAACCCAATTGGGTTTAGCATAAAAATCAAATTTTTATTGCATTTCCATCCATGGTGCCCCACAAATGAGGTAGGTCTTCATTCTATTCATCGTTAATGTATTTTTTTAATCAAATTTTGTAATGTGATTTTTGTAATTTATAATTTTGTAATTGTTTTAATTTTTTTTGGTATAGATGCATCAATTGAATGCAAGAAAATGAGGGAGAGATGAAAGACCACCTTCTACACAATCAAACCCTCCACCCATTATGACACAACCATAAAACACTCCACCCATTGTGACACAATAACAAAAGCATCCACCCATAGTGAAACAAACACAAAATGTTGTCTAAGGCTGGAGTCTGATTAGTCCCCAAGTGGGAGATTGTTAGATTGTGGTGATTGATTAGGAAAGTACTGTACATACTCCATAATTCCTCGATGGGGTTTGGGGCCAAGCCGAGCCCCGAGTGGCACGTTTGGTGGTGGCAGCCCCCAACACAACTGAGGTCATTAGGCCACAGTTGTTAGGGTTTCAGGGGTGTCAGCCCCCGAGAAAATTATTTGGGGCTATTTTATCAGCATTTTGTAGCCAACATGTTGTAACCCTAAAGCGAAAAAAAAACTTGTAAAAAAGGGCTTAGGTGTAAGGAAACTTGGCAAGAAAGAATATAACCATTTCCACATAACCCATAATAGACCTGAAATAAACACGAAATTAAAATCCACATGCAAGAGAATAGACAACATACCCACAAAATGTGACACAAGATATACCCTAGGAAATCCTCATTGAGGGAAAAACCAAGCCTCCAAAAGCATCCATCACCATGTATTATTCAACAAAAATACCATTTCCATACAACCATGGAAACCTTCATGGTCATAACCACAACCGAGCAAACTATGTGAACAAGCATGAATCCACACATCCCATGCCATGCTTCCAACCTTCACAAATGCTCCCTTGGCTAACCTGTCAAGCCTTATCCCACTTGACTCTTGCCTTTTGTCTTCTCCTTGTCACACTAACAACTACTCTTGTCGCTGCTTATATAGTAGAAAGTTCCACAAAACCACTAAGTGGTATTACATAAACTATGTGCTACCTAACCCATTGACCCCACATTTAATATTGGGCATTTAATTCTTTTCCCCAATATTAAATAATTACATGAAATATTTTCACAATGTTACAATACAACTCATCAAGTATATCCCATGGGAATCTTTACATGTTGCACGTCCATCTAGGTACAATGTTACATAATAAAGTAATAAAACATAACAATATTTTGCAATGTGTGCAACACCCATTATCTCAACAATCTCTCACTTGTTGTATACATTGCGTAGGGTCAATCCGTAGCCACATAAATGAACAAGGGAACAATCCCTCCCAGCACATCCACCATCATGGATCAAAGTACACCAAGTGCTCCATCCTGGTACCCACAACAAAATCAAAGTATCCAGCATCTCAAACATGAATGATCTCACCTTCTATTATGTCATTGCCATTGGACATACATAGAAGCCATGCAAAGAGAAAGCAACCCAACTTGTCGCATTAGAAGATCATAAAATCCTGTACCAACTAAAATTCCAAGCACAAATAACCTGATCCAAAGGTAATCACATGTATCCATAGTTGTCAAAATATCCATAGTTGAAATAGCACCCACAGCAAGTGCCAAACCCATCCAACTATCCATACCTCCAAAAGGTATATACCAAGTGAATCTCACATCATCAACATATCCAATATGCAACCTGCAATCAAAAGCCTCAAGAGCAATACCTGCCACATATATACCAAGAAGCTCCCACTATAAAAGATAATCTCAAATCTATAACCAATCCACTCACAACATCTCAAAGAAGTGAATCCATGTAGTATCAAGGACATCCACAATACATAAACTGATATCCTGCAAGAACAACTCTCATAACAAGTCTCCAACAATCTCTCAAATTCTCCACAACCAACAGAGGAAAGAGATAAAGGAATAACCATGTCATCTCTCACATGACATACATGAGCACAAACCAGTGATCACAATCTCCAACCAATCTCAAATCCAATGTAGGTAAAACTGAACATCCAGGAACATAACCAAGACCGGAGAAACCATGCAAATCATAACCTATATCATGTCCTTCTACACACACCTTTAGATGTAAACTATGCAAGTATGATCTCCTCCATAAAACCCCAAAAAGAAGCCTCAACAACACCCAAACCATACGATATAACTAATCATGGATGTAAGCCTCTCACAAGAAGATCAAACTCATAAAACCATTCCTAAACCAAGGAATAACCATTCCTAATCCAATAAAAATTCCCAATATAAAACCATCTCCCAAACTCAAACAACAAAACAACATATACATATGGAGATAACCAATGCTAAACCATCGCTCAAATGAACCCTCCAGAACTTACTCATGTACCATAGCTCAAGATCCATATCCATTAAAGATAAGCATAAATATATTGCACCTGAGAAAAATAATGGGCTATACCTCTCAAGTATCAAACCGCCGAGTAGACCAAGAGTGGGGAATGAGAATGCTCATCAAGATTCCCAAGTATCCAACCAAGACTCATCTAAGAACAATCTCCTCTCAAGTCCATATCAAGTGACTGCCCCTCAGACTTCCTGCTGAAACCATCAACTATCCCAACAAATACTTCTCTAATCCAAAAGAAATCAGCATCACCACCGTCTCTAAGTATCCATGAGCACCTGTAACCAATCAATCCATGCCAACTCCAAATGCAACATAGCAATATCATGAAGTATCCAGCTTATGATCAGTGTATTGATACCAAGAAACTAAATCAAGATCAATGTCAAAGTTCCAACCATGGCCTCAGGAACATAAACATGACAACATGATCTAACCATCTCAACCAAAGAGATAACATGCTCCACATGAACATACTATAACATGTCACAACTCTAAATGTGTATCAAGAGTATACCATGACATAATAATGAAACCATCCTCATACCAAGGATAAAATGCCAAATAAAAGCAGAAACCACACCTTTTCCAAGAACCCTGTGATTCCTCAAGATGCAACCATCTCCATACATCATGAAGAAAACCATCTCCACATACCATGAAGAACCATCTCCACACACCATGAAGGTAACAACTGCACCATGCAAATGTCAAAGACACTTCTGCAGCAACAGGATTTAAGACAAATCTCCAACATTTGCAAACACTCAATAAATATATCAATGCCAAGAACTCCCACTCAACTGTGGTACCACGTCTCCCATGGCATCATAAAATCCATCTCCTATATGAAGATCCAAACCAAACTAGGAACTAATCCTGTATTGTCACCTCATCACTGTCACAAGCTCTCACTAAACCGTGTATCCAAGCTATCCATGACATAATGATGAAAAAAATCCATCCTCTAACCATGAGAATCAACCAAGGCATCAAACCATCAAAGAACTCAAAGTGCACATCATGAGCTCCTCGAAAGAAACCAAATAACCATGATCCTCAACTAAGAAGATATACCACCATAACTGATTTAGAAAATCTAAGCTAATAAAAATGAAGGATGTACCTATATATCCAATCATGTCATGCCAAAATCCATGGCACCATGATCACATCCATGAACCAAGCATCTGGCTCTCAAAGTTTAACCTGTCAGCATAAAATAGTCAACCACAATCCTCCACCATGACTGTACCTGGTAACAACATCTCATTCCTTCTACATGAAGAAACAATCAGTAAATCATGTGACTTAGGGCATAGACAACCCAAATCCAAGCCACCAATCTGAATATGCATGAATAATGAAAGATCAATGGGCAAAGACAACCCATAACCAAGCTATAAATGCAACCTGTAAGTATAGACCACTTACAACACTGCACAACTTGTAGATCCAACAAGTCATCACACATATCCAAACCAAATACTGATAACCATATCATCATGAGACTAATTTGAAATATGAACTGAGTATACAATGACATCAAATCTTAAATCTTCAATGCCATAAACTCATAATGTTACCATACTCAAAATATACCATAAACTATTCAGATCAATAAATTACTAAGTATACTATGCCAAACCTATACCAAATCTAAACCAATGTGTAGAGCTCTCCAAGAGCTTTCTGTTGACTACTCGAAGTCCAAAATCTGACTCCATATGCCCAAGTTATACCCTAACTCATGCTCAAAATAAACAACACTTGACTTTAGGGCTCTTAAAATCTGACAAAATTTCAAAAATCATAGAACCAAACCTTTACCATGTTGTAGTGCTCTGAATTAGCTTTCCAACGCCTATAAGAACTCTAAAATATGATATTCTGAGAGAAAGTTATGGTCATTTTACTAAGACAATCTTTTTACCATTTTCAGTGTGATTTTTCATTTTATTTATTTTTTGTGACAAAAATTCTGACGGGATTAAATTTGACGGCCATCATTGGCTAAAATAAAAAAACTCTTTCATTTCCTCTAAACGTGGCCAAACTAGGGCATATTATATATCAAAATTTATGGAAATGTCGACCCAGATCTAATGGTGAGGTCTGTTTTTTACCCAAGAGGTCATTTCAACAAGCTCCCCCTAAAACTCTCATTTAAATTAAACATCCAAAAAATCCTTTTGTCTAACAATTTCACATGCCCAAATATTTTGACATCCTATCATAATAGCAAATCCAAAACCCTCAGATCTGCAATAAACAACTCATATATCTTGCCCTTTCTTTTATCCTCTCATGCATTCCCATGGATTCAATCTAGGGTTATAATACTAAAACCATAGCTCTGATACCACTTGTAAGGAAACTTGGCAAGAAAGAATATAACCATTTCCACATAACCCATAATAGATCTGAAATAAACATGGAATTAAAATTCACATGCAAGAGAATAGACAACATACCCACAAAATGTGACACAAGATATACCCTGGGAAACCCTCATTGAGGGAAAAACCTAGCCTCCAAAAGCATCCATCACCATGTATTATTCAACAAAAATACCATTGACATACAACCATGGAAGCCTTCATGGCTATAGCCACAATCGAGCAAACTATGTGAACAAGCATGAATCCACACATCCCATGCCATGCTTCCAACCTTCACAAATGCTCCCTTGGCTAACCTGTCAAGCCTTGTCTTGCTCGACTCTTGCCTTTTGTCTTCTCCTTGTCAAACTAACAATTACCCTTGTGGCTGCTTATATAGTAGAAAGTCCCACAAAACCACTAATTGGTATTACATAAACCATGTGCTACCTAACCCACTGACCTCACATTTAATATTGGGTATTTAATTCTTTTCCCCACTATTAAATAATTACATGAAATATTTTCACAATGTTACAATACAACTTATCAAGTATATCCCATGAGAATCTTTACATGTTGCACGCCCATCTAGGTACAACATTACATAATAAAATAATAAAATATAACAATATTATGCAATGTGTGCAACACCCATTATCTCAACATTAGGGTTAGAGATTTTTATAAAGAGGTGATGCAAAAATTGCTTCTTGTGGTGGTATTGAGCTGTAAGGGATTACAAATTGTAATTAGATTGTAATCATTGGATCGTAATAATATTGGACTTGGTGTTTGGTGGACATAGCCCAGGGATTGGGTGAACCACGTTAAATCTTGCAAATGAGGTGTTTAGAGAGGTTACAAAATTGGGTACATGGAGGGATAGGTGTCATGCATTTATATCGATGGGTTATCATATCAACAAGTGAAAGATAAAGACATAAAGAAGGGTACTATATGTTCTCTTTTCACCGATCCTATATCTAGCAACTACCTATTACACACAACCAATAATTTTCCTATTCATTGGTGCACTCATACTAGGATGAGATCATGTTTTTGGGATAGGTGGTATATGGTATTTGGCCTACCACCATGCAATAATTATGAGGTGCTTGTACATTTTTTGAGAAAGCTATATTGTGAGTTCATCCTTGCGAGAAGCCAAATTGCTTTGACATCCATCAGTTCCATGGTAGAGGGAGAGGGTCTGTGTAGGGTAGACCTGGGGCTTGTAGGGTGGTACCACAACATGAGAGGATACATACAACACAAAAAACCATGCCTCATGTTGTTCTCCCATCAATTGTAAAGGAGTATATTAATTTACAAACTCTTCTTGTGGCTGCATCATTGAAAGATGTTATCATTGAGCATGGCTCACACTTAGGTGGTTTTCCTTCACTTATGGAGCCATGACCATCATCAGATGCACCTTTAGGGTCATCACAACATGCAATAGCTCCATCATCATCACAGCATGGGACAACTCCATAATCATCACCTATGGCACCTTGGTCATCACAACCTATGACAACTCCATCAACATCACCTGGACCACCACTGTCATCTCCACTTGTGTCACCTACGCCACTAGTGTTATCTCTACTTGTGTCACCTACACCACTAGTGTCATCCTTACTTGTGCCACCTGTATCATCATCACATGCATCATTATAGTCTTCGGGGCCCAATCAACATTTTTATTTTAGCTATTAGCACATGTGTGATGGGATAGATATGGAGGCATCTTAGGATGGAGTTTCATCTCATCCATGTGTACATTGTGGGTATGCTTGTTATTCATATGAAGGTGGGGATTTCACACTCACAGATGATTTGATGGTGATGGTCTTTGGTGGACAAGATAGACAGGTTTGTTTGTTTGAGTTTTGACATGATAATATTTATTGACCTAAATATTGTACAAGTAATTTTTTTTATAATAGATCACTCTAGATTGATATGTGAACAATATGGAATGCAAGGTGCAACAAGCAGTACAAGAACACCATAGAGTACTCATCCTGCTAGAGCTACAAGGCTATGGGAAAGAACACTCGAGGTAATGTTTTTTACATATTCTTAAAAGTAAAATACTCCATTGGATTTAAAATATTATTTTTTAATTTGGTATGACATAAATAACCTGCTTATAGATCCTCTTCCATCTCCTATCATCATTGAAACCTTCCCATTCATCAAATCCATCCAATTCCCATCCACATCTCTTGCTCCTAGCATTACCCAAATCCCATCTAATTAACCTCATGAGTGTTGACATGATATTATTCAATCACCTAAATATCGTAAAAGTAAATTTATTTATTTACTTTATATATCACTTTAGATTGATATTTTCAAACAATATGAAATGCATGTTGTAGAAAGCGGTACGAGAACATCACATAGTACTCGTTCTACTAGAGGTGCAAAGCTAGGAGAAAGAACACCCGAGGTAAATTTTTTAAATATTCTTAAAAGTAAAATAATACATTGGATTAGAAATATTATTTCTTAATTGGTATTCTTAAAAGAACAATAATACCTTTCCTTCTCCTACCATCATTGAAACCCTCCCAAATTCATCAAATCCATCCAATTCCCATCCACATATCTTACTCCTAGCATACCTGAACTCCATCTAATGAACCTCATGAGTTCATCCTCCATATACCCATCTACATTGAAGAACCTCCATATCACATAGGGTGTCTTGCATGAGTGTGGAGATCATGAAACTCCACTTTTATTTCTTGACATGGTGCCAAAAGTTCATTCACATCTCTCTTTTCCTTCTTGGTCTCTTTGTTTTCAATTTAGGCCTTGTAATCTTTTTGAGCCCCAATTTTCCTATCTTTCAACTATCCTTCCAATATCGTCCTTCAAGTCCTTCTTGTGTTTTCTTTTCCTCTTATGATCTTCTTGTTGTTATTTTGCCTTCTTTCCATTTACAACATTATCTCATATTTATAACAATACTCTTTACTATTTTATAGGGCTTGTTGGGGGCTGAAATTTCTCAAATTGATGATGCCACACTTTCTGCCATTAACTTTGGCCTTGAGAGCTATGTGATATCATAGCTTGCACACCTATCAATTTTACAATTTGAGTTAAACTCATGATGTGTCTTATTGTTTCCTCTTATGTTATATTTTTTTCTTCTTTCAGGTACTCCACATAGCTCGAGGTCTAGAGGAAAAAGAATGAAATCAACAAGAACATCGAAACAAAAAAAAGCTATTAAATACAAGTCAAGTTTATATTTTAAAATTTATTATGAATGAATGTATATACGTGTACTCAATATTGATGAATACATGTTGCCTTATTTTTTTTTTATATGTAGAAACAATTTAGTTTTGTAGAGTTTATGAATGCACCTGAGACTACAATGTTGAGGCAATGGAAGAGGTAAAATTTCATAGTTTCCTTCTCATAAATTTTAGGCTATAGTATGCATTTATTTTATAAACATATTAAATAGTTGCATTTACAAATGAGTACATGTTTTTTTTTCTAGTTTTATAGTAATTTTCAACAATTTGTCTTATTAACATGTGTTATTTATCTTTTACGTATTACAACACTCTTTGAGACTTCATGCAAATCCTTTCCCATTTCATTCTGTTAGGAGTCCTGAGCATCAAAAATGGGGCCAAACACAATAGAGGCCAGAGGTATGTATGTAGAGTCTTAGTTGAAGCCCTCTTGTGATCTCAATTTGGATTACTTGTGCGTGTGATAGAAATCCCTAATGCCTACTCTACAATTCTAACATTTTATCACTTACCATATAGGCTGTGCCTCATACCAGCATTGATTCATTAGTGGTTGTGCCTCCTACCAGCATGAGAGATCCAACTCAGGCTATAGTATGTTTTTCTATTTTTCTACTCTATTCAGAATCCCTAATGCCACTCTATAATGCTAATATTTTATTGCTTACCATACAGGTTGTGCCTCATACCAACATTGATTCCTTAGTGGTTGTACCTCCTACTAGGATGAGAGATTTATCTTAGGCTATAGTACATTTTATTTGTTTTTTTACGTGATTTGGAATCCCTAACGCCTACTCTACAATTCTAACATTTTATTGCTTACCATATAGGTTATGCCTCATACCAACATTGATTCATCAGTGGTTTTACCTCCTACTAGCATGAGAAATCTAGCTTAGGATATAGGACATTTTTTATTTTTTACTCTACTTGAAATCCCTAATGCCACTCTATAATGCTAACATTTTATCACTTAACATACAGGTTGTGCCTGATACCAACACTAATTCATCACTGATTGTACCTCCTACTAGCATGGGAGATCTAGCTCACGCTGCAGTTCATTTTTTGTTTTATTACTCTATTTGGAATCCCTAATGTCACTCTATAATGCTACAATTTTATTGCTTATCATATAGGTTGTACCTCATACCAGCATTGATTTATTGATGGTTCTGCCTCCTACGAGCATTGATTCATTGGTAGTTGTGTATCCCATAATCACTCTACCAAATCATTTTGTTACGAGTCCCACCCATCAATGAAGGAGCCCATTACTATTATCATTCAATCCAACTATGGGACAAAGGTATTGACATATCTGTCAAGTTTGTTATTAGTGACACACTTATTCAGATTATATATAGCTACCGAGCTTATTGTACAACTATTAGTTTTTGCCAAGTATTTTAGATATCACCGAGTTCTACAATTACTACCGAGTCCTTTGGACAAATCTTAGTGGTTACCAAGCAATCAAAGTTATAGTGAAGATCAATAGTGTGAATCATGCATCTCAGTATATGCCAAGTTTACCAGTGCAAGCCGAGCTGTGCAGTATTCACCAAGTTTGCAATGTATGTCACGCAAGTCCAGTGTTAACCAAGCTATTCTGTTAACCAAGTGACTTAGTTTATACCAAGCTTGAGGTGAGAATGTTTACCGAGTCATGCCATGGTAAATAAGTAATTCAATATATATGATAAGTTTCACAGTATCTATCGAGTCATCAGTGCTGAACAAGTTTAAGACTACTTGGAAGTAATCAGTATGGACTGAGCTTCTATGTCTACCGAGTACATGACAATGCTGAGTTTTGACAGTGGATGCCAAGTATCAGAACCTCACCGAGTTAGTCTTTAGAACCCGAGTGTCTTCATGCGGGTTGACTTTGTAATATTTGTGTTAACTTGTATGATGGCCAACTTTGTATATTGTTTAATTGGATTGATATATATGTAATGTATTGTATCATATCCAAAGAAGGAGTATGAGCAAAAAATCAATGTAATCTTCAAAGAAGAACAAAAAGAGTGAATTGAAAAGGCTACAACAATATAAGGAGTAGTAAAGACATATCTATCACAACAAGGTGATTAATACTTAAAGGAATCTCATTCAACAAACCAAGTTGTAGATCAGAGATCATCTAGTGTTTCATCCTAATAGGTGGATCAGTCAAATCCTTTCACAAGGTAGACCTAACAATCTTTTGTAAATCTCTTTACCAAGTGCATACTTGATTGTATGTTTATAAATCCTTTCACAAGGTGGACCTAGCAGTCCTCTTTGCTCCTAATAGGGCATATCATTAGAAGTGATCAATGTAAGCTTTAACAGACTAACTTTATACTACAATACTTAAGTTGTGGGTATCATCCCCAACCCAGTTTTACTTTCTATTTGGAAGGTTTCTGAGTCACCAAATCTTTGTGTCACAATGTTATGAATGCTTTCATGTTTTTAGTTTCTTATGCATGCAAGTAGACTAGAGTATATATGATGGATTAAATGATAATTGGATTGTTGAATTAAGAGTTGAAATTGTTGAAGTTTTAGAAGTTATTGATTCACCCCTCCCCTCTCAGCAACTTAGCATAGTCTTGAATATTTCTAACAAAAGGGATGAGATAATGAAAAACTCAACCATCCACAATTTAGAACCCAATTTCTAGTTATTTTCATATTACTTATAGATAATATATTTGATAGTGTATTTTAATTTTTCTTCTACAGACACCTGGTGAGCCACAAATTGTATCAAAGAGGCTCAATTTTGATGATCCTATATAGTCATAGATATTGATAGTGATATACATATATAGTTGTGGTCATCACATGACATTAACATATATTTGACTTTTGTATTGTATATATTTGAGATTTGTATTGTGCACATTCAACATTTCTATTGTACACATTCAACATTTGTCAAGTATTTGACTTTTTTATTTTATATATTTGAGATTTTTACTGTGCACATTTGGCATTTCTATTATACACATTTGGTATTTGTCGGGTATTTGACTTTTGTATTGTACCGATGAGACATAACATCTTTTTGTATAGGTGAGATATAGATGCCAAATAAGCAAGATACGTCTGCCAAATCCAAAAAAAGTTGAATCTCTAAAAACTAAGATAGGTTGTTGTAGGCCTAGATAAAAAAATCCTATAGCACCTAAAACTTCATCAGTACTTCGCACAAGCTCAAAGAAATGCACGATCAAAGATCACAACCTAATGGTGCTTAGAGACCCTTTAGGACACTTTTGTTTAGTGTGGTTGATACCATCAGAGGGATGTTGTGGCTAAAATGAGGTTGGTCCTAGCCTAAACCTAACCAATCTGAGCTAACAGAGTAGCTATGGATTTCTAAGAATGCGTTAAAAGCTACAAAACCCTAGTTGCTAGGAAAGCACAAAAAAATTATGTTTTCTTGCATTTACTTAGAGTTTTTGAATGAGTCTTTGAGATCCACTAACTTGGATGGTTGAAACACATTGCAAAAATCTATTTTGAATCAATATTGCATTCATTTTATTGGGTTTTAGTATTTTCTATTGACTAGTTTGAAATAAGGCAAGGGTTTTGTAATGGTTCAAGATGTAAATTGAATGATCCATCCCCTTTTTGTAATTTCTATTACTCAGGGATGGATCCTAACATTGTATTATAGAATTATAACAATGTGACTATAGGAAAGAATGGGAGTTTGTAGGTGGAGAGTGTTTGGAGGAGTTTGATGGTGTTTTGGAGTGCTTTTGGGGTCATAAATTGAGCCATAGGTGTAGCAACAGGAGATCTAGCCATTGGAGGGGGTCATTTTTATGATGGATTCCATCTTAGAATAGTCCAAGGATGGTGTAACAACTTTCATTTTGCAAGCATGATATTGGGAGGTCATACATTGAGCAAGCCCTAGATTTTTGGGGTTTTGGGGTTTTCATATCCAAAGGTGTCATAGAGTCAAATTATATGCATATTATTCTAATTAGATTCATTTCATGATAGTGATAAAAGTGACAAGGTTTGGGAGTACACCCATGATAGGGTTGCTTTTAAAATGTGGGGTATTAGGCCTAGAATCCAAAAGTAAACAAACAATTTTTGGAAGGGATGTTACAAACCAAGTGGTGTTTATTTCTACATATGTTTAATATGTTTATTTCTATATCTATATATATATATATATATATATATATATATATATATATATATATATATATATATATATATATATATATATATATATATATATATATATATATATATATATATATATATATATATATATATAGAGAGAGAGAGAGAGAGAGAGAGAGAGAGAGAGAGAGAGGAAATTTTTTGAGAAAATTTTGAGAAATCTACAAATTTCTCATTGGGCAAGGCTAGTAGGACAGTCCTAGAAGAGGGCAATATGGTTGTGGGTGATTAACCATTGAAACCTATCACTTGGGAGTAGTGGATATTTTTTTTGGAAGATATTGAGGACATTTCGAAGTTAGGAACACCTACTAGAGAGATTGAAGGGTGTTGGTTGGTTGGTTTGAAGGAAATTATAGAGCATGGGGCATGGTTGAAAGAATGGATATGGAGATGAGGAAGATGATTCAGGTTGTAGAGCCTAGTGGGGGTATGAAATGATGAAATTGACCACTAATAGGTCTATAGTGTGGGTTGAGGGCCTAGAGTTTATTCTTTTGGAAGGAAGAGTAAGGTGTTGTTACAAAAGAAAAGAAAACATTAGCATTCTCCTAAGAAGATTTTGAAAATCCTCCATTAGCCTTTGCATCATGATCTCCAACACATATACACTCATCTAGGACATTTTTTCTTTTCCCAACCAACTTTTGCACTTGGTTGTGCATTCTTGACAACTTTTGCAAAATTTGCACTTTGGAACTTTTTAAGATTTTTTTGCACTATTATGAAATTTTTGTCTTCTCATGCTTTATATAGGGTTGTTGGGTGGTTAGTCACCCTTTAGGACTCCTCTTCAATACTTTGTAACTTTCTTTCCAAAAGTTTCTCAAGCAACTTTTGAAAGTTGCAAAGTTGCATAATGCAACTCTTACATTTTTTTTGCAACTTTTCACCAATTTGGTGAAATGGCCTTCCTATCATCCAAAACTTAACCAAAAACCTTACATATGGTAAAAATCTCACCCTAACTCTTCATAGAACCTATTGACCTCATGATGATGTCATCATCATACCTTGTGTCAATCAAAGGGCTATTTTAAGCCTAAAAAGGGGTGACATAGTGTGACTGAAGGACACAGTCCAATGCAACTCTATCCAAGCTTTTTATATGTTTTAGAGAAGCCAAATGGGTATCCAAATATATAATTTATTTTCCTGATTTTTTGGGAAATTTGGGAGAAAAATGCAAGAGGACAACTATCTAAATTCATATAAGTTGAAGATAAGTCAATATTTTTTTGAAGTATATCATTAAACCCATAGAAAAATTTCAAGAGACAAATTAATAATAATAATGTACAATATTTACATCTCTTATCGATTTTATATACAAAATCTAGCATCTAAATATGCACATGTGACATTGCTTAACAAATTTGTATACAAAATATGACATCTAAATATGCACATGTTACATGTCATCTCTTTTTTATATACAAAATTTGGCATCTAAATATGCACATGTGACATCTCTTATTGGATTTTTATACAAACTATGACATATAAATATGTACATGATGTTACATGTCTTATTGGTTTGATATACAAAATCTAGCATCTAAATATGCATGTGTGACATCTCTTATCGGATTTTTATACAAAATATGGCATATAAATATGCACATGTTACATGTCTTCTCTTTTTTATCTACAAAATTTGGCATCTACATGTGCACATCACTACGAAGTTGCAACATTTCACATAACACATATACAAAATTTTCAAAATTATTCTACAATATGTAGAATGATTTAGCTATATAGCACACAATCAATCAAGGGAACCTTTTGGATCAGCTCTAACCCTTATTTTATCAAGTATTTCCTTGTGATTAGATTCACTTACTTTCCACAACTTCTTGTTAAGATGCCTACCACGATATGATATCAATTGAATATTTGTTGCAACAATAAGGTTAGAGTAATAAAGAATGTGTCTATGTGTCTCAAAATCCTTAAATAACCACATGGTAGAATTCTTGATAGGGTACCTACATTTAATTGTAAAGACAATTTAAAGTCAAAATTGATACATTATACATCACAAATCGAATTAAAGATATCTTCATGGCAGGGGACAAATATATACTACCTTCTAAGACCTGCACTAGTCACACCAATGAATCCTATTGTGTACTCAATATCCTCACCATTAGTTTCTTTTTGGGCTCAATACACCAACATAGAAATTAATATGTTCCTTCATAATTATTGTGATATGTAATAATTTCATATACATGATCTCCATTATATGGAAGTTAATGAAAAAGTTGAAAGTAATCTATTTTAACCAAGTATTAAATTGATAATTGAGTACTTGGTTCAACTAGGTTAGATACATGCTCAAAATCTATTGATGCTTCAACTTGGCTGAGTTGTAGTGCTATAGGAAGTTGATATAAATTAATTGTATGCAAAGGTCTATAAGACCATTGGTCAAAACACTCTATTGATTCACATTCATCCCATTAATGATGCATACACAAAGAACAAAAACATGCAAGCTTTCTAGTATGAATAGCTAGTGATGTTGCATTTGAACTTTGAAACGAATGCATCTCACTTGAGAAGAGGATATGAGAAAGAGAGAGAGGGGATGTGTGTGTGTGTGTGTGTGTGTGTGTGTGTGTGTGAGAGAGAGAGAGAGAGAGAGAGAGAGAGAGAGAGAGAGGAGGAGGAGGAGGAGGAGGGGGAGAGAAATATTTGGAGATACGATAGAAAGAGTGAGAAAGAGTGAGAGAGAGAGAGAAGGGGATAGGAGAGAGAGGGAGGGGGATAGGAGAGAGAGAGAGAGAGGAAAAAGAGAGAGATTAAGGGATATGATATAAATAGAGAAAAAGAGAAGGGGATATGAGAAAGAGAGATGTGGATATGATAAAGAGCAAAAATGAGTGTGTGTGTGTGTGTGTGTGTGTGAGAGAGAGAGAGAGAGAGAGAGAGAGAGAGAGAGAGAGAGAGAGAGAGAGAGAGAGAGAGGATGGGATGGAGACAAGGATTCGGGGATATGATAGACACTTTTTTAGTATAATACATAACTCGATTCTCTCTCTCTCTCTCTCTCTCTCTCTCTCTCTCTCTCTCTCTCTCTCTCTCTCTCCCTCCCTCAATCTAATCTTGTGTAGTATTAATAGAAAAACCAATCGGGTTCTAAATGCATTTTCTATTTTCATAACTCAATCGGGTTATTTGAATCCAAAAGACCTGATTAGGTTATGGCTTGGTGATAGCCTAGGAAAATGACCCAAAGGCTTGGGAGACTATTTTCCCTCCATTTTTTTTCCTTTAGACATTTTTTCATCTTTTAAGATGAATTATCATCTTTTTCATCATTAAGTACGCTAATGGTGAAGTGGGTATGTCTAAAATCACCACCATAATCTGACACATCTTCTTAGCTTTCTAACAATATATCTTTTTCTTTTTTTGGACAACATTAACATTGTGAACTTTAATTACTTGTACCTATGCCTTTACATTCCTCACAAACATATGTCTACCTTTTTTTAATAACTTTTGATATACTTAACCAAATTCAAAATAAATTACATATTACTATTCTACACTTGATTATATACACATTCAAAAAAAAATTTATATTTTCAATTATTTCGATGCAATTTATGCTCAACACAAACAAGTACCAAAATTTTAGGATGTAGTCTATTCAATAATTCATAACAAAAAGAATACTCATCATAAAATTACAAAAAATACACAACTTCTAGATATGACTCTTAACTATCATCCTACCAAAGGGATATGTAAAATACTAAGTATATCTATGCCTTTTGTGTTGTACATGGAAATAGCTATGTTATGTCTTCTAAAAAAATAAGAAACTATTTTTTGTGTGTGTAGGGTTTGACCCACCTATTCTTATCCATTTTGTAAAAACTCTAGTATTTTAGAAAGTAGATTCAAAGAACTATAATTTATATGTTTTATGCATCTTGTCATTTTTAGTGGATGACCTCAAGTGTCTTGTCCAAGTTTAGGTTTACCTAGTTTTATAAAAAAGTTGTTCACTTATACTCCCTTTTTGTACACCATCTTGGTGCACTCACCCATCTACCCATATCTCAAATCGTGGGTTCTGAAGTTGTGGGTCTTTGATCTGAGAACTATGATTTCCATTGAGGAAAATAGGGTGACTTGTGTCCATGTTGTCTGTATGTAAAACATTCTCTGTCAAAACTCATCTACACTCTAGGTGCATTGGACTACTAAAATCTACCTTCACTAGCAAAAGAATGAGTATTCTGTGATGGCTAGTCATACTGGTTGCACTTATTGCACTGAGAGTACTGAGAATCCCTAGAGTGTGAACCACCACCACCACTCCATGCTAAAGGATAGGATCCTTCCTATTGCTACTTCTGATTGTCTCCTGAAGAAGAAGACTTCCTATTACTACTTGATCCTTGATTACTTTTGGACCTTGATACTATAGGTGCTCCCACAAAACTACCATGTCCTAAGGTGACGCTCTTCTCTACAAGGATAGCTTGATGTACTACATCCTTGAGGATTTTAGGTTATAAAAATTTTACACCCACAATAAGATGGTTTTTTAGACCTTGAATGAAGTGTTGAACCATCAGTGATGAAGTCTCATTAGTCCCAGCATAAGGCATGAGCTCATAGAATTTATAGGTTCATACTTTTCCATAGTCATAGTGCACTACCTCAGATCATGGAACTCATTGGCCCTCTTCTGGTACCATTCGTATGGTAGGAAGTGTTCATGGAAGTTCTTGAGGAATAACTCCAATGTAATGATGTTCATGTTTACACCCAATTTCTTTTCCTCAATGTTCCACCATGTAGCTCCTGTAATGTTCCTTTTTTTTGAGTTAATTATAAAGTTATCAATATATTATAAGAAAACTTTATAAATTAAATTTTAAAAAAAAAGTCTTCTAGAGGTTGCTGGAAGAAGTGGAGAAAAAAATAAAAAGGAGGCCAACCTATCAAGGAAAAAACAATAAATAGGCATTGAGGGCTTATTGCCTATCATCATGTTTTTATTATTGATTTTTGCTTATGTGCATTGTGGAGCCTAGGGTTTCTGCAAGTAGTCACAATTGGCCATTGAGAACGAAAACTTTCAATTGGTACACAATTTTGAGGGTGTGAAAGATCATTTGAATTATTGCAACTGTGGGAAGGATATTTCAGTCCTTTCACTTGTGCTTAATTGTTGATTTGGAGTTTCTAGTGGAGTTGCACTTGCACCATATCATCTTTAGCAGTCAGTCTCTAGTATTGGATCAAATCCAGGTTCTTCATTTTAGTTTGTAGTTGTAACAAGTTTTCAATTGTATATAGTCAATTAAGGTTTGCCTATAATGTGCCATGTCATAATATTTCAGTCCTGAAAATTGACATATCCTTTGTAAAAACTTTTGGTTCTCATTGAATGAATATATTGGCACTATTATTTCTTTAATTTCAGCAATATATTTTACCAGTGTATTAAAATTAGGGTTTGGTTTAAGTGGCCTATTGGTATGGGTCATTACAGTGGTATCAGAGCAGTTTCCTACCAGCCTGATAGGGTTACCCACCCACCATTTAATTTAATTTAAAAAGGAACCAACATAACTAAGAATATGGCTGAGAGACATTCTCAAAGACCATCCAAAAGTGTGTGAAATGATGAGACTTTACAGCAACAGGAGAGGCTTCTAAAGTCAATAGAGGCAAGTACACAGGAAATGATGGTTATGATGCAAAATTTGATTAGGGAAAATAGGAGAAATAATCATGATACTGACCAGGATGATAGGAGCATAGCAGGATCATAACATAGGACACGGTCTGGAACAGCTAACAGACCCACATGTCCTACATTCAGAGAAGAACTCCAGCACACACACCGGATGCTATGGTAACATATATTGTAGATGAACTCTGACAAGCAAGGAATGAGTGGGATTCATTACCAGTATATGTATAGGATGGATGGACATTTGACAGGTATCTAAACTATAGAGTTGCTAGGCAGAAGCAAGTAGATAAACACAGTGAGTTGCAATAGGTCACCAACAAGTTGATCTTACCCACATTTGATGGTAGTGGAAAAATGACTGCTCGTGCTTGGATTCATAAGGTGGATACTTTCCTATCTCTGAAGAAAATGATAGAATTTGAAGCACTTAATTATGCCACTTTACACTTAGATGGGGCAGCACATGATTGGTGGACTCATGGCATGATCACATTGCAACACAATCAGGTAACCACTTATCAAGAGTTTGTGGATAGGTTGATAGAAAGGTTTGATAAAAAAAATCTTGAAGTTTATTTTTGGTAGTTAGCCTAGTTGAGATAGTCAGGAGGCTTAGAACAATTTATCAATGACTTCTAGAAGCTTGCAGTGATGGTGCCTGACATTTCAGAAAGGAGGCTAGTCATTTTATTCACAAAGGGATTAACTGAACCACTGAAGGGGTGGTTAATGGCCTTTGATCCTCCTACATTAGAGGAAGCCATGAAGAAAGCCCACAGTATGGAACTTGCAATTCTAACAAACCGGTTTAGTTGAAAGAGTTTTTCATCATTTAGAGATAACAAAGGGGAATTCAGCAAGCGTAAAGAGAAGATTAGTGACTCAAAAGACAAGCTAGCTGCACCTTGGGATAAGGAAACACTTAATGACCTACGTAGGAAGAATTTATGCTTCTTTTGCAAAGGTCCCTATGAGTTTGGTCATGATTGTCCTATGAAGCCTAAGGGGAAGGCTAACTGGGTGATGTGGGCTTATTATGAAGGTTTAGATTCAGACATCTCAGAGAACCATGATGAGGATCCTAATGAGGAAGAGGGTGAACAAGAGGTAGATAGTGCTGAGAAAAGAGAGGCTCCAGAGGTACATTTACAGAGGCACATTTGTCTAGTATTCAAAGAGAGGGATCTTTTAGATTTCGGGGAGTCTTGGCAGGACAAAAGATTATTACTTTGTTGGATACAGGTGCCACACATAATTTCATTGATGCACAATTTGTGGAGAGGCATGGACTCATTACTGAGGAGTTTGAGGGACTGAGAGTTAAGGTAGCTGATGGATATACTCTTCGTTGTGATAGGATGGTGCAAGATCTACCTTTGCACCTAAACAACTATGAGTTTAAGGCAGACTATCATGTGGTTAACATGGGTGACATGGACATAGTACTTGGGATGCAATATTCTTTGAAGGAGGTTACCCTGAGATTGGAGGATATGGAGATACGATTCGTGGTGGATGGTAGGACCCATGTGCTGAAGGCTATCCGTAATGGTGATGTCAGGACTATCTCATTTAGGCAGTTGGAGAGATTAGCCAAGAATAATAATATAGAGTGGGCAGCAATATGTGCCTTGATGCCTACCTAGGAAGAGTAGCATAAGACTGAATATCATCTAGATATTCAAAAATTGAGAATCAAGTATGAGAAGGTTTTTAGTGAGATTCCACCAAGCAGGCCACCATATAGAGGCGTTGAGCACATTATTGAGTTGGAGGAAGGCGCTAAGCCTGTCATGATCACGCCATACTGGCACCCAAAATGACTCAAAGATTAGATCGAGAGGACCATCAAGGAGTTGCTAGAGATGGGACACATTAGACCAAGTAAGTCACCTTTTGCATCTTCTATTGTTTTGGTAAAAAAGAAGGATGGTACTCTACGAATGTGTATTGATTATAGGGTGTTGAATAAGAGAACTATAAAGAATAGGTATCCCATCCCGCACATCGATGAGTTGATAGATGAATTGCATGGGGCTTGTTATTTCACAAAAATTGATTTGAGATCAGGCTATCACTAGATTAGAGTTTGAGAGCAAGATATTGAGAAAACTACTTTCAGGTGTCATTGTGGGCACTTTGAGTTTGTAGTCATGCCTTTTGGTTTGACTAATGCACCTGCAACTTTCCAGTCCACTATGAACAAGGTCATCCACCATCAGTTGAGGAAATTTGTGCTAGTGTTCTTTGATGATATTTTGATCTATAGCAGTACATGGCAGGAACATTTAGAGCACTTGGAGACAATATTGAGTATTTTACAGAGTGAGTCCTTGTATGCCAAGGAGTCCAAATGTGATTTGGGGATGACAAAATTGTTGTATCTTGGACACATCATTAGTGCAGAAGGAGTGCGAATGGACCCTAAAAAAATCCGTGCTATTGTTGATTGGCCACCACCAGAGAACCTTATAGAGTTAAGAGGGTTCCTTGGTCTATGTGGATTCTATCATAGGTTTGTTAGTGGCTACTAACGACATGCAACAACCATGATAGATTTGCTGAAAAAAGGGGCATTTGTGTGGACTCGGGAGGCATAGGAGTGTTTTATGTGGTTCAAGGAAATAATGACTACATGCCCAGTATTAGCATTGCCTAATTTCACAAAGCCATTTGAGCTTCAATGTGATGCTTCTGAAGAGGGAGTTGGTGTTGTACTCATGCAGGACAAGCATCCTATAGCTTATGAGAGTAGGAAACTTAGAGGGGCTGAGAGATCATTCAGCATATATGATAAGGAGATGTTGGCCATCATGCATGCCTTGGCCAAATTTAGACAATATCTTGTGGGTAGAAAATTTTGTATTAAAACTAATCATAATAGTTTGAAGCACTTTTTGGGACAGCGGGACCTGAATGATCGTCAACAAAAGTGGGTGAGTAAGTTACAGGCATATGATTTTGATATCACATATGTTAAGGGGACGTAGAATATTTTTGCAGATGCTTTATCCCGTAGACCATACCTCACTTCTGTGATGTAGATATTAAAGGATTGGCGACACTTGATTGTAGCAGAATATGCCAAAGACACGTGGGCCTCTGCTATAGTGGTGGGAACAACAATCGACACCAAATACACTCTCATAGATGATTTGATCATTTACAAGAATAGGATTTACTTAGTCCCAGGATTGAAAGTGAAGCAATTGATTTTGAGAGCATTCCATAATTCACCTACAACAGGCCATCCTGGGTATTTCGAGACTTACAGGTTAGTACAGGAACGGTTCACTTGGAAAGGACTTAAGGCTAATTTTTTTAGTATGTGCGAGAGTGTCATGTTTTCCAATAGAACAAACAAGAGCACACTTATCTAGCAGGGCTCCTACAACCACTTCCTATTCTTGACAGGAAGTGGGAGTGCATCTCTGTGGATTTTATTATGGGCTTGCCCAAGGCCCAGGGGCGCAATTGTATCTATGTGGTGGTGGATAGGCTAAAAAAATATGCTCACTTCTTCCCTATCGCTACTACATACTCAGCAACTCAGGTGGCAGAGGTCTTCTTCAGGGAGATTTTTAGATTACATGGTTTGCCATAGAGCATTGTGAGTGATAGGGACAACCACTTCATGAGTCATTTTTGGCTAGAGATATTTCGGTTGAGTGGCATGGAGCTTACACCTAGTACCCGTTATCATCCACAGACTGATAGTCAAACAGAGATTGTAAACAAATGGGTGGAAGGGTATTTGAGGAATTATGTGGCAGATCAACAATGAGCTTGGGTCAGATGGATATATCTCTGTGAGTATTGTTACAATGCTACATATCATATGACTATACAAATGACACCCTTCATGGCACTTTATGGTTATGAGGCACCTAGTTTCTTAGATTTGTTGTTGGGAGACAGTCGAGTACCCCGTGCAGGTGAACTATTACAGGAAAGTAAGGATATAGTTGCTACTCTCAAAGAAAACATTGCTAGAGCTGAGAACCAACAAAAATAGTATGCAAACAAGAAGAGGACTGAGTGTAGTTTTGAGGTAAATGATATGGTTTACCTCATGTTGCAGCCATAGAAGCAGTCCACTCTCAATAAGAGTGGTGTAGAGAAACTCAAGCCACACTATTATGGACCATTCAAGATCATCAAACAAGTTGGTGAGGTGGCTTATGAGTTGGAGCTTCCCACAGATAGTAGAGTGCATAATGTGTTTCATGTATCACACCTCAAAAAGGCATTGGGTCAGAATATGATGCCTTCTGTAGTATTACCTCCCTTGGATGATGAGGGAAAATTGATCTTAGTATCAGAATCCATTCTAGATAGTAGAGAGAAGCAGCTTCGCAGGAGAGTAATCAGAGAGTATCTAGTTAAGTGGAAAGATTTACCTGTTGAAGATGCTACTTGGGAGGGAGAAGTGATTTTGCAGCATCCAGCATTAAGATTGCTTGAGGCCAAGCAATTTTAGGAGGGGCAGACCTGTAATGTCCCATTTTTTTTGAGTTAATTATAAAGTTATCAATATATTATAAGGTAACTTTATAAATTAAATATAAAAAAAAGAAGTCTTCTAGAGGTTGCTAGAAGAAGCGGAGAAAAAAATTAAAAGGAGGCTGATCTATCAAGGAAAAAACAATAAATAGGCATTGAGGGCTCATTGCCTATCATCGTGTTTTTATTATTGATTTTTTCTTATGTGCACTGTGGAGCCTAGGGTTTCTGCAAGTAGTCACAATTGGCCATCGAGAATGAAAACTCTCAATTGGTATGCAATTTTGAGGGTGTGAAAGATCATCTGAATTATTGCAGCTGTGGGAAGGATATTTCAGTCCTTTCACTTGTGCTTAATTGTTGATTTGGAGTTTCTAGTGGAGTTGCACTTGCACCATATCATCTTTAGTAGTCAGTCTCTAGTATTGGATCGAATCCAGGTTCTTCATTTTAGTTCGTAGTTGTAACAAGTTTTCAATTGTATACACCCAATTAGGGTTTGCCTGTAATGTGCCATGTCATAATATTTTAGTGCTGAAAATTGCCATATCCTTTGTAAAAACTTTTGGTTCTCATTGAATGAATATATTGGCACTATTATTTCTTTAATTTCAGCAATATATTTTACCAGTGTATTAAAATTAGGGTTTGGTTTAAGTGGCCTATTGGTACAGGTCATTACAGCTCCAAAGAGTTCTAGGTGAATAATGGAAAACCTCACTTTGAAATTAGAGTCAAAGTCCTACATCACAAAACATCTATCTAAGGAAATTAGCCACTGCTTTGCCACATAGCTTGTACCAACCCTAGTGGAGAGTTTGATCTTGGGCCTCTATCGGTCCTTCATCTAAACAGCCTTAACTGACCTCTTCCTGTCAGCATGAATGTCTCTCTAGGGACTCCTAGACCTCCATCTCTCCTCATTCCCAACATGATGTGATCCCTCCTTATCAACACCCCTAGAAGGAGGTAGGAACTCCATAATCATCCTCACCATCTACCTCAAATTAGTCCTCTCTGAGTTAGCATGATCTTCTCTATGGCTCTCTTCCATATTTTCCTCCTGAATAGGACTCTCTACATGAGTCAGAGAAGGACTATCATGTGCACCTCTCCCATGACCTCTACCTCTACCTACACTATGACCTTTAACAATTGATCTATTCTCGAACACCATCTTCCTAAAACACCCAATAAAGAACAACAACAATTCTCACAAGTTAATCAAAGGTATACCACCTTTAAACACAATCATAAGAAAATATGTCTAAAATCCAACTCAAGAGTTTTTTCTTTTCTATGTTTCAAGAATTCATGTTTGAAGTTTTCAAGTGTTCAAATTGTAATAGATACATAACATTGTTTAAGTTTCATTTTAGTTTAACTAGATGTCATCTAGTGGCATTCCAATATACCTAGAGCTCCCAATTTAGAAACTTGGGCTCTAATACAACATGTAACACCCCACTAGGGAACCCAAATGAAATTAACCTAAAGTTTCACTAAGTTTGTCAAACCTTTTTTTTAAAGATAATAACAAAAACATAAATAATATAGCGGAAGCAATAACTCACATACATACAACCATCATAAAAAAATTACATCTCTTAAGGGTCCAATGACATTGAATCACATTTAAGTTTAATTAATACTAAATCCAATACATCACAAATCCACATCAAAGGTCGACTACAAGTATGAATCCATTTAAATAATATACAATTATATCAAATTCCACTTGCAAACAATAAGAATGCATAATCATCCACTGTACAAGTCATAGGGTGTGAAAAGCTCAAAGAATATACATCATAAAATAAGATCTCTAAAATCAAATATAATGCAATAGAGTATAACCATCCATCATAGTACACAAGATCAAAATGAAAGAAAATATGGTATAGGGAACTCTAGCAATGACATCCAAATGTCGGATCTCAATGGTATATGTAAAAATAATTACCACCTAACCTCGTGGAACCTAAATGGCCCACTCCCACCATGCCGAGGAGATAACCTCAAGTCCCATTCAGATATCAATCCACTAGTCAATCCAACATCTAGGCCAAGAAAACATCTAAAGGAAAACTATCTCAAAAGGGTACCAAGACACCAGTATCATCTAATCCCAGAGGCAACAAGAAATGTAAGAAATCTACTATGCAATTGGGCAATTGTCATCGCATGAGCCAACTCTAAGGTTACCTTGGCAGCCTCTTTGGACTCCGGTCACCTAGTGTCTCTATGTGACACCAGTATCCTCTTGTACAAACAAGACATGCTAATGAAGCAAGGTCACAACCAAGCATCCTCTCTACTCCTATACTAGTTTGTACTAGCACTCGAGGCATGGGTGAGAAAAAATATTGACTCTTATTAATTCATTTTAAACCCATTTAATGAAATGTTATCACTTATTAAAAAAACTTACAATGGGTTACCTAGGTGGCCACTTAGGGCTCTAGCCTCCATTGCAAACCACTTTCCAACATACACATAGATTACCTACCCTAAGCTTATAAAATATACAAATCATAGAATCACAATTTTCACCTGAGTCCTTTACAGGAAATTGGAAAGTATCTATTTATAAAACAAAATATTCACCTCAGTCCTTTACAAGCAGCTGGAAAGCACCTATGGATAAAACATAGTATTCACCTCATTCCTTTACAAGCACCTAAAAAATAACTAAAAACCAATCACAATAATCACCTTAGTCCTATACAAGCAACTGGAAAGAACCTAAAGACAACCGATTGATAACTCAAAGGTTATATTAGGAAATTCACACCATTCATCTTAGTTCTATACACACAAGTGGAAAGCACTAAAAATAATTGATCAAAACTCATCATAGAATTACGTGACACATCATCATGGTCAAGTATAAAAGATTGTGACCAAAATATAACCATAACATCATCACAAAACAAACCCCCAAGCCTCTGGTAATACATCCTAATTGGTCAAAGTGCTAAGTCAAACTTGAACCCAACATCAGTAAACCACACATCACATAAAGTACATACAAAAGTAACTTTCATAACTCGTTAGGTTTTGAAAACACAAAATTTTAATTTTCATTATAGGTTTTCAAGCTTTCATTTTTGTTTTCAAGTGTCATAAATACTAAGGTTTCTATTATACAAAAGAAATAAAAGTTCCATGCTATAAAATCATTTATAAACAAATTGAACTATGTAATAAGCACTTGATTTTTATTAAAGGAATCAATTCACCCCAATTCACAACTATCAATTTACTTCACAAATATATTTTAATAATAAATTAATTAAAACAAAAATTCAATTAAATATTATTAAAATTCATTCAATACTCCTTAAATTAATAATGATAATAATTCTCTATTTATTAATAAAATAATTTATATTAAATTATTAATAGAATAATTATTAATCTATTAATAGGCAAGAGCCTACAACATAATGGTAACTTGTGAGCTTCTCATGTGGGAGGTCTTGAGTTCAAATGTATTTAATACATACAAATAATTAATTACAACAGTTAATAATAACTAATCTAGGCTTCGATTGTTTATCGATCAAATTAAATAAATTATAAATCTATTAAAAAAAGAATTAATAATAATAATATTTAATTACATTCAATATTTAATAATAACTAATACAAAACACACACACACACACACACACACACACACACACACACACATATATTATATATAAACATATTTTTAAAAATATATTTAAAAAATAAAAATAAAAACCTTACCACAAATCATTTATAGCCTGCCAGCTTGCTGCTATAGCAGGATTGCCACACAGTCTTTCACAAAGGCTGCTAACGTTGAAAGGAGGAGGGGGGAGGTTGGAGTTGGTGGCCTGCCTCCTCTTTTTAAAAAAAAATATTTAAAACAAAAACATCTATAACACCACCCTCTCCCCATTAAAAGGCCATCTCACAATTTTTAATTTATTATATTATATTTTTATAGTTATCACAGTAATTATAAATTACTGTGGTAATTATATATATATATATATATATGATAATTTTCCAATATAAACCTAGTATAGCAACCTAGATTAAACAATCAAAATTTATAAAACAAATATGGTTTTCTTTTCAAAACCCACATCTCGATTTTAACAAATCCATTATGAATCACCCAATTTTCCAAACAAGGGTTTTCTAATCTTAAATTTTTTATTGACATTTTTGAAACAAAAAACAATATATTCACAACAAACATTTTAGATTAAATCACAAACAATTCAATAATTGGAAATCATTTTTCTTCAAACAAGGGTTTCAACCCAAATGAATTCTGAAATAGATCCATCAATTACAAAGAAGACATAATGATTTTACAAAGGAAACTATTGCACAAAAATGATGAAATCCTACCTAGATTTGATGCTAAACAATGAATGCATGGAGATTGCAAGCAATTTCCCCTTCTATCAAAAACCCTCTTCTTGGAAATTGGCCCCTCCAAATCTGTGTATGGGGAAATGAGCTCTAATTCCTTAATAAAGAGCCTTCACCAATTAGGGCTTTGGTTTTGCAATCATGCGAAATCTTTTTCTTAATTATTTTAATATATTTAATTTAATTAATTTCTTAATTAATTAAATATAATTAAATATTGAATTTTCTTTATAAAATTTTCATTAAATTAAATTATTTAATAATTATTTAATTTGATTTAATTATAACTAAAAATCAGAATTGGGCCACGAGACTAAATATGAAAACCCATAATAAAGTACAAAATACTAAATCAAACTCAAGGGTCAAATCACAAATTCATGTCACTTGATGAATTCAAAAGGTAAACAACTTGTCCTACTTTCTAGGAAAATTGACTTAGGGTTTAAGATTCAGACTCAAGAATTATCTTCCCTCTTTTACCATTGAGATACTATGATAGGGCACACTCATCTTGACAATTTAGGCAAGTTGATGCTCAGTACTTGCAATTTGCATAAAATCTAAGCATGTACATACACATATAATCTAAACTAAACAAACAATGGAGGTCATGTAGATCTCAACTAACAAGTGACTAGTGTAATCACCTAAAAATAGTCACCTAGACTATTAGCCCCCTTCTCAGTATTTTGGCTAATTAATTAATAATTTGCCTAGACCAAATTGCTAAAAAATAATTAATTTGATTATAACCTATAGTTTGACTATATTATCCTAAGTTCATTATTTGATGAAAAGAACATGTCCCCTTTTAATTAAATAAAAGACCCCATTCTTCTAACCCACTCAATGTGCACACGTAAAGTCCTTTTTCCATTTATAAATTAAAAGAAACAAATTTTTGTTTCACATGCAAAGTCAACTCTTCTTTTATTGGTCGACTTCCTCTTACACATGGATCATACCAAAGTTAACCTGCACCTTTGATTGTTCATCCCTTGATCTTGATCTCCACCATTTGTACACCTTTAAAAGAAAGAGCTCTCCCCTTCTCAAAGGATCCACACTCTTGAGTATTGTTATGTTGTAGGTTTATCCGTCAATCCTCTTAAGAGCTTATGGAGAACTTCTATTTCCTTGTCTCATTCTTTCTTCCATGGCATACTAGCTTTGATTCATTTTGCATGATAGCTTAGTTCATCTTATAGTTTCTTAAATCACATAGTTTAACTAGTTTGGACTTATAATGCTCTCATTTGTTAATCTAGTTGCATTGTGCTTTTCATCTTAGTCTAGCTTCATCCCTTACATTGCATTTTGAGAGTTCTTGTGGACACTTGAATTATTGCATCTTATCTTGAGAACCTTCCATTGTATGGTTTACTAGCAAGGGCTATGTCTCAAAGACTTGGCTAAGAGCTATTTGCATTGCTCCAAATACATAGTTGCACTACATAGATAAGGAGCTCTAAGCCATCATTCAAGTAGTCCAATCTATGGAATCACTTGGATAGCAAAGTTTAGAGTGTGACACATTTATAGTGTACATTTTTTGTGCCAACCATGGGGCAAAACACTCTGGTTTTTCTCCTAATCTTCCTACATTTCCTGAATTTCCTATATCCTATTTGGTCTTTTATTTTCTTGCAGTTGCAGATACCAAGCGATTCTTTCTTAGTATCGTACAATATTTGTTAGTATTGTTGGGCAATACTTTTCTAGTAAAAGTATCAAACACCCATGCTAAGTTATATCACCTGTAATGCGTACCCCTACTTGACTTTTCTGTTGTAGTGTTTGATTCTTTTAGGTTAGTTTTTTTTATTATGTTTTATGATTATTGGTACTTGGTTACCAAGTTTGATTTTATGTCATTTCATACTCAGTTCATTTATGTGATGAGTTGTTCAATTATTTCATGTATTTATGTTTATCCTTTCAATGATGATATATGTAGGTTAAGTTAGTGATTTCAGTTATCTTTTGATGGGTAGTTAGACGAATGATTTTTATGCGGTTTCTATAGATACTTATCTCATGTTCTTGATGTGGTTGAGGAAGGGAGTCGTAGTCACTTGCTAGTTAGGATCTACATGATGAACCACTTCCTGCCATTGCCTGTTCAGTTTAGAATATTGTGTTTGTACATGCATGGATTTTATGCAGATTGTAGGTACCAGGTATTGACTTCCCTAAATTGCCAAGATGAGAGTACCCTATCATAGTATTTCAATGGTATAAGCGAGGAGATAACTATTGAGTCTAAATCCTAAACCCTAAGCCAATTGTCCTAGAAAATAGGATAAGTATTTAAGTGAGTTCCACTTATTCGAATTAGTCAAGTGATGCAAATTTGTGACTTTGACCTTGGAGTTTGATTATACTCTTTGTTCTTTGAGTTTTAGTTGAGTTGTCATATTAGGTTTTGTAGGTCTATGATGATTTTCTGCCTTAATTAAATCAATTAAAAGATAATTTAATGATTTAATTTAATAGAAATTTTATAAAGAAATTTGATATTTATTATATTTAATTAATTGAGAAATTACTTAAATAAAAGATTTATATTTAAAGGATTTTATTAAAGTTCTATTTTTAATGTATTGATATTTATTTAATTTAATGGTAATTATTTAGGAATTTTATTTTAATAATAAACTCTAAATAATATTATTAATTAAGTTAATAAATATTTTATTAAAAATGTCTCTTGAATTAATTAAATAAAAGAATTAAATCTAAAAGATTATATTAAATAAAAGAATTAAATCTAAAAGATTATATTATTTAGGAGTTTTATTTGAATAATAAACTCTAAATAATATTATTAGTTGAATTAATAAATATATTATTAAAATGTCTCAAGAATTTATTTAAATAAAAGAATGAAACTTAAAGATAAAGTTATGGTTCTAATTTAGGTGTAATTATATTTATTTAATTTAATAATAATTATTTAGGAGTTTTATTTTAAATAATAAACTCTAAATAATATTATTAGTTGAATTAATAAATATATTATTAAAAAAATTTGTAATTAACTAAAGAGAGAAAACATAAATTTAATAAAGTTTATTTTAATTAAATTACATAAAGCTTATGCATGAAATTAAAATATAATAAATTAATCAAAGGGAGAAAGAAAATTAATTTAATAAAGATATTTTAAATTTGCTAAGAGTTGTGCATGAAAAGGTAAAAGATAACAAGTAATAAATAGTAATTGATTAGCGAGTTCCCTTGCATGATTGCACAATCAGAGCCTCAAATTAAGGGAGAACTCTTTATCAGAGATCTAGAGCTCATTATGCAATTACACATAGGTTTTGGGAGGAGCAATTTTGGAAAGGGAGGTTTTTAGAAAGAAAGAGAAATTTTTGCATGCTTCATGTGTTGTTGAATTAGCATCAGATTCAGGTAGAATCTTGTGGTTAATTTGCATAGTAGATTTACATTCTTCAATTTTCCTATCTTCTTCATGTCTAATTAAATATGTTTTTAGAACATTTAGAATTATTTGAAACTCTTGTGATTGAAATTTATTATTTATATTCTTGACTACGTCCATGAATGAATTAATGAAATTGAAACCCTTGTATATTTTAATTGTTCTTCATTCAATTATCTATATATGTGTAATAGAGATTTGAAACTCTCATGTTAAAATTTATTGTTCTCTACTCTTGAATACATTTGAGGAAGAGTTAAAATGAAAACTCTTGTTTGATTATTTTGATATTTCGTAATTGGATGTTAAAATCGGGATTTGGGTTTTGAAAAGAAAATGAATTTTATTTTATAGATTTTAAATGTTTGATTTGGGTTTCTCTACCAGATTCCTATTGGAAATTTTCTATTTTTAGTAAAATTTTCTTTTTGGAAAGTTTCCATTTTTAGTAAGTTTCCATTTTTGAAAAGTTTACATTTTTACTAAGTTTCTATTTTTGGAAAGGTTTTGTTTTTAGTAGGTTCAATTTTTGGAAAGTTTCAATTTTTAGCAAGTTTCAATTTTCGAAAAGTTTATGTTTTTAGTAGGTTTCTATTTTGGGAAAGTTTTTATTTTTTAGTAGGTTTCTATTTCGAAAAAGTTTCTATTTTTAGCTGCTTTTCATTTCAAAAAGTCTCTATTTTTAGCAAGTTTCTATTTTGGGAAATTTCTATTTTTAGCAAATTTTTATTTTTGAAAAGTTTCTAGTTTTAGTAGGTTTCCATTTTTGAAAAGTTTCTATTGTTAGCAAGTTTCTATTTTTGAAAAGTTTTTATTTTTAGCAAGTTTCTACTGTAAAAAGTTTTTGTTTTTAGTAGGTTTCCATTTTTGGAAAGTTTTTATTTTTATCATGTTCCTATTTTTGGAAGTTTCTATTTTGAGAAAGTTTTCTTTTTGGGAAAGTTTTTCCAAAGTTAATAAATTTAAAATTATTATGGTAATAATTGATAATAATAATTATTAATAATTTTAATAAGTATTGTTAAAATTTCAAATTTTATTATTTGAAAATTTGATTTATTACTTTATTATTTAAATATAATTCTAAAGTAAATTGAAAATCAAAGAAATTAATTGGGAAAATTAATGGTTTAAAGTTGGGTTGTGCTTGATGATTCAATTTTATATGAAAATAATTTTTATCAACATTAGAGGAATTTTATGATTCAGGAACCTTAGTAGTTATCATACTTTGAAAAGATAGAAACTGAACTCTGATTGTAATCAAGAACTTTAGTGAATCTATGACTTAAAATGAAATGAAAACTGAAACCCTAGTTTTGAACATCGAATCTTGTGTTTTTTTGATAATGAATTAAACTATGAACAATGTTTAAATGACTTTATATGATTTCTTGAATCATTTGGAATTCTAGTGAATTTAGAAATGAAAATTGAAATCCAGATTGAGATCAAAAAATATTATGAACTGATATATTTGATAATGAAACTAAAAACTTGAAAACCTATAAGTGAAAATGGAACTAGTGTGTTTTAAGGATCTAATATATTGTGAAAGTAACTTTTGTATGCACTTTTTTATGATGTGTGATTTTACTGTTGGGTGTCAGGTTGAGTTAGTACTTTGACCAAATCAGGATGTTTACTAGAGGCTTCAGAGTTCTATTTTGTGATGTCATGACGATGTTTTGATCATGATCTTTTACACTCAACAAGAGTAATGTGTCTTGTATGCTCTATGAGGTGTTTTGATCTATTAATTGTTATTGTGTTCCAATGTTCTTGTGTGAAACTGAAGTGAATGGTGTGACCTATCTGATATAACTTTCGATTGCTTTGCAGTTGCTTGTATAGGACTGAGGTGATTAAATGATTTGTTTTGGTGATGTCATGTAATGACATGGATTTGGTTTATGTGTACTGATCTTGGGATCAGTCATGTTAGGATGATTATATTGGTGGAATCTGTGATTATGATCAATGATTTTTAGTACTTGTCAGTTGCTTGTTTTAAGAATTGATATATGGTATGTGGTCTTTTGTGATCTTCTTCTTTTGGTGAGCTTAGGGTAGGATATCTGTATGTCATGTTGGGAAGTGGCTTGCAATGGAGGTCAGAGCCCTAAAGAGGCTACCTGGGTAACCCATTGTAGGTTATTATAATAAGTGATAATATTTCATTAAGTGGGTTTAAAATGAATTAATATGATATTGGTAGTACAGAAAGTCACTAGGGGGCCAAAGGATTAAAAGACTAGCTATGTAACCTTAGAGCTGACTCATTAGTATGCCTTGTCTATATGAAAGGATATTGATGCCACATAGAGACACTAGGGGGTCAGAGTCTAGAGAGGGTGCTAGGGTAACCTTAGAGTTGGTCCATGCAATGACACTTGCTTGCTTACATAGTAGACTTCCTATGTGTCTGTGTTGCCTCTGGGATTAGTTGATACTTGTGTCTTGGTATCCTTTGAGATAGTTTTCTTTTAGGTGATTCCTTAAACCTAGATGTTGGTTTTGCCTTTTGACTTTGTTATCCTATTTAGGACTTGAGTTTATCTCCTTAGTGCGGTGTGAGTGGGCCTTTTTGGGTTCCATGAGGTCGGGTGGTAGTGTTTTTTCTTATACCATTAAAGATCCAACCATTGGATGTCGCTGCTGGATGTGTTTGTGCAAATGGTCCTTTCTATATATTCCTATATTTCTATGATGGATGGTTATACCTAGTGTATTGTATTTGATTTTATAGATCTTACGAGATGATGTTATCTATTTCATGTTGTATATTATTTCAACCCTTCATACCTTGTGACCTGTATAGTGGATGATGGTGCATTATGATTATTTTCAAGTGGCATTTGAGATGACTATATATTATTTAAATGGATTTATACCTATATATTATTCTTTAATGTAGATGTGTTATATATTAGTTTTAGTTTTAATTAAAATTAAATGTGATTCATCATCATGGGACCCTTAAGAGTTGTAACCTATTTATGTATTGGTGATGTATGAGTGTATGTTAATTGCTTTCACTATTCTATAACTATTGTTGTATCTTTATCTTTAAAAGAAAAGTTTGTCAAACTTAGTAAAACTTTAGGTTAACTTCTTTTGGGTCACATGGCAGGGTGCTATATCACCCCAATATAGTAGGTTGTATCACACGAATATAAGAGAAACTATCGTATGGATAAAAAGTGTCGTATGGGTATACTAAAAAGTATCGTTCAATACTCTTCCAATATAAAGTATCTCCCAATCTGAAACTATTTGCTACTTGGGTGTTTTGATCTTCTTCTTTTTTTTAGTTGTTGTTGTCTAAATGTCGAGTTTTACAAGTCTATTACAGTTCGATAGAGGTCTACTTGCATATTTTTATGTTATTTTTGACTAACTTGTGGTGGACTAATGGTTGTGCTTATAGGTTGTTTCCTTAAAATGCGTGCATACTTACCTTGAAAAGAGCACATGTTAAAGCTTCAAATGCAAAAAGGCTACTAACAGTTGTTTGTAAGGTTGCCTAAAAGCATAAAAACCAAACACGTGAATGTATTTCTTTTATTCTATGTATGGCATTTCACTAGTTGTTTTCATTTTATTAGGCACATAAAACTTGTAATTAGGATCCCTTGGTGACAAGAAAGTATGCTCTTCACCCTTGTGGTTAACCGAAAATCTTGACCCACCTTTGGATTTTGAAGCAAAGGGATTAATCGTGCTTCTTGGAATGTTTTTGGGAAATAATTGAAATAAGAGAGTATACTCTTCACCCTCGCGATGAATTAGAAATCTTGACTCTCAAAAGTGGATCCAATTTATTTAGTTTAGAATCCTTTAGAGGGCCTACTCTTGAGCAATCAAGAGGAACGACCCAAGTGGAGAAAAGAGAATCTGACTATTCCAACCCACTATAAACTCAAGGTTATCAAGGCACAAAACCTTGGTGGATGTAGTACTTGTCTTTTCTTAGTATGATTACTTGTGGGATTGGGACCATGAGAAAAATGCTTAAGGTGATCTTGTGGCCGCAAGGTCCATTACATTCTAAGAGGCAAGGTGTCCCATAATTGGGTGTGAGTAGATTATTACAAATGTGAGCCCTTTATAAACACTCTAAATTAGTAACTACCTTATTTTTTTGCTCAACTTCATGGTGCAAGGGCCAATCCTAGTGGATTACACAAATCATTCCAAGGTTTTACACTCACCATGTATGTTCCCTTGGTTATGATTATGGAATTTCCATGACAAAGCCAATATCTCTTGTGGGAAATCACTTGGTGTGAGGCAAATGAGAACATAGTGTGGGCCAAGTTATTGAGTAATGAACCTTGACTATTATGTGTGTGAAATGTGGATCTTGTATCTATAAAACCAACACACTTCAATAAGACATTAGATCATAGGGTTAGCATATGAAATATATCAAAACAAAGCACATAAACCCTATAAAGTCATCCTATTGCTCTCTAACTAAGGAGTGAGTATGTAAATGGAATTAATTGCTCTCAAAATTAAGACCAAGTTAATGACAATAACACCTCTAGAATGAGGGATTCAAGCTAGCATGAATGCAAGATTTAAGCTAAGATAAATGAAAGCAAGCTAGCATGGAGTACAATTAAGCTAATAAATAATGTAATTAAACTAGAATTGAATTAGAATTGAAATGTTAGCATGCTTAATCTAACAAATTTTATTTTCTCTAGAATTGCCTCTCTTAGCTCTTATAATGCCTTGTATTTATAGATTATTGCAAGGGCTTGGAGTAGAATTGAGAATTTACCATGGTGAAGGTAAAAATGAATTAAAAATCATTTTAAGGGAATTCACTTTGATTTAAAAATTCATAAATGAAGGTCCCATTTGGATTATTTTATTTGAAATGGAGAATCCATTTTGAATATAATAATGATTTATGAATCCACTTTGAATAAACAATGATTATCCACCCATTATGAAGAAACTATTAATTTCCATCCATTATGAATAAAATATTATTTTTCATCCATCATGAATAAAATATCAATTTCCTTAAACCCACTATGAATAAAATATTCATAATGGAGTTAAGGTCCCATTTTGAATATAAAATTTATTTTTGGAGATAAATGCCAATTTTTAATTTATTTGAAATGAATATTCATGTGTATTTTTCAAATGGGTTGTAATAGTTGATTTGAATTAATTCATTTTATTCTTTGATTCAATTAATTTAATTTGAACCTTCACCATCATATATAATTCTGTATTTAAAGGATTGACCAATTTTGGGTGATTACATTTGCCTCTCTTTGAATTGATGTGTAAGCAACACATTGATTCAAAGAATAGTCTGAATTGAAGAGTAGAATGATAATTGAGATTAGTTCAAATTTTAATTGTATGAAGACCGATTGATAAGATTTTTAGGACTATCTCCAAAACAAAGCTTAGCCCTCCAGAGTCAGGGTTAGAATGCCCCCCAATACTGGTCCAAGAAAAGATTTAGATTTGTAGAATTATCCCCAGAACAAGGTTCAATCCTTGGAGTTAGGGTTAGAATGCCCTAATACTTGTCTAAGAGATTGTCATGATCCATATAATTGTCCCCAAAATGAGGCTCAATCCTTAGGAGTTAGGGTTAGAATGCCCATATACCTTTCTATGACAATATCAACCATGATTCATAGGATTGTCCACAGAATGAGACTCAATCCTCAGGAGTCAAGGTTAGAATGCCCCAATGCTTATCCATCGACCTATGTGTAGACACCCAAAATTGGGCACATCTTTTAATCATGGCTTTCACCGAATTAACAAGGGTTTTAAAGTTGAAATCATATGTATTTTGGAGAATTGAGGATAAATCAATCAAATTTGAATTAAATCAAAAATTCAAATTAATCAACTATTTGAACCCATTTTTAATTTACACACGAAATTCAATTTTAAGGAAATTAAAATGGGCATTTATCCTCAAAAATCAATTTTATAGTCAAATATCTCCAAAATCATATTTTAATCCAAATGGACCCAAAATAATAATTTCATATTTGAAGTGGGATTCTCCATTATGAATATTTTATTCAAAATGGATCTCATGGATATTATTATTTTATTCAAAATGGACCCAAAATAATAATTTAATATTTGAAGTGAATTCTCCATAATGAATATTTTATTCAAAATGGGTTCATGGATATTATTATTTTATTATTTAACCTTTACCTTTGGTAAAACCCAAACCTTACCCCACCCCTTTCAAAAATCTATAAATACAAGGTATTTTGAGAGTTAAATCATCAAGTTTTTATGCATTGTTATTCTAGAGCAATTTAATCAATCAAGTTTTTATGCATTGTTATTGTAGAATAATTTAATCATCACATTTTCATGCATTGCTATTATAGTTGCAATTCTAGAGTATTTTGAGAAAATTCCAATTTCATGCATTGTTATTATAGACATTTCAAGTTCATTGCATAGTTTCGTGTTATTTATTCCATAGTTTGCACATTTAGTTTTCATCATTAAGTTGCATATCATTTTGTATTTTCATCATCATAATTACATATTGCACTTAGTTTCATTTTCATCCCACAATATCCCATTCTAGGATGTCACTAAGATGCTTGATCTTGATGGTTCTTCCCATGGGAATCCTGGTCCGGCTGGTATTGGCGGAGTGGCTCGTTGTAGTTCTAGGGATGTTAAATTTTTCTTCTTAGTTCATAAGGGTGATTATACTAACAATCTCATGGAAGCTCAGGCTATTTTATATGCTGTGGAACAGTGTTGCTTGCGGGGATGGAGTAAGATTATTTGTGAGTCTGATTCCCAGGTGGTGGTGAACATGCTTTCTTCGCAAGAGCTTGAGGATGTTAGTTGGCAGCTGGCCACTGTTGTTAAGCAGATTCTTTTCTTCTCTTCCTCTTTTCAGTTCATTAGGTTCATGTATATTCCTCGAGAATGGAATAGAACTATTGATTGTTTAGCCAAATGGGCTTCTAGTCATGATCCGGGTTGGAATATTAGGGATAAGGGGCAACTGTCCTTTGAGATGGTGCAAGAATTTGATGATCTTGTTGCTCAGGATCGAGCTCCTTGTTGAGCTCTCCTTGTTGTATTCCTTTCTGTCTTAATAAATTTTTACCCCTCTTTTTGCAAAAAAAAAAAACAAGATGCTTGATCTAAGAGCAATTTAGCCATCATAGTTAGGAAGACATGATATGCTCTTGAAAGACCTAATTTGATAGTTCATTCTTCAATTTCATTATCTTTGTATTCGCTATCATTTAAGTTTTCATTCTAGTGTTTCATGAATATGCTTTACATTGATATATATGTGCTAATCCAATAATGTTTGCATTGTCTAAGCTTTGATTCACATAGGTACATCAAATAAGAGCATACAAAATGGTGCCCACTATGGGGCCTGAAAGCCTCATCATCTTTTTTTTTGCAGGTTTGAAGATGCTTCAAGAAGACAACGAACAATCATCATGTTAGAATGAGCATTTGAGAGAGCTCTTCCTCTTCTTTATCTTATTCTTATTCTATTTCTCCTCTTCTTCTTCCTTCTCACAATCTAATTGAAAAAAATTGATCGAAATTCCATTTTTATAATCCTTTTATGATTTTTCATAAAAATCATAAAAAGTAGATCAAATAAATGAATCTTGGTCTGAAATTTTTATTGAAGATTTAAGAAAATAGGGAAAAATCGCATGCAATTTTTCAGATTTTTCTAATAAAACCTCTATTTTATTTGATTTTTTTTTAATGATTTTTCATATGTGAATTATTTGGGGATGTAAAACAACATATTTTGCTCTACAATTTTAATTGAAGGTTTTGGAAAATGGCTTGCAACTACAGTACAAAATTCAGATTTTTTAGAGCAACAAACAATTTGTAATAATTTTTTTATGATTTTTCATAAACAAAATTCATTTATCATTCAAGTCAATGAAATTTTATTTCTGGTTTGGAATGATTTCAAGAGCCTATAATAAAAATTTCAGATTTTTTGGATCAAATTGCTATTTGTTATAATTTTGTTAATGATTTTTATTAAAAATTTCATTTATCACCCAAATCAAGGAATTTTAATTTGAAAATTTTATTGTAGGTTTGGGATGCTCTCAAGAGCTCACAATAAAAATTTCAGATTTTTGGATCAAACCTCTATTTTTTATTTTTTTTAATGATTTTTATTAAAAAAATTATTTATCACCGAAATCAACTAATTTTAATTTGAAAATTTTATTGTAGGTTTGGGATGTTGCAAGGAGGATTCCATACAAAATTTGGATTGATAATAGTGGTCTACAAAACACATGTCAAAGACACACTTATAAACAAATTTGCTAGCTTGTGCTTGCAAGATGTGTAGCCAAATACCAAAAAAAAAAACAAGCTGAAGACCTATAAAAATGCACCTAGGCTTTGCTAGCTTCAAAAAAGCTAAGCCTAAACTCTTTGTACCTACATAAATTGTGGGTCTTCAAAGTTCAAACACATAGCATAATTAGGAGCCTCTTGTCTTCTCTAGTTTAAAGGCTCATAAATGAACAAACCTTGTTTGTTGTGTTTGAGGAATCAAAGTAGTAGTGTAACACCCCGCCAAGGGATCCAAAAGAATTAAATTATTTTTTACAAAGTTTTCCAACCAATTTTTTTTTATCATGAATGATAAGCCATTCATATCAAACACATAGTAGCAGAAGCAATAATATACATTCAACTAAAAGGATACATAAGCATACATAACAGGTTACATTCCTTAAGGATCCCAAGACGTTGAGTCACATTTAATCTACTTAATACTAAATCTAACAATTACCACATCCACATGAAAGAATAATTAAAAATTTCAATTTCCATAATATACATTTGTTCTAAATGCCTCTTGGCAATTAAATTCGGAATGCTCAGTCATCCATTGTACATGTCACAGGGTATGAAAGGCTAAAAAGATTAAACATATGTAAAAAATAAAGATACATCATCCTCATTGAATCCATGATACAAGTGCAATAAAGTAAATGAAACCAATAACATACATGATACATCCATCCATTAATAAAAATATAACAATCAACTTAAAAGATAACCATCCATCATAAAACACAACTAACTAAGTGCGTGGTTCCTCCCAATCGTCAATAGCATCATTAGACTATCATGGGCCCTAGCCATCCCCCATGCATAACATCCCAAGCCACTGAAGAGATCATTGGTATTATAGTAAATAGGGATGTCACTCCTAAAACATACTACATCATATGCAGAAAAGAAATCTAACATGCTATAATAGAGCATAAGATGATCCTACAAGTAGATAACATCATCTATCACATGCTAATCATCAATATAAAGAAACATACTAGTAAATAACATCCTTCATAAGATATGACATCCATCATAAGATCCAAGAACATAATGAAGATAAATGCCAACCAAGATAGCGCCGGAGGAGATAGTCTCAAGTCTCAAATAGGATATCTAATCACATGACACATATACTCTCTAAGTCTAGGAATCCTAAAAGTATACTAACTCAAGGTTCCATCATAAATTGACATCTAATCCCAGAGGCACAATAAAGACACGTAGGAAACCTACTATGTAAGAAAGAAAGTATCATCACACGAATCATGCTAGAGTTACCCTGGTGGTCTCTCAATAGACCCCAACCCCCTAGTGATCCCTATGCAGCCACTAGTATCCTCTTGTACTGATGAGGCATACTACAGAATGCAAGGTCACAACCGAGAATTCTCTCTACTCCCATCCTAGTCTATATGAGCACTCAAGGCATGGGCGAGAACATACAATTATCTTATTATGTTCATTTTAATCCCCATTTAGTGTAAATGTTTTCACTTATTAAAACAACTTACAATGAGTTACCCTGGCAGCCACTTAGGGCCCCAACCCCCATTGCAAGCCACTTTCCGACACTATAAGTAGATAACCTACCCTAGGCTCATGCAATCATAAATTAAAAAATCACCTCATTCCTATCGAAGCGACTGGAAAAATACCAAAAGATAATCCACAATAAGAACATCAAATCTCCATGAGCAACTAAAAAGCATCCATTGATAATCATGACCACAACAGTTCTCTATTCACAACTGAAGGTATCAATGATAATCACAATATCCATCGGTCCTCATCGAGCAACCATATAGTATTCCAAAATAAATCTCAATATCCATATCAATAATGAATCACAACATCCATCGGTTCTCAACAAGCAATCGAAAAGGCATCTCAAAGCAAATAATACTGATCGAAGACTTCAAAATGGTCAAGTCAAACATGCCACAACATGACATCATCAACGTCAAAACAAACACTTCAGTCCCATCAAGGTGACTGGAAAGTAATCCAAGTATAACTGATTGATGACTCAAAAATGGTTAAGTTGAGTGTCTCATACACCTATAACTCAGCTTCACACAAGAAGACTGATGAGCATCAATGCACAACAAATACAAACATCTCATAGAGCATAACATCACATAACCATGGTGTGGTTTAGAAAGATTGAGATCAAATAACATCAACATGCCATCGTATTCACATAACTCCCAAGCCTCTAGTAGATGTCCTAACTGGTCAACACTCTAGGACCACCCAAACCCCAAACATGGATAGCATAAAGAACAAGATACAAACACATATTTTAGTTTTTTTTTCGCAATCACATGGATAAGCCAAACATGAGGTGTTAGTTTTTGTTTCAAGGATACTTCAAGTGTATAAGATTCTTCATTTAATCTCCAAGTCAGCCCATTTATCTTTTCAAATAAAACATAGAATTATCCCTCCATTATTTTAAAACAATTTTCTAAAATAATCAGAAGATACTTATTTACTTATTTAAATCATTGAACTAATTCCCATTGACATTAAATAAAATCAATGATACTAATAATTAAATGAAACTCCCTTAATTCCAAGAGCATCTCCCATTATTCAAATCATAAGAATAATACTTATCAACTTTCAAATAATTAGTTTACAATTTCCTTAAAACACTTCAAGAACAATCATTTATTTAAAATAATCTTCATTGATTTTAAGTAAAATCAATCTCATTAATATTTTAATTATTTAATTCCACTAAACACTTATTAATATCTCTTTGCTTTTAATTTTCCCTCATTAAAAAATTTATTTACTAAAATTGACTAATAATTAATTACACTACTTCTACTATTAACTAATCTTAATTAAATTTAATTTAATTAGATTAGCTAATAAATCATATTAAACTAATGCATAATAATAAGATTCTACTTATATTCGAACCCAAACCTGAATCAATTTCTAAATCTTGATTCTACTAAAGGAAGAATGCAATAATATTTTTAATTCCCATGACTGGATGAAACAATATGCATGCCCAAATTGCAAAATTGAAGATTCATTCATGGAGAATTATTCACACAAACATAACAAACATGATGAAGATAGGAAGAGAAAGAGCGTAATAAAAAATGTGAAATAATCATGAGTACCTACCTTGACACTGATGCTAATTCGCTACGCCTTAGAAAATTGTAGAGAAGCTCCTCCTCTTAGAACCTCCTCCTCTCTTAAAATTCCTTCCTTCTCCAACATTAACAATTCCTCCAAGAACCGAAACCACCCCCCCAAGTGACTAGGAGTGCTTGTAGAAGCATATCAAGATGTCCATACCCACTAGGAGAGGCTCTATATAAAGGCCTCTAAGATGCATCTAGAATGTGTCTAGAAAGAACTAGGAGATAAGATTGACAACTAAGCACATAACTCCCACAATAAGAAGATAAAGATGATGAGGTGTCTAGAATGTTGTAGACACCATGTGCTCAAATGATATGCCAACTCCTAAGTGTAGACAACATGTGCATACTTAGAGTGCAAACTCTTGTGTTGTCAACATGATAACTCCCAAGAGCTCGCATACTCCTATGTGAATGCACATTAATTTATTTAATTAAATTTCTTTATTTAATATTCACTTGACTCCTTTTAAAATTAATTTATTAATTTAAAATTTCATTCACTCACTTTATTAAATCCACTTGTTTTATCTTAATATATTTTAATCACATGCACGCATCATGTGATCTGGAATCTTTTAATAATTTTAATATCTCTTCCACTTTTAAATTTATTTTTGAAACTTAATTGATAAAATATTTTTTAACTTAAATAATAATATTATTTAGCATTTTTTAAAAAATGAACTCTAAATATATTATTATTAAATAAAATAAATATTATCAAGTTCCAAATTTAAACTTATAACTTTTATCTTCAAATTTAATTCTTTTATTTAATTAATTTCCCAATTAATTAAATAAAATAAATATTAAAATATCATATTAATTTTCCATTAAATTAAACCATTAATTAAATATTTTAATTAAGCTTAATTAATAGAAAATTCACTAAGAAAGAGTTTGGCAATGATAGCAAAAATGCGAACTAGGGCAGGCACTACAAGTAGGGATATGCTCTCATCCTTTTCGGGTGATCAAATTCCCCAACCTACTTTTGACTCCTATTTCCCTACTTTTCATAGGTAGATTACACAGCCGTACAAAGGCATACCTCCCAAGAATTCACCTTAACGAGGTTGGTGAGAGGGAAACCTTTGACTTGCATTTGTAATGGGATGCAAGGCAATAATGTTCAAAAGATAGCCTTCCTCAAGTAGTCTCGCAAGAGATTGTGCAAAACCTCCCTTGCGTGGGTGGGAATCTCTCTTTAAAGAGAGGAAAATTTGAACATTATTGGGGATCTACTACTAAAACCTTCTAGTCACCAGCTTGTTAGAGCCAATTGATAAGAAACCATTTTGCATTTTCTAGGCTTGTGACTAGAATTTTGTTGTTGAGTTTGAATATGATGCTAAATGTTTAAATGAAAAAATAAAAAATTTAAACTTTCAGCTAAAAGTGGGTGAAAACTTCAAAAGACCTCAGTTAATATCATCTAATTGAAACATGCATTTAATGACCATCTTTTTCACAAATTAAAAAAAAATCAACTCCTTTGGTTTTAAATGGTTTAATTTCAGTTTCAAAATTGATTTTGAGTGAATTGTTAAGGAAATTCAAAACATTATCAAAGATCAAAATCCAACATTGCAAGTTGTGTTTATCCTATCACATAATCAATCTACCCATTTGGTTCTCAGCCTCAACATCAAGGTATGTAATCCTTTTGATGCTAAAACTTATCATGTTTCATTACAAAATTGACATTTTTTTTGTAATCAATTATTCTTACAAAAGAATATTTTCTCCTTGTGGAAAACCTTGTAAAGTAAACTTGAAAACACTTCTTGTAGAAGATCTCATTACCTTGTCTCAAATAACATTCAAAAAAGAAAACACTATTCTTGAGTAAGATCAGATTGATGACACTATGTCTAGCACCTATTCCAATAGTCATGCATCTCCCACAACATCCAATCTAGAATACATGACTCCACCCACTACAAAACCTAGCACTTTTTATAATGACTATGTGTATCCTCAAGGGCTACCTTTAAAAGAAACTCAAGCTAGGAAAGATTGAGTTGTAAGTCTATTTACTACTTGTAAGACTAAAGATCATAGACCCACATGTGCTTCTATGTCTATCATCTCCACTCCAAGTATTGCTTCCTCTTAACGTCAAGAACCTACCATGAAGAACCAAGAAATAGATTTCAATATAGATTCAAATACTCCCTCATCCTTAGAAGTAGTTTCACGTCAAGAGGACTACCTAAATGATGAAGAAACAAGTGTTGATCAAGATCAAGATCCCTTCATCCTGTTTGATTTCTTCCAAGATGTCCTTCATCCATTTGAAGTGCTAGAGTATCCTCTATCTCCCATTTCCCCTCCACTTCCTAAGCAACATCAAGATACACTTTTTATGTTATCAAAAAATCCTTGTTAAGATCGAAGTATCCCCTCATTGCCTTGTGATGCTCCTCCATATCCCCCTCAAACTTCCTTCTTTGTTCCTAATCATTTGAATAAATGTCTTCAAGATTCATTTACTATCAAAGAAATTGCTCCTATCAAAGATTTTTATGAGCTTATTAATAAAGAAATGTATCCTAAAGATGAGAGCCTTGGTCATGTTTCTCAAAATAAAGATGTTGGTATCCCTATCCATTCTCCATTTCCATCTTCCAAATCCATCCTTGGTCCTTATATATCAAATCCTCCAAAAATTTCATCCATCTTGGGACCCTATCTCCCTCCTTCCAAACTAAAACCTTCAAACCATCCATCTATATTGGGACTTGTTCCTACATCTCATCTACCTCAAGATCAACAAAGATTTCCATCCTTGGAAATTTCCGTCCACCCAACCATCTAAAATAGTCATATCATCCTTATAAATCCACAAATCCCAAGTCATTTGAAAATAATTTGGATGTTCAACATAAAAAATACAATAATCCATGTAAAAATGTAGATCACTATGTTTTCTCTAATCGACATGTGACTATAAATACAAAAGAAACATTCAAGAGACCCCAAAGGTCCACTTGGCAAAGAAGAAAAATGAAGCAAATATTGGTTCCTAAACCCATTGTTGAAGAGATGTGTCCTAAGGCATCCACAAAAACAAAGAAAATATGGTTTCCTAAACCCATTGTTAAAAAAATGCAAAGAACAAAAATGAAGCAAATATGGGTTCCTAAACCCATTGTTGAAGAAATGCATTCTAAAGAATCCAAAGGTAAGAAAGAATCAAAATCTATATGTATTCTCAAGTCTCTTTTGAAAGACTTGAATATTTAAAAGAAAGAAAAATTGAGATTCAAGCTTCCAAAGACTTCCATGCCATTTTCTTCCAAACAACTTCCAATGCCTTCCACTCCATCATATTACACAAATATTCTACCATCTCCTACATCTATAGCTCAAGATATTTCATCCATATCTAGTCCATCATCCCATTACCCTTCAAGGTGTGTGTCTTTGTTGATCTTTCCCACTTTTGCACCTACCCTTCTACAATCTTTTGAAGCCTACACTTCCCTATTATCCATCCTTCTATCCATCCAAAGTCTACAACCTTATCCTCCATCTGCCCCTATCTTCTCTACCATCTTCCTTTCCTCACCTTATCAACATCTTTGAACATGCCTTTTAGTGACCTTGATCCATCTTGACATATCCATTAAAGAGGATCATTATTCAAAGCAAAAAAGGCTCAAAGTCCTTCTAAACACTCCAAAAATTCACAAAAAAAGAAGAAGAAAAATTGCTTGGGTAAAAACTTTGTAAACAAGCACCTTGGTAGAAAACATAAAGAAAAATAAATCCATCCTATGGTGAAAACCACTTCTTATGGCACTTTGGACAAGTATCATGATGAAAACTTGGTAAATAGGTGTCATGTGTAATTCTTTCATCATCCATCTATCTGCTCTTTCACCTTTGATCTTGGCAAAGTTGAGATATTTGTGAGCATTGGCTATCTTATCTATCTTATCCCTATCACGATCTTGTTTGTATCCCACATTTCATAGCCTCCATACCTGGCTCCATCCTAGTCATCCTATCCTATTGCTATGCTATCCATTGAACCCTTGGTCATGATCAATGGAAAAAAAAGTGAAAAGAAAATGCATTTCTTACAAACCTCTTGACATGTTCACTCTTTTGGAACCACATTCCTTGATGGAATTAGGCCAGTAAACTATATTGCCATATAGCTTGTCAACTTAAATTGCTTATTCCAAAACAAGCTTTATATGGAATTACTATCTTTTCTTAGTTTGGGTAATTTGGAAGAGATAGTCTTTGAGGATAACATTCACCTACTTTGACATTTTCACTTATCCATCTTATCCATCAGCTTGTTAATCCATACTGCCCTACATCATGCTAGACATTGGGGACAAAATAATGTGATCTTGCTTAAGAATTGGTAATTTGCAAAGACCTAAAAAATTCAAAAAATCAAAATGTCAAAAAAAATAAAAATTTAAAGTATCAAAACACAAAAAAAAATAAAAAATAAAAAAAATCACAAAAAATAAAAAATTCAAAAATTTAAAAAAATCACAAAAATTTAGAAAACTACAAAAAAAAAATGCACGACCTCCTCGTGGAGGTGGGAGATTTGGGTTTCCAGCTGGGGGCATTCCCCACTTGCTATTTATTGCACACACCAATTCCACCAATTGGAGACCACATTCCCATTTATTACACAAATTATTATATATTACACTTGCTTCACACACAACCACGACATTAAAGGATTGAAATATGCTTATTTTCTCTTATGCCATGCTTTCTGGTGACTCAATGATGTCTGAGGCTAGAGATGCTAGGATGAAATCATGGGCCTTTTCTTTATTTTCTATTTGTGGTGTTTGTTAAATACTACAACAATTTTGTAATTTATTGTAAATATTGTACATACTGTAAATATTTTATTTGTCTAACATAGTTTTCTTTCCTATAAATCTTTTATTTCCTATACATAGTTTTCTTTTTTGTTTGATCGGGATGATAAAGTATTCATATTTCCATGGTTGAAGCAGTGGTAATTGTACTCTATCATGTTTTTCATGCTCAATGATAAAAATTAAAAGAAATCTCCTTAAAAAGTGACAATTAGTTCCATCTTTGGTTTGCAAAGCATTTCATTCCTCTAGTTCTCATTTTGCCTCATCTAAAAGTTATTTTCAAAGGGTTGGTATAAAGTTTGAGGTTTACCCTCTATTCTTGACCCCAAGGACACTTGATATCAAAGGAACTATCTTGATCAACAAAAACATCATTAGTCTACTAATGTGTCCAATTAAAGTCCCCTATCTTCAATTCATCATCAAACCAAATGGTGCATCCATGCTCAATCAAAACAATCTATCCACTATCATCATTGGATCCTATCACTAGGGGCACCAAAAAAATCTTTGTTTGATCTATAAATTATTGCTCATTAAAGGCACCTATGCCTTCATCTTTTGATCATATATCCCATATGATTGGTGCTACCTAATTTATTAGAATTATCTACTATTTCTACCACACCAATCTCTGAACCATTTCATCTATCCCATCTCTTTGCACTTGATAAATAATTGCTTTCTCTCTAGTTTCATTGATGAAACCATTGTCTGAACCAGATTCATTCAAATCAACCAAATCAAATTTCATCTCTACTATATGCAATATTTGCACTAGAGCACCTGAGTTTTCCTCCATGGGCTGGTTTACACAAATTTCCAAAAAATTGCATCTATTTTTCATTGCAAGTGATTATCCTACATTAATCTAGATCAACCACATTTAGCTATCTAGTGAATGGTTATATTCTAAACCAGTTATTTGTCCAACTCTATATCTTGAGACAAGACATGTTTTTTCCAAACTATGAATCTTGAGACATGAATGTTTCATCTATTTGACCTATTTGATTGATCTTTCATATCACTTGGTGATCACAAGTGCTATTATGTTATTTCAGGTTTTTTGTATGATCCATGTCTTCAACGCAACCACTCTTATCATGTTCTATAGTCTTTTCATCATCATTTTTTTTCAAAAATACAATTGGATTTTTCCAATTTCATTTCTGAGGGGGCAACATATCAATATCAACCATCATCTATCTAAGTTTCTCATCCAAGTTCTTCAACCATTCAATCCATTCTACTCAAGCCAATCAAACTAAGGCATCCAAAATTTCTTTTAGATCATCAAACAATCATGTTTTTCTACTTGGATCGAAGATACCAAATGATTCAAGAGCATTCTTTAAACAATTATGCTACACATATCAGTTCAAAGAGGGGCATTTGTAGACACCCAAAATTGGGCACATCTTTTAATCATGGCTTTCACCGAATTAGCAAGGGTTTTTAGGTCAAAATCATATGTATTTGGAGAATTGAGGATAAATCAATCAAATTTGAATTAAATCAAAAATTCAAATTAATCAACTATTTGAACCCATTTGAAATTTACACAAGAAATTCAATTTTAAAGAAATTAAAATTGGCATTTATCCTCAAAAATCAATTTTATATTCAAATACCTCCAAGATCATATTGTAATCCAAATGGACCCAAAATAATAATTTAATATTTGAAGTGGGATTCTCCATTATGAATATTTCATTCAAAGTGGATCTCATGGATATTATTATTTTATCAAAATAGACCCAAAATAATAATTTATTATTTGAAGTGGATTCTCCATAATAAATATTTTATTCAAAATGGGTTCATGCCAAAGCTTACCCCACCCTCTTCCAAAATCTATAAATACAAGCCATTTTGAGAGTTGAATCATCAAGTTTTTATGCATTATTATAGAGCAATTTTTTCAATCAAGTTTTTATGCATTTTTATTATAGAGAAATTTAATCATCACATTTTCATGCATTGTTATTATAGTTGCAATTCTAGAGTATTTTGAGAAAATTCCAATTTCATGTATTATTATAGACATCTCAAGTTCATTGCATAGTTTCATGTTATTTATTCCATAGTTTGCACATTTAGTTTTCATCATTAAGTTGCATATCATTTTGTATTTTCATCATCATAACTACATATTGCATTTAGTTTCATTTTCATCCCACAATATCCCATTCTAGGATGTCACTAAGATGCTTGATCTGAGAGTAATTTAGCCATCATAGTTAGGGAGACATGAGATGCTCTTGAAAGACTTAATTTGATAGTTTGTTCTTCAATTTCATTATCTTTAGATTTTCTATCATTTAAGTTTTCATTCTAATGTTTCGTGAATATTCTTTACATTGATATATATGTGCTAATCCACTAACATTTGCATTGTTGAAGCTTTGATTCACACAGGTACATCAAATAAGAGCATACATTATGATTTGAGTTATCATAAGTTTGATTTAGATAACTGAAATAAAGTTAGTTAGTTGATCGATTGATAGGATACATAGTAGATGATGTGAGATGCCTCTAGCAATGAGGACTTTGACTTTAGATCAGGTTGAATTTGAAGCAATATTTGATTGAAGAAGCAAGATTTTGAAGAAAGATTTGAATGAAGAATTTTGAAGAAATATTTGAATGAAGAATTTTGAAGATCATGTTGAAGAAAGATTTTGAAGCAAGATTTGAAGTAGAATTTTGAAGTAAGATTCAATGATGTAAGAAAATATTGAACAAAGATTTTGAAGTAAGATTCAATGATGTAATCTTCCTATGCCCTCGAGAGAATAATGGAAAGATGATACTTAAAAAAAAGTGATTCAAAAGAATGTAGAACAAATTAAAATAGATTGTAAAAAGAGTAGAGTCCATTTGGAGTGATGTGAGAGTCCATATGACCAAGTTTGACCAAGTTTGACAATGATTGTCTCAAAGTTGAAGAATATAAGATTTTGATTTTGATCTTGAAAATGGACCCATGATGATCAAATTAAGGAGGGGATGATGAAATACAATCTATGTTGAATAGTCTACCCCTTTATTTTTGTGAAAGGCTAGTCAAAGAGCTATGGGAGCCATGTTGTAGTGCAAAGCTAAGATGAAATGAAAATCTAAACTAAATGCGATCCTAGGACTTAGTCACTAAATTAGTATGGTTTAGTTTTCATCATTGAGTAGTGAAAAAATGATATAGTACAATCACCATTGGTTCAACCATGGAAATATGAATACTTTATCATTCTGAGCCAATATGTATGTGAAAACAAAATTATTTACAATAATTTAAAAATATGCAATAATTACAAATTTTTTGCAGTAAAGTAAATGCCACAGTTAGAAAACAAAGAAAAAGTTCATGTTTTTCATCTCGACTTCTCTAGTCTCAAACATCATCGAGTTGCTAGAAAACTCATGACTGAAAAAAATAAACATTATGTAATCTTGGTGTTCATGTTTGTGTGAATAGAAATTGTGTGCAACAAGATAAATTGTGTTTGACATTTTTTGATGTATATGGAATTTTTTAATATATATTTTTTATATATGGATATTTTTGGTAGTTTTTTAGAAGTAAAGCTCATTATAGCTTAGATAGTTTTAGTTTTTATTTTTCAAGTTTCATATAAGTGGATTGATGTCATGTTTTGAAAGTGATAGGGTGAGTGTGAGAAAACTCTATAGTAGTAAAGCGATAGTAGACAGACATAGTTAGAACAACTGGTGACTGACGCAAGAGAGAATTTATTAGAACACTAAAGGAATCTCATGGTAGTAGAGAGACAATAGACATACTTAGAACAATTGGTGACTGACACAAGAGAGACTTTCTGAAAGTACAAGACATATTTCCTAGCATAGATAGGTTTCCCCCTAGACTTATGGCTAGTTTCAATCCATGTAGATATGAGCAGATTGAAGTTAACTAAGAGCTTATGCACAAGAAAAGATGGAAAATTAAAGCATAAAACTTACATAGAGAAAAGCACTCAAAGTAGGAAAGTAAAAGATAGCTATACAAGAATGTTAAGGATTTTTTTGGAGTTTTAGATTTTTTTTTGGTATTATCAAGGTGACTATTCCTAAGTTTTCACTAGGATAATGATTTTTTCAGGACATTTTCATTTTTTAGCATTTTTTTAGCATCATATATGATGTTTTTGGAATTTTTAAGAAAAATTTAGAGATTAGTAGTTCTCAAGCAAGATCACATCATTTTGTTCCATTATCGAGCAAGATGCAAGACATGATGGAACAACAAGCTCTTGGATAAGTAGAGATGGATAGGCAAGGAATATGAAGCAAGTGAATGTGATCCTCAAGGACTGACTCTTCAAGAGTATCGAACCTAGGGAAAAGGACATAGAAATATAAGATCATGGTGTAGTGAAAGGTAGCATGTAAAATATTGACATGATGTCATGAAATGTAAGTTATCCAAGAGAATGGAGATGTCAAGAGGTTTCTAAGAACCAAGTTTTTTTTTCTTCTTGTGATCAAGACCAAAGGGTTAAGTGAATAGGATAGTGATAGGATAGAGCAATAAGGATGGAGCTAGATATGAAGGATATGCAAGGTCGTGATAGAGAAACTGATAGATAATATAGCCAATGCTCATAATTAGATCATCTTTATCAATATCAAAGGTAAAAGAACAGATAGATGGATGATGGAAGAATTATGCACGATGCCTATTTGCCAGGTTTTCATCATGTTACTTATCTAAAGTGCCACAAGAAGTGGTTTTCACCATAGAACAAATTTATTTCTCTTGTACTTTTGCTACCAAGGTGCCACAAATAATGGTTTTCACCAAGGCACTTTTTTTTTTTGAATTTTTTGTTTATAGAAAGAGTTCAAGCTTTTCAAGTTAGATAGTGCTCCTATAGGAAATATAAGTCATGATAAGCAAGACCATAGAAATGTATTCTCAAAGATGCTGATAGGAAAATAGAAGGAATATTGTAGTAGGAAAAGTATATGGAGGATAAGGTTGTAGGTTTTGGATGGATAGATGGAGGATGGATAATAGGGAAGTGTAGGCTTTAAAAGATGGTAGAAGTGTAGGTGTAAAAGTGGGCAAGGTCAACAAAGACACACACCTTGAAGGGTAATGGGATGATGGAGTAGATATGGGTGAAATAGCTTGATGTTTAGATGTATGAAGTAGAGGAGAAATTTTGGAGGAAGGTGGAGTGGAAGGTTTTGAAACCTTTTTAGGAAGATGCTTGGAAGAAGATGGAGTGGAAGCCTTTGGAAGCTTGAATGCCAAATTTGATTTGTTTTCAATATTCAAGTCCTTCAAAAGAGAGTTGGGAATCCATATAGCTTTTGAGTTTTCATTAGATGCTTTGGAATGAATTTCTTTAATAATGGATTTAGGAACCCATACTTGCTTTGATTTTTCAGTAATAGACCTTTGTGGTCTCTTTTGTGCATTTTCTTTCTTAGAATTCACATGTCGATTAGAGGAGACATAGTGATTATTTTAAAATGGATTCTTGTGTTTTTTCTTAACTTGATCATCCAAATTGCTTCCAAAAGACTTGGTACTTATGGATGAAGAAGGTTGATATGGCTGGTTTAGGTGGGAAGATTTATGTGAAGGACTCAAGGATTTGTATCTTTGTTGATCTTGAGGTAGGGTGGGAGGAGTAGGTAATGAGCTAAGAGGGGAATTATGAGATGGAGGAAAATAAGGTCCCAAAATAGATGGAAGGTTTGAAGGCATTAGCTTAGATGGATAAGGACAAATGATAGATTTAGAATATAGAAATGGATAGTGGATAGGGATATCAACATCCTTAGAGTGAGCAACATGACCTAGACCATTAATAGACTCATGAATAACTTTAATAGGAGCAACATATTTGATAGGAGAACTTAAAGCTTGAGCATAGAAATGAAGTGGATGTAGAGAAGTAGAACAAGAGGATGAGGGAATACTTTGATCTTCACAAGGAATTTTAGGTAGAATAGGAAAAGTATCATTCTCTTGATCTTTAATAATCTCATTAGGTATGGTGGAAGGAATATCATGATCTTGCCTAGTAGATAGGCATGATATGGGAGATGGAGGACTATGTGGCTCTTGAGATGGAGGGATGACATTTTGAGGGATAGGAGAGGGTTCTTGATCTTGATCTTTATATTTTTCAGAATCCTCTTGACATGGATCCACTTTTAAGGATAAAGTAGAATGTGGAGTTTGCATGGTAGGCTCTTGAAGAGATAGTGAAGGGATATTTGGAGTGGGAATAATAGGAGTAGTAGGGAATGGAGGTTTAGGATCTTTATTTTAGATAGTATGGAAGAGGTTTGCAGCAAGGTGAAGATTAGCTTGGCTTTCTTTTAGAGGCAGCCCTTGAGGGCACACATAGTCAATAACAACAACATTACGTGCTTTGTTTAGTGGAGTATGTTGGAAAGCTTATATGCTTTAGAAGGTGATGGCATTTTGGAAGAAGTAGAAGTTGCATTTGAACTATTACTAGACATGGTTTCATGACATTGATCAAGCTTGAGAGTAATATCTTTGAAATATAAGTCCTTAGAGTTTGTAATTATTCCATCATCAAACAAATCTTGCATTTTATTTTTCAACTCCATGCAATGTGAAGATTCATGTAGATTATGTCGATGATAGGAAAAATATATACTCATAAAGAAGACTCCAACAAAAGTAGCTTTGGGTAAAACAATGAGTTTGTTTTCAAGAAGTTCTTCCAAAGTTGATTCATAAGATTTTTCCAAAGGGGTGAAATCATGCTTTGGTTTATGTTCCCAAGGTTTTCCTTTGAAGATACTTCCAGATTTCTTGGGTTTTTTGTGCATTTTTCTTAGATGGTTTGGATTCAACATCATAAGAAGTTGATAGTTTTTTGTCATTGGAGGAAGGCGAATAATCTTGCAAAGAATTTTTTTTTGATGATGTGTCCTCTTTTTCCTTTAGTCTTTGAAGTTTAGCGCTTATTATTTGGAGTTGTTTCTTCATGTTTGCAATACATATCACTTCTTCCTCACTAGGAATGTTGGATTTAGCACATTTTTTGTTAGCCATTGTGATGTCTTAGATTTATGTGAAGCAAGAAAAATATCTTCCACCCTTGGTTACAATAGTCACAAGTAGAAAAAGTTTGATAGGTTTAGACTAAGACCACACTTAAAATGTTGTCTCAAAGTAGGTATAAGTGACAGCAAGGGTGATGTTTTCCAAGGTGTGAATACTTAAAAGAGTGGCTAGAAAAACAAAGATATATGAATATTGTGACAGCAAGGGTTAACAACATAGTACAATAATTAAAATAGTGGAGCAAAGAGACTAGTTTAGATATGGGTCACAAGTGTTCAACTGAGATAGTTTAGTTTCTGATAGTTACAAATAGAGTTGTGGAGGGGGGTTTCTTAACATAGATAAGTGAAGATTCAAGAAGATTTTGGACTTTGAATACTCAAGCATGAAAAAAAAATCAACAATCCTATCAAGGCTTTCAACTAGGATATACAATGATCAACTAGGAGGTGTCCTCGATATACACAAGGTATGTGAGGCCCAAGTCTATAGATGAAAGAAAATAATGCCACATAGTTAGGAGGAGATGGTAAACCAAATCTCCACCTTCACTTCCCAAAGGTAAAATGTTCTTTGGGGCTTAACCAAGAGTGACAAAATTATACTTCCAAGAGAGGTTCCTTTCTATTCACCTCTCAATATTTATACTCCACCAAAACATGAGAGTTGAGGTCATCCCAAGGGGTGATGAAATCTCCAACTAGGCCTCCTAAAAATAAAACAAGCCCACTTATTTCTTGTGCACTCAAGATCACCCAAAGGTGCAAGAGGAGTGCATATGTAACTGGCCTTAGGGTTTAAAAGACACTTGTTATTTTCCAATAAATCTTAGATTTTGTAATTTAATTTTGAAGACACTCGTGTTTAGCATGCAAGGTTCTTTCCAACTTATAGTGTCATCAACATTAAAAAAATTGAGAGTTCATCAACAAACATAAATCGAGTGTCGTCAACATAAGAAATCAATAGGGATAAGAGCCAATTCCTTTATGCATTCAATATTGAATGAGTGTTCTTTTTAAGCACCAAACTTGAGTGTTAAAGATTCATTCCAATGAAGCATGTAAATTTCCTTTAAGGATTCAAGATTGTGTTTTAGCATGAATTCTAATGAAAACTTTAGATTTTAGTTCATGGCATTCAAGATCAGTTTTAGCAACATTCATTCCAATGATAGATTGTAAGTTCCCTTAGGCATTTAAGATTGAGTTTTAGTGCATTCATTAAAATGAAAGATTTGTCAATTTATTAACACACTCAAGATTGAATTTGATTGTTTTAAGTTTGAAGGCATTCAAGAGCGTGTTTGGATTTTGAATTTAATTGCAACATTCATTCAAAGACAAATGATTAAACATTCAAGTTCATTCCTTTCTAAGTTAAAATACTCCTATTTCTACTTCCTTGTATCTTTCAATAGAAACCTGCGATAAAAATATTCGATTAAAACTCAAAGATTTGTCATATGAATTAATTTTTTTTTATGAAAATACATTATAAAATTATTAAAAATAGAATTTTGAACACAAAAATATGAATTTTTCACTACGAGCTCTTGAAAATGTCCCAAATCTACGATAAAAATTTCAGATCACATTGTTTTGATTTGACTCATTAAAAAAAATTATATGGAAAAACCTAAAAAAATTATTAAAAATATATTTTCAATCCAAAAAGTTTGAAATCTTTATTGGGGTCTCCTAATGTCAAATAAAGCTGAAAGGAAAATATTTAGATCTTAAAGTTGTTTTTTGAATGATAAATGAAATTTTTAATGAAAAATCATAAAACAATTATTAAAAATTCATTTCAGATAAAAAAAATCTACAATTTTTACGATGCACTCCAGCCAATTTCTAGAACTTACAAAAAACATTTCAGATCAAAATGTGTTGTTTTGTGGCCTCAAATAATTTGTGTATGAAAAATAATTACAAAATTATATCAAATAGAGCTTTTATAAGAAAAAATAAAATTTTTTCCTGTAATTTTGCATGATTATCTAGAATCTTTGGTAAAAAATTTAGACAAAAATTCATAGATTTGGTCTACTTTTTATAATTTTTATGAAAAATCATAAAAAGATTACAAAAATAGAATTTTGATCAAATTTTTTAACTTTAGAACATGAGAAGGAAGAAGAAGAAGATGAGAAATAGAAGAATAAGATGGAGAAGAGGAAGTTTGTAGTAGTCTCGAGTGTCTTCAAAAGATTTTGCTGATTGTTGAGTCTCTTCCTAAGGTTTCTTCAAACCTACAAAACAATAATGTGTCTGTGGAATGTGGATCTTGTATCTACAAAACCAACACACTTCAATAAGATATTAGATCATAGGGTTAGCATATGGAATATATCAAAACAAAGCACATAAACCCTATAAAGTTGCCCTATTCCTCTCTAACTAAGGAATGCGTATGCAAATGGAATTAATTGCTCTCAAAACTAAGACCAAATCAGTGACAATAACACCCCTAGAATGAGAGATTCAAGCTAGGATGAATGTAAGATTTAAGCTAAGATAAATGAAAGCAAGCTAGCATAGAGTACAATTAAGCTAGAATTGAATTAGAAGTGAAATATTAGAATGCTTAATCTAACAGAGTTTCTTTGCTCTAAAGTTGCCTCTCTTAGCTCTTAGAATGCCCTGTATTTATAGATTTTTGCAAGGGCTTGGGGTAGAATTGAGAATTTACCATGGTAAAGGTAAAATTGAATTAAAAATCATTTTAAGGGAATCCACTTTGATTTAAAAATTCATAAATGAAGGTCCCATTTGGATTATTTTATTCAAAATGGAGAATCCATTTTGAATATAATAATAAATAGTTTAAATAGAATAATGATTTATGAATCCACTTTGAATAAATAATGATTATCCACCCATTATGAATAAAATATTAATTTCCATCCATTATGAATAAAATATTAATTTCCTTAAACCCACTATGAATAAAATATTCATAATAGAGTCAAGGTCCCATTTTGAATATAAAATTCATTTTTGGAGATAAATGTCAATTTTCAATATATTTGAAATGAATATTCATGTGCATTTTTCAAATCAGTTGTATTAGTTGATTTGAATTAAGTCATTTTATTATTTGATTCAATTAATTCAATTTGAACCTTCACCATGAGATATGATTCTATATTTAAAGGATTGACTAATTTTGGGTGATTACAACTCTTAGGTAGATCTTCTTAGCAAGTGTTTTTGAATGTGTTGACATGTGTAAATGTTCTCACAAATAAAGTACTCATTAGCATTGTTAGAAATTGGTTTTGATATCACAAGTGCATATTGGCAAGGTTTCTTTGTCCCTTGTTCAATTGTTTGAGACATGAAAAATACCTCTACTATTTGCAAACCATGTCATTCTTCGATATAAAATGAGTCCTATACTATCTACACAACATTATGATCTAAAAACAACTCAATTTTCAAACTGAACCATAAGTTTTTTTGGTCAAAATCTCTCTTTTTCACAATTTATTGGCACTCTATCATATGGGTTCTTAAGAAATATCATACAACCTTATTTGTGCAAAATTGTATTGCCTGGTTATTTCAAGTTCTTTAACATGGTCATATTGAACTCTGTCATCTTTCTTAAGAGAAAGTATCATCTGGAACAAAAGTGTTGCCTGATTACTATGAATTATGTTGTACGATTCTATTTATTGTCCTAATATCACCTTGCTCTTTGAAAAGTATTGTCTGGGTTCTATTTCCTTCAAAATTGAGTTTGAAACATGTCTCAACTGATCTAGGGGTATTGTTGCTTCATCCTTCCTGAATTTGGTCACAAATCTCCGTGTTAGGTATTGTTCTAAGTCAAAAAGATGGGTTTAGTTTGCTAGATGTAAGTCTCAAAACATCACTAATGATCACTTGTCAAAATCTGGTTACCATTCTATACTAGTTATTTTCTATCAAGCTTCTTGCTCACTCTCTTGGTTTGAGTCATTAGTGTTGTAAATTCTTGAGCACCCTTAACAAGCCATCTATTTTACTTTGACAAGTGATTATTCTTGATTGTACAAGCTTCAAATCTAAGAGTTGTAGTCTACCGAGATAATTGGGAGGAGGGGGGGTGAATAAGCTATCCAATAATTAAAACATTTATTTTCCTTAAACAAACTTAACCATTCAACCAAGGTAAACAACAACAATACAAAGATGCACATAGATAATTACACTAGATATGTTAACTAGGGAAACCATTGATCAGAGGGAAAATCTTTGTGGGAATGATGCCAACAAGATGATGTACTAATATAAATATTCCTTGTTAGAGGATGAACCCTATTAGGAGTCTATTACAACACTTAGTACATATGAGTCCCTATTAGGAGACTTTGAATCCCTGTTAGGAGATTCCACCCCTATTAGGAGTTGTAGTACAATGTATGCAAGATGAGCCCATAGCTCAAACATGCAAATTCAACTACAAGAAGAGCTCACTGCCCAAACTTGCAATTTACTATTATGTTCTTCTTTCCTTTGTTTTGTCAATTGAACCAATTATTTTTAGACCTTGTAGACTAGGTCAGGAACCTTAGATCCAAATATCAAACCTCAGATCACTTAGAAAAACCTTGGCAATGAAGTTTTCTTCACTTCCACTCTACTCTACTCAACATCACATTTTGTTCTCTCTACTACTTATAGTCACTTCTAATCAATTCACATTACTCACTATGATAAAGGAAAATGTCCTTCCTTTATACTGAGTCCATAAAACAATTCCTTGAATTAGTTGTTAGATGTTCTCAATTAATCATTATAGGACCACATTAAGAACACATTACACTTAGTGATAACATTAATCTTCTATCTTGCAACTTGAATAAATTTCTATATAAGTGTCATTATTATGAGAGAACTTAGCCACATCATCACGAACATGTCTTCTTCATCTCCTCAACCTCAATTCCCAAAATAAAAACTCTGCTAAGAGATATAACAAGTTAACCAGAACATGGTTTTGTAAACTCTATCTCAAAATAGACATCACCAAAACTCACATAACTTCTTCTAGACTTAAAATTCTTCATCTAATGTTAACTACATATACTAGATACTTAGATGTATCTCTCATAACATTAGATAGTTAGAATACTCAACTAGCCATTTGTACCAACTTGATCTTTCTGTTGTTCTTTTGTCAGATACCATAGAAAAATGCTATGTTGACATCAATGAAAAACTTAGTCATGAATGTAACATATCATCATAGTAGCATATCTATAATACTCCCCCATAGGAATATCATTAGCATTCATGCTTCCAAAAATTTACCCCTTTGGGATTGATGGCAACATAGATGAAACAAATCTAGTTCTAGGAATACCAACAAAAGACTGTTCATCTTTCTTTTCAAATCCTCTTCATCAATCATTCCCCCCCATTGATATACCTTAATTTTCTTTCCATCAAACTATCATTACATGTTGTACTTCTTCTTGCTTGTCTTTTCTTTCTCCCCATGATGTCCTTCCTCATGATCTTCTCTTCCATGATATTTTTCCTCATGATGTTTTTCATGCCATACTTCTCCCCCATTAAAATCAATGTCAAAGGTTTCAGCAACTACCGAACTCTACAACAATTGATTCTTACTAGCTCAAGTGTCCAAAGAAACTATTCAAAACAACATCCAACAAAATTCCTAGATGACTTTGTCCATCATAGATACTCCTCCATATAGGAAGCATCAACATTTAGTCCAGACAAACAATGGTGCTCTATTACACTAGACTGAAGCACTGTAGTGTCTTCTACTCTAATGTATGAAGGGTCATAACCCCTAGCATACCTTGCAAATACTCAAAAGTCTCTTTGGGAAGAGGTTTAGTGAATATATCTATGATCTGCTATTTAGTGCTTACATACTCTGATCTAATTTCCTTTTCTACAACTTTCTCTCTCAGCATGCAATACTTAATAGACATGTGCTTGGTCTTTAAATACAACACATGATTCTTAGACATATTTACTTTGATTGTGTTGTCAAAGTGTATGACAATAGGCTCACTAATTTCTCTCATTATATCCTTCAACATCTGCTTCATCCAAAAAACTTGATTGCAATTTTTTGCTACTGCAATATATTTTGCTTCCACTATACTTTGTGATGTACAATCCTGCTTCTTGCTTAGCCAAGAAACCAATCTTTCTCCAAGAAAGAAGGCTTCACCATTGGTGCTCTTTTTTTCATCCATACTACTTTCCCAATTAGCATCAATATAAGTACATAAAGGAAAATCATTAGATCTATCATACCAAAATCCAAATTCTAGCATTCCTTTTATATATCTAATTTGACTATTGCATAATGTGCTTCTCTGGGATCAACTTGAAATCTTTCAACAATTCCAACTACATTTTCTATATCTGGCCTTGTGTGAGTCAGATATTGCAATCATCCAATCATAGATCTTTACTTCTTCTACTCAACAATACGTGTCTCATCCTTTGTAGAAAACTTGTGTCTAGTTACCATAGGTGTTCCAATAGGTTCACATGTTTCCAAACCAAACCTTTTTAGTAATTCCTTCAAATACTTAGTCTAAGAAATAAAGATTCCTTCTTTATTCTATACAATCTATAATCCTAAAAAAAAATTCATTTTTGCTATCATACTCATCTCAAATTCCTTGTTCATCTCTTCAGAAAACTTTTCACTTTCATCATCATTTCCTCCAAATATGATATCATCAACAAATGTTACCAAAATCATCAAACCATCATCAATTTATTTCCAATATAGATTACTATCTACCATACCTTTGCTATATCCAAGCATTGTCAAATGCATATCCAATCTTGCATACTAGGTTTTGGGTGCTTACTTGAAGCCATACAATGCTTTCTTTAGTTTTCATACTATTTCCTTATCATCTATCAAAGGAAAACCTTTAGGCTACTCAATGTACACTTCTTCAAGTTCTCCATTTAGAAATGTTGACTTGACATCCATTTGATACACTTTGAATTTCTTATATGCTGCATATGCTAAGAATAATCTTACCACTTCTATTCTAGCCATAGGAGCATAAGTCTCATCATAGTCTAATCCTTCTTTCTTTGAGTAACCTTTACATACCAATCTTTCCTTGTTTCTTACAGCTTCACTTTGTTCATTGATCTTGTTCCTAAATACCCATTTAGTTCCTATCACATTCTAGTCTACTGGTCTGGGGACTGATTCCCATGTCTCATTCTTTACTATTTGATCCAATTCCTATTTCATAGCTTGTTTCCAATGCTAATATTTACATGCTTCATCTCCATTCTTAGGTTCAACTTGAGATATAAAACATAGTTCTTCATTGAATTTTCTTCTTGTCATCATAGGTTTATCTCTACTTCTAATGATATGCTCGGATGGGTGATTCTTTATCATATTCTTTCTTGAAGTAGGAGTTGCTATCTCAACTCTTAGCTGTAATGAAGGTTCTAATATTTGTTCGTACCTTAACACTCCTTCATTTTGCAAATCATTATTAGTCTCAAGAAATACTTTATCATTCCTTGGTTTAATAACAATATCATCATCTAAATTGTAATCAACTATTCTCTCTTATATCCTAAATTTCTCATCAATTCTCACATTTGCACTTTCCATAATAGTCTTAGTTCTTATAACATCTATAAGCCTTTCTTTTCAATGAATAACCAAGAAACATCCCTTCATCACTTCTAGCATTAAACATACCAATATCATCATTTCTTTTGATATAAAACTTACTACTAAAAGTTTTGAAATGCTTAACTATAGGTGAGTGACCAAACCACAATTCATAAGGGGTCTTGTTTGTGTCTTTCCTAACTTGCACTTTGTTCATAGTGTAGATTTTGGTATTCATAGCTTCTCTACAAAACATCTTGGATACATCATTCTTAGCTAACATAACTCTTGCTACTTCAGTAACTGACCTATTCCTTCTCTCTACAATGCCATTGTGTTCAGGGGTTCTCGGAGCTGATAATTGTCTTTTGATTCCATTTTCTTCACAAAACATGTTAAACTCATTTGAAGTAAATTCTCCTCCTCTATCTGATCTTAACCATTTAATCCTCATACTAGATTCATTCTCAACTCTATTCTTGAATATCTTGAACTTATCAAATGCCTCAAATTTCTCTTTAAGAAATGCAACCAACATCATTCTAGAAAAGTCATCAATTAGAATCATAAAATACCTTTCACCATAGAATCCTTTAGTCTTTGTAGGACTACTAAGATTTGTGTGTACAATCTCAAATTTTTCTGTAGTAGTAAAGTTCTTGCTAGGAAAAGAAGTCCTGTTATGCTTTGCCAAAACACACTCCTTGCAAATTGTGATAGAAGGTTTTACAATCTTAGGAAAATCTCTAAATGCAAACATACTACTAGTCTTCACAATATTGTCAAATTTTATATGAAAAAATATCTTATGCCATAACCAACTATCATCTACCTTTCCAACCAAACATGTCATTTCAATAGGATTCAACTGAAATACATTACCTCTATATCTGGTTCCTGTTCCAATGACCTTTCTATCTTTGTCTCTGATCATGCATGTCCTCTCTATGAACTGCAACTGATAACCTTTATCCACTAGTTGTCTAACACTCAAATTATTGTGCTTCAAGCCATCAACAAAATATACATCCTTAGTATTAGTTTTACCATCAAGAGTTATAGATCCAATACCTTTAACTTGGCATGCTGTATTGTTTCCAACTTTGACAATGCCTCCATCCCAACTTTTGAAGTCAACAAAATTTTCCATATCACCAATCATATGATATGAACAACCATTGTCAATTATCAAATTAGATTTCTTTTCAACCTATGACACCAAATCTAATTTCTCTAGTCTTTCTTCTTTAATTGCCACAAATCCTATTTCATCATCACTAGCACTTACTGCTTGTTCATCATAATCATTTTCTTCATTTTCATACAAACACTCTCTATCTCTTCTAGGTTTGTAATTTCCTTTATACTTTTTCTCTATTTTAGGAAAGCTAGATACATAATGACCATATTCACCACCTTTTTCTCTTCTTACCAGAAGGGCTACTCCAATCTTTCTATCCTCATCTGATCTACTACTACTAGCAAAATCTCCTCTAATACTTGTGCTCCTTGATAAACTAGGTCAAATATTCAAGGCACTGAAAGCTATTTTAATTTTGGTCAATTCTCCATACTGTATAAGCTCATTCTCAATTGCTTTAATTCTTTCAAGAAATTTCTCCTTTGTGAAATCTTTGGTACAAGATATCAACAACTATATCATTTGAACTACTGACTTAAATGGTGGTGTTAGAGTCTTCAATATCTTCCATATAACCTCATCATCTTCTTTGGTTCCTCCTTGAGATTTAATACCTATAGTAATTTCTAATATCCTTCCTACATATGTTATTATAGATTCATCTTCCATCATTTTAGCTCCTTGAAATGCACAAATCCAACTTTGTAGCCTCAACTTCTTAGAATGTGCATCACCTTCAAAAATAGTTTCCAAAGCTTTCCAGATCAAATGTAAACTAATAAATGAATTTACCTGATTGTATTCAATTTTACGAAGCGTAGTCAATAGTGCTTCTCTAGCTCTCATTTCACACATGAAAATTTCTCTTTCTTCCTTGGTACAAGTTTACAAATAATCTTCAGCAATGATTGTCTTTGTTGTTTTTGTCAAGATCCAATATCCCGGACCCATACACATTAGATGTGTCTTTATCTTTTCTTTCCAGATATTATAATTTTTTCCATCAAAATTTGGACCATCTTTCTTGAACATGCTTGACATGGATCTCCCAAAGTTGTTAAACTTTATCTTCAAGGACTTGAGGCTCTAATGCCAGTTGCTAGAAACAATAGTCAACCAAGAGAATTGAGCAGAGGGGGGGGAGCTGAATTAGTTATCCAACAATTAAAACATTTATCTTCCTTAAATAAAATTAACCATTCAACCAAATTAAAAAAAAACAATACAAATATGCATAGACAATTACACCAAATATGTTAACACGGGAAACCCTTGATCAGAGGGAAAACCTTAGTAGGAATGATACCCGCAAGATGATGTACTAATATAAATATTCCTTGTTAGAGAATGGACCCTGTTAGGAGTCTATTACAATGTTTAATACATATGAGTCCCTATTAGGAGACTTTAAATCCATGTTAGGAGATTCCAACCCTATTAGGAGTTGTAGTACAATGTATGCAAGATAAGCCCACTACCCAAACATGCAATTTCAACTACAAGAAGAGCTCACTACCAAAACATGCAATTTACTATTATGTTCTTCTTTCCTTTATTCTATCAATTAAACTAAAAATTGTTAGACCATGTAGACTAGGTCATGAACCTAAGATACAAATATCAAACCTCAGACCACTCAGCAAAACCTCAGCAATGAAATTTCTTTCACTTCTACTTTGCTCTGCTCAACTTCATATTCCACTCTCTTTGCTACTTACAATCACTTCTAATCAATTCACATTACTCACTGTGATAAAGGAAAATGTCCTTCCTTTATACTAAGTCCATAAAAAAATTCCCTGAGTTGGCTGTTAGACCTTCTTAATTAATCATTTTAGGACCACAATGTTACACTTAATGATAGCATTAATCTTTCATCTTGCAACTTAAATAACTTTCCATACATGTGTCATTATGATGAGTGAACTTATCCATGTCATCACCAACATGTCTTCTTCATATCCTCAACCTTGATTCTCAAAATAAAAATTCTGCTAAGAGATATAACAAGTTTACTAGAACATTTCTCTGTAAACTCTATCTTAAAATAGACATCACCAAAACTTACACAACTTCTTCTAGACTTAATATTTCTTTATCTGATATGAACTACATATACTAGATACTCAAATGTATCTCTCAAAACCTTGGATAGTTAGAATACTCAACTAGTCATCCATAACAACTTGATCTTTCCACTATTCGTCTATCAAATACCACAAAAAATTTCTCCGTTGACATCAATGATAAACTTGGTCATGAATGTAACATATCATCATAATATCATATCTACAATACTCCCCCATAGGAATATAATTAGAATTCATGCTTCCAACACTTACATGCTATTCACAACTAGGTTTCAAGTCAGTAAAGATAGTCACCCCTCTTTCACCTTCGTACAATTGGAAACTCTACCTAGGTGCCCTTGTGGACAACTTTGTGTGGAAAATCCAAACTCTAATTAAACACAAGTAGCCAACATCTGACATAATCCAGTCTATAGCTTTTAAAACCCATTTGGTACACCCTTTGATACACCTATGGGTGAAGAAAACATCTTGATTATAATGCATCTTGATGAGATCAAATGCTGCTTAGAAGAATAAGCATGAGAAAGTGAAAGACTCAAAGAGGCCATACTCACTAGAGAAAAGGCCTATCACCAAGTTGAGCCTGATGCTCATGAATGCAATGAAAAAAATGGGAGAGGCTACTATAACAACCCATTTAAAAATATTCCCCTTGGTGGAAATGATGGACACAACACACCTCCTAGGACTCCTAGAATCAACATAGGAGCATGCCCATCACCACCCAGACTTTCACAATCACATCACAAAAGTGATGAAGAGATCATTAGTGAAGATGTGATGAGATTCCAACAAGATGAGGTTGTCCAAAAGTGAAAGATTAGAACTTTGGAACAAAATGGGGATCAATATTTCCAATATATGACAAAAAAGGGATGAAAACTCCCTCAAGATTTTGATGTGTAAAGAAAATAAAAATGAGAAGCCACTGAGCCTGAAATTTTGAGAGAAGAAATGCAAGAACTTGGAAAACAACTTGCACAACTACAAGTCTCCAAAGAGAAACCTAAAACATCCTTTGTTGAATTGATATGTGTTCTTCCTTTTGATAGGATTCTTTACATGCTTCCATTTCCTAGGGATATAGAGGTTCCCAAATATGACAAATATGATGGAAATGGTGATCCTCATGATCATGTAAGGCACTTCTATGATATTAGCATGGACTTTATGGATGAAGACACTTAACTCATGAGGTTGTTTCCTAGGAGTTTAAGAGGAAAAGCCATGGAATTGTTTACAAAATTGACACCTCCTCTCAAAACATTTGATGAACTTGGACAATATTTCATTCAAAAATATTCCTAGAACATTCAACATCCTGTTACTATGTTGGATTTGTGCAACATCAAACAAAAACAAGGAGAACCCTTTGCAATGTATCTTCAATGACGGAGATCTCCACATTCAAGATACCCTCGCCAAGTTCCTAAGATCAAGAATATTGTGTTGGTGTAAATACATATTTACTATTTATGCTTACTTAATTTTACTTATGTTAATGCATTATTTTATTATATTGTATTATTTTATTATTTATTTTGTGAGACACTTAGGAGTTTGCATATCTTTATGAGTTGTCATGTTGACAACATAGAAGTATGGAACTCTAATTTAGCACATGGTGTCTACAAACCTTGAGTTTGCATCATTCACTGAGTTTTTATGTAGACAACATAGTTATTCACACTCCCTTTTTAGCACATGTTGTATACAACATAAATTTGTGTGTTACACCCTTGTAGGTTTATCCTCTCATCATCACACTTACTCCAGTGCATAATGGAGGATAACCCATATCTGGTGGACATGTGCTTGGTTGTATGACTTATCATGATGTTTTTTCCTACGCATTCTAGATGAATCTCAGAGGCCTTTATATACAAACACTCCTAGTGTACTTACACATTGAATCAAATACATATCGATATTCTAATCATACTCTTCTTTGGTCTATAATTGTGCTTCTTTTTGAGTTCTTTTTTCTTGGGTGAATTTTGGCCTAAGGAAAATTTTTACATGGTATTAGAGCTTGGAGAATCTCTCTTCACATAGCCATTTGAGACCATTGTTGCTTCAGCACCTCGACCCAGATCTAGAATACCATAGAAATTGGGAGTGTCTAGAGCTAGAACAGACATTGCCATTGCATCTAGAATGTCGATTCAGTGCAAATCAGCTATAAATTCGGCTACCCTAGCCCAAAGTCAATCATTAGGCAATTTTTTTTGCAAATCGGCACCTAGAGGCCCCAATTCGCAACTTGAGTATGGTCATTTTGCAGATCTAATTAATTATTTTTCAGATCTATAATTTTTTTTCTCTCTGCTTTTTTTTGGATAGAAATTTTGAATTTTTTTAGGCTAGGTGACCTTGTAGAGAAATTCCTTTTGTAGAATTGGGTAGTCACACTCTAGCTCGGCACACATACAAAATTTTTCCTGGCATCTTTAGCAAATTATAGGTGGCCCTAAATCCATAGAATATTCCTTCACAAGGCATCATTTTCTTGTACCCGTAGCATATTTCATTTGGTTTAGCTCAGCATTTGCTAACCAAAATTTAGCCAGGGACCTAGTAACTAGACATAGGCTAACCTCCTAGAGGTCCCAATTTTTCTTTGCACTACAATGGGCTCAACCACAAATTTTTAGTGATCACATCAAAGTCTAGCCACAAATCCACTAGCCATCCTAGCTAACTGATGGCCACTTTCTCTAATGGCTTGTTTTGTTTATCAAAGCAGCGACATTTCTTTTATATTCCTACGGAACCCCACCCATGATCAATGTGGGATTTTTTTCTCACTACCCGTCGACTGAGAAACCTATCCAGCATTGCAGATTCTTTTCAATGTCATAGATTCCCTTTGACATAGCAGATTTTGACACCGGCTAAAAACTCTGGCTTGCATCCCTACTCTACACCACTGGCACCTTCTACTACAACAACCCCACATCTGCCATGTGGACACTATACTTACACCACATGGCATATCTTCTGTTAGTGGAAACCCAGCACATGTCCACATTGGACCTAACTATTACCAGCTCAACCTCAACATTAGTGGACAACTTGTAAACACATGGTCATGCATCATCTGTGACACATCAATTACGAGTACACTAATTCATATTTCCATGTGTCACCCTCATTAGCATTTTTATATGACACGTATCCAAATTTTGTATCATCCATATGTCTAGTCAATTGCCACATCACCCTGCGAGGTTGATTTTTTCCACGTTAGCATTTCACTATGTTAAATTTGACAATCATCTAACTATCATTCATAGGCACTTTTCAACTGCAGTGATGACCATTTGATTGTCAAATTTAGGCTCACATTTTTCTATCCAAACCCCTCTTCAGATGCATTTTTGAATTGGTAGCCTGAATTTGTGAGGCCATAACTTAGTCATTCGAACTCCAAATTAGGTGCATTTTTTTTTCAATTTTAGGTAGAATTTCCTAAAAATTTTAGTGGTAGTTTTCTTTTCTAGTTTTGGTGTAAGGATTTTTTAGAAATTTCTTTTTTTTGGTGACTATACCTATTGAATCCTATATTTTGCAACTTAAAATTCTCCCTACGGGCTCATCTGGAGACTTGTTCATTTGACTATACCTATTCAATCCTATATTCTGTGGTTGTGTGGACACAAATCTCACTTTCAAAACTAGGGCCTTTTCTACATGGTATTGCTTTGATTACTTTTCAAAATTGTTGTACATCTAAGCTACAGTGCTTAGTGATAGATTTGGGCCTCAAAAGGCAATTGTAAAAACCAAAATGAGAAGTCCACTTTGTACATTTTGACAAGTGGCCTATTGTACATGCACTACATATAAAGTGCCAAAAGAATCTTTTTTATTTTTTTTTTTGGGGGGGGGGGTCTTTTGATTGAGTGAAAAGGGGGGGGTGTGTACTATGTTTTTTTTGTCTCTCTTGTGTGCTCTTTTCATTTTCTGCATCATGGGTTCACCTAAAGGTCCACTTCTAACTTCACACAATTATTCTACATGGAAAAATATTGTATTGAGTAGATTAATGGCAAAAGGTCTAAATTTTTACATTGATGGTACAATTCCAAAACCCACTGATGCTAAAGAACTCATTAATTGGAAAATTATGGACAATCAGGCTTGAGGAATTATCAAGAGTTGTGTACATAGAGATCTCTTCTTCCACATTTCCAATTTCATAGAAACGAAACCTACTTGGGACAAAGTTGAATCATTGTATGGTAAGGTGGATGAGGAAAATGGTTTTCAGATTGACGACAATCTACTTCTATTGGATCCAAAGAACTTTGACACAATTTAGGATTAATTAGTATATGGCACTACTTTAAGATTGTGGAAATCCCATGAAGGATGACAAGTTGATTCATCACATCCTGAAGAGGCTATCTTTAGAGTATGATTCCTTTGTTTTGAGTTATAATACTCACAGGTTAACCATGGGAAGTTCTTTCCAAAAGCCTACTTTTGATTGATTTGTAGAGATGTTGATTGTTTAACAATCTCACTTGATAGATTTGGGACTGCTCACGACATCAAAGACCAAAGCATTGGTGGCTAGTGATGAGAACCAATCAAGTCAAGGAGGAAGAAGTTATAACAACAAGAAGTAGTAGAAGCAAAAATCACAATCTGAGACACAACAATCCTCCTCATAGCAAGGCAATTCTTCTTCTAGTAAGAAGGGAAGAAATGAAAAGAAGGATAAACTTTTTTGTGCATACTGTAAAAAGCCAAATCATGATGAGCATCATTGCAAGACTAAAAGAATTGATGAGTTGGAAAACCTATTAAATAAGAACAAAATTGAAGTGCTAGGTACTTCCAAGGATTCAACTCCAACCTCTTCAAAGAGAAAAGGGCAAGCACTTATGGCAAATACAAGTTCTTCATTGAAATGGATTCTTGACTCAAGTGCCTCCTATCATATGGGTTCTTCAAAGGGAGACTTTTCTTCATTGAAGTAGTCATAGGTGCCACACATCTTCATGAGAGATGATACTAAAATGGAATTTGAAGGGAAAGGACATGTGGAAATGGAAAATGGGGAATTCAAAGAAATTCTCTACATTCCAAACCTAAGCTGTAATCTCCTACCAAATCACTCACCTTGGAGATGGCCACAAAGTTGAGTTCCTTCCAGATTTAGTGATGGTGTACAATCTTAGAGATGATTCATTGGTTATAGTGGGGAAAGTCAATCATGACAAGAGGCTTTATTCCTTTTCCCACTTTATTCCTAAGTCTCCTTCTCAAGCCTTGTTGAATCACTCTACTTCACAAACCACATTATGACATGAGCAGTTTGGTCATCTTGCCTTTTGCTACCTTCAGCAACTTTGCTTCAAACACATGGTCAAAGGTCTACCTAACATCAAATTTTTTAAGGGTGAATGTTTATCATGTTTTGTGGATATGCATCTTGAGGAGAAGTATGATAAATGGAAGTCTTCTAGAGCACCAGTTGTTCTCCAATTAGTTCACATGGTTTTAGTAGACAATTTGCAGTGACATTAGTCAACCAAGGCTACTACATCCTTACTTTTGTTGATGACCTTTCACAATTCACATGGGTCTACTTTCTTCATCACAAGAGTGAAGTGGTTAATAAGCTTCAAGCCTTCAAGACTCATGTTGAATAAAAATCAAGGAAAGCCATCAAGGTTCTACGGATGGACAATGAAAGTAGATATGTGGACATAAGACTTAAAGACTTTTGCAAACTTGAGGGGATTGCTCTTAAGAATCCACTATCATTTAGTTTGCACAAGATAGATATTGTAACATTGAGGATTAGAACTCTTAAGACCATGGCAAGTTCCATGATTAAAGCCAAGTCTCCTGATCCAACATTAGAAGTCAAAGCTATTAGTAGTGCCACTCACATACTTAACAGATCTCCTCATAATGCCTTAGATGAGAAGACTCCTTTTGAGGCATGGTGTGGTAGAAAACTAGTCATGAGTCACTTCACAGTCTTTGGTTGTCCAACATGGGCAAACCTATCTTCCAAGGGATGCAAGCCACCAACACCTAGGCCTTGTACTTTCACTGGGTATGAAGACAGTGTTAAGGCTTATAGACTTATGGATCCAAAGACTCATCATATTTTTGTGGAGAAGGATGTTCACTTTGAGGAAAGTTCACCTAGCTTATCCTCTAATCCTCTCCACACTTCATACACTATGGAAACTGATAGTGACACCAACAATAGTGCTTCAATAGATTTAGATATGTAGGGTTATAGTGATAGTTGTAGCAAGAGTTCATGACATCAGTCTAGTCCACATGCATATATTGTCACAGTGATAGGTCCAACACCATAGGGTACATCTTGTCTTCCAACTCTAGCAACAAAGGATGACTACATGGTAGATATTGCAAGTTTATTCATGGAGTCACACATAGAAGACTTGGGAGACATACTTGAGGATTTACATCTTCTCTTTGATGAAGATGATCCTTCTAAAATTGTTGTGAGGGCTCACTCTAACCCTCATGTCCATTCTCTACATGATTGATCTTCATAGGTTGGCATGATTATGGATCCTTATGTACAAAAATTTTCGGAGGTCTCTTTATTACTTGAGGAGATAGATGGTTCTTTGGAACAGGTTTTATAGACAACCTTGCTAGATCTGCATTTGTTCTTTTTAGCATTGCTGGAAGGGGTGACCACTAGCATCAACTTAGGGACACTTGAGCAAGTTTCAGGGCCACCATACATCTTTAGGATTGTACCTTTGCTATTATTTATTCCAAAGGGGAGGAACATCATTTTGCACTCTTGGACCAACTTCTACCTTGGAGTAGCAATTACTGGTTCACATTCTTCATTAGGGGGGGCTACCTTGTCTGTTTTCCTCTTCTTTCTTATGGGGGGGACTTTTTCCTCTTATGAGGTCCTGTTCTTCTCATTCTTCACTATTGTATATACTTGATGTATGTTGTAATGGGGGGGTCTTGATTACTCCATCCATCCATGCATCTAGTCTTTTCATCTCTCTTTTTCGGGAAGGGTTTTACCCATGTGGTTTTCCCTCTTTCTTTGCTTTATGAGAGATTGCATTGTATTATGTACATAGGTACCTAACATTGCCTAGTAGCCAGGACCCATCATGCATTTCATCCTAGTTTTTATAAGCTTAAGGGCATTCCCCTAAGTTGCACTTAAGGGGGGGTGTTGGTGTAAATACATATTTACTATTTACACTTACTTAAGTTTACTTAGGTTAATGCATTATTTTATTATTTACTTTGTGAGACACTTAGGATTTTGCATATCTTTATGAGTTGTAATGTTGACAACATAGAAGTACACAACTCTAATTTAGCACATAGTGTCTACAACGCTGGAGTTTGCATCATTCACTAAGTTGTCATATAGACAAAATAGTTATTTGCACTCCCTTTTTAGTACATGTTGTCTACAACATAAATTTGTGTGTTACACCCTTGTAGGCTTATCCTCTCATCATCACACTTACTCCTCTGCATAATGGAGGATAACCCATATCTGGTGGACATGTGTATGGTTGTATGACTTATCATGATGCTGATTCCTAAGCATTCTAGATGCATCTTAGAGGCCTTTATATATAGGCACTCCTAGTGTGCTTACACATTGAATTGAATACATATCGATATTTTGATCATACTCTTCTCTAGTCTACAATTGTGCTTGTGTTTGAGTTCTTTATTCTTGGGTGAATTTTTCCCTAAGGAAAATTCTTACATATTGACATCTTTGTCAATACACTTATACCAAAACTTTACTATGACCTTAGAAAACAAATTTTCACATCCTTCAATGTTATGGCTGAAAGTGCATATTGCATTGAAGATGTTGCTATTAGAAAACGTGGCATTGTCTTGAATAAAGACAAAACTGTCAATAGAAATAGAAAAGACAAGAATAAGAATTGGAATAAAAACAAATACGTCATTAATGATGAAGCAGTGAATGTTCCTAAGTCCAAGGATTTTTCATTTAAGCTTTCCAATACTATTTACTCTGCAAAACAACAAGAGACTTCAAAGTCTCAAACATATGACAAAATAAATAAATTTTCCAAGAGAAGATATGTTTACACACCTATGGTCAAACCTTATGAAGTGGTCTTGAAGACCTTACTAGAAAAAAAATTGTTCATGCTTCTAAATAATTCCTAACCCTATGACCCACCCAATAGACCTCCTTAGTGGAGAGATGATCATATTTGTAGTTATTACAAAAGCAAAGGCCAAGACACTAAACACTACTTTATGTTGGAATTAAAGATAGAGTAACTGAGAGGGAGGTGAATTAGTTACTAATAAAAATTAATCCACAAATACCTTAGATGTCTTAATGATTGAGTTACTACTTTAACTCGATAAATTAAACTATTACTTTCTTTTCAAGCATTCATGCATGTAATTGAAAATAAAGTGAACACAAGAGACACTAGATTTAACATGAAAACCCAATATGAGAAAAACCACCAAGTAACTAGTCACCGATTTTTCACTCTTCTGAAGTGAGCCCTGTTAGAAGCCAACCCTATTAAAGGTTACAATACACACTGTTAGGTGTGACCCTATTAGAGGATTTAATCACCTTGTTAGGAGTGGCCTTGCTAGAGGTCTTTAGAAGAATTCAACTGAACTGTCACTTTGTTAGAGGATTTACAAAATGGCTGTTAAACCAACTCTATTAAGAGATTTGAAATCACTGCTACAATTTTTAGAAAGCAACAATGAATTGACTTGAACAAGATGAACTAAATTTGCTGGATATAGGTCTCTGTTCAACATCATTAGATCCTCCTCGATCAAATATGACTCTGCTGCTCCTCAATGATCTCTGATCATTCTTCAAATTCACTTCCACAATAATTAGTCTTCATATCACATACCTCCACACCATAATAATTTGAATTCGCAACTTGACCTCTTACTTATACCATTCAGATTGTCAAGTTGGCCCATTTACATGTTACATTTATCAATAATCCATTTATCAGTCGGCTACAGATATTACTCTTAAACAAATAAATGTTATTTCATAAGACAATGAAATCCTTTACTGGCCAACCTTGCTCGATAAATACTACTTTCAAGAATTTCCAGAGTTAACCTTCTTGACTCGATTAACATTACAATATCCTTAAAATCCTTTTGCTGTTGAGTTCGCTCGGTAAGAACTGAATCTCCCAAATTACCTTTGATGATTGAATGAACTTGATAAGAACTGTTTCTTCCCAATTACTTTTGATGACCGAGTGAACTCGGTAAGAACTATTTCTATCATATTTTTTTTGATTAGCGAGTGAGCTCGGTAAGAACTAAAGTTCTTTGATTACCTTGAAAGCTCGATAAATACTATCCTTTGTCTAGCTGACCTTTTGAGCTCAGTAGACACTATCCTTTGCCTTGCTAACCTTCTGAGGTCGGTAGACACTATCCTTTGCCTTGATGACCTTCTAAGCTTGGTAGACACTATCCTTTGCCTTGCTGACCTTCTAAGCTCGGTAGACACTATCTGATGATTGATGTGACATTTGTGTGACATCAAAGACAACACACAATTGAACAATTGTATCCAAAAATCTCCCTCTTTGGCATTGATGGCAACACAACATGTCATAGAATGAAATTTGAAAACAAGTCTTTTAATGTTAGAATACAAAACTCCCTCTTTCATAATAATCTCTCCCTTTCACACAAATTCTTATTATTTGCAAATTTCAAAAAGATTTGATAGTGTATTCTCCCTCTTTGACAACACATGCCAACGATAACTCAAATCAACTGAATAGTACTGTACCTAATGTACTAATTCATATGCAATGTCTTCATTGGTTTGCTACATCAACTAATAGATCTTCAATTCTGTTCCTGTTGATGCATCACTAAAACTGTATTTTAGTGAGCTTCAGATAGGGGAATGACCCCTAACTTACCTCTTAGATACAAGAATGCATCCTTAGGTAAAGGATTTGTGAATATGTTAGCAATTTGTTCCTTTGTATGCACATATTCCAATCTTATTTCCTTTTCTTGCACCAATTCTCTAACAAAGTGATACTTTATGGCAATATGTTTGGTTTTTTAATGCATCACTAGATTCTTGGAGGTTTTAATTGCACTTGTGTTATCACAAAACATAACAATTGGTTCTATGATTTCTTGCCTCATACCTTTCAATAATTGTTTAAACCACACAATGTTTGAGCAATTTACTACTGCTACAACATATTCAGCTTTTGTTGTGGATTGAGATGTACAATTCTACTTTTTGCTTGTCCAAGAAACCAACCTTTTTCCAAAAAAGAAAGCTTCTCCACTTGTGCTCTTTCTGTCATCAATATTTCCTGCCCAATCTACATTAGTAAACACCTTTAAATCTAGTTTTCCTCCAAGTTTATACCATAATCCATATTCTTCAGTTCCTTTTAAGTATCTCATGATCCTTTTGATTGCCATCATGTGATTTTCTTTTGGTTTTGTTGAGAATCTTGCTACAATCCCTACTGCAAGGGCAATGTTTGGTCTTGTGTGTACTACATATTGCAACTTTCCAATCATAGATCTATACAATGTCTAATCCACTTCTTTTGATTCATCATCCTTGGTGAGTTTTATTCCAGTACACATAGGAATCCCAACTGGTTTGCAATCTTCCATACCAAACTTTTTTAGTATCTCCTTGGTGTATTTAGATTGAGTGATGTAGATGCCATTCTTATTCTATTGAATTTGAAGATCAACAAAGAATTTGATCTCACCAAACATTGACATTTCAAATTCCTTGTTTATTTGTACTAAATTTTTTTTGCAAAGATCATCATTTCCTGTGAACAAAGTATCATCTACAAATATTTCTACCAAAACAATCTTATAATCTGGTCCTTTCTTTATGTACAAAGTGTTTTTGTCATTAGTTGTTTGAAAACCAATATGAACAAGATAGTTATGCAATCTTTCATACCATGCTCTAGGGGCTTGTTTCATACCATATAATGCTTTATGCCATTTGTAGAACATTTCCTTCTTGTCTAGATCAGCAAAACCTTTAGGCTACTCAATGTAAACCTCTTCCTCCAATATGCCATTGAGAAATTCTGACTTGACATCCATCTGATAAACTTTGTATCCTTTATATGCAGCATATGCAAGTAAGGTTCTGACACCTTCCAATCTTGCAACAGGAGAAAAAGTTTCTCCATAGTCTACACCTTCTTGAGAGTATCCTTTGCATACTAGTCTAGCTTTTTTCCTTGATACCTTACCATCTTCATTTAGTTTGTTTCTGAATACCCACTTTGTTCCAATCACATTCTTATCTTTGGGTCTAGGTACAAGAGTCCATGTTTTGTTTTTCTCTATCTGTTCTATCTCTTCATTCATAGCGTCAATCCAACTTTCATTGTCTAGTGCATCTTTGACATTTCTAGGTTCAAAATCAGCAAGTAAACAAGTGCCTTTCAACTTACTTCTTGTCATTGTTCCTTCTAATTTATCACCAATGATTTGATCTGCTGCATGATGCTTTCTGACATACTTGGCTAACATGGGCTCCTTTCCTTTTGAATGACTTGCATTGTTATCCTTCTGTATCTCAACTTATGGTTCTAATTTTGGTTGCTCAGGTTTGGTAGATGCTAACTCAGTAGCTTCTGTTTACAACTCAGGCTCTTGTAGCTTGGTAGATGATGACTTAGTTTGAACTTCTTGTGACTCGGTTAATGAAGACTTTAGAGTTGAGGATTCCTGATTGATAGGTATACTTGGTATTGTATCAAGTTCAATGTAAACAAATATTCTGTAGTCTTTAGATTCCTTCTTGCTTTCTTCTTCTGTTCTTTCTGCAAACTCATCAACTTTCACATGTGCACTTTCCATGACTTTGTGAGTAGATAAGTTCAAACATCTATATGCTTTGCTTTTGCAAGAGTATCCCAAAAATATTCCTTCATCACTTTTTACATCAAATTTACCTTTTCTAGATTCTTTCAAAATATAACATTTGCTTCAAAATACCTTTAGATAACTTACATTGGGTTTGTAGCCATACCACAATTCATAGGGTGTTTTGAATGAGTCCTTTTTCAGCTATACTCGGTTCAACGCATGAAATAAAATGCTGATAGCTTCCTTCCAATATTTGATAGCAATGCCTTTCTCAATCATTAAGGTTCTTGCACAATCCATTATAGATCTATTCCTTGTTTTGGCTATTCCATTTTGTTCTGGAGTTCTAGGTGCTAAAACCTATCTTTTGATTCCCCTTTCAATGCAAAAGTTATTGAACTCATGTGAAATGAATTCACCACCTCTGTCAAACCTTAAGCATTTCAATCTTTTTCCTATTTCCTTTTCTACTCTGGCCAAATACCATTTGAACTTTTCAAATTCTTATGATTTCTCTCTAAGGTACATGACAATCATCATTCTTGAATAATCATCAAAAAATAGAATGAAGAATTTTTCACCAGTATAACTTTCGATGCCAATAGGTCCACACAAGTCAGTATGCACAATTTCTAGAATTTCTTCAATCTAATAGTTCTTGCTTTTAAAACTAGTCTTTCCCATTTTACCAATTTGACAATTCTTGCATAGACCAACCTTAGATTTCTTTATGTTAGGAATACCTCTTACTTTCCTAAATTTACTGATCTTTATTAAGTTTTCAAAGTTTACATGACACAACCTCCTATGCCATAACCAACTTTCTTCAATTTGAGCAATGAAACACGAACATTCACCAAGTTCAAGATAAAATAAGTTACCTTTTGTTTGAGTGCCAGATCTAATCAGCTTTTCTTTGCCATCCAACAACCTTTCTTTTTCATGCATAAATTCTACTTTGAATCCATTATTGAGTAGCTATGCCACACTAAAAAAATTGTGCTTTAGTCCTTCTACCCAATATGCATTATCACATACAAGTTCCTTGGTCAGTGAGATTCTTCCTTTTCCTTTTATATAACAAGGTTCGTTGTTACCAAATCTTACACTACCACCATCATAGTCTTCAAAGTATTCAAACTTAGTCTTATCACCAGTCATGTGATGAGAACAACCACCATCTATGATCCGTGTATCATTTTTTCTCATATGAGAAATTAGTGCCATTTCCTCATCATTATCAGATTCATATTTTTCAACAATGTAGAAAATTTCATCTTCTTCTTCATCATCAGAATCATTAGAATCTTTTGCCATAAAACATGTTTTCTTACCTTTATCCTTGAATGATTTGAATTCATTCTTAGCATTGTACTTGTGACCTTTCTTCTCATCTTTGTTCTACTTATTTGGGCACCTAGCAGCAATATGTCAAATTTCTTCACAAGATAAACATATTAGAGGAACTTTACCTTTGTATTTTCCTTTGCCTCTTGAATATTTTCTTGCTAGTAGAGCTTCAACCACTTCAAGATCACTATCTAAACTTTGTTCTAATTCTTCATCATTTTCTAATTGTGGTTCCTTGATCTTTTTCCCTTTTTCTTTGAGTAAAAGCTTGGCTTCAAATGCTAATTCAACATTCTTGGTAGCTGGAACATAGTTGTCATAGTTGTCTAGCTCAAATGCAGTCAATCTTGCAACTATGGCCTCTAAATTTATTTTATGATTTCCCTCACATCTCCTTTCTTGAATTTTAGAGACTCTGATTGCATAAATAGGAAGTAGAGTTCTAAGAACTGTACTTATAACTGTCTCCTCACTAATATCTCCTCCAGATGCTTTGATTGCACTAACACATGCTTTAACTCTTTCAACATACTTTGCAATGTTTTCATCCTCTCTCATCCTCATTTGATCAAATTGTCTTCTCAAACTTTCTGCTTTGGATCTTCTTACATTATCATCTCCTCCATAGATTTCTTTCAACTTGTTCCACATTTCAAAGGTAGTTTTGAAATCCTTGATGTCATCAAATTCTTCATAACTCAGAGTAGATGCCTTATCTATCATTATGTTATTGTGAGTCTTCTTTTCAGCAATATCATTGATAGATAATGTACCAGAAGGTTCTTCATATTTTTCATCAAGGTACTATAGTCTTGTATCACCAATGGAAGGTAGATGAAGCCTCATCAATCCTTGCCATGCTGAGAAGTTGTCCCTGTTATGTCTTGGAATTTCCTTTTTGTAAGACATCTTGATCTTTAGCTTAGATCCTTGAAATATTTTCCTGTAAGCACCAAAAGCTTTGATACCAATTGTTGGAATTAAAGATAGAGTATCTGAGAGGGGGGTGAATCAGTTACTAACAAAAATTAATCCACAAATACCTTAGATGTCTTAATGATCTAGTTACTGCTTTAAATTGGTAAATTAAACTATTACTTTCTTTTCAAGCATTCATGCATGTAACTAAAAATAAAGTGAACACAAGAGACACCAGATTTAATGTGGAAACTCAATATGAGAAAAACCACCAAGTAACTAATCACCAATTTTTCACTCTTCTGAAGTGAGCCCTATTAGGAGCCAACCCTGTTAAAGGTTACAATACACACTGTTAGGTGTGACCCTGTTAGAGGATTTGATCACCTTATTAGGAGTGGCCTTGCTAGAGGTCTTTAGAACAATTCAACCGAACTGTCACCTTATTAGAGGATTTACAAATGGCTGTTAAACCAACTCTGTTAAGAGATTTGAAATCACTTCTACAATGGTTAAAAAGCAACAATAAATTGACTTGAACAAGATGCAACTGAATTTGCTAGATACAGGTCTTTATTCAACATCATTAGATCCTCCTTGATCAAATATGACTCTGCTGCTCCTCAATGATCTCTGATCATCCTTCAAATTTTCTTCCACAAGAATTAGTCTTCATATCACATACCTCCACACCATACTACTTTGAATTCAAAACTTGACCTCTTACTTATACCATTTAGATTGTCAAGTCAGCCCATTTACATGTTACATTTATCAATAATCCATTTATCAGTTAGCTACAGATATTACTCTTAAACAAATAAATGTTATTTCATAAGACAATGAAATCCTTTACTGGCCAACCCTGTTCGATAAATACTGCTTCTAGGAATTTCCAGAGTTAACCTTCTTGACTCTGTTAACATTACAATATCCTTAAAATCCTTTGGCTATCGAGTTCACTCGGTAAGAACTGAATCTCCCAAATTACCTTTGATGACCAAGTGAACTCGGTAAGAACTGTTTCTTCCAAATTACTTTTGATGACCGAGTGAACTTGGTAAGAACTGTTTCTGTCATATTTTTTTCGATTATCAAGTGAGTTCAGTAAGAACTAAAATTCTTTGATTACCTTGAAATCTTGGTAAACACTATCCTTTGTCTAGCTAACCTTCTAAGCTCAGTAGACACTATCCTTTACCTTGTTGACCTTCTGAGCTTGGTAGACACTATCCTTTGCCTTGCTGACCTTCTAAGCTCGATAAACACTATCCTTTGCCTTTCTGACCTTTTGAGCTTAGTAGACACTATCCTTTGCCTTACTGACCTACTGAGCTCGGTAGACACTATCTTTTGCCTTGCTGACCTTTTATGCTTGGTAGACACTATCTGATGATTGATGTGACATTTATGTGACATCAAAGACAACACACAATTGAACAATTGTATCCAACACTTTAAACTCAAAGATGTTATAAGATGCATATAAAGGGTTAGGAATATCACTTAGGCAATGATGGAGAGAAAGAGAGAATGACATAGGGAGAGGGAGATGCTTAGATAGGATGGAGAGAGAGAGAGAGAGAGAGAGAGAGAGAGAGAGAGAGAGAGAGAGAGAGAGAGAGAGAGAGAGAGAATAGGATAGGAAGAGAGAGATGATAAGATATGAATGAGAGAGTGAGAGAGAATGGGATAGGACAAAGAGAGAAAGGGGATAGGATGGAGAAGAAGGGATGAAAAAATGTATTTACATAGCATGATCATGCTATATAAATATAAAAAAATTGCGTAAACAATAATGCAACTATTGAGATAAGCCCATATTCTCTATTTTATAGTCTTCTTTGTTATGTTTTTATGGTAGAAATGTGGGTTATGCTTTTGGAAGTTACAAAGTAATATTCTTGGTGTTGAAAGTACCAAATTCAACCATTTTCTACAATATTTCAACTATTAATCAACATTACATCACATTTGACATTAGTGGAATACTTTTTAAATTTACATTGTGACTATAGAGACAAATTGTATTCTAATTTTTCAAGTTATAAATTATTGTATTCATAGATATCATTGTAATCCATATGTTTGCATGATTTGATGTTTAGAAATTATTATAATTCGTATGTTTGAAATTTTTGACATGTAGACATCATCATCATGCCAAGGAAGAAACCAAAAATTTAAACACTAGAAGAGAACGAGAATGCTTTCATAATTAGAAGGCAAAAAATGAGAGTACTATGTGAACAAAGAAAATTGTAATCAATTAATTAAATTATGGCTTTGGAAGATGAACAAGAACCACAAAGAGAAAAAAAAAAGATATAGAATTATAAAGACAAAGAGAATGAATGAGACTCTTATGTTCAACAAGACAATTGAATTGTAAAGGTACACCATCTTCCAATATTGGAGTCACATTGTCATCTCATGTTGAAGAGACACCATGTTCTATGTTGGAAGGTGTGTACACTACATCATGTCACGTTGAAGGCACATCATCTTTGGTTGAAGGTAAAAAATTTACCCACAATTATGTTGATGTTCAAAATGTTGAGCCCATTGAAGAGATTAGAATATCTTTTGCAATATGTTTTAGAAAACCAAGATATTTTATTGATATTGATACTAATATTTTGAAATCAATCCCTGATAATATTGCAAAGTGTACTAGTAAAAAAAAAGTTAATCATTTATGGAGATTATTCTTTGAAGAAGCAAATATGACATGAAGATGTCAATTATTTGTTGAAATGATGAGAAATTTGAAATTTAGGCCCATCATGAAGATTCTTGGGCTAAGAAAAATAGATGACTTAAAAAAAAAAATTATTGTAAAGAATCTAACAAGTGCATATGAGAAAGTTGGTTCTAAGTCATGCAACAATGATAATAATAGAACTGATCTCCCTTACTCATGTGGTTGCATAACATTGGAATTTAAAATTGGAGAGTGTCATCCACCATATAATCATGGAATCATGCATTTCTTGATGGGAGTAACATAAGTTCATTGGTAGATGGATATGTCAAATGTGGAAGCATTAAAAGGAAAACACGTTCATTGATTGAATATAAAACCAAGCATGTGGACTATTTAATAAAATATCATGGGGTTATTAACAAAATCAAATTAATAGAGTCAAACTCTACAAACATGGACATTCAAATTATGAAATGAAAATGAATTGAGGTGTTAGCCTGTGGGGCAAGATAGGGTCCCATTGAATATTCAAAGAAGCATCATTTTATATAGTTCTTTTTGGCATAAATTTAAAGTGGCATAAAACCATTAACATGTAAAAAAATCTAGAACATGTGAGAAAACCATACTTTCAAACCATTCATGTAACACTAGCCACAAATTTCAACAAAGAATTCAGCCAACATTAAGGTATTGAACTTTTTAAACTATTGATCTCTAAATGAACAAACATTCTCATAGGTATAACACAATATGCATTATTACATTTCTTGATTTTCCAAAATATTGCATCTTAAAATTTACAATAATAAAATCTTAGCACCCAATCAACTAATCCAATAATACAAGCATCAAATCCAATGTGATAACAAAAACTAAAAGTTGTTTCCATAAGGTCCAATAATGTCAATATCCAACAATGTCATACAATGTCTTATAATTTTGTGCATTGATAATCTGAAAAATCATAAGCATATGTCTAATAATGTCATACATGAAATATATGTCAAAAATAATATACATTAGAAATATATACAAAATGTATGTCCAATAATACCATATAGTTGTCTTCAATGGTCAAGAAGATGGAGATATTGTGAATGATGACATCTTCCTAACACACTTGCTAGTTCATTGGTCTAGAACCTTTTGTAACTTGACCTATTACAATCAAAAGTATATGTAGTTCGATAAACATTATACATAAAAAATCAAATATATGTACACATAGAATAAAATATTTCCTTACTGCTAGTTGATAATCCCTCTATACATTCACCTAAGAGGCATGTGAATGATCTACCATAAGAAGAACATACAAAAATCATAAAACTCATCACTTGATTGTACTTATGAATATCACATTTAAGTTCAATATTAACTAAATTTTAATGTAAACTCTTTTATACCTCAATCAATGGCTTAGAACTAGCAATTACAACAACAAATTTCTAATCAATACAGTGACAAAGATGTGAAGGAGTCTTTGATGTCAATAGCTGAAAATGATACAACACAAGAATCGGATGTAGTTAAGAAGAATAGATATATTCTTATGCCAAGTTATCAATTAAAATATTTGGGTACCTATGTGAATGTAGTGTCATGTCCTTCATTGTGTAGTGTCAATCCCAAAGGTACAACATTTACCTATTGTACGTGTATGCAAACCTATAGGCACCACATTCATCACATTTGTGTAAAAAATAATGTACTATAGATGTACAAATAAAAATGTATTATAACATGTATATACCTCTAGGGAAAATGAACTGATTCAAAAGCTAGGTGACCCCAAATCAACATCGTCATGACCACTTTGACTCTACATATGATCATGTAATAAGCCAAATAAATTATTTTTTCATTCATTTATTAAATAAGAATATTAAATTAAATGAAATTAACATACAAAAAAAATACCTCTATATGAGTGGTATCATGTCCATGTTTAGAGTCCAATGTGGAAGTCAATGGTCCAACACACAACTAATGCACATGGATAAAAGTTTTGAGTTAACCTTGATATGATTACATTATAAACTAGTATATTTATTTCAATTAATACATTGATACATACTTGTGGAGCCATTGACATGGTGTAAAATGAGGCCACGTGAGCAGTGCTAGTGCCAACAACACTTTGGCCCTAAATTTTGAACAAAATCAAGATATAATAATTTATTAGTCATTCATGTGCATATGATATGTGATCAAAATAGTTCAAAATATAATGATTTATATTTACTAATGTATCAATGCAAAATGTGGCATTGAGGAAGTCATATGTCATCATCCCATTATCATCATCCCCTCTATTGGAAGTGCCAAATGTGCATAGAGATCCACATAACGTACACATGTGACTGATACTCTGAGTAGGCTCATCTATGATCAAAGTAGTGGCACACTGAATGAGGCTCTGATTCAAATTTCGAATAGTGCCTAGTGTATCCACATTTGTGTATTCCTTTAAAATAGAAGGAATGGTAACATGCTCCACTTGCAGTTTTCCAATAGGTTCCCTATCAATATTAGGGTCATGAAGTGCCCACAACCTATCAAATGATGATCCCCCACCTCTACCCTAAAAAGGAAGAATATCAAACTAATTGGAGATCTCCCTAAGGAAAAACTCATAATATATTTTTCTTAAGAAATAATTTGGAACCTCAAGATTGTTACAAGGAGGGGCATCAAACACCATCCACCATCTATCCCAAAAGTTATTTTTATTACCTTCGTGAATGAACCAATGGATGGAAAACCTTTTAGTTGTAGTTCTCAATGTATTTTGTTCTCCTGGCATTTTAAAGAAAGAACATATGCCATCTTTGGTAATAGGTTTTTTTTTTTGACATCTTCACATTTAAATTTATCAACATAATATATTCTTTATTCTTCACTTTTATTATGCCATAGATTTAATTGACCACTAACAGATGTTACCTAGCCCACAATGGTCTCAAGAGACTATTCCAGTTGTGCCCTACTAGGATTATTTTGAAGTGGACTCTTTCACCTCCTAATAGTTATTTCTAACTCAATTTTCCCTCTTTCAATTTCATTCAACAAATTCTCTTGGGTCCCTAAATGAGGTATTTCAATTGGTGGAGGTCGTGGAAGTGGTTGTTCTTCATTTTGAGGGTTTTCAAGTTGATCCTATGGAGCGTTTTGAGGCAGATTTTATGGATCTTGAGGTGGATCTTATATAGGTGGATTAGGTGATGTATTTTCTACATTACTTGATAATTATACAAATACTATTTTTTAAAACTAAGCAAACCCTAATCAAAATTCAAAAAAAACTATTTAAAAACATAGAATTTAATAAAAACGAGAATTAAAATCCATACCTCTTTGACTAGTTTATGATTTCCAAAGATGTAAAGTCATTTCTCATGCAATTTTGGGTTAAAATAACTTACCATACTGTGTTCGTGCTCCTTGGAAAAGAAGAGAAGAAAAAACCTGCTGAGAGAAAATGGAGACAAATGAGAAATAAGTCTTAGAATTTTTTTTATAAAACTTTTTCAATAGCACAATTGCACTATCCTTTTCATTAATTTTTCAAATTGCATGATCGCACTATGACTTAGATTAGAAAAAAAAATGTGGCAAATTTTTGGTCCACAATTTTCTACACTTGCCCTAGATTTTACTACTTGTAATATAGGTGGCCCCTTTTCCTCAAATTGGTCTCATATTCTCTTTAAGAAGTAGGTATGACACTATGATAAATATCAAATTAGAGCCCATTCTTAAAGATCACATTGACCCTTACACTCCAAGTCCTTTCAATGCTAATTTGATTGTAAATGAACATAACACATGACCTATTTATTCATGAAGCTATAACAAAAATTGAGGATATATTTGATGTTCTTCTTAATGAGTAGGAAGCCCAAAAACATGTAGATGATTCATGTAGCTTTCATTTGGTTATTTGTATAATTGTTATAGTAACTTGTTATTATAAGTTAAAACTAGCCTATGTTCTAATCAATCTCCACTAATTACTCTTCTTTGAAGATTCTATAGTTCCTTCTTTTTCCATGCTCCAACTTGGATGGGGAGGGATGTGGTTATACATTTGTATGATAAGTGAATTAAAATAGATCCCTTTCCAATAAAAGGCATTTTGTTAAATCTTCCAATTCATAATTCAGTCCATATTGAACAAATTGTAGGACCTCACGTCAAAGTTTTCAAGGAAATGGAGAGTGAATCAACACATGAGAGATGGTTTCATCACTATTCTTATAGAGACGACAATGATTTGGTAGTTTGAATCCATCTTGTTGAAGTTGATGAAAGCTCAACCCTAAAACTCCCAAGAATCACCTACATGCAAACACCTATCATAGAAAGAGAGAAGAAAAAGCTATGGAGGCTAGAATTCCCAGATCCACATAGGAGACATTCTTGATGAGCAAAAAGATAAATTACTATTATCAAAATTGAATTAATGAAAAATACAAAGAGAGATCATCTTTTTAAAGGAGATCAAAACCCTAAAAGGAAAAACCTAGCTTGCATGATAATAATTAATAAAAGAATTAATTATTATAAAAGAGTGAGTTGGAGATGCAAAGGAAAGATATAATTCACAAAATGCACCAAATAATAACTAGACACAAAAGCATATGCTCATATAGAGATGAATAGGTTATTGCTAAAACTCAAATTATTGTACTTGAAAAATAAGGATCATGCTTTGATTTTCCAAATCCAAGCCAAGAAATATATAGACATAATAGGGCGAGGGTTGAATCCCATCAAAACTAGAATAGCCAAGTAAGGAAGATCTTCCATGTCTAAAATGGTGAATAGCCAAGAGGAATTTGCAGTACAAAGAAATAATCCAAATCACATATCCTAAAAACTTCTAACATGCCACACATGAAAACCTCTTTGGACAAAACTCCTAATAGTTTACAAAGTATGTTCACACAACAAAAACTTATGGATAATTAATAAAAATTGGGCCCCTTTATTAAATGATTAAAGATCCAAATAGTATTATTTAAATTTTGGGACAATTAATTATTTAAAGTATTTTATTAAAATTAAGGACATTGCACATTTATATTCAGATTATAATATAAACATTTATATATATTATAGTCCTCCATTTATCTATTTCAATCGAGAGTACATATTCATTAGTTAAAGCAATTTTTTTCTTTTTCTGACAAGTACTATCTATTCAATTATAAACAAGACACTAGTTTTCATGGTGTCAAGAGTTAAACACCTCAACAAAAATATTGATATTAAGCATTTCAAAGTTCTCATATATATATATATATATATATATATATATATATATATATATATATATATATATATATATATATATATATATATATATATATATATATATATATATATATATATATATATATATATATATATATATATATATATATATATATATATATATATATATATATATATATATATAAGGGGTCAAGGGAACTTGTATATAATTAAATAAATCAAATAAATCAGATCATTAATTTAACAAAAATATTGAAAAAATATTTATTTTATTTTTAATAAAAAAACTTAAATTTAGTACATAAAGTTTTGGATGTATTAGTATAATATTTTATTTTAAAATGTTGAGGTATTATCATTGCATTTATATTATTATTATTTTCTAATTAATAAAAAAATTCTAAAGATTATTTAAATTAATTTAAAAAATAACAAAACATATATTTTTTCTTTTATTTCTAAAAGAACAATTAAATTAAAAATCAAGTAAACTTGTTATTTTATACAATATTATTATTTATTTTAATTTTAAAAATATTTAATTAAAAATATAATTAGTTTGATTATTTTAAAGAATAAAAAAGAGATAAGAAGAGTTTTTTTCAAATAAAATTAGAAAAGAATAATGTTGAACATTGTTTTCTTAATGTGAAAGATTTTCCAAATGCCTAAAAATGATTTAACAACCTTTTAAATATCATTTTGTGACTTTTAAAGTAATTTCATGACAATTTTTCTAAAAAATGTACAAGGGCCATCCCGCATAAAAAGCTTATTAGCTAATTATCATTAATATTCATGGTATATATTGTGCTTTACTTTACAATGGCGTTCCTTTGTTTGATAGAGGAGTTTACATAATAAAGCTGTTGAAAACAAACTTAACCAATATTGCAATATGTAAAATAGGTTGCTATATACACAATAGAGTATATGTAATTGGTTCTCTCATTCTATATGTAGTGATTCTTGTTAGAATATGCATTTTCTTTGTTGAACTATGTTGAAAAAAAGGGGTAAAAAATTATTTAGAAAAATCCAAATTACAAAGGCCTCAAGCCCAATCCATCAAACTATTTCCCAAAAGCCATTAAGTTCTATCTCTTTCCACTAAATGCTCAAAAATCCCCACATAATCAGCAGGAAGACCATCCCTATCAAAAATATCCCAACCAGCTCCTTTCTCCGAAGCCCATTTAGCCAAGACATCAACCACCCCATTCCATTCCCTGGGAATATGAAAAAATGAGATCTCATCCACAAAGCTACTCAAGTGAAGAATCTCTCTAACAAGAGAGGCAATATGCCAGTTACAGTCCTCTATTCTCTGCTTCCTTATCATGTCCACAATAATCTGAGAGTCTGATTCACATACTATTCTGCTCCATCCAAGAGAGCAAGCGCGCTCTATAGCAACCTTAATGGCTAAGGCCTCCATCACATTATTGGAATGAACTCCTTTGTGAATAGAGAAAATGAAACAAACCTTGCCATCTGCATCTCTCCCAATCCCTCCCACACCAGCCTGTCCAGGATTCCCATGGGAGGAGCTGTCAGTGTTAATCTTTAGGACACCATCTGGTGGGGGTCTCCATTTCCCTATCCTAGACACTTTCCTTTTTAGAGGCTGAGATCTCTTACTATTTCTGTTGCCCAACCCTATGCTCACCAGTCCCGAATTCCTAACAATCTTGAGGTCATCAGGATCCACTGGCTCCATCGCATCACATTTAGCAAAGATAGTTTCCTGAAGCCTACTCAAGATCTCTTGCCATAATTTAGTGACCCCCAGGCTGGAGTTATAGAAGATCTGACGATTACACTCCAGCCAAAGATTCCAAAGGATGAAAGAAGGTCCAACAGCCCAGGCCACCTGGAGGAATGAAGTTTTTGCAGGGGGCCTTCCTAGGCTATCCCAAAACTCAATAAGAGATTCAGCATGAATGCATCCATGACACCATGCCTCCCACCACTTATGCCAGATTTCTCTAAAGAGAGGGCATGAGAAGAATAAGTGAGAAACATCTTCTCCATGCAACTTATAGAGGGGATAGAGCAAAGGATCCTGAAAACCTCTTCTTTGGAGGTTATCCCAAGTAAGACACTTTTTTTGAGCAACCAGCCAAAGAAAAAAATTACATTTAGGCCATGAGAATCTATTCCAAACCTTCTACTACCAGGGAATTTCCTAGACTTCATTATACTGACTATCCAGCCGAGCATACCCCTGGGCCACACTATAAATACCTTTAGGACTGGGACCCCAAGCCAGGATATCTTTGTCCTTAGAAGAACTGCACAACGTAAGAGAGAGAAGATTGGGTAGCTCAGCCTGAATCTCCGAGGAGCCCCCCAGGGGCTAGTCCTGAGGATCCTTCCAACCAGCAACAATCATCGAACCACATCTCTTCCTAGGATTGAAGTGAACAACTCTGGTCCATCCTGCAGCTGAAAAAATCATATATAGAGGCTGAAGATGTGGATGGCTGGAGAGAATTAGAGGATAGCCATCCCAAGAGTCCTGCTAGAATAACACACTCGATCCCTCATTACATATCCAGAAGAGGCCATCCTTGATGAGAGGAGCACCTCTTTTAAGAGTGTCCCAAATAAAGGATCCCTTACCAGCCAGCTCTAGTCTAGGAATATCCTGAAGATCACTTCCTAGGAAATACTTGTGGGCTATAATTTTAGCCCAACCATGGTCTTGATTCTTGCACCATCTCCAATATAACTTAGCTGTGAGAGCCTTGACAATAAGAGACATACATTTAATGCCTAATCCCCCTACAAACTTACGTAGGCAAATAGTTTCCCACTTGACCAAGCTCCATCTAGGAGAGAGGAGATTGCCTGACCAAAGGAATTGTCACCACAAAGCATCAAAATCTTTCATAGCTCTAATGGGAGGAGTTTGCACCAGACACCTATAAATGGGAAGAGCCTGAATCACAGTCTTGAGGAGGGTGACTCTTCCAACCGAGGAGAGCCATCTATGAGTCCAGTGACTCACTTTGCTACAAAATTTTTCCAATAGACCATGCCAATAATCTTTCAGCTGAGTCCCTAGAGCAAGTGGAATTCCAAGATAAATCAAAGGAAGGGAAGCAACTTGAAACTTGAGAATTCTAGCAATCCTGACCTGAATCGACTGAGGAGTATTAAAGAAATAAATAGATGACTTACCTTCATTAATCTACTATCCAGAAGCTTTCAAATAAGTATCCAAAATCGTTCTGAAGTTCCTTGCTTCATTTATGGTAGCCAAGCCCATCAATCTAGTATCATCCACGAACTGGAGGTGTGTGTATGTTGGCATATCATTGTGCCACTTCTAGCCATGAACAAGTCCCTTTTCTTCTTGAGATTTAATAAACCTACCTAGAGCCTCAGCCATAATGATAAAAAGATATGGAGAGATGGGATCCCCCTGCTGAAGCCCCCGAGAAGCAGAGAAAAGAATAGTAGGTTCTCCATTAATAAGGACTAAAAAGGATGTGGAATTCACATAGCTGAGAACCCAATCCACCCACTCCATATCAAATCCAAATGCAAGAAGCACCCGACCAAGGAACTCCCAGCTAACATGGTCATAAGCTTTAGCCAAATCTAGTTTAATAAACATAGCTTTTTCCTTGGATGCGGCCACAGAATGAATAGCTTCTGAAGCAACAAGCACTCCATCAAGAATCTGTCTACCACCAACATAACCTCCTTGTTCCTCAAAAATCAAAGAGACAAGAAAAGGCTTAAGCCTTTCAGCAATTAATTTTGTGATAATTTTGTACGTGACATTACATAAAGCAATAGGTCTGAATTGATCCAACCTGTTAGCTCCATCAATCTTGGGGATAAGAGTCAAGAAAGTAGCATTCAAGGATTTGAGCATTTGTTTATTTTGATAAGATTCCCAAACAACTTCTAGAAGATCAAATTTAATAATCTCCCAAAACTCCTAGAAAAATTCAATGGGAAATCCATCTGGGCTCGGGGCTTTACCTTTCTTCATACCAAATACCACCTTCTCCAGTTCTTCAAGCATAACAGGTTTTAACAAATCTTTGTTCATACTGCCAAACACAAGATGAGGAATGCAATCTAAAATAGCCCTTATCTCCACCAAAGAAATAGGTTCCTCCTTAGAAAAGAGCTTAGAGAAGTAATTAGTGGCCTCTAAAGAAATTGCCTCCCTAGACAAGAGATGATCTCTAGAAGAAGAAATAAGAGAAGTAATGGAATTTCCAAGCCTGCAAGCTTTGATAGTGTTGTGGAAGAAGGCAGTGTTTCTATCTCCCTCCTGCAACCAATCCACCCGAGATTTTTTTTTTCTAGAATATTTCCTCATGAAGCTCCCATTCTTCAACTCCCTTTAGAGCTGAGGATTCTTCAAACATTAAATTAGGAGTCATTCCATGGTCCCTGATCTAGCGAGTTACATTGTCTAACTTGGCCTAGGCTTCCCTTAGCTACTCTTGAAGGTTCCCAAAACACTGTTTATTCCACTGTTTCAGCCTAAATTTCACATGCTGAAGTCTCTTCTCAAAGGTGTACATGGAAGTACCATGAGGGGGCTTACCTTCATACCACCAAGCTATCATGAGGTTCTGAAGAGAAGGATCCCTCAACCACATCAGCTGAAATTTGAAAGAGGGATTCTTAGAAGTCTTGAAAGGAGAGACAGAGAGCCTGATAGGCCAGTGGTCAGAGCCTCTCCAATCAAGAATTTCTGAATTGGTTTTCCATCTAAAATTTATCCAAAAACAAGATACCAGGAACTTATCAAGCCTTTTAGAGATAGCCTCCATCCCACCTCTTCTGTTATTCTAGGTGAACATACCAGAAGTAGGTTTAACATCAATAAGGTTCAAAGAACTAATATTGTCTCTAAGCATACTAGAAGAAGGACCCAATCGAGAAATCCCGCCCCTCTTTTCCTCAAGATTAGTAACTACATTAAAATCTTCAGCAAGAAGCCAAGGAAGGAAAGGGTCTAAAGAACAGACAAATATAATATGTGACCACATAAGAGATTTTCTAACTAAGTCAATAGGAGCATAAATGTTGGAAAACAAGCACCTTTCACCAGTCTCAAAGTGAGAAGCCATAAAAGAGATGGAGCATCTACTCACAATCCACCACAGGGGAGTTACCTTCTTAGGATTCCACAGACAAGCAAGATCGCCTGAGCTCCCTTGAGCACCTACTACCTACCAACTACCATGGGGCCATAACTTTGGCCCACAACTATTCAATTCGTCAACTGAAAGTTTAGTTTCATGAATGAAAAGAACATCTAGAGAGTGAGAATCAATCAATCTATGAATAGCCTTTTGTCTAGGGATACTGTTCAACCCCCTAACATTCCATGAAATAACAATCATTTAGAAGATTGCGTGAAGTGGGAGTCAATGGGCTTCACAAACCCCACTTCAACCAATGTCTCACCCATCATCTTAACTTTCTCTTGATCTGTTTTCCTTCCACTCTTGGAAAATTTCTCAGAGGTCCCTTTTTTAAAGGGCTTTTGCTGTAATCCCAAAATAGATGTAGCTTTAGAGCCTTTTGTGTTGTTGATCACTCCTTTCTTGCTAAGATAGGTAGAGGCTACGATATTTGGACCATCACGGGGATGTGAGCCACCAGGATTATCACAGCATAACTCTTGGACCAATTCATCTACACCAACTGGCTGGATTTGTATTTCCTCAAGAATCTGGACTATATTCTCAACTTCCTCTGGTAGGGGTTGCAAAAGAGAGCCATCACCAAGAGGTGTCACAACAAGTAAACCTTCCTCCTGTATCAAGGTCTCTAGCACATTAAACCTATTGAAGGTGTTATCACCTTGTCTATTCGTCCAAGTTCTCTTCTACCCCTTTCCTTTATTACGTGGCTTCACTGGGATAAAACCCTTCTTATCCCCAGAGGGACTAGCTGGCATAGGGGTTTTACCCTTGTCCTCCTTAGGGTTCGGCATCATGGTTGTTGATGATTGAGAAAATTTATTTCGGGGGCATTTGCATTGTAGGTGCCCATACTAACAGCAAATTCTACATCTGAAGGGAACAATCTCATAGTCCAACTGCTGAATCCATGAACAATGACCTAAGAAAATTTCCATAGAATCAGGAAGCGGATTAGTAAGATCAACCTCCACACATATTTGTGCATATGAAATTACCTTCTGATCCTATGTTTGGGTGGCTGCCCCAATAGGTTTCCCAAGAAAAATAGATATCGAATGAAGAATGTCCTCTCTCCAAAATTCCAGTAGCAAACGTGGAAGCTGAATCCACACAAGAACCCGAGACGGGATCTCCTCAGCAGAATTGAATCCAGTGTGCCAGGGTTTGATGAATAGCCCAACTTGGTTAAAGAAGTATGGGCCGCCTTCGAATACTTTGTTCTTGTCCAACATGCACGAGAAAATAACCATAAAATAATTGTTAGCTGCCAGTAGAATTTCCATATCCCATTCTGGATTCCAAGTGCGATGTGCCCATGATTCTAGCACAAGTATAGGAAGTCAAAGACCCAAAAACTTGCATATGAGTGCATGCTTGCCCCAATATTCCACATCTTTTGAAACTTGCTCCGGTTGAATAACCAACACTGGTCGATCATCAGATCTCTCCAAACACCCATTCGTCTTCTTAATCTGGATAGAACCATTTGAAGAAGCCCCATTCTCTCCATATGGGATGTTCTCCATCTGGCCATTAGCTCCTCCTCACCTTTGTAAAGATGTATCAGCCATTTCTAGATCATCAGTCAAAATTTGAGCCCCAGGGGCATCTGATTGCCCCATGCTCGGATTTAAATGCAAAATCTCCAGGCTGAACCTCTTAAAGTAGACCAACCATAAGTCAATAGAGCTTCCCGTGCCACTCAGCAAAAAAGGCACCCACAGAGCACCAAACTTAGGCAAAGCCTTGTCTACGCAAAAACCTTCAATGTTTACCTTGCAGTTCTCCACACCTCCAAAGCAGAACTCTCCTCCAACATGCAGGTGAAAACTAAAAAAGCAGCTCTAGCTCCCGCAAAAGCTGCCTAGGTGTAGCAGGCTTAGGGCACACAGGCCCTAGCCTCATGGAAGACCAAAATGTCGTGTAGAGCCATCTTTCATTCTCAAATTTAGTAATCTTATTGAACTATGTTCATGAATAGTGATGGATTCAATTTTCTTATTGTGTTACATGCTTGTGTGATCTTAGTATTTTTGAGTTTGTTATGAATAAACACATTACCTCTATAGTGATAAATCAAGGAAGAGAGATTCTACATTACATTCATAGAATTTTGTCTTGTGTGCACACACATCATTGGTGGTTGCATGATTTGATGAATTGTGAAAGTTATTCAATCTTAAAAAGTTTCATCCATAATCATGTCATTGAAGTTAGAGTTGTGCTACTTCAAATCTCATTAGTTTTCTACCATTCCCTTCAAAGATTTAACTCATATATGCATTGTCGTTGTGGCCTATGTCCATTTAGGAATTTTTTTTCAATAATTGTCTTACAATTCTTGTTACCTCATCTCTTTTTTCAAATTTATTTGAAAATGTGGTTAAATTTGTTGGAAATGTAGATGGAGTAACTAAAAGGGGGGGGGGGTGTGTGGGGTGAATCAGTTACCACAAAAACAAATCCACGGATCCCTTAGATGTCTTATAAAACTAGTTACTACTATTACTCGGTAGCCACACAGAAAAATGCTATAACTCAGTAGATGTACTGTATGTTAACTTGTTACTAATCTTTATGTGTTCACAGTGATTAACATGCATTAATAAAAGAAATAACATGAACACAAGAGACACCAAATTTAATGTGTAAATGCAATATGGGAAAACCACCAAGTAACTAGCTACTAATTTTTACTCTTCTAAAGTGAGCCCTATTAGGAGCCAACCCTATTAAAGTTTACAAAACACACTATTAAGTGTGAATTTGTTAAAGGATTTAATCACCCTACAAGGAGTGGCCTTGCTAGAGGACTTTAGAACAATTTAATAGAACTATCACCTTGTTAGAGGATTTACAAAATGGCTATTAGACCAACTTTGTTAAGAGATTTAGAAATCATTGCTACAATGGTGAGAAAGTAACAATGGCTGGATTTGAATGAGATGCAACTAAATTGCTGATACAAGTGTATGTTATGCTTCACTAGATTCTCTCTGATCGAATACAACTTTGTTTCTCCTCAAGGATATATGATCCTTCTTCAAAATTTGCTCACACTTTCCTTTTCACACAATCAACACACTTGCATGCTTTCTCATTGCACTTTAGAATTCACAACTTGACCTTTTATTTATACCGTACAAATTGTCAAGTTAGCTCATTTACAAGTTACAATTACCAATAATCATTGCATCAGTCAGCTACAAACATTACATGAAAAAATTAAACTTTATTTTCCAAAACAATGAAATCCTTCATTGGCTGACCCTACTCAGTAGACACTACTCTAGAAATGATTTCCAGTGTTAACCAACTGAAGCTTGGCAAACACTATGAACTATGCAAAATCTTTTGGAGACCAAGTAAACTTGGTAAACACTAACTTTCCTTTGTTGACCTTGTGAGCTCGGTAGAAACTGACTTCTACCACATAAACCTTTGACACTTGAGTGAGCTCGGTAGAAACTATTTCCATAGAGGAATGCTCGGTAGACTCTAGAATTTGCTTTGCTGACCAACTAAGCTTGGTAGACTCTATTTGATAACTAATATGACATTTGTGTAACATCAAAGACAACACACAATTGAACAATTGTATCCAACAATCTCCCTCTTTGGAAATGATGGCAACACAACATGTCATAGCACAATGAAATTTGAGAACAAGTCTTTTTCTGACAGAATATTTCTCCCTCTTAGATTCTATGCCACAAAATCTTTTAATACAGTAATCTCCCTCTATGAAGGAATTACATAGCTTCTTTTCAAATAGATTCAATTTTCTAAAAGATATGACAGTACACTCTCCCTCTTTGACAACACATGCCAAAGACAACACATACCAAATGAGTAACAATGTCCTTGAGTACTGATTCATATGCAATGTTTCCATGACTATGCTGCATCAACTGAAAGATCTTCAACTTGGTTCCTATTGATGCATCACTAAAACTTTATTTTAGTGAGCTTTAGATAGGGGAATGAACCCTAACTTACCTCTTAGATATCAGAATGCATCCTTAGGTAATAGCTTGGTCAATATGTCAGCAATTTATTCTTTTGTATGGACATATTCCAATTTGATCTTGTTATCTTGCACCAATTCTCTAACAAAGTGATACTTTATTGCAATGTGCTTGGTTTTGGAATGCATCACTAGATTTTTAGATATGTTGATTGCACTTGTATTGTCACAAAACATGACAACTGGTTCTTTGATCTCAACCTTCATGCCTTCCAATAACTACTTGAACCAAACAATGTTAGAATAGTTTATTACTGCTGCAACATACTCTACTGCTATTTTAGATTAGGATGTACAATTTTGCTTTTTACTTGTCCAAGAAACCAACCTCTTTCCAAGAAATAATGCTCCACCACTTGTACTCTTTTTTTCTTCAATGTTTCCTGCCCAATCAACATCAGTAAACACTTTCAAATCCAGATTACCTCCAAATTTGTACCATAATCCATAATCTTCAGTGCCTTTGAAGTATCTCAAGATCCTTTTGATTTCCATCATGTGATTTTCTCTTGGTTTTGCTGAAAATCTTGCTACAATACCAACTACAAGAGTAATATCTGGCCTTGTACGAACTACATACTACAACTTTCCAATCATTGATCTATATAAGGTTTGATCTACCTCTTTTGATTCATTATCCTTGGTAAGCTTTAGTCCAGTACACATAGGAGCTCCAACTGGTTTACAATCTTCCATACCAAACTTTTTAAGTATCTCCTTGATGTAGATACCATTCTTGGTCTATTGTACTTGAAGACCAAAAAAGAATTTAATCTCACCAAACATTGACATCTCAAATTCCTTGTTCATTTTCTCTAAAAATTCTTTGCATAGATCATCATTTCCTATAAACAAGGTATCATCCACAAATATTTTTGCCAAAACTATCTTGTTATTTGGTTCTTCCTTGATATACAAGCTACTTTTATCATTAGTTCTCTGAAAACCAATCTGAATAAGATAGTTATGCAATCTTTCATACCATGCTCTAGGGGCTTGTTTCAGACCAGACAATGCTTTGTGTAGTTTGTAGACCATGTCCTTCTTGTCTAGATCAACAAAACCTTCAGGTTGCTCAATGTAGACTTCTTCATCCAGAATACCATTGAGAAATGTTGATTTGACATCCATCTGATATACCTTAAATCTTTTATATGCAACATATGCAAGTAAGGTCCTGACACCTTCTAGTCTTGCAACAAGAGAAAAAGTCTCTCCATAGTCTATTCCTTCTTGAGAGTAGCCTTTTCATACCAGTCTAGCTTTGTTTCTTGATACCTTACCATCTTCATTCAACTTATTTCTGAATACCCACTTAGTTCCAATCACATTTTTATCTTTACACCTAGGTACAAGAGTCCATGTTTTGTTTTTCTCTATTTTTTTTATCTCTTCATTCATAGCCTCAATCCAACTTTCATTTTCTAATGCATCTTTGACATTTCTAGGTTCAAAATTAGTAAGTAAACAAGTACCTTTTAGCTTACTTCTTGTCATAGTACCTTCAAATTTGTCTCCAATAATTTGATCTAGTGCATTATGTCTCCTGACATACTTGGCCAATATAGGTTCCTTGCCTTTTCACTGAGATCCACTATCTTCATTTTGAATTTTGATTTTTGGCTCTAGTTGATCTGATTGTTGCATGGGTCCTTTAGACTTGATAGGCATTGGCTTGGTAATATCTGAATATGACTTAGGTTCCTACAACTTGGTTTGAACTTCTTGCAACTCAATGACTAAAGATGCAGGAGTAGAAGTTTCTTGATTGACAGATGTATTTGGCACTGTATCAGGTTCAATGAAAAGAAATTTCCTATAATCTTTTAGTTCCTTTTTGCTTTCTTCTTCAGTCCTTTCTACAAACTCATCAACTTTCACATGTGCACTTTCTATGATTTTGTCAGTAGATAAATTCAAACATCTATATGCCTTACTCTTGCGGGAATATCCCAAAAATATACCTTCATCACCCTTAACATCAAATTTTCCTTTTCTAGATTCTTTTAAGAAGTAACATTTGCTTCCAAATACTTTTAGTTAACTTACATTGGGTTTATAGCCATACCATAACTCATAGGGGTTTTTGAATGAGTCCTTCTTCAACTGTACTTGGTTCAATGTATAAATTGCAGTGCCGATAGCTTTCTTCAAATATTTGATAGTAATATTATTTTCATTCACTAGAGTTCTTGCACAATCCATGATAGATCTATTCCTTCTTTCAGCTATTCCATTCTGCTCAGGAGTACCAGGGGTTGATACCTATCTTTTGATTCCTCTTTCAATGCAAAAGTTATTGAATTCATGGGAGATGAATTCACCACCTTTGTCTAACCTCAAGAATTTTAGTTTGTTCCCTATTTCCTTTTCTACTCTAGCCAAATACCATTTGAACTTCTCAAAAGCTTTTGACTTCTCTATCAGATACATGATAGTCATCATTTTAGAGTAGTTATCAACAAAAAGAATGAAGAACTTTTCTCTAGTATAGCTCTCAATTCCAATAGGTCCACACAAATTAGTATGCACAATTTTCAAAACTTCTTTAGACTGGTAGTTCTTACTTTTAAAACTAGTCTTTCCCATCTTACCAATCTGACAATTCTTGCATAGACCAACCTTAGGTTTCTTTATACTAGGAATGCCTCTTACTTTCTTGAATTTTCTTATTTTCACTAGGTTATTAAAATTCACATGACATAACCTTCTGTGCCATAACCAACTTTCTTCAACTTGAGCAATAAAACATGAACATTCACCAAGTTCAAGATAGAACAAGTTACCTTTTGTGTGTATGCCTAATCCAATCAGCTTTCCCTTATCATCCAACAATCTTGCTTTTCCATGCATGAATTCCACTTTGAATCGAATATTGATTAGTTATGCCACACTCAATAGATTGTGTTTTAGTCCTTCAGCCCAATAGGCATTATCACATACAAGCTCTTTGGTTAATGATATTCTTCCTCTTCCTTTTATACAACTAGGTTCATTATTATCAAACCTCACACTACCACCATCATAGTCTTCAAAATGTTCAAACTTAGTTTTGTCACCAGTCATGTGATGAGAACAACCACTGTCTATGATCCATGTATCATTTTAGCTCACATGAGAGATAAGTGCCATCTTATCTTCCTCATCATTATTAGATTCATCTTTCATAGCAATGTAAACAATTTCATCTTCACTATTGTCAAAATCCTTAGAATCTTTAGCCATGAAACATGTTTTCTTACCTTTGTCCTTGAATGATTTGAAGTCTTTCTTGCCATTGCACTTGTGACCTTTCTTCTCATCCTTGTTTTGCTTGTTTAGGCACCTAACAACAATATGACTAATTTTGTCACATGAAAAATAGATTAGAGGAACCTTACCTTTGTATTTTCCTTTGCCTCTAGAATATTTTCTTGCAAGTAGAGCTTCAACCACCTCAAGATCACTATCAAAACTCTATTCTGATTCTTCTTCACTTTCTAATTGAGAATCCTTTATCTTCTTTCCCTTTTCTTTCAGTGAAAGCTTGGCTTCAAATGCTGATTCAATATTTTTGGAAGTTGGAACATAGTTGTCATAGTTATCTAGCTCAAATGTAGTCAATCTTCCTACTATGGCCTCTAAATTTATCTTATGATTTGCTTCACATTTTCTTTCCTGAATTGCAGAAACTCTAATTGTGTAAATGGGAAGCAATGTTCTAAGAACTTTACTTACAACTATTTCTTTCTTGATATCTCCTCTAGAAGCCTTGATTGCATCAAAACTTGCTTTGACTCTTTCAACATATTTTGCAATGTTCTCATCCTCTCTCATCCTCATTTGATCAACCTATCCTCTTAGACATTCTACTTTGGCTCTCCTCACATTATCACCACCTCCATAGATATCTTTTAGCTTGTTCCACATTTCAAAGGTAGTTTTGTAGTCCTTGATATCATCAAATTCTTCATAGCTTAAGTTTAATGCAATGTCTATCATCATGGTGTTATGAGTCTTCCTCTTAGCAATGTCATTGACAGATAGTGTACCAAAAGGTGTTGTATATTATTCATCAAGATATTTCAATCTTGTATCTCCAATGGAACCTAGATGGAGTCTCATGAGACATTTCCATGCTAAAAAGTTATCCCTGTTAAGCCTTGGAATTTCCCTCTTGTAAGACATCTTGATCTTTAGCTTAGATCATTGAAATCCTTCATGCAAGCACAAAAGCTTAGATACCAATTGTTGGAAATGTAGATGGAGTAACTGGAGGGGGGGAATCGATTACCACAAAAAAAAAATCCATAGATCCCTTAGATGTCTTATAAAGCTAGTTACTGCTATTACTCGATAACCACACAGAAAAATGTTGTAACTTGATAGATGTACTTTATGTTAACTTGTTACTGATCTTTAAGCATTCACAGTGATTAACATGCATGCATAAAAGAAATAAAATGAACACAAGAGACACCAGGTTTTACATGGAAACCCAATATGGAAAAAACCACCAAGTAACTAGCTACTAATTTTCACTCTTCTAAAGTGAGCCCTATTAGGAGCCAACCCTGTTAAAGGTTAATAAACACATTGTTAGGTGTGACTTTGTTAAAGGATTTAATCACCTTGCTAGGAGTGGCCTTGCTAGAGGACTTTAGAACAATTCAATAGAACTATCACCTTGTTAGAGGATTTACAAAATGGTTGTTACACCAACTCTGTTAAGAGATTTAGAAATCACTACTACAATGGTGAGAAAGTAACAATGAGTTGACCTAAATGAGATGCAATTGAATTATTGATACAAATCTCTATTCTACTTCACTAGATCATCTCTGATCAAATACGACTTTTTTGCTCCTCAAGGATATCTAATCCTTCTTCAAAATTCACTTACACTTTCCTTTTCACACAATCAACACACTTGCATGCTCTCTCATTGCACTTTAGAATTCCCAAATTGACCTTTTATTTATACCTTAAAAATTGTCAAGTTGGCTCATTTACAAGTTAAAATTACCAATAATAATTACATCAGTTGGCTACAAATGTTACATGAAAAAATTAAACTTTATTTCTCAAAACAATGAAATCCTTCATTGGCCAACCTTGCTCGGTAGACACTGCTCTAGAAACAATTTCCAGTGTTAACCAACTGAAGCTCGGTGAACACTGTGAACTCTACAAAATATTTTGGAGACCAAGTGAACTTGGTAAACACCTACTTTCCTTCACTAACCTTGTGAGCTTGATAGAAACTGACTTCTACCACAGAAACCTTCGATGCTCGAGTGAGCTTGGTAAAAACTATTTCCACAGAGGAACGCTCGGTAGACTCTGGAATTTTTTTTGTTGACCAATTGGGCTCGGTAGACTCTGTCTAATAACTAATATGACATTTGTGTAACATCAAAGACAATATGCAATTGAACAATTGTATCCAACAAAATTAGGCATTAATATTAGTTGGACATTAATAATTGCATTTATTAAAATTTAGGAAACCACAAACAAGATTATTTCCTCAAATTACTTTCTTAGTTTAATAGAATTACAAAATGATCTTACTAAACTAGAAAAGGCCTCTTTATGAACAAAATCATTAGTCTTAAACTAAGTTATCTAGGTGGTTGAAAAATAGCCTCCCAAACCCTTGGATTTGGTTATTATCTCATCTTTCAAAGATATAAATTCACAATGATTTATGTTGTCAACATATAACAATGATGCTCAACATGAATAAGTCATTCTAGTCCAATAATATGATTTAGAGAGTCTTTTTCCCCATTTTTTGAGATACATACCCTACAGTTGGATTTTTACTTCAAAATTTCATTTGTCCATTTGGTTATCCTTCAATATCTTGTCAATATTTTTGTATTCTTTCAAAATCCTTAACAAAATATTTTAAACAATTGTATGATCACTCATAGAAATATATTAATTTTCCTTTCTATAATTCTATACTACTATAGCTATACACACTTTCAATCAATTCTACATTATAGCACACTACTACCTTTTTCCCCACTTCTCATATCCTTCTAATTACACTACAAAAATCTGTGGTTAGAAATACACTCAAAATGCATATCACCAATTACAAATATTTTAGGCCATAAGCCAAGATGGGAAATGCATATGAAATACTAAGGAACTAACCCCATGATAAGGAACCAACCATAGGGAATATGCAAATTAACTTTCTCATCAATTACAAATATTTTAGACCATAAACCAAGATGAGAAATGCATATGAGATACTAAGGCACTAATGCCATGCTAAAGAACCAACCATAGGGAAGATGAAAAAGAACTTATAAATAACTTAAAGGAGTAATTCCTTTAGGGAAAGGTACAAGTTTATAAAAGTTAACAAAAGAGTCATCAACTTCTAGAAGGAATAAAAGTCAATAAACTAAAAATATGTAGGATCTCCTAATCAACCACTACAACAAATTTTTCCATATTTTAATTTTCAATCATTTTCTTTCTTACATTTTCATTACATAGACATCAAATTGAACCCCCCACACCCCCCAAAAATCCAAGTGAATCCATATATAAGCTTAAATAATCACAAAAATATGTATGTCATCTTGATTGACCAAATTTACAATTAGGTTGGCCACAATAGACATAAGTCTTGTGTGTACAAAGTTGTCCATCATGAATGCATACATAAGTGACAAAGAGGGCCTAGATATGTCATCACACATCTCCCACATGTGATTTAATCAATGTGTGGGTATCAAGTGATTTAGTCAGGATAGGAACACATATACCAATCAGTGTAGAAATGATTTTTGATGCACACAACTCCATGTAGAGCACTAAAAACTATGAAAATATCATTCTAGTGTTTGTTCAAATTGTTGTTAGAAGTAGTGAAGTCTATCTTTTCACACCGTACGTTTCCATTTATGTTTTTTTGATATGAGATACATTTGTAACATGTAAATCTGATTTTTATATACATAGGAGATGCTACAATAGCAAAATATGTTCACTACTATAAAAATAGAGGTTTCTCTATTCAAAAAAGAGTGTGTTGTGCATCTAATGAATGAAAGTGGTTTTAGTTGTAGCAGTTTTGGGCATGTGTTGAAAGCTATATTTTTTTCTTAAAATCTATTTGTGTATTTGTTTTTCTATTTTTAGCTCATTTTAAATTCTATGATAGTTACAATGATTGATATAGGAAATAGTAGCATCAGAATAACTTTGAAGGAATGGATTGGATTGAAAACAAAAGAAAAAAATGTAAAATAGCTATCCAGGTAGAAGTTAATTTTTGTGTGTCTCAAAACCATCGTCAGACACTAACAATTGTGAAGCATTCATTACTTTAAACTTAATATGCTTTGCTGAGGAAGCCCTTCACATGGAAAAATTATAGTCATGCACTCCTTATGCAAAATGAAAGGATAAACTCCATATTCAACCAATGGTTTCTCTTGGAAGGAATCATTAGTAGCATCTCCATGAAGTTGAAAAATCATCAATAGAGCCTACTCATTTGGAGGGCCACAAGTAGATCCCCATTACCATCAAGATGACCATCAAGTGTTGTTTTGATGATATTTGTATAGGTATCTTCCTCCAAAATTCATTCCTTGTCTTGGACTCAATACCAAATAGAGTCTGTATTTGTGTTAAATGATGTTACCAACCACCTTGTATCTATCATCCCACACTTAACTATCCAATAATAGGTAGACAAAAGTATTCTTGGAGTACTCGACTAATAGATGTGCCTTCTAATTAGTTAAAACTTGAGAGAGAGAATATATGACATTGTTGGGTACCATAGTACACGATAAGAAAAATATCACCTCCCAACAAGATGACATGTGTAGACAACCAAAAAATTGCCAAAGACCTAAATCATGCAATTTTGATCAATCAATGAAAATTAAAGAGAAAATCAGAAGAAACACAATAGACTTTCAAATCAAAAATCACATCAGGCCATTAATTATCTATCAAATCAACAAGCCCTAAATCAACTTTAAAAGAGGAGAAAAATAATTCAAATTCATAAAATGAAATTCAAAAAAGGAGGAAAAAGACAAAAGTGTTGAAAATAAATAAGACATTTATTAAATCAAAAAAATCATTTATCCTCACAAAATTGGAAATCTCCCTTTTTCATTTCAAAAGAATTAAAAATATCTTCAATTATCCTCAAAACCAAGTCTGTTGGACTCTTCCTCCTGGCCTCTTATGAGATATTTTTTAGTTTCAGTTTCACCCATAAATCAAAGGTGAAAATCCTCATTCTTACCCCAACCCCTTTTGAAATCCCATAAATAGGAGGGAAATCCAAGAGCCAAAGGAGCCAAGTTTTAGGCATTTGCAATATAGGCACATTTTGATTCATCATTTTAGTATTATCATTTTAGCAAGTTCATAGCATTTTAGCATTTATTTTATGTTATTTAGCATCATTTATTGCATATTTAGCTTGTTGTATATCCATTTTGATAGCATATAATCTACATTATAGTCATAGATCTTGCATGCATTCTTATAGATTTGCATTTTTAGCATACTCCCATTCTAGAACTATCACTAAGATGCTAGTGTGAGAGCTATTTTAGTAGTTTTAGTTAGGGAAACATGAGAGACTCATAGAGATAACATTTTGATGATGAAATCTTGGGTTTAGTTTAGTTTTTTGTTAGTCTATTTTCATTCTACACCAAAGTTTCATGAATACACATTCACACTGTGTATAAATTGGTGCCCACCATGGGGCTTGAACTAAAAGCCTCTCTTTTGTCAAATTTTTTAGTCTAATCTTTCATTTCTAGTATAGATCTATGTTTCTTGCTATTCTCTTGTGTAGATCTGATTAAATACAAGTTCAACAGTGTTTGGGAGGCCTCATATCAGTGAGAAGAACATCCCAAAGTCTTCTCTGAGTGCACACGGGTTGGATCTAAATCTTTTGATGCTTTTGTGCTCTGTTTTAATGGTTTAAAGAGATATTTTGATACTTTTGAACTCTATTTTAACGCATTCAATCTTTCTAAAGTGCATTTAAATTGTTCTATAATGCATATATATCTTTCTGCAGTGCTTTTAAAGCTTTTTGTGACACATTTGTATATTTTTGTAATGCATTTGATCATTTTTGAAGCACATATAAAGCATCTTAGAGTGAATTTTATTTTCTTATAGTGCATTTCTTAGATTAAATAGCACATGTGATGCTTTTTGTAATGCATATGAGTATTTATATTACACATCTAGTAAAATTTATAGTTTTTTGAATCTAACTTCTAGATCTGAATCTCATTTTCTTACAGGTCCCTTTTGAGTTAACAAAATGATTCCAAATTGTAGATAGCATGCAATAGGAATGAAGACCCTCCTAAAAGCACCTAGCCTTTGCTAGCTTTGAATTAGGTAAATGGACCTTAGCTCTTGTCAATACAAAGTGCAACATTTCAAACTTCTAAACATAGCTTAATAGAAGTGTTCAATCTCGTTGATCTTCAATAGAAGTAGGCCTATGCTCTCAAGTCCTTTGAGTTGATTAGAATGCCTTAATTTCTATAAAGATCGGTTACAAATAAACAAGGAAAAGAATCCACACATAACATAACTAGGAGATCCTCTATCTTTAGTAACATAAGGGTTGTGATTAAACCTTTTTGTTTGTTGTGTTTGGGGAGCTAAGAAAATAGGGATATGCTCTCACTTTCCTTGAGTGATCAGATTTCCAAACCTATTTGTGACTTCCATTTTGTGCTTTTCACTAGGTAGGATTATCTAGCCATAGAAAGGCTACCTCCTGAGTTTCCTTAGTAGGGTCGGTGAGAGGGATTGCCTCCCAATCTTGTATTCCTAATTGAATGCAAGCCACCCGTGTTTAGAATATAGCCTTCCTGAAGTAGTCCCATAAGGGATTGTGACAAACCTCCTTAGCATTTTTGAGAAGCTCTCTATCACAAGAGAGGTAAATCTGAACATAGTTGGTTAAATACTAAGACCCAGTAGTCATCGACTAACCTTGTTAGGAAGCCATTTTCTTCCATTTAATAGGTTCATGTGGTTTTACATTTTGTTTTGATCTTACTGCTATCATGCTTGGAAGTGCTTTAAATTTAATAACAAACACCAATGCAGACCAAAATCCTTCCAGAAAGAAGAACTTCAAACCGGTATTAAGAAACCAAGTCCAAGATGAACACATTGCTGAATAATCTTGAAAGTAGCACATATACTACATAAAATAGGGCTTCTAAACATTCCTGTAACACTTTTGATCTTTGTTATAATGCATGTTCCTATTAAAAATTGCATACGAGCCTTAAAAAATCATATTTGCCTAGTAGAATGACACATCTGAATAATTAAACAATGCATATAACAATTAGAATAGTGCATATGAGCATTAAAATAGCATATATGATCAATTAAATAATGCATTTGACCAATCCTATGATGCATCTGCGCAAAAACATAAAATAGAGGCCATCTATGTGCATAATAATTGTGAACAAATGACCAATTTGGATACCCTTTTCCTTGTTGGTATTTTACAAAGTCTGAGAAATTTCATATCTGACCAAAAATTTCTTTTTCAAACAAGTAGAGCTACAAACACCATTATCAACCCAATAGTTATCATTGCTTCCTCTTCCACATCAAGCCAAAAATGTTTAGAGACACACATCCATCCCTTACTTGACTTTGTGAAAGTGAAGAATGTCCTATCAACATTGGAAAATGCCTTGTTTAACCTAGCTTGTTACTATAGACAAATTTTAGTCAACAAAAACACTCACATTTTGAAAGTGCCTAAGAAGTAAAGGAATCCAACTCACTTTTCATGCCACCACATAAAATTGGTATAGCTACAAAATCAAAGAAATCACTCATACGAGTGAGTGCTAGAATAGCTAACAAAACCATCAAGCACACAAAACCTCTAAATCTCCTTGAGACTACTACAACAATAGATTGCTCACATCACACAACTATTCACAAGTCACCTTTGTTCAGTCAAAACTTAGAATTCATGGCCATAATGGGTTCATCTAACATATGGGATGATAGAAGTATTGAAACTAAGATCAAAGATTTCCAAAAAAATCTTGAGCTTGTCAACATCATGGACAAGATACTTGAGAAACATAAGGAATGATATATAGTAGCATTAGCATAGCAAGGTGCAAAATTGCCACCTAACTTTGGTGTGACTAACTTAAAATGAGATGAAGAGGAGTCATCCCTAGACATTGTCACACAAAAACTACAAGACCTACAAATGGAAATGGAAAGAATGAAGAGACGAAGAACACAACCCGCAAAATTTAGCCTCAAAAAGGTGTGTCCTCTCCCCTTTGATAAGAACATTACCTTTACACCTTTCCCACAAAATGAACAAATTCCAATTATGATAAATATTTTGGCACATTAGATCCGCAAGACCATCTCAGACAATTCTATACCTTGAGTATGGAATTTGTCCATGACATGGTGTACTTGATGTGACTATTTCCTAGAAGCCTTGGAGGGCAAGCCATGGAGTGGTTCTCCAAGCTACCCTCCAATATCAAAACCTTCGACCAACTAGCTTTTGTGTTCATCTCCCAATATTCTTACAATATCAAAAGGGAAGTTGCAATGATTGACTTATGAAACATGAAACAACTTCTCAGTGAGTCATTCAAAAATTTCTTACAACAGGGGAGACAGACTTTCAATAAGTATCATAGAGACATAACTGATAAAGAGAAGATTGACATCTTCATTAATAGTCTCTCCAAACCAATGAATCACTGGCTCCAACTCCAAGGGCCCAAAGATTTCAAAACTACCTTAGAAAATTTTGCTAAGGTAGAAGAGACCTTACTGAATAATGAAATCATTAAATTATCAAAAGATGGTAAGGGATTTTCAAATAACTCCATGCACACTCATAATTCCTCTAATCAGGCCACTGATAAACAAAAGTCATGGTGGTGAAACAACAACAAGAACACTATTAATTACGGGATGGTTGAAGCCAACCATGTCAAACCTCAAAACCAATCCCATCTAAACCAATCATATCTTGTTGTCAACAACACTAACCCAAATGCACCCTAACAAGACAATGCCTGCCCATTCTATTGACACAATGCAAAAACTCCCTTGATGACCAATTAACAAGTTGCTTATAATCAAGCTCCTCCTCCTCATAGATATCAATCCTCTGATATACCCAAGGTATATACTCCTATCAGGGTGCCTTACAAGAGTGCCTTGCAAACCCTCTTGGCTAATGAGCTCATTATACTTCCCAAGGCCAAACTCTATGAACCCCAAGTCAAATTAAAATGGTGGAATGACAAGAAAATTTTCACCTACCATCAAAACAATGGACATTTAATAAACAATTTTTTTCCCTTAAGGGGGCAATCCAAAAATTAATCAATGATGGGGTCATCAAAGTAAACAACCTTAGCAATAATGAAGACCATACAGCCTTCAAGAACCCCTTCATGATTCATGAAAAGGGTGAATCCTCCAAAGACAATTAGAACACAACCACTCACACTAAGGTTAATAATGCACATCATTACAATAATACCATTAACATGATTTCTAGATTTGATGACACTATAAATGTCATCATAGTTAAAGATAAAAATAAAAAACATTCCTCAAATGCCATTACCCAAGGCCAAACCCTAAAGTTATCCTACTAGGACTTGTGACAAATCCTAATCATGCAGCTACAAGCTCCTCCTTGCCCAAGTACAACTTGGTCAACCAATTACTTAAGACTCCGGCCCATATCTCAAATTTTGAACTATTACAGATTTCCTTGAAGCATAAAGAAATACTCACCAAAGCCTTAGTACCAAACGCCCTAGATGTGAGTAGATTTTAGAACATGGTCAACAATCTAGTTGCCCCTCACTGCACATCTTTTTCAGCCCAAGACGACATGTCTGTCATCCAGCCTCAAAACTCTCCTTTGCATATTGAAGTTTTTATCCATAGAAATAGAGTTAAGTGAGCATTGGTCAATGGTGGAGTAGGCCTCAATATTTTTACACTCAATTTAGTAAAAGCCCTAGGGTATATAGAGGATGTTGTTGACCCAAGAAAGAAAATTACCATCAAAGCTTATGACAATGAGAAAAGATCCTCCAAAGGCGTGGTCATTTTTGCTAATTAGAGTAGGACTAGTTGTAAAAGAGATTGTTTGTCAGGTCTTAGACCTATAATTAACTTATAACATCTTGTTGGGAAGATCATGGATTCATGATATGTAGGTTGTTCCTTCCACTTATCATCAGTGTCTTAAATTTCCTTACATGGGCCAAGAGGTGACCATATCAGGAGATCAACACTTTGCCCAATATTGTAATTCCCGTGTCTCTCACAATAGGGAAGAAACTAGCACACCAACATATGAAAACAACTAGCCCACAACTAGAGACACTTCATGCTCTACTGACCAAAACAACACCCACTCATCAACATCAACTAAGGGTAAAGAGAATGTGGGTTGTTCAGGTCCTTCCATTCCTTTACCATCATCATCCAAAGACCCTAAATGGTCACACTATGAAGTAATGGATAGATTGATGAAATAATTTGATAGAAAGTTTAAATTGCATTGCAAAGGGGTGGGTGAGTACTCAGTGTCCCTATTTGATCCCCTACTTTCTCCAAGATCTCATGGAAAACCATCATCCACCAAGCCTTATCATGCACATTTTATCAAGGAAAGCAACACACTTCCAAACTCAGTGGTAGAAATTAGTCAAAAAAACATTGATATCTTCCCCCCACCTACACAAAAAAGGTTTTGGCCTAATGAAAAAGATGGGATACATGAGAGATGGTCCTTTAGGGAAAGGGACATGCATCATTGAACCTCTAATGGCACAATTCAGGTCCAACAAGTCCAAAACAAGGGTAGGATATGATGAACAAAATAGGACACAAGCCTCTTTCGAAGCTCATCCTAAGCATAGTGATTCCTCCTCTTCCATCCTGACATGGGTACCTAAACAAAAGGATGGTTATAGCTAGAAAATGACTGACATCATAAATGTGAATCTATCCCTCTTAGGTCCATATCCTAAGAAAGAATCATCTATAAAAACCTCTAATAATGAAAACAATGATGATTCTACTAAATGGGAATTTGAGTCATTATTGGAGGAGTCTCTTCACAATAAAGAATGTGATGTTGTTCACATACCCACACTTGACAATTTGGCTACACAAGGAACAACCTCTAGTCTAAGACCCTCTTCACCGAGAATTAGGATACAACAAAGAAACTTAGAAGATGATGAACATGTTGAAGGGTTTCAATTTTAAACCCTATTCATTGCATTTTTTCCAATAGAAGTTGAAAATGATTACTATGAGCCTCTCACAAGCTTTACTTTTCCTGATACTCTAGAAGAAGCTCATGTCATAGATCTAACCGATATAGTGTTTGAGCCATCCAATGAAATCATGTCTTTAAACCCTATCGAACCCTTCCCATATTATGAATCACTCCCCTTAGTCCATCACAAACTCATTAGCTAGGATACAACTAAGCCTCATCACATCCCTCATTTTAATATTGACTGTGAAGTCATCATCTACCTTAACGCAGTTGAATCATCTCATTGACAAAGGACAGAAGAGAGGCATATAGTTGAGTCTAGTATCAATTACCTTAGTCACACTAGAATAGGTCAAGAATTCCACAACCTCAATTATCAATACCAAGTTGTGGCTGACCTTGAGAAAAAAGTGGAAACAAATAGAACTGACACATCCCAAGGTGAGAACCCAACTGTGGCACCCACAAATGGGTGATTGATACTTTACTCAAACACTCCGAGGAAAGATCTTCTATTTTGATTGAACCAATGGAACCAATCAATATCAATGCAGAGCAAGAACCAAGGGTCATTTATTTGGCACAGTCCTTAAGCACAAAGGAAAGAAAGGAATTCATTTACTTATTTAAGGAAAGGCTAATAAAATTTGCATGGTCTTACATAGACATGCCTGGCTTAGACCCAAATTTAATCCTCCATCATCTCAACATTTCTCCAGAAGCCAAGCTAGTAAAAAAAAGACTAGAAAGATGCATCCCCAAATAGCTCTATTAGTCAAAGTAGAGTTAGACATGTTAATTAGCACCAACTTCATCTAGCCCTTGGTGTATGCATCATAGATATCCAACATTGTTCCCATATCAAAGAAGAATGGTAGCATACACATCTACATCGATTTCTAAGATTTAAACAAAACATGTCCCAAAGATGATTTCCCCCTTCCCAACATTGACACCATTGTCAATCTAACAATGGGTCATTCCAAGTTTTCACTCATGGATGGGTTTTTAGGGTATAATCAGATCAGGATAGTGCCAGAAGATCAAGAGGAAATAACTTTTACTTATATGTGGGGCAAGTTTTGTTGGAATGTGATGCCCTTTGTGCTAAAGAATGCTGGGGCTACCTACCAATGGGACATGACCACTATCTTTCATGATATGATGCATATTTTTATGGAAGATTATGTGGATGACATTTTTGTCAAATCCCATAGCTAAGAAGAACATCTCCCCATACTGGCCAAAATATTCACCGGTCTAGAAGAGTTCAAAGTCAGGCTCAATCCTAAGAAATGTACTTTTGGTGTCAAATTAGGCAAGCTCCTAGGATACAATGTCTTAGCCAAAGGGATAGAAGTTGACCCCAAAAAGGTACAAGCCATAATTAGTATGCCACATCTAAAGGACCTAAGTCTATTGGGCTCCCTTCAAGGTAGGCTTCAGTTAGTTCAACGGTTCATTTCTTAGTTGGTGAAGAAGTGTATACCTTTCACACAATTGCAACACAAATGTATAAATTTTGAGTGGGATGACTAATGCCAGAAAGATTTTGACTTACTCAAAACCTACTTGATGAATCCACCCATGTTAGTACCTTTTGTACCATACAAACCTTTGTTATTATACATTTTTGTAATAGATAAATTAATCGAAGCCCTCTTGGTGCAAGAAAATGATAAAGAAAAAGAATAGGCTATCTATTACATCAATCATACCTTGGTCAATTATGAGCTTAATTACTCTTTTATTGAAAAGGCTTGTCTAGTTATAGTTTTTACATCCCAAAAGCTACGTCACTACCTCCTAACACACAAAGTCAATCTCATATCTAAAATTGACCCCCTCTAATATCTTCTCAGTAAAACAACGTTAACCAATTGATTGGCTAAATGGGTGATGATCCTAAGCGAATTCGACATTGAGTATGTTGATAGGAAGGAAATTAAAGGGCAGGCCATTGCCGATCAATTGATAGATGCACCTATAGAGAGTTCAGATCCTATCCTAGTAGATTTCCTAGATATGCACATTCTTTAAATAGAGCCAATAACATGGAGATTCTATTTTGATGGTTCCTACACACACCATGGAATAGGCATTGATATCTTGTTCATCATGCCACTGGGTGTTACCACCACTAAGTCTTACAACCTACTGTTCTGCTACACCAACAACATGGTCAAATATGAAGCTTTGGTCTTGGATCTCAAGCTAGCTTTAGAATGGAAACTGATAGAACTAGAGGTTTATGGAGACTCCTAGTTGATCATCAATCAAGTCACTAACACTTATCAGATGAAAAATTATTGCTTTATAAACATATGGTTGACACACTCAAGGCATTTTTTTTTCACATTACTTTTGTGCAAATTCCCAAAGAAAAGAATAGAGCAGTATATGTTATGGCCACCTTGGCTCCTTACTCTAGCTCCCAAAGCAACACAAGCAATATGAGTTCTTAGCAGAAGAGGTAGTTCAACCTGTGTTTATTCAACCCAATTCCCTTATCATTTTCCACTTAGACACTCTTGATTTCCTTTGGTATAGCCACATCATCACTTACCTCCATGATAATACCATTCCATTTGACCTCTCGCGTAATCAAAAATGAAATTTCATTTGAAAAACCTCATGTTGCACCTTGGTGGCCGATACGCTATATAGGAAAGGTCTTGACTATACTTTATTTAGATGTCTCAAAAAGGACGAGTCTAGAGTCACTCTGCAAGAAGTCCATGTAGGGATTTTTAGGTCACACTCTAGTGGGTTCACACTAGCAAAGAAGATTCTTAGGATAGGCTATTTTTGGCCAACCATGGAAAAGGATTCTATCGACTATGTCAAAACCTGCAAAAAATGTCAAATCCATGGTAACCTTGTTCATGCACCAGCCCAAGAGCTCAACCCTTTGGCCACACCATGGGATTTTTATTAGTGGGGATTTGATTTAATTGGAGACATCCATCCCCCATCTTCTGGTAGATATAAATGGATTATCACTGCCATAGAATACTTCACCAATTGGGTCGAAGTGGTGCCACTTGCCAACTCTATGAGAAAAAAAATCTCTTCTTTCATTCTCAACCATATCATTCATTAGTTTGGCATACCCCATGCCATCCTCATAGATAATGATCTGTACTTTAAAAATTAGATAATTGATGAATTATCTAAAAAGTTTCACATTATACACTGCTCCTCATAAATTTATTATCCCTAAGGCAATGGCCAAGCAGAGGCCACCAATAAAACAATTATCAACATCTTCAAAAAAACTGTCAATGATATTAGTAGAGATTGGCACTTACAGTTGAACCTTGCTCTCTAGGCCTATAGGAAAAGTGTTAGGACATCTACAGGCACAAAAACCTTCTCCTTTGTTTATGGCTATGGAGCCATTCTTCCTTAAGAAGTTGAGATCCCATCCTTGAGAGTTACTCTTCGAGACATCCCATTAGATGAGGATTACGTAGTGGCCCATTTAGAACAATTAGAGTTGTTAGAAGAACATTAGCATGTAGCACATGAACATCTCAAAGTGTATTAGAATAGGTTATCAAGACATTACAAAAAAAAGGTCAAACCTTGTGTTTTTCAGATTTTTGACCTAGTGCTCCAAGAAAACCCTAAGAACCAAGTGGCTAGAGAAAAGAAAGAAAAAATGGGAGGCCAATTGGATTGGTCTGTACATTATCACATAATCATTTGGGACTGGTACTTACAAACTTTCAGATTGTGATGGCATAGACCTAGCAGAACCCATCAATAGCGTTCCTCAAGAGATTTTATGTTTAGAGCGTTGAGAAGCACGTCAAAAATACAAAAAAAATTAAAAACACTAGAAAATACCAAAATAAAATAAAATGGTACAAAATAAGTGAGAATGCCACCCTTGGGTTGAGAAGGGGTGAGAGACAACACCTTTGGACTTCCCTAAAAAACACAAGTCCTTCAATCCTGAAAAATGGTCAAGATAGCCCTCAAGCAACTGTCTTTGAATACATTTTGCTTGTTTGAGGCTCATCCAACATAGTCAAGTTAATTTCATGCATACACAATTGAGGAGCACTTGGGGGTCATAGTTTCATGGTTCTTTGGCATCAGATGTAGTTTACAACAATAGAGACAACTAGTATGATAGCAACAAAGGGGAGCACAACAAACCCAACAAAACACAGAGTCTGATTATGTATTCGGATACCATAGACATGAATTGCAAGAAAATCAATGCACATCTTAGCTATCCACCTTGAACAATGATCACCAATGCTTATTTTAGCCATTAGTCAACCTATTTGGTGTCCCAAACTCCTTTCATTAACCGCCCCCCCCCCCCTGCCCTTGTCCCAAACATAGCCATCACACAGCCCTAGTTACCCCCATATTCCAAAAAATCTCACTCGTATCCTCATTCCACTCCTACAAAAAAATTCCAAAATTTCCTTAAATTACCTTAAAAATTCACAAAATTGTCCAACATTATCAAAAAAATTCAAATTTCACTAAAGGCATTCGAAAGGGTATCATAATTACTGAACATAGCCATGACCACTTGAAAAATTAACAACACCCCTAAATTCCTATCAATTCCTGCCTCACTTTAGCTCAATTAGGCTATACAATAGGACATAAAATATTTTGAACCCAACATGCCTTGTCATTTATTAAGAAGCAGCATAGTAATATCTTGAAACATTTCACTAGACTTTGGAAAATTTGGCACAATGTGAATAGTGCAAGAGGTGCCCTTGTTTCCTTCCTCTTGTCATGAGCAACAATTCCCAATAGATCATTAGTCTTATCTATGTTGCAGTGGCCATCCTTAGTCTAGCCACCTTCAACAAATATATTAATGCTATCTCAAAAGCCTAGATATCTGTCAGACTCTTTCACCCTCACTCAACTAGGGGCACATAATAAGTGTAAGCATGAGAGCTTGGCTCCCCCCCTCTAGCACCTTTTTAGGCTCAAGCACCTTTTTGAAGCCCCTTAAAAGCATCTTTTTCAAAGCCCAAGTGTCCTTTTTCGACTCCTCAAGTTCCCTTTTAGGCCCAAGTGCCTTTTTTAAGCCCCTCAAGTGCCTTTTTAGGTTCACAGTGCTTTTTCAAGCCCCTCATGCACCTTTTTAGGCCGAAACACCTTTTTCAAGGCCCAAGTGTCCTTTTCGGATCCCTCTAGCACCTTTTTAGGGAAAAATGCCTCTTTTAGGCCCTTAAAGCACCATTTTCAAGGCCCAAGTGTCCTTTTTGGTCCCCTTTAGCACCTTTTTAGGCCCAAACACATTTTTATAGGCCTTATGCACCTCCATCTCGACATGTACCTAGAGGAATATCCCAACATTGGCCTTGTAATTGTTTGTAATGACTATTAATATATGCAAAATTATGCCTTACACATCATGGCTCCCCATATATTACATAAATCTATATTCCTCATCCATTACGAGCCCACACAGATGTTCTTGCCTACCAATAATGGTTATCTTTACACTATAGATCATATTATTCCCACTCTTTACAAAGATTAAAACTATTCCAATATTTGTCAAAAATCCCAAAAACATCCAAATACCTATCAAAAATCCAAAAAACATTTACATATTCCACAAAATGAAAAAACATCCAAATATATTCCACAAAATACCAAAAACACACGTGACAATGCATTACAATCAACATCTATTGCCCCTTTGATTTTCACAACAACAAGCACAAACTCTTTATTCTCCTACAATAGCAATGACAACATTACATTTACAAAGTGTCCAATAGTTTAATTATTCTAGCCTCCCTGGGGTAGGTAGCAAAATAGGGTGTAAAATCAATGGCGTCTTTTCTAGCCTCGCTTGAGAAGATGAATCCCCTAGGGTCAACCTCCTATGTACTCACACCACATCCATGGGAATTGGAAACCTCCCACCATGTAGTTGTGCATTTAGAAACTATGTAAATTCACTATCTATGAACTGCATTTCTTTCCTGTCCTCATTTGGCAATGCCTGATAATAATATCCCATCCAATAAGTAGCTTCCTAGTGTACCTTTTTCATTTAGTGCATTTTCATAAATGCACTCTCCACCAACTTGTTTACTCCCTATTCAGTGATCACTCATTGGGCCACATCCCACTCTAGTTACATTTGATCAGTCTCCATTCACCATTGCTCCATGTCTACTTTTGCCTCACCCAAATGCTATTGTAATTGCCTCACCTTCCCCTTACTTAATGCTAACCACTCTTGCAACTTCAATGCTAGGGAGTTTGATTTTGCAATCACCTCCCTAAATGACTCTTATTGTAACTACAGTACACTAGTTCATTCTACATCCACCACCACTTGCAATCATCTAGCCTCCATTTTTGCCCCATCCTCCTAGACCTTCTCCATCAATCTCAAAAATAATGTGACCTCCTATTCTGTATTCTCTACTCAAACTCTCTCTACAACAAACATTCTTTGTAATCCTTCCACATCCCATGATGATTGATCTCCATTTCCCACCTCTAGCTATGGCCCCTCCACATTTACATCACGTGTTCCCCCTTCTATTGACCCTCATTTTGGTGTCTTAAGGCCAATCAATTGACATGTCCCACTCATTGCTTCACCTCCACTAACACCTCCTACATCCTTCACAATTTCTCCCATGGACTTTTCAGGAGATTTTATTTCCCCACCTCCTCCTCTACTTCTCACATACTCTTCATCTCTTAGGTGGACTATTCTCCACCTATGTCATTGGCTCCTCATCTAATATCACCTACAATGTCTATTTTGTTGTATTCCCTAACAACATAATCAAAGCTGATAAGGGCATTTCCTCTACCCTTATCCCCACCTCTTTGGGTTGTGCTAACCCTTGTCCTACCTGACTTGCCTCACATGGCCCCAAAATTAACTCTCAAATTTTTGACTATCCACTAGCTCCTCAAAGGTTTTATTAATGTGCTTCGCTCTTCACCCTTGCCTCATCCGCCTTCCTTGTCTAGTATTACCCTCCTACTATGACTGATCTAGTGAGCCCAACATAATTTCACTTGTGCGATTCTTACAACTTCTTAATACATCTAATAATTGAATTCTACTCTTCACCTCACCTTGATCCATTCCCATATTATCTGCTTACTTATAGCTGTCACTCATCTAAGACTTGTTGTTTACTAGTCTTCCATGTATCCACTCTTTGCATTCCCACCACACTAGTGCCTGGTAAACTTGACCCTTGGTTCCAACATTAGAGTTTGCTAAGTTAAATCACCACTAACACATCCCATGCTTTCTTATCCACCTAGTACAATAGTTGCTTCCTAGTAATATTGAACAAACTTGATACTATTATGCACAACTAGAAGTATGCCTAGTCCGCAAATAATGTTTTTCTATGCTATCATGTTCTTTTAGTTCCTTGATGATGTGCTTGACTAGAGGTACCAGGATGAAGTCATGATATTTTTATTTGTTTTTAACTATTTAACTCCAGTGATCCTTTCGATTTGTGCTTTATTGGTATCTACTTGTAAGTGTCTCCTCTAATTTGGAGAGCCATGTGTACCTCAACTAATTTTGTGTGCTATCTTAGGTGACATCTTCTATTTGACATGTAACTATTTGTGTGCCTATTTTTATTCTTTTGTGGCTATAGTTTTTGTTTTCCAGTAGTTGTCATATTTTCATGTACATTGTTCATCTTTTCTAATACTTCTTAGCATGACATAGTATTCATATCACTATAGCTGAGCTAGTGGTGGTTGTACTTGGTCACTTTTTTTATCACATGCTCTATGATGATAATTAGTTTGCATCTCTTTAAAAAGGTGATAGTTGCATTTTCATCTTGGGTTCCTTGAAAACAAATGGTTGGTGTGTGCTAAAATGTTGTCACACTTCTATGAATCATTACATGTAAGAAAACTCAAGAATGAGCCCTCACAAATCGATCCATAGCTCTCTACTCATAGAGTGCAAGGGTTTGCAATGGAGGTCCTCAGTTTGACCTATTTTTGTGCCCATGCAAGTACACCATGAGATGAGAGATTCAAAAAGGAAAAGCAAGAATGCTAGTCTCCATGATCTTCAAATATGCATGAAAATAAGATCTAATCTATGAAAGCAAAATCTAATCTATAAATGCAAGATCTAAGCTAAAAGCCCATGATGGGTGCAAGAGAGAAAAAGACAAGAAAATAGAAGTTCTCCACAAAAATCTTTTGTATTCAAACTCCTTCAAAAATTGGTCTTCAAACCTGTAGCATAACGATAGCATAATCATGGGTCTCTAACATGAGGAGAGGGCTCTCCCTTATAAAGGAAATTATGGAGGTGAGAGGCTTCTCACAACCAATATGGGATAATAGAGCTTGATCCATGTGAGACAAAATTCCACCAATGAGAAAAGAGGAGTGGTTGAGAAGAAAGTGGTGATCCATGTGAGACAAGATTCCACCAATTAGAAAAGAGGAGTGGTTGAGGAGAAAGTGGAAAGATAAATCCCACTTAGATCACATTTTTAAGTGTAGAGAAATTAAATAAAAAGAATTTATTTTATTTCCTTTTTCCATCAAAAGAGATATTTAAGTGGGATTTTTATTTAATTAAAAGGGAGCAAGTTCTTTTTAATTAAATAGAAGATATTTAATTAAATTAAAAGAGAGGTTTTTCTTTTAATTAATTAAATGTGGATGAACTGTTTAATTAAAAGAGAGGTTTTCTTTTAATTAAATGGGGATTTTATTTTATTTAATTAAAAGAGAAGATTTTCTTTTAATTAAATAAGACTTGGAATAAAATGATCAATCTTAGAAATGAAATAAATCAAATTTGATCAAGGAAATTGATTTGAATTGATTTAATAAAATATTACAAACCATTGATTCAAAAAATTTGATAAATTGATAAATTGAATAATGGGGGCCCATAGTCTAGGCGACCATTTTTGGGTGCATACATTTGCCCCTCTTTGACTAATGTGTGATCGATTCGGGAACACATGTAGTCAAAGAAAGAAATTGAAGTGTGAGGTCAATTTGGGGTCACAAAACAACCCAGATGTGTGGTCGACTCGGGAACACATCAGGACAAAGAATACAAATAAATTTTAACTTGAAAAAGTCGAGGATAAAATTGATAAAATTGAATCAAGGATTGAAATTGATAATTACTGCCCCCTCGTGATCGAAATCGAAATGAGATAGAGGAGAAACAACAAATTGATAAATTTGATCAAATCGAACAAAAGATAAGGTTCTTGATGTAAGATGAAAGATATAAGAATCATAGAACCAAGGTAGATCATCAAGCATGAAATATTATGCCCCAAAGGTGATTTAGAAGAAAAGAAGTGGGGAAAAAGAAAATGGAAGATAGAAGTTTGAAAGATATGGAAAGAAATAGAAATAAGAAAAGAAAATGCTCCAAAAAATCAATCAACTGTTTAAGATAGAAATTTCGATTGAGATCACCAAAGAAAATAAGGAAATGAAGATCAAAATGTGACCACAATTGATTAAATGTCCACAATAAAGATGAAAAGAGAACCCTCTCAAACTCATAATGCAGCCTAAAAATGCAAACTAACATGAAGTCTAATAATGCAAGCTACATGAAATGCAATGGTGTACTTGCAAAAGAGAAACTGTAACATAGGATTTTGTGTTCATCATTCATTAGAGAATGTAAAAGAACTTATTTTTATCATTGGGCCATTATTAACGGACATCAAAAAATCACACAATCATCACTAGTTACAAATGTAACTATGAAGATATGAATGTGATTTATATTGGATTGAAATGTGGAAAGATTCTAACATAAGCATCAAAGACATAAAGGTCAAGATGACTTCGATGTTAGCTTACCCAATTTAAGATAGAAAAACTATGCTCGCATCAAGGCATAGATGCCAAGATGACTATAAGAATGGTTGTGCAAAAACAATCAAGGATGATGTCTCAAATCTCCTAAGTGTTTCAAGGGGACAACAAAAGACACTCTAGAGTTCAAGACCACACCCACAAGCAAAAAAATAAAAAATAAAAACATGTCTCATGCCCCAAGTCTTCTAGCGATGCACCATGGAGAGACTTATCAGACAAAGACACTCAACAAAAATCAATAACAGTTAGTACACAGAGAAAAAAAAAATCATGACATAAGTCAAGCATTAAGTGTTGCGTTTAAAAATTTAAGTGTGTTAACTGATACTGAGTTCTGAGGACAAGGATCAAATGCTTGCAGGAAGGTAAGATCACATGATGATATTGGGTAAGACCAAACCAATAAGTGTTGAAAAACACTCGATGTCAATGGGTGTTGAAAAACACCATTTGCAAGGTGTCCTAAATACTCACACATCTAAGAAACCAAAGCTAACATAGTTATGCCCCCTAGACAAAGACCACTTCCAAACCAAGGTAACAAGGACAATGCATGATGGAGAAAAGGCTAAGTGTCGAGGACATGTGCTAAGAAATAGGGGTGCAAAGGCCTCAAGTAGCGCCCGTTTCAAAGTTTTCACCACTTGGATTTTTTTTTTTTTTTTTTTTTTCAGGACTTTTTATAATTAATTTTTTTTTTTTGTATTTTTGCTACCAAGGCGCCTGTTTCCAGGTTTTCACCAAGGCACTTTTTCTATGTTTTTTGAATTTTTGAATCTTTTATTTTTTTTGTATTATTGGAATATATAAATTTTTTGAAGATACATCAAAGTACCTTTTGCTAGGTTGTCACTAAGATGATCATTTTTTCAGGACATTTTTACATTTTTAGAATTTTTACAATATATCATTTTTTTGATTTTTGAAATATATCAATTTTTTTGAATTTTTTTCAGGATCAATAAATATGTACAAAGATACCCCTAGATAGAATGGGCATTAAACTCTTAAGCAAGATCACATCGTGCAGTCCCAATGTCTAACAAGGTGGAGGACATGATGAAGCAATAAGCTAATGGATATTATGGATAAGCAAGGAGTGTATGAAGCAAGTGAAAGTGATCTTCAAAGGTTGACTCCTCAAGAGTACCCAAGCTAGGGAAAATTTGTCATGTAAAGAACATTTGGACAAGAAATGAAAGGCCAGTATAGGATAATTCAAGAAAGAATAATGTAAAAGTGGGAAAGATGCAATCCAAAGAAGTAGACATGTCAAGAGACTTTATAGCATCATATTTTACTCTATTTTATTAGATCAAGACCAAAGGGGTAAATGGGAAAAGGGTAGCAAAAGACTAGAATGAATGGAGGAAAATAGATATGAAGGCTAAATATGAAAGGAATGAAAAAAAGATCATCATAAGATATCTCACAAGATAGCCAAATGTTTGTCTATAGGTCAACATTGTCAAGATCAAAGAGAGAAGACGAAATGAATGAAAGATGTAGAAGAACTACGCATGATGCCTATTTGTTAGGTTTTCATCATGGTACTTATCCAAGGCACCACAAGGGAGTGGTTTTCACCATAGGATGAATTTATGTCTCTTTACTTTTGCTACCAAGGTGCCTGATTACCAGGTTTTCACCAAGGCACATTTTCAAAATTTTCATTTTTTTTTTTTTTTTTTTTTTCAATCTTTTTCAATTTTTTTTTTGGAAGAAGTCAAGCTTTTGAGATAATTCTCTTTGAATGTTTAAACCATGATATACAAAGGAATTCAAATGATATGCTCAAAGATGCTAATAGGGAAAGGAAGATGGAAGACAAAAATGGAGGATATGGCTTTATGCGAAGTGAGTGAGATTGAAAAATGGAAATGAAGGCAAGATCAACGTCAACACACACCTTGAAGGGTGGCGAAAGGATGGAGAAAATGTGAATGAAGGAATATGTGAAGGAATATGGTGAGTGGATAGAAAAGGTTGTAGTTTAGGCACATGGAATGGAAGAATGCTTTTGGAAGAAGATGAAGTGGAAGTCTTCGGAAGCTTGAATGTCAACTTCAATTGTTGTTCAACATTAGACTCTCTCAAGAGAGATTTTGGAATCCATATAGCCTTAGGCCTCTTTTCATTTCTTTTTGATGATGTAGAGATAATATCTTCAATGATGTATTTTGGAACCCATACTTGTCTTATAATTTTTTTCTTAGATATATCTTTTGACTTTATGCCCCCATGTCGATTAGATGAGACATGGTGGTCTACCTTTTTATATGGCTTCTTGAATTGCTTATTTTTCTTGTATTGAACATTCAAGTTACTTCCAAAAGACTTGGGACTTGTGGAAGAAGAAGGATGATATGACTGCTTTAGGTGAGTGGGTGGATGAAAAGGATTCAAGGATATGCATCTATGTTTATCTTGAGGAAAGATAGGAGAGGGAGGGACATAAGGACCCAAAATGGATGAAGAACTAGGAGAATTGGGAGGGGAAAGTGAAGGGACATAAGGACCCAAGATGGAAGGAAAATGTGAAGGATTTAGTATTGGTGGGGGAGGTCCAAGGATGGATGCGGAAGATGCAAAAGGATAATCAATAAGTTCATTAACATCTATATGACAATCAAGGACATCAGCATCTTTAGAGTGAGCATCAGGATTTTCAATAGGAACATAAACATCTTTAATAGGAACAACTTTGTTGATAGGAGAACTTATAGCTTGAGAAGACTTAGGAAGAGTAGAAAGTGGAAGGGAACATGGAGTGGTAGACCAAGAAGATGGAAGACTTTGATCTTGACAAGGATCTTTGGATAACATAAGCATAGAATTGTTCTCTTGATTTTCGATAGGCTCAACATTGGAAGTAATAGCATCATTTTTAATAACCTTAATGGAAGTATCATCTTTGGAAGACACAATTGTATTAAGGTCATTTTTATTGTCAATAAGCTCAACAGTGTAAGTAATATCTTGATCTTTCTTAAGAGAAGACTTAAGACATGGTGGAATGAATGAGAAAGGGCGTAAGGGATCAAAAGAACCATTAAATGTATCAGAGACATCATGAAAAGGATTGGATGACATGGAAGGTTCTTGATCTTGATTTTTTTTATATTCTTTTCTTTATCATTTTTAGAGTCCTCTTGACACGAAGCCAGTCGTAGGAGAAGGAAGCATGTTGGAATTGTATGGAAGACTTTGGAGGAGATTGTGAAGGACTAGCTAAAGTGGGCATTATAGTGCATGAAGGCTTAGGCTCTTTAGGTTTAGCATTGTCAAAGGTATTTGTAGCCAAGTGAAGGTTAGCTTGAGTTTCTTTAAGAGGTAGCCCTTGAGGATAACTATAGGGAACTGCATGAAAAGCATTAGGATCTTTGTTGGATGAATGATTGGTCGAAGATTTGAGAGTCTCAGAATCTTTAGGGAATGTATGGATAGTGGAGGAAGTAGAAGATGGAAGGGGAGCATCAGAAGACAAAGGTTCAACATTAACATGATCTTGCTCAAGAGTGTAATCTTTATTTTCAGCATGAGGGTTCTTAGAAGAGGAACTCTTATCCCATTGATGTTGTATTTCAGCACAAAAAAATGCTTTCTCTTCATCAAAAAATGCAGATTTATCATTTAGGTATTGTTCACAAAATTTATCAATGTTGTTTTCAAGATTTGATTCATGTGGATTACCATCAATATCTATCTGTGACTCATCCCCTTTAAGCACAAGCATAGGAGTAGGATGACTTTTAGGAATCGTAGGAATGTAATAGTCATCATCGTCATAATCATTGTCATTACAGGAAATATAGATAGGCATATCACAAGACTTTTCATGTTGTTCATTATCATATGTCTTAATAAGAGGAATAAGACTCTTGGTAGAAGTAGAAGAAGAATGATATCGTGAAAAAGAGGTAGGTGAAGACCTAGATGGATGATATCTAGAAGAGTCATGGTAAGATTTAGAAGATGAAGTATGTGAATGATATTTAGAAGAATTATCGTAAGACTTAGAAGATGAAGAATATGAAGGATATTTAGAAGAATCATGATAAGACTTGGAAGATAAGGAATTTGAACGATATTTAGAAGAATCATGATAAGACTTGGAGGATGAAGAATCTGTATGATATTTAGAAGAATCATGATAAGACTTGGAAGATGGAAAATATTTGGAAGAAGGATATTGTGATTTAATCTTGCACATGATCCTAGCAAAACTGTCTGATTTATCCATTTTTTTAATCATTTTTGTTGCAACGTTAGCATCCATGCATCTATTGGAGTGACAACACTTTTCAAATTCAAGAAGGAGGTGGATTTCATTTGAGCTCAAATGAGGATCCCTAAAAAGGTATCCAAGATCCATGGTTCTAGAAGAAAAAGAATCAAGCATAGAAGAAGAGAAAGAATGAATAGAAGAAGGTAGACTATATGATAATAGGAAGAAAAGAATAAAAAAGACATGAAGAAAAGAAAGAATAGAAATGGGAGATTAGAAGGACATGAAAGATGAAGAAGAAAGAAGACCAAGAGTCATTTTGGAAAATTTGATACTATTTGAGATCATTTGAATGTTGAGCAACATGTAATAGCACTTGTAATCAACATGAAAGAAAAGGCACTAGTTGATAGGATAACCCTAAGAAACGTTGGTACCAAACTAGGATAGTAAAAGCTCTCACTTGTCCAAAATAGATGTGATAAGATAGAATTTTGCAATAGGTATAAACCAACACTGCCACATATGTGCTCACAACTTTGGGTGAATACCCTAGCACATATGGACCAGGAGGATGATTGACCCAAATTTTAATTAATTAAAATTGAATTTTGATGAAAGTGAATGGACAAGAGATTACTAAGACTCTCCAAGTGTAATATCAAAGGATCCAAGTGTATATCTTTCTCAATAAGGACAGTTTCTAACTTACCAACTCCAAACAAGGTCTCTTGTGAAATCAATGATTACTAATTCAAGAGGTCAAAGCACAATAGCCCATGGTGTAAAAAGGCTTTTAACAATGAAAAAAGTAGCCTAATCCAAATAGGACCAACCTAGGGAGACTAGAAATAATGGGATAACAAAATTATTCAATCATAAAGTCTCAACTCAAGAACTCAGATTTTGTTCATTTTAAATATCCAACTAGATGTATCAATAGATTCTTTATCATAAACCAAGCATGCAAGATAGAAAATAGGGATTTCAAGCAAACAGTCTTCAAACAATGAACAAGGGGCAAAGCAACCTTGTGCATGAGCAATCAAGTGACTTAGTTTATGCTAATCCCTAGGAGAGCTAATTGTGTATGTTCTCAAAAAGTTTCACAATCATTGCATACATCCCTAGAAAATAAAATTTGGCCTCTCTAAGGTTTTTAGTAATGGTTCGACTCTGCAACTTTTATGATTCATAGGGGTGACCTCCAATCCCGACGCACCGAGGTTTTGACACAGTCTAAGAACTTAATCTTCAAGAGCTACTAAGGAGATCTGACAACCCACAATGAACCATACCCCATGGAGATTTCTTCCACGAGGACATTTATATAGCGATTGTTGCAACCACGGCAGAAGTGGCTATTACCGCTTGAGGTTCCGTCCGTAGTTTTCCCTGTATAGGGATTGTCTGCTATGGTTAACTCTCTCTAAAGGTGACCGACTCACAATAGTGGACCACAAGGGGACTTAGCTTTCAGATCCAAGGTTTTGACACCTTTTCACTTTTAGCCCAATCAAAGCAAGCATATTAATCCAACACGCTAACTAAGATTATCTCAAGATCTATGATATCAACCCCTAGTGATCTATCAACCTCTCCAGAGAAAGGATGCCTCAATCAACAAGTTGAAGATCCATCTATCTAAGAGATTCTCAAAGTATCCTCCCCACCTGCAAGGAATCTGTCTTTGAGAGGAGTTTCACTAGGAACTCACTCTCTCAAGATCCACAAATAGTATTCATGGGGACTAATTACTATGTGTGTACAGATGTTAATTCCCCAAAAGCAAATCTATCCAAGAATAATCAAAAAGCACAAGGTGGTACACTTAACGCTTTAACTAATGCAAGGTGAGTCCAAAGATGTGGAACACTTAACCCCTCACACAAGCCAAAACGAGTTCACAACTCAAAAATTAGTGAGTTCTAGAAAGCACAAGAGGGTTGCCAAGTGGAGCACTTAATGCTTCTATTCTGTAGACCCCTCCCCTTTAATGTGGCGCTGATCTTACAACCACAGGGTGGAATGAGGGGCCGACGGATTCAGCGAGTCCAATAACCCAATATAGCTATCTAAATCTATCACTAATAATCAAGCTTGCTAAATAAAAATAAATGGAGATTACAACCTAGTATCAATTATGCATGTGTTTGAAAAATAAAAGCATGAGCAAAACACACAAGCTAGACACATGAGAGGTTCATTTTAAGGTTCCAAATCAAAGTGTTATTAGCCAGAGAAGAATACCTGAAGTCCTCGCAACGCGCTTAGTAGATCTTACCTATTTTTAACAACTTTAGCACATTTTTCTAATGAAATCACAACTTGCTGCTATGTTGTTCCAAAAAAAGTCAGAAAACACAGAAAAACCCAAAACAATGAGCAGTTAGCAGAAAAAACTAGAAAAACACGAAAATCCCTGCAAAAAAAAAATACGAATAACCTAGTCAACATGATTAGACCTTTTTTTTTGCTATGATTTCGGACCCAAAAATAGAAATGAAAAGAAGAGACCCCTACTAAAAACTAAAGAGCTTTCCAAAAATGTAAGAAATTCAAAAAAATCTCTTCATTTGTGCCCTAGGGACCAAATTTTTCAAAATAGGCTAGATTCATCAAATCGAGTTTTTGATCCTTAATACGGCCTCAAAATTCAAAATACAAAGAAAGAACCCCCCTTAGAATTCAAAAAGCTTTCTGAAAATATAAATTTTTTTTGAAAAATATGCTTATTTGCGATCAAAAATAGCTTTTTATGAAAAATAAAGAGAAATTCATAACTCACGCAAATCATGTCAAAATGCTCTGAAAATGGAACTAAAACATTTTGGACACATATCAAACCCACAAAAAATATTTCAGAATCAAACTCTAAGTGGTTTAAAAGATATGATTGAATTTTTAAACCAACTAGATTTTTTGCCTGCAAACCAATCTATATATGGGTTGGCCTTAAAACCAAAGTGAAAAATTTACAAAAGAACTTGATTAGATCCAATATGCTGCTGTAAAAAACCAGAGATGAAAAATAAAAGCAAATGGAGCTAGAAACTTGATTCAAGCCCCACGATGGGCGCCAAAAATGTGTGCTAAAATGTTGTCACACTTCTATGAATCATTACATGTAAGAAAACTCAAGAATGAGCCCTCACAAATCGATCCATAGCTCTCTACTCATAGAGTGCAAGGGTTTGCAATGGAGGTCCTCAGTTTGACCTATTTTTGTGCCCATGCAAGTACACCATGGGATGAGAGATTCAAAAAGGAAAAGCAAGAATGCTAGTCTCCATGATCTTCAAATATGCATGAAAATAAGATTTAATCTATGAAAGAAAAATATAATCTATAAATGCAAGATCTAAGCTAAAAGCCCATGATGGGTGCAAGAGAGAAAAAGAAAAAAAAATAGAAGTTCTCCACAAAAAGCTTTTGTATTCAAACTCCTTCAAAAATTGGTCTTCAAACCTGCAGCATAACGATAGCATAATCATGGGTCTCTAACATGAGGAGAGGGCTCTCCCTTATAAAGGAAATTATGGAGGTGAGAGGCTTCTCACAACCAATATGGGATAATAGAGCTTGATCCATGTGAGACAAAATTCCACCAATGAGAAAAGAGGAGTGGTTGAGAAGAAAGTGGTGATCCATGTGAGACAAGATTTCACCAATTAGAAAAGAGGAGTGGTTGAGGAGAAAGTGGAAAGATAAATCCCACTTAGATTACATTTTTAAGTGTAGAGAAATTAAATAAAAAGAATTTATTTTATTTCCTTTTTCCATCAAAAGAGATATTTAAGTGGGATTTTTATTTAATTAAAAGGGAGCAAGTTCTTTTTAATTAAATAGAAGATATTTAATTAAATTAAAAGAGAGGTTTTTCTTTTAATTAGTTAAATGTGGATGAACTGTTTAATTAAAAGAGAGGTTTTCTTTTAATTAAATGGGGATTTTATTTTATTTTATTAAAAGAGAAGATTTTCTTTTAATTAAATAAGACTTGGAATAAAATGATCAATCTTAGAAATGAAATAAATCGAATTTGATCAAGGAAATTGATTTGAATTGATTTAATAAAATATTACAAACCATTGATTCAGAAAATTTGATAAATTGATAAATTGAATAATGGGGGCCCATAGTCTAGGCGACCATTTTTGGGTGCATACAGTTGGCACATAAATCAAGATACAATTCACAAACATTAGTTAGCGAATTCATGATTGGTTATTGAATAATGGACAATAACATCAACATCAACATCAAGATGGGCTTCTAGTGCTCAACTATCATGGACTTAGTCTCTTTGTAGCATCCACACCAGCATTACACTTCACAAGTTCACCTTTTCATTTCACTCATGGTGTTATGTGGCTTTGAAATCTCAGACAATTCTAATCACTATCCAATTTCACCACCTCATTTTCTGCCTTCCGTGGCTTTTGAATCTCAAACAATCTTGTTTAACCACATTACATCTCATCTAATTTTCTGCGTCATCTTTTCTCACACTCCATTTCCTTTCATTTTTCCATATCTATCCATTTCATGTCTTTTGAATCTCAAAGGTTGACATCCCATCTCATCACTTTTGAATCTCAGCCAATTTCATTTCCTTCCATTTTTCGCCTTCACTCACACTTCATTTGTCACATACCCATTTTATCACATTTTCATCCCATCTCCACACGTTTACATTCCTTTTTTTATCCTCATTTAATTATTTTCCATTCCATGACACTTTGCCACATATTCATTCATTTACACTTTTATTTTCATTCACACTTTCATTTCATTTTCATATCATTATATTACATTGCATCATATCACAATTTTTTTTTTTTTATTCCATATCATTACATTGCATTACATTAATTCCTATTCCATTACATACTATCCTAATTTTATCATATCTTGTATCATACTTCATTACATCATATCATTTCCATTTCCTTGCCATTTCATCACATTTTTTATTCACTCACAAAATTCTTTTCATTTCATTACAGCAACTCTGATCATTCCATTACATATCATTTCTTTCATTAGACGTTTCATTTTGTTTCATTATCTATTCCACTTCATTACCCATTGCATTTCATTCTCTTTCATTTCCTATTTCGTTTTACTTCATTTCATTTTCATTTCATTACCTATCATGTCATCACATATTATCTCATTCATTAGACATTTTGTTCCATTTCATTATCTATTTCATTTTAATTCATCTCATTACCCATGACATTTCATTTTGTTACCTATCATGTCATCACATATCATTTCATTCATTAGACATTTCGTTATCTATTCCACTTCATTACCCATTGCATTTCATTCTCTTTCATTACCTATTTCATTTTACTTCATTATTTATCATGTCACCACATATCATTTCATTCATTAAACATTTCATTCCATTTCATTGCCTATTGCATTTCATTGCTTATCATGTCACAACATATCATTTCATTCATTAGACATTTCATTCCATTTCATTATCTATTTCATTTTACTTCATTTCTTTTTCATTTCATTTCATTACCTATCATGTCATCACATACCATCTCATTCATTAGACATTTCATTTCATTTCATTACCTATTTCATTTTCCTTCATTTCATTACCTCACATGGTATATAATCATTAATCATTTCATTTTATATTTTTTCATTACATTACAATTTAGTTTTCATGATTCATTCCATTACATTACCTTACAACTCATTTTATTAAATCATATTGCATCATGTTACATTTTATTATATTCCATTTTATTATATTCCACAATTTCATTACATCACATTTCAATTTACCACATTTTATTTCATGTCATTACATCATTAGTGACATACCATCTATTCTAATCATTATCCATATGTCATACTACATTAATCATTCACTTATATATACACATCCGCATCTACTACTACTATATCCATCAAATCAAACAATCACATGCACATGTAAGTCCATGACATGATGAGAACACATATCTAAAACATAAATATGCTCAAATATCTCATAAAGTGAAAATAAAAACCAAACAATACATCTACAGGCCAAAATCTACATGAATATCTGATGAACTACACCAACAAGAACATCCAAATGATCACATTTCATGAACATCAATAAGTCACAAATGCCTATCCATATGAACATCTACAAGTACATCAGCATAAATATCAAATGAATGCCAAAAGAAAAATCATACATAATAAGGAGTGAGGCCACAATACATAATATATACTCATCCATGAGTAGATGCCTAATTCGACGGTCCCTGCTCACGGGGGGGCACCTGTCCCCTCTTGGGGCACTTGATCTATTGCATTTGTCAATAATACAACCTATCCAATCACAATAGTCTAACTCAATCATGCCCCATCTATCCTTAGTGGCAGTGGTCATGGTGGCAGCCCTGGTGTCATCACAACTATAAATGTCTATAGGGTGCTCAACACCTCACCCATCTAAGCCTCTATGGCACTCATCCAAGACTTCAAATCTGTTGAACCCGGTAGCCTCTATGGTGGTGGCTATGCCTCTACTAGTACTGGCTATTGTACCTATGGCTCTGCCTCTAGTAACACCTACTACTATCTTTGTGGCTATAGACACAGTGGATATCTGATCAGAGCCTGCACTCATGGCCTCTATCATCAGACAAACTGCACATCCTCTGGCAACCTATCCCTCACCTACTTTTTCCTAGCCCACTTAGCCCCTCTATCCCACTAACCAACCATCACTCCACCCATCATCCCTCCTCTCACTTGTGCACCACCCCAGCCTCATATCCCTCTAACCATCCCTACACCCATCGGTCCTTGCACTGGGCATCATGCCATTCCCCTCTATAGTAGTACCATGACTACTTAGCCTTGCCTCCCCCATGTTGTAACCACACCTCTCACCTGGCCTTTGGCACACCATCTCCCTCTACCTCTCCCTAGACCACCCTTATCATCATCATCCTCTCCCTTACATGATAGCTCATCAATCCCTAGAATAGGCTTAGCCGGATCTATGTATCTAGGGAAGGGATGCTCCCAAAACCACCGTGCATAATCTCCCTCCATCCTTGTATCTACCACTCCATCCCAAAAGGCCCATGGCTATAGCATGTCTATCATTTGTGAGAAGGCCTCTAGATAAGCCTCATACTCTAGAGTCAGCCCCCACACTGCCCTCTCTAACTATACTCAGACATAATATGTTGTCTCCTATGGCATGCCCTACCACTGACCAAACTGTCTCACCACCTACTTGAAAAAAGACTACTCTATCATGGTAAGAATCTGACCAGGAAAATACCATAGGTTGAAGAAATACACCATCTCATCATCATCCTCTACCCACAACTTTGTGAACCTATAAGGTCTCCACATGACCTCATCAACATCATCCAAAATTTGCTACCAATACTTTGTCTGGCCCAAATGGGGTTGCATGATCAGACCAAAATAGGTATACATGAATGGCATACCCTGAGGCTACTGGTGCACACACACTAGACGAGTAATGGGAAAATGCTCCCATGTCCATAGTTGTAACAAAATCACCCCTACTAACAATGATGACACATTAGAATACACAACCTAATGTAAATCATGATATAAGTGGGCCAAAATGTAGTTGCCCCATGAAAATCTCTATGTCTCATTGATCATATCCTATATCAGTTGGCCCCATCCAACTAGGTACCCTCACCCTTGGTAGTCTGGCAACAAAAATCCCCCTATCAAACCAACCAAAATTGTCAACAATGCATCATATTACAACATCTGAAACTAGGACACGTTGTTATCCCTAACACTATCATCTCCAAACAAGTCCCAAAACCTAGCATCATCAGTAGTTTGATCATAATAAACCAAATCCCCTAAGGTTAGGATCTAAAATATCCTATATACATACTCTGGAGTCACTGTCATCTCCCCCATCGACAAATGAAAGGTGTTGTGGTTCAAGTGCCACAACTTGGCCATAGTTGTCAGTAATCCCCTGTTCACTCAGAACTAGGGCATCTGTAACAAATATGTCAACACACATCTATCTATCACCTAGTGGTCTATGCCCGTCAAGTGGCCTACTGCCTCTAAGGGCCATGGATATAGTCCCTGTACCATGAGCTTTCACCCATGCACCTATTTTTCATCAAGCCAAACAAAAAAATTAGTTTTCATCACAAAGTGATAATCAGACATCAGTCTCATATTTATATCTAGGTACCTAGCTACTATTATATCCTAGACCTTTTGCTCATCTTTCTCTATCCTGAGTTAGACTTGCTTGTCTTCCCTACTCTATATCCTGAGCTGGGGCATAACCTATCTATTATTAGATTGATCCTACAATATCACTTCACGAATACCTGATTAATATTATTTACTTATTTTGGAAATTCCTAGCTGATAGACTTAAATCTAGCCTTTTACGTTATCTTAGGCTCAACAAAAGCCCTACACCCAATTTTTGCACTCCGCTACTCTTTTGTACTATTTCCTAGGTCATATGCACTACAAGATCAATTCAATGCATTACTTTAACATTTGAAAGTTCTCTTTTATACATCATATGCGCTATAAAGTGTATATGCGCTAATAAAATGGTCATACACACTATTTAACATGAAATAAGTGATATTTAGTGCAAAAGCATTTAAATATATAACATATGCACTATACAAGTGCTTGCCTACAATAAAATTTTTAAATGCATTGTTAAAATCCCTATATGCGCTATTTTCTTATTCGATGTGCCAATTCACCTAATATTCAGGGTTTTATACACTAATTTTCCCTACGCATGCACTAAAATATTACTCAAATGCACTGAAAGAATGCATATGTGCTAAAAGAAAATATAAATGTGCTAAAAGACTAAAATTACCATATTTATCCTAAAATTTCATGCAAAAATCTCAAAAAAGCAGATCTTGACAACTTACCTAGGCACCGTAGTCTATTGGATGCTTGTATCTACGACCCCTCTCAAATCTATGCTTTTGTATAGGGACCACTATCCTCACTGACTTAGAGCTCCAAATCAGCAAATGCAAAAGGGAAGAGTGAAAATAACTAGGGTAAAAGGTCTTTTTGACCTATGTAACCCCCCTAAGGGAAACTTTTTGCTCACTAAAATTATTTGGGTATTGTATCAAATCAATATAATCATCTTTTTCCATCAAATATCCAATATTTCATAAATAAAATTAGAACCTAATTAACTTTTGTACTCCCATATTTTCTTCTAATTTCATTTTTGAGGGGGGCAGCATATTTGTATCAAACTAGGGCATTCAAGCTAGGTCATCAAAAAATTTTGAAAAATAAAAAATAGCCTTCCCTAGCCAAAAATTTCAAATATCAAGACTACCAAAACCTGGGTATTTGTAGTGCTTTCCCTAGTTTGCATTTTGCTATTATTGCCGAACTCTTTTTCAGTGAATTTTCTATTAATTAAGCCTAATTAAAAGATTCAATTAATGGTTTAATTTAATGGAAAATTAATATGATATTTTAATATTTAATTTAATTTAATTAATTGGGAAATTAATTAAATAAAAAGAATTATATTTGAAGATAAAAGTTATAAGTTTAGATTTGGAACGTGATAATATTTATTTAATTTAATAATAATATATTTAGAGTTCATTTTTAAATAAATGCTAAGTAATAATATTATTTAAGTTAATAAATATTTTATCAATAAAGTTTCAAAAAATAATTTAAAAGTGGAAAAGATATTAAAATTATTAAAAGATTCTAGATCACATGATGCATGCATGTGATTAAAATATATTAAGATAAAACAAGTGGATTTAATAAAGTGAGTGCATGAGATTTAAAATTAATAAATTAATTTTAAAAGGAGTCAAGTGAATATTAAATAAAGAAATTTAATTAAATAAATTAATGTGCATTATTTTAATATTTATTCACATAGGAGTTTGCAAATTCTTGGGAGTTGTCATGTAGACAACACAGGAGTTTGCACTCTAAGTATGCACATGTTGTCTACACTTAGGAGTTAGCATATTATTTGAGCACATGGTATCTACAACATTCTAGACACCTCATCATGTTTATCTTCTTATCGTGGAAGTTATGTCACTAATACATTTGACATTGATTTACGATAGCTATGTGTCACAATTACGACAGAAATGTGTTGCCACTACGATAGTAATAGACGTCGTTCTTTTTTAGTCACAAATTATGACGTCTATCCTATACCATCACAATTAAAATGCATATTTGTTGCTATGCAACCACTTTATTGTGACATCAACACCGTCACAATTCTTGTGGCTGTCGTTGCAATTGCAATGAAAACCTAAGAAATTGTGACTGCAGTTGACCACTTTATTGTGACATCAACACCATCACAATTCTTGTGGTCGATGTCTCCATTGTGATTTCCACCAATACACTTGTGACTGTAGTTGTTGTCATAGCTACATCAACCCCGTCACAATTCTTGTGGCAGGAGTTGCAATTGCGACGATCACCCAGGAAATTGCGACGGTAGATGGCGTCGCTGCTACAACAACCTCATCGCAATTGTAGTGGTGGACATTGCAATTGCGATAGATAAAATTAAAACAAAAAAATTAAAATCCTCAGTTATATTCAGTTGTTAAAACTCATAACCGAGAGAGTACAATTATGACTATTAGTGACAATATGCAAAAGATGCAGTGACCATGGAACCATCAACAAATAGTGGCATTGAACATCAAACTAAAATACATATGTAGTCATGCTATAGAAAAAATAATCTAACCATCGACTCTAACAACATAGCAGAGATAATGTCTGAAAATAATGGTCATGGCAAGAAAGTAGGCATGGTGTTTTACAAAGGCAAAGGGGTATGAGTATGTTGTGATAAACCCAAACCAATGTTACTTGAGTCATAGTGATGAATCTAAATATAAGTTTGAGAAATATGTTAAGGAAATACTATAGTAGTAAGCTTATGAAATACAATGAAGTCATTGATGCATCAGTGATGATAGCACTAGGGCAGCATGCTATTGTAGTGGTAACATGTAGCTATAGGAGTTAATGCACTCATTGAGCAGTCCCAAATCAAAAGAAGTCATCAGTAATAAAAGAAACATTAATTTAATGAATATTATTGATATCTCATGAAAGTAAATTGTGTTTTATAAAGCAACATGATAGTACAATGGAGGTGTTAGCACTGATTAATAATACCATTGGCAATTGCAAGAGATTATTGTTTGATGAACTATGTAAGTGCACTGCCTTGAATGACAGTCAACCATGTTTATAGTTAATATTGATGGTGATCAACAAAGTCATATATTATGACAATGTCACCAAATATGCCATTAAAATAGAGATGGCATAAAACCCCAGGATTTACTCACTAAAGTATTGTGCTAAGAATAAATGAGCATTTACAAAAATGAATAACTGATTAACATATCATGCTAAAAAACAATGAGCCTTTACAGTACACAAATAAAAAAATAGAAATCCCAAAGCATTTGTTGTAGATTTCTTCAAAATGGAGATGCACGATGGTTTACTAAGTAATAGCATACAAATCAATTATGTCTTGGGGTAGATAATGTCTTCAAGAAGAGAATCAATGATAAGAATCAAGTAAGGTATTGTTATTAAAAAGTGTAGGGATAGAAGGTGTTGATCAAACATTCTGAGATTAAAATGAACTTGCCTCATGTTCATGACTAATGGATAACATCTCCCCTCAATCTAGCTCGTGTTGTCTAGGGCCTTGGGAAACTTGAAACAAAACAATTTTTAGGTCCTTCGCTGAAGCTTCATTTTGAAATTGGTGAACTTGCATAGACAAATATAAAAAATAATTATAAGGCATCATGATGCCATCTCCTTATTACCAATAAGTTGTTTGAGTATGTTTTCCACCTATGAACTACTATTGTATATAAGAATCTTTCCTCATCTTTCATAAATTTTCTAATCTTATAATATAAAGGGAGTGGTCCCCAAGAATAAGAAACTAGTGATTAAAGAAAACACATAGTTATCAATAATGATAAGAGTCTATAAGTCTCAAATAAGTGAGTTAAAATCCAATTCACAATGATAAAAAATTATACTTGACATGAAAGAACATGTCTATAAAACTATTATTTAGTCATAAATTTATTAGAGATTCATAATATAGAATACCCAAAATGGATTCACTCCAGATGCATTCTTCACAAAGTTAATAAGATCAAAAGAGAAAATAATATCTCTTAATAATATGATATTTCCACTGACATTTAGTGTCTTCAAATTTCAAACTCAACATATATCGTTTGTAGTGTCAGTTTATTTTTAGCATGAATAAGACATTGAGACTAATATAAACTAAACTCAAGCAAGAATCAAATCCAAAGGGATTGTGATGACCTAGAAAAAAATACTCTTCACTGTATTCTAGAAAAGAGTGTTTTAAAACAATTTAGGGTGCACCTCTAAGAGCAAGATGTAGATTCATATCTCTATTACTGAATTTAGGAGACCAATTAATAATATTTGAAAACTTGATTAGCTATAAAAAGTTCTTGTTTGCTAAAGACACTTGAAAGATTTTCACCATTCTCCCCATAACCTTCAATTTCCTAAACAAGACCATCCAAGACTACATAAGAAAATTCATAGTGTGCCACATTCATTTATGTTAGTTTGCTCCGTCTAGCACACAGTCCAGTACCAAGGGCTTATCAATCTAGCATTTCCTTATGCTAGAATGGAGTTAAAGCCTAAAGATATCTAAAATCCAATCATGTCACAACCTTAAAACTATCTCATCTAATCAAATTTAATGCCATAAAACATAACTATTTATCTAATTTTAGTTAAACTCAATTCACCATAATACCCCGCAATAAATAAATTCCACACATATGCTGATATACAGTGAAAAAAGAGAAGTCGAGGGGGATAGAGAACTCCAATATTCAAGTCATTTACTACCCAATTAATTCAGATTATCTCCTGCTTCAAATGATCATCACCTAATTCCTTTAGTCTAGGCCTCTCCTAACAAGGCTTTTGTCACCTCATAAAGATAAATTGGATCAAGCTATCAATTCGACTATTGCTTCTTATATGTGAAACCTAGATTTTCACTCAATCAACCTACAAATGAGGAAAACAGTATGCACCAAGACAATTATATTACAAAAATAAGGAGGAAGAAATCTAGCTAGAAGTCACTCTCTCTTTCATGTATGATTTTTTAACTCAGGACACCAACAGACATATCCCAATAACAAAAAGAAAAGGAAAGTAGAAATAGCTTCAATCCCTTGGGTGAGCCACACAGAGAATGTAAGCATGTGCACCTACAGAGCACGTACACCTACAGTGAGGTTTCATTTATCCTCTATTGGGAAATATGCACATATGAGTAAAGAAGGGACTGGAAATCCTTTGTTCACTGATTGACCGTGAACATAGTTATAGAGATGAGCTTGTATTGTTCTCAGAGGTAACAATGATCGTGCATTTGACATAATCTCTGTGTGAATAAAAACCACAATACTTGCTAGATTCAACATCCTACCTTAGTTTCTTTTTTGTTGCACCATGTTGGGAGCTTAGGAATAGAGCACAATATTGCTGAATAAAATGTCTCGTGAATTTCCATCCAAGCCAAACTAGAGCAGGTGACCACAGAAGCTGCTGGTGCCCACATTTACAGTTTCCCCACTAACTCTGTATCCCACATTTTTCCGCATCAAAAATTATATTTTTTTCATTGCAAAAACTAGATTTTGACTTGGACGAGACAATTGAACCACCGCTTTGTTTTTTTGATCTAAACAACATAATTTTTTATGGAGGATACCCTGGATCACCTATGACATTTCTTTTTCGGCTTTTCGTGGATGAATTTTATTCTAGCATCTGTAGTAGATTTGTGCTTGGCTTTTCTCTTGACTTCTAGGATCAACCAGTCATTAGCAAATAATCTAGGCAAGTGTGTTATCAGTAGGTTCGGTGTTTGGTTAAAGTCAACTGTCAAACTATTTTTAGATTATAAGTCATACAAAAACCATTTTCTCATTCATGTTTGGAGTCTATCGGGTCAAATTCTCTGCACATACAATTGCTTGGTCACCATTCAATTCTTTGTCAAACAAATTTTCTTCAATGTCACCATCCACATCCATTGTTTGTAGTTTGTATAGACAATGACACTAGATGTACAAATTTCCTAGTTGTAATATGCAACAACAATAAACAAGTTATTATACAAGAAAAAAACAATAAAAAAATTCAACAGGCAATGTATTTTGACAGTGCATACTTGGAACACCAATGTAGAAACCATATCTGATCAATCAGGTGTTGAAACACTAATCCAATATATAGTCATAATGAGAAATAACCAAATATCAAAGAGCATATCTATGAAACTAATCTATTTCATTTTGATACTTCTCAAACAAAAATAACTTGGAAAATGGTACATATAACACCATGGAAAACATGAATTCACTTGTACCATTTCATCATAGAAGCATGTACTGCATGACAATAAGTCATAACTGAGAGGTAGAAGCCAGTCATGCAACGGTGACAAATTGATTTTCAATTATTAGCTATGATAAAAAATCCAAGAAGGCATGAATTTGAGAGAAAACTCAAAAGCTTGATAGAAAGAACTTAAAACAATAGATCATTTCAAATCTTAGTACAACCTTAACGATGAACACAATTCAAGAACAAAACATATTTATTGACCAAAAGAATACCTTAGAGCTTCTCTTAGATTGAGATTCTTGTGTAGATTTACTATTATTTGAACCAGACATTGATGTCCAGGCATGGTTCACCATAACTTGAGTTTCTAAGCCTAAATTTCTAACCTTTGAAAATGGAAGTTCAAATGTCAATCCCAAAAAAGTAGTTGAATAATTGACCTACAATAAAAGAAAGTGAGAAAAATTCATATACATATTCTATTAAACATTTGAAGACATGAGATTTCTACATTCCATCAGGTGAAAATTGAAAGAGCTTCTAGTAGTAACTGTGTAGACATTTTTCAATCTAACTAAATCAAATTAAAACAAAGACTATGTTAAAACACCATACAATTAGAAGTTACAGACTACACAACATTTTTGTAGTAATAGAATCTTGACAAAAATGTAAACCATATCTAATACAATGCAATTACATACCTGGGTCTTCCCAGACAACTAAGTGGTTGGTCATGACTAAAAATCTGAAGTACAGGATCAAACATTGTTGGATAAAAAGGCTTCCCAACTTCAAGCCATCCAATCTCATGTTCATTTTTTTCCAAGATCGAATCCCTAGGTTTCTCCTCCTAACACTCATCCAAGAATTGAACAAATGCCTCAAGTGTTAGATAGCCAACCTATTGGGGGAAACTAAAGCTTTCAGGGTGAAACCAATCATGTTTGTTGAAAAAAATTTTAGCACTTCAAAAATAGTAAGGACACAATTTCTACTCAATATAAATATCATAGAAAATACTATCATATGCTTACTAGGTTTTATGAGCAATAGAAAATCCTCATTTCTACTAAGGATACCCGAGTGACAAACCTGTATTAGACTAGTAATGATCTCTAGGATATCATTAGATCACTACAAATTACTCACCTAAAGGTAGATGCTTGTCTCAAATTGGCTCATTAGAACATATTCATTAAAAACCGAAGCCAAGGAAGTGATTGTTACCTACAATGTTTCCAAATAGATAAGGATGGTATCGTAAGAAATTAGAGTTACGATAAAATAATAATCTTGCAGTTGTTTATGCAAGTTGAAAGGTAGTTAGATAAAATAATTAGTTGTCTTAGAAAATCTTGGAGTGAAAAAAAATAACTATATTATTTTGGATTTTTTTAAATTAGAATACTAACGATATTTTTATCATACTTAGAAAGGGAAAGTAAACTATAAAAATTGTAAAATTCTATAGCTTCTATATACAATTGGTATGAAAAGCTTACTCTATAGCTATGTTTTTTTCATGTAGTGAGGAAATTGTATTGTAAATTTTAAGAACTTGTACACATGCATCAATCGTAAGTTGATTGTATGATAATGCAGGGTAGACACGCAAAGGTTTTCTCAAGTGTCATCACAAGTATCTGTACTCTCATTGCCTTTCTATCGTTGCATGAGATCCAATGAACATAGGGACTCATTGTTTCCCTAGTTAATTATGATAATCGTATCATTGGTGATAATACAGTCCCAAGATAGTGCTGAGATCCAAGGATGCAATAAAAAAGCTACAAGTTTAGAACTTCATGACAGTTCAAAGCATGAAGCCTTAGATCCATATGACAACAGTGTAAACATAGGACAAAATAGAGAAATATTTAGTATCTTATTGAGCTTCACTTTGTTTCAAGAATAGTTTAATATTCTCTACTAAATAGGGCCAACCACGTGAAGATGGAAGCTCATTAGGCCCCACCCCCCTCCCCCTAACATCACTCTACATTCCCCGTTAACATCTAACATTCATTCTTTCTTTCAACCATTAATAAAATGTAACATTCAATCAATATCACATGATAACATTCATTAGCACATTAGATTCGTTAACATGCAACATTCATCAATATTCTACATTAACACATAATTCATGAACATTCATTAGCACATAATTAAATTCATTGAGACATAAAATTCAGTCATTATCAATTAAGGTATGTAGATGACAATCATTTCTTTTTTTTCTTTCTATTTCTTTTTTCTATGTAAGCTCTAAGAGGAGCATCAGTGTCATCATCAATTCCCCCCTCATTAGTTGTTCTGTTCTCTTTTCTTGATGATCTCAAATTCCTATGTTGTTGCAAAGGGGGTCCTCTACAATAACAAATAAAAGTGTTAAATTAAAAATAATTTATTATAATTGTTACAAGTATTTAATTATTTTAAATAACATAATTGTGGCACTCTTTACTTGATCTGACCACATCATTTTGTCTGGACTCAACGTCAACACGCTCATGAACATTGACCCCTCGATCCTCTATAGTTGCTATACAAAATGTTATGTTAATCCAAACACCAATTGCAATTACATATAAAAAATTTAATAGCAAATGTATACCTCCACCACTGGGATGCACATCATGCGAACCTTCAGCATCCATAGATTATGTAGAAGGATTGTCAGGCTACATTCCAACATCCTATGCATTGTTATCATTGCTTGCTTAAAACAAATATACTCACTTTATATTAGAACTTAACATCAAATAGACTAATTGGTAAAGTATTCAATTTGAAATAAATTTCATTTAGCTTATTTACTTGTGGCTCAGATGCATCATTATTAGAACCGTCCACACTGATTTTAGCTCGTAGCCATTCAGCCACAACTCTATAGCCTTGTTGGAAGCCAATTCTCTTATCCTCTTCTGTGAGGCATCTCTTGAACTCTGAGCCAGGCTGCATTTTTGTGTGGTATGGTGAATTTTACTTGCATTGTTTCATCAACCAATGGAGGGTAGTTAAAATATTAAAAGGAAATGGTAAATAGTTAGTAGGGTTTCCAACCCTTGTTACACCTTATTTTGGTCATGTTGGAGTTTTTCTAAACTATCTTTGGTGTTTGGGAGTCCTAGAGGATCCAATTGCACTCTTGGTTGGGTGTGTAGAATAAAGGTCAAGTGCTGCAATCTACCCTATGACTGGTAACAAGAAGTTTTCCTTAGACCTGATTTGTTTTGGGTTGTGTTGATGTTTTTTTTAGTTTCCATTTATGTTAGAGGGTTGGAGTTGTCCAAAACACTTGGTGTCAAGGTTGGGTGTATGAGGCGTTGAATGGTACAAGGGAGAAGTAACTAGTATGCAACCTTATGTGATGAGTTGGGTCCATGAATTAAAGGAGCAATTGTAACAACAGATTAGTTCCTTGTTTGAAGGTGAATCAAGCCTTGAATGTTCTTTTGGAGAACAGAGGATTGGGGTGATAACTTGAATTGCTTAGTTGTTCCAAGGTGCTAGGATTTTGTTGGTGCTTTCAAAGTGTGTTACTTTGCATCATATATTGGTGTGGAGGAACATTGAGATCCAAGTTGAGGATCAGGAGCATAGACAAGCTAGTCTATCCTAGCATTTCCCATCACATTATATAAAAAATTTGATACAATTTTTCATTTACTAATACTTGCAACTCTTGCTTGAAGTTTCAAAAAACCACCAGAGCCGAGCTTGTCTGTCTCGTGCTTTTCTAGTCTTGCCTTTGTTGCCTTTGATGTGTCAGGCAATCTATGAAAAGTTTGAAATATGTTAGATAGTATAAATATAGAGGTTAATTAGTACATAATTAGATTCTCAACAATATCACATACCTTGCTATACTCTCCACTGGTGTAATATTATTTTTCTTGTTAGCTTTATACTTTCCATCCAAAATCAGAGCCTGCCACTCAGCCTCAGGAACATAGGGCAGACGCTTGTACCTAGGGTTATCCTGTAAAAATTTTTCTATACTAGTCCCTAATATACTTCAAACATAAACCAGCTATTTCAAGGAGCTTGTTTCTCTTGAATGCACGAGGTCCAAAGAGTTGGGTCATGCTCTCTATAAGATCATCCTTCAATAGTTTGTCTTGGTTATTCTACCTTTTAAGTGAAAAAAAACATGTTAGACTCATAAATGAAGTGAAGCTACCTTTAATATAGTTCAAGAAATGGATGAAAAGGAAAACTATTCTAGCAATGATATGAAATCAAAATAGTGGTTTGGGGTTTTAGTTAGGATATGTTGTTCTACCAGGTACGCAGGGTGGGCCCGAATATTCGCACACTCATCACCAAGTTTTCTTCAAAAAACATCATTCCCTACAAAAAAATCATGGGATCATTAGTCGATGAAAAGTGATAAAAAAATAAATTACTATTATATCACTATAGAATAATAATAACTTTAAAGTACCTAGAACTTTGGCTACTTTTAATGGAATGCCTTCATCCTCACTGACGATCAATATGACATCCTTCACCGTTCCCATACTAGGAATATAAGAACATCCAAGAAATGATGTTGTAGCTCCTATTGCAAAAAGTTTCATAAGTTTCATAAGTCTTTATCATGAAGTATAAAAGAACAAATGATAATTGATGTTAAAAAGTTGTAAAAAAAAAAATTGTTTGTTGTTGTCATAAGAGAGAAAAAGAGGGATTTGTGTACCAGTAGATGGTACAACAGTTAATGCCTGTAAGCTGTGTCTTGTCGACTCAGTAGTCAGAAAGAGATTTGTGGTTGTCCTGGATGGAGGCGGTGTCATCATAGGATTCAATTGATTTGAAGCTGAAGAATAAAATTGTTAGAGCATGCATAAATATAGAACGCGTGGACTAGCATGGACAAGAATGTTAGAGCATTAAAAAAAAGGATTGTTCGAGCATGTATTGTTAATGATTATGATCATTCCTATATATATTCAGTGGAAAACACAAGTGTGGAATGGAACATGTGATCTACCTGAACCACTTGCAACACCCTCATCATGGGAACGGGGCTCAAAATCATGCAAAAAACTCTGTAAAGACAACACATCCATATTTTAATTAATGCCATAAAAGAGCATAACATAAAAACCATTATTGAACTCTTGTTATAATTAAAATTTTCATTAATACTTACTTTTAAGGCTTCAGAGGTGTGCAACAATTTAGATCCCCTATCTTTTATTTCTTGAGAAGTAGGCTTTATGGTTGCCAAATGTATAATTTCTCTGCCAATTTTCTTTAGCAACTTTTTAATCAAATCGATCGGGTCATCAGTCTCTGCTAAATCAATATAGAAAGGGTCCTCCTCGGGGGGGGGGGGCAGGTGATCAGGGACTGCAGGTTCCTTTCCCTCCCTCCAACCACTGGCCCTCTGTGACAACAATAATATTAGTATTATCAAAATTACTCCAAAACAATGGAGAAAACAACATTAAAAAAATAACATTTTGCTTCTATCTAGTTTGCACAATTACAATGAGTTTTACCCGCTCATGTGTAGATGAGCTGGGAACATTTTCAGCATCCCCTCTAGGCGGTTGCTCCATATTGTGCCCCTGTGTCAAAGATCAAGTATAAAAATGTTAGCAAAAAATTTATTGACTAAATGGTATGTTGGAGTCATTGATTAGAAGTTGGTTTAATAGTATGTACCACCCCCATGATAGTAGCCTTGTTTGTATCTATGTGGTTCAAATTGTAATCAATAAGAAGCTCTTCCCCTGCACGTATTGATTTTATCGCACAGATGAATACACGATTTCCCTTGCGTGCCTCAAATATGCAATTGGGTTGTTTTATAGTTGACCCAAGTCTTGTACTATTTATAAAACCCACAATATTCCCTATTGCTTTTTTCCTTCCATCAATGTATATAGCCACACTTTTACTTTGATTATTGTCTTGCTATTGTATATAATTTGCCGAGAGGGCATATCTACGCATACTTTTTTTATATTGAACAATATGCATCCAACTTTTGTAATTGTAACATGGTCCAACATACTCCATCAATTGAGAAACTTTGTTGTAAGACAACTTTATGCCATCCATATAAAATAGGCCCAAACCATGTAATGATGATGGTGCTATGCGATTTATCCTCTCGTTAACACAAAAATCAGTGTTTATTGGAGGAAGTTCCTTGGGTACCCAATGTTTCTATAGATGTTGGTACCTCAAGGGCACCTCGATGTTGCCTTCTATCTCATCATAATAAGAACATGACCCCCTTGAGCAAGGAAAAAATTCATGCATTTATTGAATTTCCTTCTAGTCCTCTGACCTCTAGTTAATCTCCCTGTTCTAGATAAACTGCATGTCTCACTTTCCTCTTCTATTCCTATATTTCCCTCACTTGAGGAAGACACTTCTAAAAAATACCTATTTTATGGTACCTACAAATGGGAGAGATCTTAGAAGACATCAATCTTACTATTGATAAGCGTATTAAATAGACTATCTATAAGGAGTATTGACTTATACTTGTCAATCCATGAGACTGTGCGGGATGCTCCTAAAAGGGGTTTAGTTTCCTGTAAATGTAATTCAATTATTGTAAGAATAATCACGTCATAATCATAATCACATCCATCATAAGCATCTCATAAAAATTAAAAAACATTAAAAGGTACACAATATAACACTTAAATCAGGCTCACATTATAAGCCTACTAGGGAAGTAGGCCTAGTGAAGGGCTAAAACTGAGTTTTTGTATTAGCTAATGAGTTGAGGGATTAGTCACCTTGGGGACATGCTATTTGAAGTTGTTTGATGTGTGTGGAGGTGGAGGAAACACCTAGTTAAGGTGAAGTCAAGTTTGGTGCCTATTGAGGCATTATGAGCATTTGATAGTTTGTTGATTAGATTGCTTGGATGAATCCATTGGATGGATTGAGGGACATTCATGGGATTATTCCAAAGATGTATAACCTAAGGTGGCATAAGGATTTGGTGTGCACTTTGATAGGTTATGGAGTTGGCTTGGATCAAGGAGAGGGATCTTATGAAGATGCTTGGTTAGTGTTGTGAGAACACTATGGAAGTCCCTCTTGTTATGAATGATTGCAAGTCCACCTAGGGTCTCTGCATCACCTATAGAGGAAGAATTATTAACCAAAAAATTGGGTAAGCACTTATATTATGTTTTACCTATAAATTTTATTCTAGGTACAACTCCCTTTTATAGATATTTAATGAATTCCCTTTTCTAATCTAAACACTTACAAATGCTTTTGACCTGAAAGAAAACAAAGCTCAATACATTCATGCATCAATATGTGTTTTAAATAGTTTTATTTAATTAATTTAGATTAGTAGTATTCTATTTGTAGTTGAAACTTGTAGCTTTTAAATAGATAATGAATAAGCTATGTAACCATATATATAAGACAAATATATTTCTATCACGAAATGAATATTAAATAGATTAAGGATTGATGGCATACCTCTAAATTTCATCATCATCATCATCACTTGTCATCATCATCATCTTCATCATCATCATCATCCTTGTCATCGTCATTGTCATCATTTTCATCGTCATCATCATCAACATCATCATCATTAACATCAAAATCAACATCATCTTCATCATCATCATCAGTAGCAGCATCATCGTCGTCATCATCTTCTTCTTCTTCACGAAAATTTGTGTCAGGAACATCATCCAATAATTGTCGATTGTGATCACCATCTACATCATCTTCTACTTCTTTGGTATCTTCTTCTTCCATCGCATTATACTTTATTGTCCTTCCTCTTAGTTCATGTCTAACAACAAATGACCAACCCAGTTTATGTGGAACCTTTGAGTAAAATACCTACTCACATTGGCTTGGAAGAACATAGGGCTCATCCCCACCTGGCTCAAATGACCTTGTATTAATCATTGTAAATCCATTATCATGTTCAATAACAGTTCTATCAGGATCATTTGGATTAAGTTGCAGCCTATACCATTTGACAATGAAGAGTACTAATTTGAAGGAACTAAAGTCACACTCAAGTATATCATCCAAAATGCCATAGTATCAATTTTTAGACTCTCGAGGATGTAAGTCATTTCTAGATGAAATATTAGTCACTTGAAAGACTGCAGTTATTCCTAAATCACAAGTTTTCTTTGTGTCATCCAACACTTTGACGCGAAATTTTTGACCATTATAAAACATAGCCTTGTGGTGTTTAACCTGCAATAATATGTGAAACATGTCAAAATTATTGTATCATGAGTTGATAAACATACAGGTAATTAATAAATTTGTACGTACCTAGAAATCTCTTAAACCACATGCTAAATCTATCTCCCTTTGCGTAACATTAGAATCTCCATTACGATGAGATTCTTTAACCAATGAAGATACACCTTCCCATGTTAATGTCTGACCAAAATGTTGACATCGTTCAATCCATACCATCATCCAATCAAGATTGTTTGCAATATACAAATGTAGTGCATCCCACTCTCGAGCACCTGTACAAAAAAAAAAAAGACAACTTACAACTGATTTACTTTGAAGATTAAGAAATAATTTATTACAATAACATCTTATAATTTATTACCTCTCACTTTTCTCAATGTACCTTTCCCCATCAAGTACTCCCCTTCTAATTTTTTAAAAGGCTCAAGATCCCAAATGTGATCTACATGGATATTTGATGCAAACTTAGGAAGATATTTAGTAATGTACACCATAGTCTAGTATACCATATATCCCTCTACCATAGAGCCCTCAGGATGTGCTCTTTGTCAAACCAAATCCTTCGAAGATTTCAAGTGCCTCTCAACCATCCACATTGACCTAGTGTGTACAAGTCCACACAATTCAATCTCCTCAACTAGGTGTATGAGGTAGTGTTCCTGTGCATTGAAAAAAGTTGGAGGTAGGCACTTTTGCATTTGACATAGTAAATGAGGAATTCTTCTCTTCCAATAGTTTATATCTTCTTTATGGATTTCTTTAGATGACAACCACCTACATTAAGAGATTCAAGTCACAAAAAATATATAGATACGAGACTTTACAAAATAATATACAATAGATTACATAGCAAGAAAAAAAAAATCATGAATATAATAAATATATACAACAAATTAAACAGATATTACTACTTACCTCATGTATTTTCCAAGATTGTATATCACTTGTTTGATGTTATTATTGAAGGGCTCTGGGAGAGATAGAGGAAGCACGTACTACAGTAATTATAAACCAATCATTTCATTGTTTTCTAACATAACATAACAAACAATACACGTAGTTTATGAATATATTGTAAATATTGAAGAACATAACTTACCTTGATGAAAGTATGCCAATCATGTGTTTTGAGCCGTAGCCCAAATTCACTTTTTTTTATATGAGATTGTTTATGTTAATAACCAAGGAAGGGTACTTATATTAATCTGATCTCTATTGCTATTTGAGTGAATGAAATTCTTCAATGCATGATTGGATTCATGAATGTCATTACAAATTTTGACAATTTTTTCTTTGTCATGCCTTCCATCCAATATTTTCCACAATGTCTCTGTTATATTCTTTCCAATATTCATAGTATCAAACAAATGCACAATTTGTAAGTTCTCATAGTAGGGCAACCTGCTAAATTGTCTAGGATAGCTTTTTAGTCCCTTTGGAAGGTTGTCAGTACTGCCTTGACGACCGTCACGATCATCAATTACATAATTAGTAAACAAAAATCACAATAGAAATATATAAATTAAAAACATAAACCATTAGGTGGAATGACATTACCTCAATGATTAATTCTATTATATTCCAACTTCCATAGGCGAGGTGTCATTCTTTGTGGCTTTGATGTAGTCTCTTCTTTCTCATTGAAAAGATGTTTCTCCGTACTTTGACACTTATAATTCCTGTGGAGGAAGTGTCTACACTCATCAAACACCTGCTTTCCTAAACTTTTTGAATGATGAGATTTCATCTTTGGACCACAAACTGGACATGCAAATTTTCCCTTTGTTTGAAGACCTACAAGATAATGATACAATTGGATTATTAAATATGTTGATTTTTATAATTAGAATTATCGTGCGCAACTTGAATTCACTATAACATACCACAAAAATGTGTTAGCCCTGGGGCATCATGTATTGTCCATGAAAGTATTGCATGGAATTGAAATTGTCTTTGTCCTATTGGTCTAGACATGTCATACATAGTGACACCATTCCATAACTCCACCAACTCGTCGATAAGAGGCAAAATGTATACATTCATATCTTTAACTTTATATTTACCTACTTGAATGAACAGTAACATTACATAATTATTGTGACCGTTTTACTACAAGATTTGTAAGTACATGTAAATTAATAACTATCAAATGATAAGATACTTGGAACAATCATTGCCTACATAATGTGCTCCCTCTTTATTGACATACACAGAGGAATGTTATTGTTGATAAAAAAAATAAGCCACTCCAAGTAAATAGATCTCATCTCTCCAAATGGATTGACATCGTCCGCTGCCAATGAAAGCTTGAGATTATGAGGTTCTTCTTTGAAGTTTTGCCACCTTTCCTCTATGTGAATAAATGCTCAACCATCCACAGGGATTTGAATAATGTCATCTCAACTTCTATTGTGTGCATAATAATCCATAAATTGAGCCAAGCTACTACACCTGAATAATTGTCGCATCCATGGAATAATGGGGATGTAACGAAGAACCTTTTGAGGAACCTTTTTTGTTAGTCAATCTATTCAATATCTACTCATATGACATACAAGGCATTGTGTTGCAAATTCATGTTCTTTATAATATATAATATGATCATTGGGACAAGCATGTATTGCTTCATACTCCATTCCAATATCTTTCATAATAGTAGATAATTCTCGATATGAGTGAGCTAGAATATTTGATGGTGGTAACAAAAACTTGCCTATCAATATATAGCAAAAAATATAAGTTGTTAATATAAACAATATTAGTGGTACATTATCCACCCTTTTTTAACTATAAAGACATATATGACATACCTTAACATACGTAACATTGTTATGTTGGATAAACCATTCATAACCTTCAAGTTCAACAACAACAATACAGCAAAGAGAAGAGATGTTTGGGAGTCTTTGTATAGGGGCTCGTATGCCTTCTCAAGTAGAGGTACATTGAGGCTATTATCATCATCATGATCAGATATGCTTGGACTAAATGTGTCATGGATCAGTGTATTTATACCATCATCTTCAATTTTTTTTTCTGGTGCATGATCGTTATCTTCCATGGGATCATTATCTTCACCTTGGATATTTGCACCTCCATGTTCCTCCACTTCAAAAACCATATTCTTTGGATTGTTGTGGTTCATATCATGTACTTCCCTGGGGAGATCAACCTATGAAAAATTGATTAACATAAATAAACCATGATCATCAACTAATCCTCAAGTGATTTCATATGTATATAAATTGTTAAAATGATATAATGAACAACTTACTAGTGGATGATAGTCATGCCCCCCTTCAATGTGACCATTCTCCCTACAATGTCTCTTAACTATTTTGATTAGCAGTCTTCTACAGTTTAAGCCCTTACAAATTTTGCATGGACAATAACATTTTCCATCACCTTTTCTTTTCAAGTTAGACCACAATCTATCGATTGTCTCCCTATTTTGTTCTTCACTTATATTATCTGACATGATCGTTCTTCGCAAGAAGCAAAAATTAGGCTATGAAAACTTTACATCTACAACTTTCACAAACTAAGAAAAACTATTGAAAGTACACAAATCTTCTTAGACCTAGCTAAATACTTTAATATTTTAAAAATACTTTCTTTGACTTTATTCCTAAGTCATTTAACCTAATCACCCTTTATAACATTTAGTCAATTGCTCTAGGCAAATTTGTGGATAAGATTATTTGTAAAACTTTGACCAACCGCCTGAATGTCTTATTTCAAGAGACCTTACAAAATTAAGCCACTAAAAGCAATTTCAAAACATATAAGTTAAAATTCTAGTTAAAATATACATTAGATTAAAAAATATACAATTTTCATACCCGAGTGCACTATTATAACTCGTGCAATAGCCTTCTTGCTTAGCTGTAGAAGCTCTCCAACAATCAAATTATGCAAGCTACAAGGCCTAACAAAAATTTCAAAACATATAAGCTACAAGGCAAGACATATTACATGACATGGCAAAAGGAACAAAATTTACAAGCTTTAGCAAGACATATTAAACGACATCATAGTGCTAGAGAGATCACAATTATATGAGTCAAACATAGTCATGAAAAAGCACATAAATTATCTAGTTATTGATTTGTTAACATATTGTTATTGATAATGCTTTGTTATTATATGGTTCAGAGATTTGATATATACTCATTGTTGCTGTTTAAATGCTATTTAAATGCATATATTTAATTACATTATTATTATGATGGTTTAAATGGTGATCAAATATGAAAGGGTCAATGTCCTAACATTTGAATATATAAGAATGATTACGCCATCCAAATGCCCCTTTATTGGTTTCAATTTTTGGATTATTTGCACAAGCGCTTCAGCTATTTTATATATATTTATTATTTAATGTCCACTTCCAAGTGATCTTTAGTAGAGAAGAAATATCTAGCCTTTTCCATTCCCTAAGGCTAGAAAAGTGATTGAATAGTAAGGGAATGAGTGAATAATAAAATATTAGCCCAAAAAGCTAAAGTCTATTTGCAATATATTTAATTTAGCCAATAGGCTATTTGTGAAAGCTTTCCTCCCAAAATTTAAATAGTTGACGGAAAATTTGTCAGTATGCTGAAAATTTCTCAATTCTTAAATTTTTTGGTTGCTAAATCGATTAAATTTAATGCATGGTTAAACTTGAGTAAGTCTTTTGTCTACTACATGCTAGAGTCTACTAATTGTTGGAGTCTTCCCGAAGGAAAGTGCTGCACCCTTAATCTGCCATATTGTTCACAATGCAGCCCAAAATCAGTTTGTTTTCTGACAGCAATGATTCACAACACCATCAGCCCTTAACAGCAATCGCCTTCATCAGGGTGTGCTGATATAAATAGAGCTTTTATAAAATAAGAATTTAATTGTTACCAGATGCCTATTTGTAGTAGTGCTTAAGGAAGAAGTTGGATTTGATCAGCATTTATAGTGAAACAAAATCTTCATTATCTATGATAAGAAATTAATTTCCAGTTGCCTGTAGCTAAATCATTGGTTTAAAATTGTTTAATTGGTGAACAGCTACACTTAATGTGTGTTGTAGTGATGGTAGGTACATGACATCAACTCCAACTAGCTTCACAAGTCTACCTATGTCTATATTCTTGACAGTGGTTAGAGGAGATAGTCACATTGGCCCTTCATAATCTATAGCTATTATTGTTTCTGTTTGGGTCAATGTATCTTTGTTTAACTAATTACACCTCTAATTACTATATATAGGTAAAGTCCAGATCAGTTTTATTAATTTCTAAAACTATTTTTAGGCCATGAATGGCATTTTATTAACACTAGATTTTGTGCACTGTGATATGTTATCCCCATGTGGAGCATTGGGTATAATTGTTGTGGAATTTTAATTTCAGGTGCATTGGGGTTTGAACTCTCGGTATAGAGGTTGATTGAGTGTGCATATGTGCATGATTGGACATTTGTCATTTTGAGGTTATATTCTTTGTGGTAATACACTTAAAATTTTCATTTGCTATTATATGGCTATGTGATGTGAAATGTACTTTGGATCACTTAGGGATTCATACTCTTGGCTGAGATGCCAACTGAGTATGCTTGTTGCACATTGCCTTTGCTTGTAAAAGGGGATCTATGCGATGTTGTGGATATTCTGATTTGGTATATTAATATATTGGGATATTTCTTGTTAATGTGAGATCTTATTGAGATCCACCCTCTTGGCATGTTGGCCAATGGAGTCATGTTATTATATTGTGTGATCATCTTGGGACCTACACTCTTGGTGAAGACCAATCAAGTCTTTTGAGTTTATATTGTTACCTTCTCTAAAAAGTTTAAGCCATAGGATTAGGTGCTTTGACTAGGTATGGAAAATAAAATAATAGAATCCATGAGCACGTTAGCACTTTCACAAGGCTATGATGACTTGTGAGGGTAGCTGTACGATTGAATCTACAAGCATGCTGTGGGTAGTTTCTCTAAGCTGTGGGTGAATTGCGAGGACAGTGCACATAATAGAATCCCCAAGCACACCATACATGCTTTTACAAGGCTATGGGTGACTTCTGAGGGCAGTATGCATAATAGAATCCCTGAGCACACCATAAGTAGTTTCTCAAGGCTATGGCTGAATTGTGAGGGTAGTTTCACAATTAAATCCCCAAGAATACCAAGAGTGCTACCTCAAGGCAATGGGTGACTTGTGAGGGTAGTTTCACAATTAAATCCATGAGCATAATACCATGAGCACTTCCTCAAGGTAATGGGTGACTTGTGAGGATAGTTGAAACATGTATGGGCATGTGATGACATTCCTTATGCACTATACTCAACCACCGAAGTCCTAGTAGTATGAATAGCACCTCTTGGGTATTGGTTGATTGAGTGTGTTTAGATATTGCATTGTGGTCATTGCTTCATGTTGTGTTGCTCCATGTTTTCTCTTAAATAAGCCTATGATTTATTTGCACTCTATATACATTGATTGGTGTGAGTATGCTTATACCTCCTTGTATGCCTTGTGTTCTTGTTTAGGCTATGTGACTATCTCCACAAGCATAGTGAGGTGGACCTGAGACTACCACACGATTGAGTGGTGTGATAGGGCACTATTGGGGACTAGTGTACAAGTATTAAATCAGATTTAGTGGCACCTACATGAGTTCCTTCTGCACCTCTCTCTCTCTCTCTCTTCTAATTTTGGTAAGAGTCATGCATGCATTCATGGATATTGTAATGTAGCAAATTGATGTATATGTATGTTGTTATACTCAAGCAATTTGGCCTTGACAATCATGTTATTCGACCCTAACTGAAGAGGATGTTATGTACTCAGCCATATGTTGGAGTTAGCACAGTCTTGGGTGAATATTAACTCAACTTGTAGGCAAGTTTGCTAGATTAATGTCTCCACCAATATCTCAACACATACATTAGCCAGTGCCTCCAACTGGTAATTGGCACCTTCATCCTACTAGTCTGATAAAAGGCCATTTGTGTCAGGCAAAACAATGGAATGTGGGAATTTCATTACAATTGTTTAGTAGAGTGTCAAGACTTCTACTTGTTCACAAGCATAAAGTGATAGTGATTTTTTGTTCATTTTTGTTCATGTTGTTAGCATTGTTGTCCTAATTTAAGTGTGTAATGATGCAATTTCTTTAACAAAATCCTCTGCATGTTTTACGCTGAGTTCCGAGGGTTCCTTGGTGGGGCACTACATAGCCAATACAACCAAAATACTTTCAAATAGAAACTATTTAGTAACTAGGACATAAAATTCTTCTAATAGAGAACACTACATAGAACCAGATCTAAGACACTATCATGCATAGAACTGAATGTTATGGTTGTGATCTTCTTTTCAAATCTATGCAGCATAGAAAATTATACTTATGTGTATAGACACACTTTCGGTATGTGATCCAAAGCTTGTATGTTATCAAGTGCGTCCAATGATGGGGAGAGACCTCCGTGCAAGGAGAAGATCTGCAATGAAACAAAAGAAAAGAAAATTTTCTTATAGTAAGAACAAGTTTGTTGGGCTACATAGGGTACCAACAAAATAGTGTATAATATCTTTTTCTTTACCTGGCTTTCAATAAGGGCTATTAGTGGCAAGTAATCAAAGAGATCTATAAAATACTTCCATACATTTGCATTTCCATATTTTCTCAGACATTCATCGTAAAATGCATACCTGAAATTGCAAGAAAACAAAATAATTCTTGAACATAGTCAAAAAATTAAGGTAAATTACAAATAGATTGACAAATTTTGGTCACCTTTCTAATCTCCCCATTCAGATACTAATATTTTGCCTCCCATAATTTAGATATAGCCTCAAATGGAAAACAATGTACGTGTTTGCTTTAAGCGTGAGCATGTATGTCTTCTGACCTTAATTCCAATAACCTACGTGGCTTTAAACTCTTCTCACATTGATGCTTTGTGTGGCATAAAAATTTGCTAGCTTCTAACCCAAAGATCTTTCATAAAAAAAAAAGATTACATCTGATTTGCAAAAGCCCTTAAAACTGCCAATGTCTGGAGATTTGGGGCATGGATTTCATTGATCACAGAATAATAATAATAATGATTGGAGAAAAAAGGATTTTAAGAGTAATGGGTTTGTTTGTTTTGCACCTTGCCATCATCCTCCTTCGAATTTTGCCTTAGCCCTTTCGCTGCGGAGATCCCTATGTCGATTTCAAATGAGCAACATTTTTGGTTTTTTTTTTTCTCTTATATCCCGTTAGCATTGCAATTGTGATGTTTTCGGGTTATAATTGAAACAAAAGGCCAAAAACACATAACATTTTCTGCCGTTGCAAACTTCCCTCACAATTCCACTCCAAATGGATTGGAGTTAGCATCACAATTGCGATGTCATTGGGCTAAAATTGAAAAAAAAAAGCCAAAAACACATTACATTTTCCTGCCATTGCAAATTGGAGTCACAAATTGACCCCTAATGTATTAGTGTGTGCTTAGTTGTCATGCTTATCTCCTAGTTCTTTCTAGACACATTCTAGATGCATCTTAGAGGCCTTTATATATAGGCTCTCCTAGTATGCTTCTATATACTCATATGCTTCTACATTTGCATATGCTTCCACAAGCACTCCTAGTCACTTGGAGGGGGTTGCGGTCCTTGGAGGAATTGTGAATGTTGGAGAAGGAAGGAATTTTCAAAAAGGAGAAGGTTCTGAGAGGAGGAGCTTCTCTATAATTTTTTGAGGCATAGAAAATTAGCATTAGTGTCAAGGTAGGCACTCATGATTATTTCACATACTCTATTATGCTTTCTCTCTTCTTGTCTTCATCATGTTTGATAGGTGACTGCTTGGATAATTCTTGCGAGGAATGTTCTATATTGTGGAAATTTAGGTATGAATGTTGTTTCATCTGGACTGAGGAATTAAAATATTATTGCAACCCTCCCTTGTAGAATCAAGATTTGGAAATTGATTTGGGTTTGAGTTCGAATTAAAATGGAATCTTATTATTATGTATAGTTTATTAGATTTATTTACTAATTTAATTAAATTAAATTTAATTAAGATTAGTTAATAGTAGAAGGAGTCTAATTAATTATTAGTCAATTTTAAGTAAATGGATTTTTTTAAATGAGGGCAAATTAAAAGAAAAGAGATATTAATAAGTGTTTAGTGGAATTAAATAATTGAATTATTAATGAGATTGATTTTACTTCAAATCAATGAAGATTATTTTAAATAAATGATTGTCCTTGAAGTGTATTAAGGAAATTGTAAACTAATTATTTGAAGGTTGATAAGTATTATTCTAATAATTTGAATAATGGGAGACGCTTCTTGGAATTATTAGTAACATTGATTTTTAGTGAAATAATGCGAATGAATTTATCTAAAAATAAATGGGAACTAGTTCAATGATTTAAATAAGTAAATAATTATCTTCTGATTATTTTATAAAATTGTTTAAGTAATGGAGGGATAATTCTATGTTTTATTGAAAGAGATAACTGGGTTGACTTGGAGATTAAATAGAGAATCTTATACACTTGAAGTATACTTGAAACGAAAATCTAAAACCTCATATTTGGCTTAACCATGTGATTGCAAAAAGAAAACCAAAACATGTGTTTGTATCTTGTTTCTCTATGCTATATGTGTTTTGGGGTTTTGGGGTTTGGGTGGTCCTAGAGTGTTGACCAATTAGGATGTCTACCAGAGGCTTGGGAGTTATGCAAATGTGATGGCATGTTGATGTTATTTGGTCTCGATCTTTCTAAACCCAACCATGGTAATGTGATGGTATGCTCTATGAGATGTTTGTATTTACTGATTGATATTCCTTTCTAGTCTTCTTGTGTGAAGCTAAGATGTATGTATATGAGACACTTGACCTAATCATTTTTGAGTCATTGATCAATTATACTTGGTTTACTTTCCAGTTACCTTGATGGGACTGAAGTGTTGATTTATTCTTAATGATGTCATGTTGTGACATGTTTTAACTTGACCATTTTGGAGTCTTCAATCAGTATTATTTATTTTGAGATGCTTTTTGGTTTCTCATTGAGAACCAATGGATATTGTGATTTATCATTGATATGGATATTGTGATTTTCATTGATCCCTTTAGTTGCCAATAAAGAACTGTTGTGATCATGATTATCATTTGATGCTTTTTAGTTGCTTATGGAGAACTAATGTGTTTATTATGGATTGTATTTTGATGCTTTTTAGTCACTTGTATACGATTGAGGTGATTTTACTATGATTTTATGATTTGCAGTGTCGGGAAGTGGCTTGCAATGGGGGTTGCAGCCCTAAGTGGCTGCAAGGGTAACTCATTGTAAGTTGTTTTAATAAGTGAAAACATTTACACTAAATGGGGATTAAAATGAACCTAATAAGATAATTGTATGTTCTCGCCCATGCCTCGAGTGCTAGTACAGGCTAGGATGGGAGTAGAGAGAACACTTGGTTACAACCTTGCATTCCGTAGTGTGCCTAATTAGTATGAGAGGATACTAGTGGCTACATAGGGATCACTAGGGGGTTACAGTCTATTGAGAGACTACTAGGGTAACTCTAGTGTGATCCATGCAATGACACTTTCCTGCTTACATAGTAGGTTTCCTACGTGTCTTTGTGTGCCTCTGGGAATTAGATGTCATTCTATGTTGGAACCTTTGAGTTAGTATACTTTTAGGATTTCCTAGACTTAGAGAATACTTGTGTTATGTGATTTGTTATCTTGTGTTATGTGATTAGATATCCTATTTGCGACTTGAGACTATCTCCTCCAACAATTTCTTTGTTGGCATTTATCTTCATTCTATTCATGGATATTATGATGGATGTTATTTACTGGTACATTTCTCTATATTGATGATTAGCATGTGATAGATGATATTATCTATTTTGTAGGATCATCTTATGCTTTATTCTTGTATGTTAGATTTCTTTATGCATATGATGTAGTATTTTTTAGGAGTGACATCCCTATTTACTATAATACCAATGATCTCTTCAGTGACTTGGGATGTTACACATGTAGAGATGGCTAGGGCCCATGATGCTATTGATGGTTGGGAGGAACTGCACACTTAGATTAGTTATGTTTTATGATGAATGGATGTATCATGTATGGCATATGGTTTCATTTATTTTATTGCACTTCTATCATAGATTCAATGAGAATGATTTATCTTTATCTTTACATATGTTTAATCTTTTAAGCTTTTCATACCCTATGGCATGTATAGTGGATGATTGAGCATTCTGAATAAGCATTTGGAACAAATGTATAATATGGACATTGGACCTTTTAATTATTCTTTTATGTGGATGTGATAGTTGTTAAACTTAGTTTTAATTAGATTAAATGTGACTCAACTTCTTGGAATCCTTAAGGAATGTAACCTGTTATATATGCTTATAGTTGATTGTATGTTATTACTTCCACTACTATGCATTTGATATGAGTAGTTTATCTTTCATGATAACAAAAAAAAAAAAAAATTGTTTGGAAAACTTAGTAAAATTTTAGGTTAATTCTTTTGGGTCCCTTGGCGGGGCGTTACCGTATCTAAACAAAAATATTGCAACACTAAATGAACACTGCAATTAAATCATCAAATTAAATGACAATCAAAACATCAAATCATCAATTATCAGATATCAAGCCATCAACAGACAAACACCATGAGGACAATGAAATGTCAAAATATCATCGAATAGACATCCAATCATTAGAAGTTGACCTGAAATTAGAAAATCAAGATAATCTTTCAACTAATATGCTTCACATATTAGCTCAAAGAGGGGCATTTGTAGACACCCATAAATTGCCAAAGACCTAAATCATGCAATTTCAATCAATCAGTGCAAATTAAAGAGAAAATTAGAAGAAACACAACAAATTTTCAAATAAAAAATCACATCAGGTCATTAATTATCTATCAAATTGACAAGACCTAAATCAACTTTAAAAAAGGAGAAAAATAATTCAAATTCATAAAATGAAATTCAAAAAATGAGGAGGAAAAATACTAAAGTGTTGAAAATAAATAAGAAATTTATTTAATCAACAAAATTATTTATCCTCGCAAAATTGGAAATCTCCCTTTTTCATTTTAAAAGAATTAAAAATATCCTCAATTATCCTCAAAACCAAGTCTGTTGGACTCTTCCTCTTGGTCTCTTATGAGATATTTGTAGTTTCACCTTCACCCATTAGTCAAAGGTGAAAATTCTGATTCTTACCGCAACCTCTTTCAAAATCCTATAAATAAGAGGGAAATCCAAGAGCCAAACGACCAAAGTTTTAGGCATCTGCACTATAGGCACATTTTGATTCATCATTTTAGCAAGTTCATAGCATTTTAGTATTTCTTTTATGTTATTTAGCATCATTTACTGCATGTTTAGCTTGTTGTATATCCATTTTGATATCATATAATCTGCATTATAGTCATAGATCTTGCATGCACTCTTATAGATTTGCATTTTTAGCATACTCCCATTCTAGAATTGTCACTAAGATACTGATCTGATAGCTATTTTAGTAGTTGTAGTTAGGGAGAGATGAGACACTCATAGAGATAACATTCTAATGATGATATCTTTGGTTTAGTTTAGTTTTTTGTCAGTCTATTTGCATTCTAGACCAAAGCTTCATTAATACATGTTCACACTGTGTACAACATGTTTTCTAGCTATGATACTACTATAATGTTCCTAAGATGATCTTAGTCATAGGTGGTCTTATTCAAAAGGAAATTTGAGTTCAAAGAGGGTCTTGATCCGAAGGGATACTCAACCTAAAGGAGAAATCGACGTGAAGGAGAACTTGATCTAAATGAGAATTTAGTCTAAGAAAGAACTTGGTCTGAAAGAGAATTGTCCATGAGGAAAAGTACTTGATGGAAGGTATCCATGGGAGAGCACCCAAGGGAAAGCACCTAAGGGAAAGTTCCCAAGGGAAAAACTAGAGAGAAAGTTCCTAAGGGATAGTTCTCGAGGGAAAGTGGTCGAGGGAATGTACTCAAAGGAAACTCCTTGAGGAAATAGTGAAGGTAAAGTTTCAATCCCATAGTTGTGTTTGAGGAATGTACCAAAGGGAGTGACCTAGAGATGCAAAAGGAAGATATAATTCATTAAATGCACCAAATAATAGCTAGACACAAAAGCACATGCTCAAACAGAGATGAACAAGTTATCGTTGAAACACAAAATATTGTATTTTTAAAATAAGGTTGGTGCTTTGATGTTCTAGATCCAAGCCAATAAATATAGAGACATAATAGGGTGAGTGACCAATTAGGGAAAATCTTCCACTTCCAAAATAGCAAATAGTACAGAATTCCAACAAGAATTTTTAGCATGTGGACACAACAAAAACTTATGGATGATTAATAAAAATTGGTCTTTTTTTTAAGTAGTTCAAGGTCCAAATAATAGTATCTAAATTTTAAGACCGTTAATTATTTAAAGTAGTTTATTAAAATTGAGGACATTACACATTTGTATTTAGATATAATAAATACATTTATATATAATGCAGTCCTCCATTTATCTATTCCAATCGAGAGTACATATTCATCAATTAAAGCATTTTTTCTCTAACAAGTACTATGAATTCAATTAGAGACAACACTCTAGTTGTCATGGTGTAAAGAGTTACACACCTCAACATAAATATTGATAGCAAGCATTTCAAAGTTTACACACACACACACACACACACACACACACACACACACACACACACACACACACACACACACACACACACACACACACACACGCACACGCACACACACACGCACGCACGCACGCACGCATGCACACACACACACACAAACAAAAGGGGTCAAGGGCACTTACATATAATTCAGTGAATCAAATAAATATGATCATTAAATTTAACAAAGTATATGTAATTGGTTCTTTCATTCTATATGTAGTGGTTCCTTTTTCCCCTTTTTTTGAGATACATATCATTTAGTTTGATTTTTTTATTTCAAAATTTCATTTCTCCATTTCCTTATCCTTAGATAGCTTGTTAATATTTTTGTATTCTTTCAAAATCCTTAACAAAATATTTAAAACAATTGTATGATCACTCATAGAAATATATTAATTTTCCTTTCTATAATTCCATACTACTATAGCTATACACACTTTCAATCACTTCTACATTATAAGACCTTACTACCTTTTTCCCCATTTCTCGTATCCTTCTAATTATGCTATGAAAATTCATGGTTAAAAATGCACTCAAAATGCATATCTCTACTGAGACACTAACCCCATGATAAGGAACCAACCATAGGGAAGATGCAAAAGAACTTTTTTCATATTTTAATTTTCCATCTTGTTCTCTCTTACATTTTCATCACATATATAAGGTACTAAAACAACATTATTATCTACACTTATTTCTTTCTCTTCACTTTCTGCTTTTGTACCTGTGAGCCTTGATTTCTCAACCTTTGGAGTGTTAGGGGTGTTGGCATGTACTGGTGACATGCTTCATTGTGGACTCGACACACTTGAACTTTCTCCACTGTTATAATCATCTTCAATGTTTATAGTATTTGTCTCTACTCTCTTAGTTGATAATACAAAAATGATTTTCCAAAGCAACTCATCTTGTTGTTGTACAACTTCCTCTTTATTTTGTAGTATCAAAAACATCTTTTACTTAGGAACAAATCTTCTCCTATATTGCTTCAAAAATGTGTCATGTTGCTCTTATGAAAGATTAGGCATAACTCTGCCTAATGTGTTAGTTCTTATATTTTTATCTACTTCTTCAACCTTCTATCATCTTATCTTCAATATATCATATAGATCTTGAGGTATCTTCTTCTCTATTTAACTAGGAGCTAGTTTATGATTAGTAATCATGTCTATCATAGCCTCCTCAATCTCATTTCTATCAATATAATCTAGTGTATCATACTTTACAATTCTAAAACTAGATAATCTTGGTGATCTTCTTAGATCTACACATACCTCTTCAAATGAATTAGATTTTCCTTTAGGTGGTCCTCTAACCAATCTCTTTCTTTTGGTTTTAGGGGTACTAGGCTTGGTAGACTTTTCTACTCTTTTATTTGTAGATTTCTCGACACTAGAAGCTACCCTAGTTCTTGGCTTGTTTGGTGGTGGAGGAGAGAGGGGTGTCACTACTAGATTTTTCTTTGTTCCGTTAGCCTTCCTGCTTGGTTGTATGAAAAAAACTAGGGCTTAATTTTTCTCTCTCCTTTTTAGGGAATCCTTCAAATAATGTCTTTTCTTCTCAAGTTTCTATAGTATGATTTGGATTTCAATCACCTAATTGTCAATAACCTTGTCTAGTTTGAAAGCCTCCATCTCCAAGATCCAATCACCAAGCAATTAAGCTTCTCTCAGAGAACCAATGATTTGACACGAATTGTTGATTGATGGAGTTATAGATAGGATAAACATGATACTGAGAGGGGGGGGGGGGGGGGTGAATTATAATCTTAAACACTTTATACTTCTCACCAATTTATTTACATCTATCAATAAACTTATACATGCAAAACTTGTAATGATAACTTGTTGTAATGTATTAATTTGATCTTTTACATGCATGAAAATAAAACACATAAAACAATATTTTCTACCTAGAAACCCTCCAAGGTGAAGGTAAAACTTGGATGGGGATGACACAAACAAATCTTCACTACTATAGTAATAAAGTTAACTAATTAAAGTTACAATATTTGATCATAAGCTATGATCTACCCTGTGAGGGGTCTGCCCTATTAAAATCTTAAGAGACTCCTAGGTCTCACATTGTTAGAGTATTTAAAACTTACAACAAAGTAAGGAATCTATTAGGATATTTACAAAGATCTATTAAGACCACTCCATTAAGAGATTTACCTTGTTTCAAGTTGATTAGAACTGATTCAATACCTGACTCTTGGTATGTTTAGTAAGCTAATTTTGATTCTTCTCCTTGCTAATTGATCCTCTCCTTTGATCTAATATTACTTGTCTTTCCCTTTCACTTCACTACTATGAATAGGTCACTTTCTCTTTCAAGTGATAACATAACTCTTCACTGACTTCTAATTTGATCCTCTCCTCTATGTTACATGATCTAGGTCAAGATCTCTACTATTTAAAGAGTTTTATAAAGAGTTTTCTAGATGCTTCCATATCTTGTCTCTTCATCTAAGTCATTGATCACAAGACATAGACACTTTTGATCCACGTCATTTAAATATTTTGTAACAACCTCTACAAACTTTAAATGTTCCTTCCAAGTCAACTTGAAAATATTTTATCTCAAATTTTGTTCCATTTTTGACTTTTATGTAACCTTTTCTTTGCTTTGTCTTTACTATTTTCTAATGCTTGGCATTGTTGTTTCTTAGTCTATATTGTGCTCTTTTGATGCTCAACATGTATTGGTGTCAAGACACACTATGTAACTCAACACTTGCATGCTTGATACTTTCTCGACTATTGTTGAGCTTGGCTTGTATAGAAAATACTTGGTGACCATAGACTTATCAACTCCTATAGAGCTTGGTATATAGTTGCTTATGTAGATGACTCAACCTATATAGAGTAGCTCAGTTGTAGTGATAACTGTCTGACTTTGCCTTGTAAATGACTAAGTAGTTGACACTAATAAACAACAATGGTTAGAGATACAAACAAAAATTGGCCTATGAAGTGTAAAGTTCTTTAGAATTGCAAAAACCATGGGAGAAACTACCACATAGGCCAAACCAAGGTTGGTCGAATTAGTTTTGGTTGGAATTGCATAGAACAAAGAAGGTCGCATGCATGACCTACCACTTAAAATTTTAATTTCACATTATTTTTAAATGAATAAAATAAACCATATTAATTTTTTTCTAATAATTTTTTTTTTTTAATTTATATTTGTTTGTAATGTGGATCCTTTTTAATATTTATAAAATTATTTTTTATTAAATATTATTGATTTAAATCAATTATATTGTAGAAATATTTTGTAAATTAGGTTTTAAAACTATTTTTTTTTTAAAATAAATAAATTAACTTTATCATTTTCTTTAAATTTATTATTTGATTTGATTTAATTCACTTATTGGATTTGATTTAATTCATTTATTGGATTTAATTTGACTATTTTAAAGAATTATTAACACTATTAAATATATAAAATAGATTAATTAATTAATATATTTAATCATTTTGCTTAATATAAATTTAGTAACGCTTTGATGCAACTATTTCATCTTAAGATTTTCTAGTTTTACACACAATCAAATATAACAAGCTTCTAAACTTGACAAATTTTTCTAACTTGTCTATGATCTCTACTATTCTTTATGTAGGTAAATTTGGAAGTATTTTGTGTGCAAGTGCTTCAAATCTCTATATTCTAGGTTTTTGTGCAATGAGGAATAAAGAAAAAAGATATGATTGAATAAGAGATTGCCAAAAGAAAGGATGGACAAAATGTAATGTAGAGCCACCAATTGAAGATCCATTGATTGAAGTTGAAGAAGATCATGTTGAAGCTCTAGAAAGTAGTAGGAAATCTAGAAATTTTTCTTTAGGGGTGGAAAATTTGATAGAGATGGATGAAGAATCCCTTTTAAGATAAATTGGATCATCTAAACACATGATGCCTGGAAGTACAATCAAGCTACATCTGAAAAATATGTGGGAGCAATTTTTTGAAAAAAAAATCTCTAAATTGTAAAGCACAATTATTTGTTAGATTATTTAGGAAAAAATAAATAAGCCCTATTCTAGAGTTGCTAGGTGTAAACAATAAGAAAATATCTAAAGAACATGTAAGGGAAACAATAGTTCAGAATTTTATAGATGCATTAAATGCTATTGATAACAGAAGTCGATTAGCTGATTTAAGTGTTGCAAAGAGAGAATTGATGACTATGATTACCATTAAGGATTTTTCATAGAAAAAGAAAGTTTGAGCAATTTCTAAATCTATCTAGAACAATTGTTCCAAGATACATAAAAAGGAGAAATTTTCTAGATGGGAACACTGAAAAGGATTGGGTTAATATTTGTAGGCTTCCTAAAAAAGATAGAATTTTTAAATATGTTAGAAGATAGGTTGTTGAATATTGGACCAGCCACTGACATGTTTCTTTCAATAGAAGAGATACTATACAGATGAAAGATGAAGAGACACGTGTGAAAATTACACACCCAAAACACTTTGTAGACACAACACAAAGTGAATTGTTTGAAGCTTTCAAAAAAGAATTTTGAAAAGCTTATTTTTATCATGGGGAAGGAAAACAAGTCAACCACCATGCTATGCATGCGCATTTTTGAATTAGTAAAGGCCTCATTCATAGATCTAGAAAAAATCCACATAACTTGAGGTTTAGTGCTCAGGCTACTCATTCAAGATGGAACATGTTCCTACCAAAGACAAGTGTCTGCATGGAGATGAAAATCCTACTAAAACATGATATGACCTTGATGTAAAGCTCCTAGTTTTCTTCCTACCTTGAAATATTGACATGACTTGGGGTACCCTTAGGTATGGGGTCACTCAAAGGTTGAGCCTTCTTATTTACTTTTGTAATCAGAGTCCTATTTATAATGCATAGTCTTCTTTATTTTGTATGTTATTATTCAAACAAGTACCACTTAAATTTTAATTTTATAAGCAATTCTAGTTTCAATTGTTTATATGAATTTAGTTAGCTCTCTCTCTCTCTCTCTCTCTCTCTCTATATATATATATATATATATAATAGTAAATTTTGTATTAAAAAAAATTTTAAAAAAATTTCGGTAAAAGGCTGAATCCATTTGATTATATATATAACAAAAAGTTAAACATTAAAAAGTACCCCATTCAAACA